>JBBDGP010001727.1:3001250-3727500 GCA_037952835.1 Lithobates septentrionalis
CAGTGACGGATCCAAGCATCACCATCCACAGCAGCTGCCCGATCCATCATCTGACGCAGCAAATGCTCCATGACAGGTAAGTGCAGATGTGCTCCTCTTCAAATCCTCGCCGTCTTCTGCCCAGTAATGACGCATCCTCTTCCTTTTATAGGCTGTATACTCGTGCCAGAGGACCGTTTGGGGCAACTGTCAAACTCAATCACCAATCAGAGGTAAGTAATTTATTAATATTTATTTATTTTTTTATTTTTTTTTTATTATAAATAACTTTATTTAAATTTAAAAAGTAGGTCTGCCACGATCCCACAGGTGGTGGGGCAGGGACATTTCATGCCCTGCCCTTCACCTTTATTCTTTGCCAATAACTGAGACAAAACAAAGAATGAATAATGACATGATTCACGCTAAAATGGAGGCAATTGAACATAACCAAGATCCCAAATTTCATAAATTATGGCAGACTTGGATTAAACACTATCTACTGTCATCTTTTAACGACTCAGTCCTAATGCCGTGGTAGTTGATTTGATATTAAATTGATCATACTGTACCTCGCTACGTCTCTTAGGTCAACCTGGTGGACCCCCCTCTGCTCTTTACTTTCTTTCTATTCATTCTTTCTTTCAATCTCTTTTACAATTTTGAAGCTCTCCAAATTACAGAATATAGCATTATACTCTGCAGTCACTCCATCAACTCTTGTTTGTTCAGGAAATGTTTACATTTTAGAGACCACCTTCTAACAGTTTGATGACAATACATCAGATTTTATATAATTGTCTATCTAGTGTTTTGTACTCTTACCAAACTATTTAATCCTAAACAACATTGTATTTGCCATTATACGTTACATAATGTATCTGTATTGTTTATGTTATTGTACTAAATAAAATATTTTTGACAAGGCAAAAGTGTTGTCAGTACATGACAGTAGGGATGAGCTTCGTGTTCGATTTGAACCCATGTTCGACTCGAACATCGGCTGTTCGCCCGTTCGCCGAATTGCGAACGATATGGGCCGTTCGCGCCAAATTCGTGTGGCACGTCACGGCCCATAATTCACTGCGGCATCGCAGTGCATTGCTTGCTGATGATTGGCCAAGCATGCACTATGACCCGCATGCTTGGCCAATCACAGCGCCGCCTGAACAGAGAGCCGTAATTGGCCAAAGCCAAGGAGGCTTTGGCCAATTATGGCTCAGGGGATTTAGTACACGCCCCACACTATATAAGGCCGCCTGCACGGCGGCCCTGTGTAGTGTGTGTTCCGGCGTTCATAGATAGAGAGAGAGAGAGAGAGAGACAGACAGTGTCATTTGATTTGAGTTAGATAGATTAGGCAGAACAGTCAGTCAGTTAGCTGCACTTACAGTGTATTGTGTATATATATGCATCCCAGGTGTTGCATATATATATATACACTGTATTCAGTTTAGCTAGATCCGTTCCTGTTATCTTCTAGACTATTTACATTTAGTGCAGTGCGTCCTGCTCACAGTGTTCAGCTAGATCCGTTTCTGTTATCTTCTAGACTATTTACATTTAGTGCAGTGCGTCCTGCTCACAGTGTTCAGCTAGATCCGTTCCTGTTAAATTCTAGACTATTTACATTTAGTGCAGTGCGTCCTGCTCACAGTGTTCAGCTAGATCCGTTCCTGTTATCTTCTAGACTATTTACATTTAGTGCAGTGCGTCCTGCTCACAGTGTTCAGCTAGATCCGTTCCTCTTATCTTCTAGACTATTTACATTTAGTGCAGTGCGTCCTGCTCACAGTGTTCAGCTAGATCCGTTCCTGTTATCGTCCTACTGACAGGCAGGCTTGTCTGGTTACAGTATATAAAGCTACCTGAAGAAAATTACTGGTGTTCTATTTGATCCTATTAGTACCACGGTCAGGCAGCTAGACTATTTACATTTAGTACAGTGCGTCCTGCTCACAGTGTTCAGCTAGGTCCGTTCCTGTTAAATTCTAGACTATTTACATTTAGTGCAGTGCGTCCTGCTCACAGTGTTCAGCTAGATCCGTTCCTGTTATCTTCTAGACTATTTACATTTAGTGCAGTGCGTCCTGCTCACAGTGTTCAGCTAGATCCGTTCCTGTTATCTTCTAGACTATTTACATTTAGTGCAGTGCGTCCTGCTCACAGTGTTCAGCTAGATCCGTTCCTGTTATCTTCCTACTGACAGGCAGGCTTGTCTGGTTACAGTATATAAAGCTACCTGAAGAAAATTACTGGTGTTCTTTTGATCCTATTAGTACCACGGTCAGGCAGCTAGACTATTTACATTTAGTACAGCGCATCCTGCTCACAGTGTTCAGCTAGATCCGTTCCTGTTATCTTCCTACTGACAGGCAGGCTTGTCTGGTTACAGTATATAAAGCTACCTGAAGAAAATTACTGGTGTTCTTTTGATCCTATTAGTACCACGGTCAGGCAGCTAGACTATTTACATTTAGTACAGCGCGTCCTGCTCACAGTGTTCAGCTAGATCCGTTCCTGTTATCTTCCTACTGACAGGCAGGCTTATCTGGTTACAGTATATAAAGCTACCTGAAGAAAATTACTGGTGTTCTATTTGATCCTATTAGTACCACGGTCAGGCAGCTAGACTATTTACATTTAGTACAGCGCGTCCTGCTCACAGTGTTCAGCTAGATCCGTTCCTGTTATCTTCCTACTGACAGGCAGGCTTGTCTGGTTACAGTATATAAAGCTACCTGAAGAAAATTACTGGTGTTCTTTTGATCCTATTAGTACCACGGTCAGGCAGCTAGACTATTTACATTTAGTACAGTTTGTCCTGCTCACAGTGTTCAGCTAGATCCGTTCCTGTTATCTTCCTACTGACAGGCAGGCTTGTCTGGTTACAGTATATAAAGCTACCTGAAGAAAATTACTGGTGTTCTTTTGATCCTATTAGTACCACGGTCAGGCAGCTAGACTATTTACAGTTAGTGCAGTGCATCCTGCTCACAGTGTTCAGCTAAACCTACAAGTTAGTGGGGTGCGTCCACCTCACAGTGTTCAGCTAAAGCTACCTGTAGAAGGTTGGTGGTGTTCTCATACTACAGGCAAGCAGTTGATTTTGCTAGCTGCAGTATCAGTATATATATATATATATATATATATATATATATATATATATATATATATATATATATATAGATATAGATATATATATCCCAGCTTAGTGCAGCTACAGGCCATTAGTATGTCTGGAAGGCCAAGAAGGAGAGGCAGACAGTCACAAGCCAATAAGAGAGGGCAAGCAGGCTCTGTGTCTAGTGCTGGTCGTGGAGACGGTGCATCCTCATCAGCACGTGGCCATGGGACACGCTTGGCCTTTTTTTCGGCAGCTGGCCGTGTTGAGCCGCAACATGCGGAAGACTTGGTCGAGTGGATGACCAAGCTGTCCTCATCCTCCTCATCCTCTCTCACCCATGCCCAGGGTGCTTTGTCTGGCAAAGCAGCGGCCTCTTCCCTCAGCTCAATGTCATCAGTGACTCCTTCCCTAGCTCCACCATGTCCTCCTGAGGAGTCCCTCGAAATGTTTGACCACAGTGTTGGGTACATGCTCCAGGAGGATGCCCAGCGTTTGGAAGGCTCTGATGATGATACTGAGCTCAATGAAGGCAGTAACATGAGCACGGACAGAGGGGGTGCCCAAGAAGGACAGCAATCTGGCAGTCATGCTCCCCCTGCTGCAGCATACTGCCAGGTTTGCTCCAGTGATGAGGAGGGAGGGGATGATGAGGTCACTGACTCAACGTGGGTGCCTGATAGGAGAGAGGAGGAGGAGGAGGAGGCGGCACATCACCAACGAGGCAGGATGCCCTCCAGGGGCCAGCCTAAGGGCAGCACATTGACTGCATCACACCCCAAAGCTCCACATGTGCAGGGCGCTGCAGTCTCTGCGCGTTATTCAAAAAGTTCTTTGGTGTGGGCCTTTTTTGAGACGAGTGCATCAGATCGCACCGCTGCTATTTGCAACATATGTCTCAAGCGTATCTCACGTGGCCAAAACATCTCCCGCTTGGGTACCACATGCTTGACCAGACATATGTTGACCTGCCATGCAGTTCGTTGGCAAGCGTATCTAAAAGACCCACACCAAAGAACAAAGAGGATCTCTCCTTGCTCCTCATCAGCTGAGATTTCCAACCCCACTAGACCTCCAGTCCTCTCTGAGACCTGCAGTGAGAGGAATGAAGGTGTAGAATTAGGTGTGTCACAGCCAAGTACTTGTGGGCAATCTGCTTTTGGTACACCGACGTCAGATTGTACCAGGCAAATTTCCCTGCCCCAGCTGCTGCACCGCCGAAAAAAGTTTGCTCCCAGCCATCCACATGCCCAGCGGTTGAATGCTAGCTTGGCAAAATTGCTAGCACTTCAACTGCTGCCTTTTCAGTTGGTAGACTCTGCCCCCTTCCGTGAGTTTGTGGAATGTGCGGTTCCTCAGTGGCAGGTACCCAAACGCCACTTTTTCTCACGGAAGGCGATTCCGGCTCTCTACCGGCATGTGGAAGGCAATGTCATGCCTCGCTGGACAGGGCGGTCAGCGGTAAGGTGCATATTACCACTGACTCATGGTCCAGCAGGCATGGACAGGGACGTTACCTAAGTTTCACGGCGCATTGGGTGACTCTGCTGGCAGCTGGGAAGGATGCAGGACAAGGTGCAGTAGTGTTGGAGGTTGTTCCGCCACCACGCCTCCAAAATGCTAATGATTGTGACACACCTCTCTCCTCCACCCCCTCTTCTTCTTCTTCCTCCATGGCCTCTTCCTCGGAACCAGCGGTGCTCCGTAGTCGTTCAAGGGGCTACGCAAGTACGCAGGCCAAAAGATGCCATGCGGTGCTTGAGCTGGTGTGCTTGGGGGACAGGAGCCACACTGGGGCAGAGGTTCTGTCAGCTCTGCAGGGGCAGGTTCAGAGGTGGTTGACGCCACGCCAACTTAAGGCAGGAATGGTGGTTTGCGACAATGGCACCAACCTCCTCTCTGCCCTCCGACAGGGACAAATGACCCATGTGCCCTGTTTGGCTCACGTCCTTAACTTGGTGGTGCAGCGGTTCTTGGGCAGGTACCCGGGCTTACAGGATGTCCTGAGGCAGGCCAGGAAAGTCTGTGTGCATTTCCGCCGGTCATACAGTATAATGCCAGTGCTCGGCTGACGGACCTCCAAAAGGAGTTTAACCTGCCCAAGAACCGCCTAATCTGTGACATGCCCACCAGGTGGAACTCAACGTTGGCCATGCTGCAGCGGCTGCACACGCAGCAGAGGGCCATCAATGAGTACCTGTGCGACTATGGCACCAGGACAGGGTCAGGGGAGCTTGGTTTTTTTTCCCACGCCAGTGGGCCATGTTCAGTAATGCATGCATTGTCCTGTCACCATTCGAGGAGGCCACGAGGATGGTGAGCAGTGACAGTGCATGCATCAGTGACACTGTCCCCCTTGTCCACCTGTTGGAGCACACGCTGCGTGGAATAATGGACAGGGCACTTGAGGCAGAACAGAGGCAGGAAGAGGAGGACTTCCTTAGCTCTCAAGGCCCTCTTTATCCAGACAGTGTTCCTGCGTGCCCGCCGATCACACAGGAAGAGGACGAGGAGGAGGAGGAGGAAGATTGTGTCAGTATGGAGGTGGAGCCTGGCACTCAGCATCAGCAGCAGTCTTTAAGGGATCAGTCCCAAGAAACACATGGACTTGTACGTGGCTGGGAGGAGGTGGCTGCGGACGTTGTCGTCCTTAGTGACCCAGAGGACTCCGGACCGAATGCCTCAGCAAACCTACGCTGCATGGCCTCCCTGATCCTGCAAAGCCTGCGTAAGGATCCTCGTATTCGTGGTATCAAGGAGAAGGACCAATACTGGCTGGCAACCCTCCTTGATCCACGTTACAAGGGTAAGGTTGCGGACCTTATCTTGCCATCGCAGAGGGAGCAGAGGATGAAACATCTTCGGGAGGCCTTGCAGAAAGGTCTGTGCAACGCGTTCCCAGAGACTGGGAGGTTACAAACTCCTGTTTCTGGACAACGTGTTGCTGAGGCTTCCGTCAGTCAAAGAAGGAGCGGTGGAGAAGGTGGCCGTCTGACCGATGCGTTCAGACAATTTTTTGGTCCACAGCCCCAAGGTATGATCGGTTCCAGCAACCATCGCCAGCGTCTGTTTTACATGGTGCAGGAATACCTAGGGGCAAGATCAGACTTGGACACCTTTCCTACCGAAAATCCTCTGGGTTAATGGGTCTTGAGGATGGATCACTTGCCAGAGCTTGCACAGTATGCAATTGAGCTACTGGCCTGTCCTGCATCCAGCGTTCTTTCGGAACGCACATTCAGTGCTGCTGGAGGCGTGGTAACCGATCACAGGGTGCGTCTGTCCACCGACTCGGTCGATCGGCTGACCTTCATAAAAATGAATCAGTCTTGGATCACCACCAGCTACCAAGCACCTGATGCTGATGTAACCGAATATTTTTTTTTGAAATCTCAGATCCCTTCAAAGACTGCCTATGCTGATGCTGAGTGACTATCCCTGAGTAATTATCCTCTTCCTCCTCAATCATCACGCTGATAGCTTGTAAGAACATTTTTGGTTCTGGGCGCCACCACCAGTGCCTAAGGCACAATTTTTCAGCCCCTGTTTAACAGGGGCGTGTAATTACAATTTTTGATGTAATACTTTGCAGCAGGGCTCGTTCCTGCATTCCAACTAGAGTGTCTGTGAGGGGTTGCAGTGTTGTGGCACCAGCACCAGTGCCTAAGGCGCAATTTTTCTGCCCCTGTCTAACGGGGGCGTGTAATTACAATTTTTGATGCAATACTTTGCAGCAGGGCTCGTTCCTGCATTCCAACTAGAGTGTCTGTGAGGGGTTGCAGTGTTGTGGCACCAGCACCAGTGCCTAAGGCCCAATTTTTCTTCCCCTGTCTAACAGGGGCGTGTAATTACAATTTTTGATGCAGTACTTTGCAGCAAGGCTCGTTCCTGCGTTCCAACTAGAGTGTCTGTGAGGGGTTGCAGTGTTGTGGCACCAGCACCAGTGCCTAAGGCCTAATTTTTAGGCTCCTGTTCAACAGGGGCATGTAATTACAATTCTTGATCTAATATTTCACAGCAGGGCCCTGTGAGGGCTTACAGTGTTGTGGCCACAGCAACACCTAAGGCCCAAATTTCTGCTGAGTATATAGGGCAGGACCCTACTTTCAAACATCTAACTTACAAACGACTCCTACTTGCAAACGGAAGGAGACAACAGGAAGTGAGATGAAATCTACCCCTAGGAAGGGAAATTCTCTCCTGTAAGAGTTAATATGGGAAAACAATTTCTCCTTTCCACTGATGCTTTCCAATCCTTGTTCCACAAAAAAACCCAAATTTTCAAAAAACATTTTTCATTGGGACAAAAAGTGAGGTGAAATCTTCTGAAGAGGAGGAAAGACAGCAAAACAAATGTCACAGGGGTGATAACCCTTCCCTATGTTTTCCAAAAAGCTTAAAAAAGATTTTTTGGCTGGAGCTAAACACGTTAAAAATGTACCCGTTCAAAATTACAAAGAGATTCTACTTAACAACAAACCTACAGTCCCTGTCTTGTTTGCACCGCCTGTATACTGCTGTTCAGAGTATATAGGGCCTTTCCTTATTTTAATTTGGGTGCGGGCTTCCCCTTAATATCCATACAAGACCCAAAGGGCCTGGTAATGGACTGGGGGGTACCCATGCCGTTTGTCTCACTGATTTTCATCCATATTGCCATGACCCGACATGACATTAAACCCGAAAGCAGTTTTAAATGAGATTTTTTCCTTTAAAAATGACATTTGGTGCAGGGACTGTTCTAAACACGGGAAACACACGTCACTTTACAGGCATACTATAGACACCCCCCAGGTACGATATTTAAAGGAATATTTCACTTTTTTTTTTTACTTTAAGCATCATTAAAATCACTGCTCCCGAAAAAACGGCCGTTTTTAAAAGTTATTTTTGCATTGATACATGTCCCCTGGGGTAGGACCCGGGTCCCCAAACCCTTTTTAGGACAATACCATGCAAATTAGCCTTTAAAATGAGCACTTTTGATTTCGAACGTTCGAGTCCCATAGACGTCAATGGGGTTCTAACGTTCGTGCGAACTTTCGGTCCGTTCGCAGGTTCTGGTGCGAACCGAACCGGGGGGTGTTCGGCTCATCCCTACATAACAGTAATTCAGTGCAGAATTAGTGGAAATGCTGGATCGTCAGGTAAATTGTATAGGTTATCAAAATCTATGATCATCTAAAGTATAGGAAGAAATTCATCTTGCTTTTGTCCTGCACCTAGATACAGTCTGAATTGTCACATGACCTTAGTTTAGTGATTCCGTCCTCTATGAAGTACAGTTTCCGCTTGGTCTGAGAAGACAAGCTGACAGGGTTGTGCCGAATTCACTATGAGTCACAAAAAGTGAAGGATGTCTCCATTTTATTGTGGTCAGAACTTGACCTGCAATGTTTCTTCCCTAGTACATGTTGCTGAAATTGAACACTGTGCTTATATTGTAGTCAGTTTGGGTACTATCTTGTCAGAAATGACTGTGCTACATCTTGGATTACACCATGCTCTAATGATCTATGAATCTGAACAACCTCAGATGATACTGATGAGTGTTGGAGATGCTATGTCAAGGAAAACAAGACAGAGTCATGATTTGGCAGTACCGGCATAAGGAAGGATCATGCCCAAAAAAAAAAGGTGAGCTAACATTGTACGCCCTCCACAATGAACTGGTCCTCGCTCTACTTACCTTCGTGGGTGATGAGATGTCAGTTTCCATGCAGGGCTTCCAGGATGGATCAGAGCGATTCTCTGTGCCAGCGCTGACCAGTTAGAATCACTCTAAACTTTCACCAGGAAATCAAAAACTCTGAATGCCACAGAAATGTCGATCTGTTCAAATGGACTTCCTAAACCCTGTGTGTAGCTAAGCCTGGCCTGACAGAAGAGGGGAGCTGTGTGCTGACTGAAACTGATAGTCCATTACTGCTGCACTATGTACACCAGCCATAAATGATGTGTATTAACTGGGATCTTGGTCTGTATACCCTTTCTATTATGGAAGCTTTACAACTGGCTCTACATACAGTATATAAAAACAAGTAAAAAAAGGCGCAACACGAAATACCTTATATACCATTGCCTATGCACGCAAGGGCAGAGTCCTTACAAACATATATAGGATATATATATATGAGTGCAGTAAAAGTCATTCAAGGCAGCCACCAGAAGGAACCAAAGAGCCAGGTCCAAAATGCTAGAAAAAACAAGGAAGAGGGGCGCCACTGAATATATATCAAATTACATTTATTTTTAAAAACAATATCCACTCACATGTAAAAACTGAAGTGTAGATCTCAGGTAACACAAGGAAAAGCGGAGGACTACAAGTAGCAGCAAGTCCAGATGCGCTGACATCACCTCTCTTAGGCTAAAGGTTGAGCTGCACTTAGTCAATATAGTAGTCCATAGACACACTAAAAGTCAGGAAGCAGGAGAGCCGTCTGAAGTAGTGTGGGTTCCACGGGGAAGGGGTGTGAGGGCGTCTAAGCTGGTGCCTCAGTGTGAAGCGGTGTCTCTCAACATCTCGTCCGGCATCCGTGGTGGAAAAGGAAGCACGGCCGTGTGATCGGAGCCAGAACGAGGCTTGGATCGCAAACACTGCGGCGTCGGGCTGTGACGTCACTCCTGTGCGACGCGTTTCCGAGATAGCTCGCTATCGATGGAGGAGATAGCGGCACTCCTTTATCAAGCATAGGGGAGTGATGTTGAACAAGGATATTATATAGTCCATCAAGGGGAGGGGCCTTAATTAAGAGCCTTCAATACACATAGTAAGGATAGAAATAAACATGGTAAACAGCAACGAACATATGGTCAAGTAAAACGTGATAATAATAATAATAAATGATGTTATGAGGCACAGTCTGCATGATACTAAAACAGTGAATATTACAGGTAATAATCATAAAAATGGAGAGGAAAACAGCAGATGTATCTGCATACATACACTAAAGGACACATAAGCCCTAAGAAAGAAAAAGTATAATATCAAATGAGGAATGTAGGATAAGAAAAACTAAAATTAATAAACCGGAAATATATGGGAGGATATATAGAAAAAGATATAAACAATTATGGAATGGGACTCCTTGACTAAAAAGTGGATGCATGTAGATAATGTGGTAAATTAGTCTGAATAGTGAAAATAATTAATATTAATAGAGAGAATATTATGATAATGATAGAATAAATAAATAGAACATAATGAACAATAATGGCAATAACAATATCATGAAAAATATGTTATATGTATTCTGAGCTCCAAAACTATTGGGACTATAAAAATATCAAGGAATATAAATATTTATTGCACATGTTAGGTAAAAAGAGTACTGTAGAATATGTCTATAAATGACACACCCCACAGTATCCATACTGTACTATATATATTACAAAAAGGTGTATGTGTGTAAAACACACTCCCACGAATCTATCTAAAAAATAGTGTATATGAATATGTGAAAATATCTAATCTTATGAAAAACTATTAGTAAGATTTTTATAAAAAGATTTTTATAAAAAGATTATTATAAAACAGTAGAAATCTCTATACTCTCATTAAGGCCACCAGGCGAAAGGACGTCGAGAGTATAGATCCAGAAAGTTTCCCTGGCGCAAAGCTTTTTGAAACGTTCTGCTGCAGTGAAACATTCCGGAATTTGTTCAATGACCCACACACGGAGGCCAGTGGTGGATTTTTTATGGAATTCTGCATAGTGTCGTGGGACACTGTGCATGTCCTTCCCTCCCTCTATGAGTCGGCGATGTTGTCCAAATCGCTGTCTCAGGGGGCAGATGGTTCGGCCCACATAAATAAGGCCACAAGGGCAAGTAAGGGCGTACACCACAAAATTAGAGGAGCAGTTGAAAAAATGGTCCAGCTGATACGTTTTGCCCTTACAAAAAAAGGATTTCTGTCCATGTGTAATGTAGGGACAGGTTTTACACAGCACCTTTTTGCATTGAAACATGCCAACTAGAGGTATTAGGGTGATAGAATGGTTTATGGGCTGACTGGATGAGGAAGGTGGCAATTTACTAGGAGCAATTTTATTCTTTAGATTAGGGGCTTTACGGTATGTGACTCTGGGTTTGGTGGGAAGAATGGTATTCAAGAGAGGGTCCTGTAATAGGATATCCCAATGTTTACTCATTATTTTTTCCATCCTCCTATATTGAAAATGGAAGGTGGTGATGAATCGCGTGGAGTGGTCAGATTCACTTTTTTTGGGTCTCGCAGGTTTGCCTTTAGCGTAATAGATGCATGCTTCATCTACCAAATCATTAGGGTACGATTTATCTGCAAATTTTTTCTTTAGAGAAACACTAGATGCAGCATAATCAATATCACGGGTGCAGTTCTGTCTAAGGCGACAGAACTGTCCTTTCGGTATATTTCTAATCCACTTGGGATAATGGCAGCTATGAAAGTGCAAGTACGAGTTGCCAGCCGTAGGTTTGGTATGATATCGGGCAATGATACTTCCCTCTCTATGGCTTAGTTCTAAGTCCAAAAAATACAAAGTATTAGAATCGAGAACATGGGTAAAAGCAAGTCCGTAAGGATTGCGATTACAATGTTCTACAAAAAGGGAAATTAAATCAACAGGGCCATCCCAAATTACAATAATATCGTCGATGTATCGCCCAAAAAATACGATATTGGCTGGTTCCTTGTTTAGCCCATCCCATAAGTCTTATTGCATCTGCACTATCATTTTGGATGAAGTATATTGGTCAGATTTACATGTTGTCTGACTTTTTAGTGCATTTTCATCCTTCCATTTTCCCCAGTTTTTTTCCCTCCCCCCCCCCCTTTTTTTCCCCTCTTCCCTTTTTCCCTCTCCTAATCCCATTTCCCCCCCCCCCCCTTTTCCCCTCCCCCATAATTATTTCATTCTTTTAGCATGGATTTTCTTACGGACATAGAGGCACATAGATATGGTATTTTAGAGGAACTGTATACTTTGCTACCCAGCAATATCTTCTCTGCAGATACTAAACTTACAGGCTCTATTAGATACTCATTATGTGGGAAATTTAAACATTTAGAAAGGATCATCAAACATCTAAACCAACAATGGTGGGATAGATTCTTTTTGGAAAAGTACATTTCCACCAAAATTTCCCCTAGAGGCCTAAGGATAACCAAGGATTGCCCTTTTTTGAATACTACCCATACTAAGGAATGGGAAACCATTTCCGAATTTTGTACGTCCAAGTGGATGGAGATTCTCATGGAACATAGACTACATCACTTTGAAAAACTTAAATCCGAGGCTACTCTTTTAGCCCAAGGGATCGTTGATCAGAAGGTTATCGTCCCGCTATCTTGGTTGATGATACTTAAGAACAATACCAAATCCGATGAGGATTTGGTTATCCAGACCAAGATAGGCAAATTTAAAAGGGATCTGGACGATTTTAATTATGATCGTGTTTTCAATTGGAAAAAGAATAACAGACTACCCACTGATGACGATAAACAAACCACACGTCCCTTCCCTGTTTCTCACTCTCTACCTCCATTTTTGTCTTCCAATGTACCCACACAAAGTCACACTCAGTTTCCCCCTCAGTCCACCACACTACCTTATCCCCCTCCTCTTATGAGTTTGTCCATTCCACACAAGAATGGACATTGCTCTCAGCCCCATCTTAAAATTCAAAAATCATTCCCTAAAAAAACTTCCAACTCCAAAACTTTGCACTTATTGGCTGATTTAAATAGATTCTATAATAGACCTCGTCACACTGGTAGGAATAGTACTACCGCTACTTTGACTCCCAAGTCCGTGTCCAGTCTTGCCCTCGATACTGGGCCCACAGTCACTTTTCATGATGTCGAGCCTAGTACTTTGGCCGCTTCATCCCGCATGTCCATGCGGGAGATGGCCCAGGTAGAGACGATGGATACTCAACCTATCAGTAATGAGGGTTCATCAAGCACTAAACACCCCACTGGATCTGATCCCAATGATACTTCTCATCTCTCTATTGTTCACTCTTCAGTTTTTCCCCACACGCCTCCCCTTCCTCTACAGACTAATCCTAGTAACATTTGTAGCCCTTCCCCATCTACTGACTGTCCTTTTTTAGTTTACAGCCCCCCTCGGACAAACCCGGGAAAAAGAAAGTTCACCGGAGAGGTTGCAGAGGGGGACGAAACAAGTCCAGAAAAGTACCCACTGAAGTTCCGGAAAGTATAAAGATTTTTAATTTATCCTCTCGAATACTCTCTACTGCAGATATTAGTCTCCTTAGTAGAGGACTAAATTTTGCTCCCATTAACAAACCTAACCCTTTCCTGTTGTTTAAAGATCTTAATAGGTACATTCGCAACCTAACCCTTAAGAGATTTTTTCAAGCCAAATCTCTTAAACCCACCACAAGTAGTGCTGATCTCACTTCTAGTGTCCAGCCTAATTCCCCTCCTGATGTGTTTGAGTATGATGGCGACATCATAGACATGTTGGAGTCCCATACAGAGGAAGATGATATGCTTATGCTGCTTACACAGCATCTGGCTACTTCTCCCCCTATAGCACATTCATCGTTGAAACCTAAATCTGTTTTTTACCCTGCCCAGTCCAAAGGACCGTATTTAGAGAGTTTCTACAGGGTCGTCTATGCCGACTTTGTGAAACTCTGTCAGTCTTCTTCCACCATCCCCGCACATGTTCACAATCTCACTGTCGCAGAAACAAAAGCATTAGACATTCTGATTCATGCTACTGATATCGTGGTCAAATCAGCGGACAAAGGAGGGGGTATAGTCGTCCAAAATAGAGACGACTATATTGCAGAGGCATATAGACTCCTTTCAGATAAGACCACGTATATCAAACTATCTAAAGACCCTACCAACGAATTTGCCCTTGAAGTCAGTCGTATGGTCCAATCTGCCCTTACTAGTGGAGTCATTACCAAAATGGAAGCCTCATTTTTTCTAAAAAACTTTTACCAGGTACCTTATTTCTATCATCTGCCAAAGGTCCACAAAAATTCCACATCCCCTCCTGGCAGGCCGATTGTGGCTGCTATGGACAGTGTAACTACTGGTTTCAGCCAATACGTTGATTTGTATCTACAGCCCATAGTACAGCAACTACCATCTTTCATTAGAGATGGACTGCATCTGTTGGAACTTTTGGCACCTTATAGGTGGGAATCTACCTATACGTGGTTTTCTCTGGACGTCACGTCCTTATATACTTCTATTCCACACCAATTTGGACTTCAAGCACTGGAATTCTTTTTAGCTCAAGACCCTATGCTAAATGCCAGGCAGGCTAAGTTCATTTTGGAGGCCACGGATTTTTGCCTGTGCCACAATTATTTTGATTTTAATGGCGACTTCTTTTTACAGTTGCAGGGAACCGCCATGGGAGTGAATTTCGCCCCATCATACGCCAATCTGGCCATGGGCTATTGGGAGAAGAACCACATCTGGTTCAACAACCCCTATTCAGCCAATATCGTATTTTTTGGGCGATACATCGACGATATTATTGTAATTTGGGATGGCCCTGTTGATTTAATTTCCCTTTTTGTAGAACATTGTAATCGCAATCCTTACGGACTTGCTTTTACCCATGTTCTCGATTCTAATACTTTGATCTTTTTGGACTTAGAACTAAGCCATAGAGAGGGAAGTATCATTGCCCGAAATCATACCAAACCTACGGCTGGCAACTCGTACTTGCACTTTCATAGCTGCCATTATCCCAAGTGGATTAGAAATATACCGAAAGGACAGTTCTGTCGCCTTAGACAGAACTGCACCCGTGATATTGATTATGCTGCATCTAGTGTTTCTCTAAAGAAAAAATTTGCAGATAAATCGTACCCTAATGATTTGGTAGATGAAGCATGCATCTATTACGCTAAAGGCAAACCTGCGAGACCCAAAAAAAGTGAATCTGACCACTCCACGTGATTCATCACCACCTTCCATTTTCAATATAGGAGGATGGAAAAAATAATGAGTAAACATTGGGATATCCTATTACAGGACCCTCTCTTGAATACCATTCTTCCCACCAAACCCAGAGTCACATACCGTAAAGCCCCTAATCTAAAGAATAAAATTGCTCCTAGTAAATTGCCACCTTCCTCATCCAGTCAGCCCATAAACCATTCTATCACCCTAATACCTCTAGTTGGCATGTTTCAATGCAAAAAGGTGCTGTGTAAAACCTGTCCCTACATTACACATGGACAGAAATCCTTTTTTTGTAAGGGCAAAACGTATCAGCTGGACCATTTTTTCAACTGCTCCTCTAATTTTGTGGTGTACGCCCTTACTTGCCCTTGTGGCCTTATTTATGTGGGCCGAACCATCTGCCCCCTGAGACAGCGATTTGGACAACATCGCCGACTCATAGAGGGAGGGAAGGACATGCACAGTGTCCCACGACACTATGCAGAATTCCATAAAAAATCCACCACTGGCCTCCGTGTGTGGGTCATTGAACAAATTCCGGAATGTTTCACTGCAGCAGAACGTTTCAAAAAGCTTTGCGCCAGGGAAACTTTCTGGATCTATACTCTCGACGTCCTTTCGCCTGGTGGCCTTAATGAGAGTATAGAGATTTCTACTGTTTTATAATAATCTTTTTATAAAAATCTTTTTATAAAAATCTTACTAATAGTTTTTCATAAGATTAGATATTTTCACATATTCATATACACTATTTTTTAGATAGATTCGTGGGAGTGTGTTTTACACACATACACCTTTTTGTAATATATATAGTACAGTATGGATACTGTGGGGTGTGTCATTTATAGACATATTCTACAGTACTCTTTTTACCTAACATGTGCAATAAATATTTATATTCCTTGATATTTTTATAGTCCCAATAGTTTTGGAGCTCAGAATACATATAACATATTTTTCATGATATTGTTATTGCCATTATTGTTCATTATGTTCTATTTATTTATTCTATCATTATCATTATATTCTCTCTATTAATATTAATTATTTTCACTATTCAGACTAATTTACCACATTATCTACATGCATCCACTTTTTAGTCAAGGAGTCCCATTCCATAATTGTTTATATCTTTTTCTATATATCCTCCCATATATTTCCGGTTTATTAATTTTAGTTTTTCTTATCCTACATTCCTCATTTGATATTATACTTTTCCTTCTTAGGGCTTATGTGTCCTTTAGTGTATGTATGCAGATACATCTGCTGTTTTCCTCTCCATTTTTATGATTATTACCTGTAATATTCACTGTTTTAGTATCATGCAGACTGTGCCTCATAACATCATTTATTATTATTATTATCACGTTTTACTTGACCATATGTTCGTTGCTGTTTACCATGTTTATTTCTATCCTTACTATGTGTATTGAAGGCTCTTAATTAAGGCCCCTCCCCTTGATGGACTATATAATATCCTTGTTCAACATCACTCCCCTATGCTTGATAAAGGAGTGCCGCTATCTCCTCCATCGATAGCGAGCTATCTCGGAAACGCGTCGCACAGGAGTGACGTCACAGCCCGACGCCGCAGTGTTTGCGATCCAAGCCTCGTTCTGGCTCCGATCACACGGCCGTGCTTCCTTTTCCACCACGGATGCCGGACGAGATGTTGAGAGACACCGCTTCACACTGAGGCACCAGCTTAGACGCCCTCACACCCCTTCCCCGTGGAACCCACACTACTTCAGACGGCTCTCCTGCTTCCTGACTTTTAGTGTGTCTATGGACTACTATATTGACTAAGTGCAGCTCAACCTTTAGCCTAAGAGAGGTGATGTCAGCGCATCTGGACTTGCTGCTACTTGTAGTCCTCCGCTTTTCCTTGTGTTACCTGAGATCTACACTTCAGTTTTTACATGTGAGTGGATATTGTTTTTAAAAATAAATGTAATTTGATATATATTCAGTGGCGCCCCTCTTCCTTGTTTTTTACATACAGTATATACATTGCCTTGAAAAAGTATTCATACTCCTTCAAATTTTCCACATTTTGTCATGTTACAACCAAAAACGTAAATGTATTTTATTGGGAAAGTGGCACATAATTGTAAAGTGGAAGGAAAATGATAAATGGTTTTCAAATTTTTTTACAAATAAATATGTGAAAAGTGTGGCGTGCATTTGTATACAGCCAGCCTTCTGCAATTCTTTATAGAAACACCTTTCTTTGCAATTACAGCTGCAAGTCTTTTTGGGTATGCCTCTACCAGCTTTTTTCTAGAGACTGACATTTTTGCACATTCTTTCTTGCAAAATAGCTCAAGCTCTGTCAGATTGGATGGAGAGCATCTGTTAACAGCAATTTTCAAGTCTTGCAACAAATTCTCAATTGGATTTAGGTCTGGACTTTGACTGGGCCATTCTAACACATGAATATGCTTTGATCTAAACCATTCCATTGTAGTTCTTGCTGTATATTTAGGGTCAGTATCCTGCTGGAATATAAACCTCCTCCCCAGTCTCAAGGCTTTTGCAGACTCTAACAATTTTTCCCTGTATTTGGCTCCATCCATCCTCCCATTAACTCTGACCAGCTTCCCTGTCCCTAATGAAGAAAAGCATCCCCACAAAATGATGCTGCCACCACCATGTTTCACGGTTGGTATGGTGTGTGCAGTATTAGTTTCCTGCCACACATAGCGTTTTGCTTCTAGGCCATAAAATTAAATTTTGGTCTCATCTGACCAGTGCACCTTCTTCCACATGTTTGCTGTGTCCCCCACATGGCTTCTCGCAAACTGCAAATGGGACTTCTTATCGCTTTCTTTCAACAATGGTTTTCTTCTTGCCACTCCTCCATTAAGGCCAGATTTGTGGAGTGCACGACTAATAGTTGTCCTGTGGACAGATGCTCCCATCTGAGCTGTGGATCTCTGCAGCTGCTCCAGAGTTACCATGGGCCTCCTTGCCCAGCCTGTCAGTTTGGGTGGACGGCCATGTCTTGGTAGGTTTGCAGTTGTGCCATACTCTTTCCATTTTCAGGTGATGGATTGAACAGTGCTCCGTGAGATGTTCAAAGCTTAGGATATTTTTTTTTTAAAACTGACCCTGCTTTAAACTTCCCCACAACTTTATCTCTGACCTGTCTGGTGTGTTCATTGGCCTTGATGATGCTGTTTGTTCACTAATGTTCTCTAACAAACCTCTGAGGGCTTCACAGAACCGCTGTATTTATACCAAGAATAAATTACACACAGGTGGACTATATTTACTAATTAGGTGACTGCTGAAGGCAATTGGTTCCACTAGATTTTAGTTGGGGGTAACAGAGTAAAGGGTGCTGAATACAAATGCACACCACGCTTTTCACATATTTATTTGTAAAAAAAAATTGAAAACCATTTATAATTTTCCTTTAACTTCACAATTATGTGCCACTTTGTGTTGGTCTATCACATAAAATCCCAATAAAATACATTTATGTTTTTAGTTGTAACATGACAAAATGTGGAAAGGGGTATGAATACTTTTTTAAAGTCACTGTATGTAAGAACCAATAAATGTCAAATTTGTCACAAAGTTTTTTCATATTTGTGTCATTCCTTGTGCCCATTGTACAATGTTGTCTAAGTAATCACCTTCTGTTGTTCTGCTATGTTCATTACAAGAGATTCCCAAGGCCTAGCTTAGAAAACATGGTTACCCGGTAACCTGGATACAGAAACGATGTGTTAAGTGCAAGGCTATCACACAACAGGGGACAATAATCCTGTAGGGAATATAGGTTTGGCAATAACTTTCTTGCTACAATGGGAAACAGCGGGTGGGAAGTAAAAACCTATATTTAGTGTTTCTCTTAATGCTTTTATTTCTAGAACAAGAGAGGTTTGAAAAGAGATGTTCAAATTGAATAAAACAAAGAGAATAGAGTAATGGTACTTTTAGATGCTGAAACCTCCTAATGGAATAATATCTGATACAGTGATGTATAAAAATAACAAAATTGTATTGTATACATAAAAATGTCTTATATCGTTTTAGACATATGTAATAAAAATATGAAATGGCAAACTCTATATACACCCGTAAACAGCCCCTACAACAAGGTGAAACATTTCCTCAATATTATTATTATTATTATTAATGATTTATATAGCGCCAACAGTTTGTAGAGGGGGGACAGCACAATTACAGTACAATACAGAAGGGACAGGAGGGCCCTGCTCATAGAGCTTACATTCTAAAGGGAGGGGGTGGTGGTACAAAAGGTAATAGATGTGGGGAATTATTTGATAGGGTTGTTAGGTGGGTGTGGGATAGGCTTCCCTGACTACAGTCAGGTCCATAAATATTGGGACATTGACACAATTCTAATCTTTTTGGCTCTATACACCACTACAATGGATTTGAAATGAAACAAACACAAAGTGCTTTAACTGCAGACTTTCAGCTTTAATTTGAGGGTATTAACATCCAAATCAGGTGAACGGTGTAGGAATTACGACAGTTTGTATATGTGCCTTCCACTTTTTAAGGGACCAAAAGTAATGGGACAGATTAACAATCATCCATCAAACTTTCACTTTTTAATACTTGGTTGCAAATCCTTTGCAGTCAATTACAGCCTGAAGTCTGGAACGCATAGACTTAACCAGATGCTGGGTTTCATCCCTGGTGATGCTCTGCCAGGCCTCTACTGCAACGGTCTTCAGTTCCTGCTTGTTCTTGGGGCATTTTTCCTTCAGTTTAGTCTTCAGCAAGTGAAATGCATGCTCAGTCGGATTCAGGTCAGGTGATTGACTTGGCCATTGCATAACATTCCACTTCTTTCCCTTAAAAAACCTCTTTGGTTGCTTTCGCAGTATGCTTCGGGTCATTGTCCATCTGCACTGTGAAGCGCCGTCCAATGAGTTCTGAAGCATTTTGCTGAATATGAGCAGATAATATTGCCCGAAACATTTCAGAATTCATCCTGCTGCTTTTGTCAGATGTCACATCATCAATAAATACAAGAGAACCAGTTCCATTGGCAGCCATAAATGCCCACACCATGACACTACCACCACCATGCTTCACTGATGAGGTGGTATTAGGGTTGTCCCGATACCACTTTTTTAGGACTGAGAACAAGTACCGATACTTTTTTTCAAGTACTCGCCGATACCGAATACCGATACTTTTTTTTTATGTCACGTGACAGTGTTTTTTTTTTTTTTACAGTGCTTTTTTTTGGGGGGGGGGGGGGGTTGAATGGTGTATGTGTGTGTGTTTTTTTTTTTTAATTTACAATTTTTATTTTTTACAATAATTTTTTTTTATTCTTTATTGCAATATGTGCTTTTTTTTTTTTTTTTTTTTAATCAGCCCTGTTGGGGGGCTTTGGTGAGATATCAGGGGTCTTAACAGACCTCTGATATCTCCCCCTTGAGACAGAGAAAGAGACAGAGGATAGAGATTCCCCAGTCCCTTTCTCTGCAGCCTCAGCTCCTCTCCATTCATAAACTGACACATCGTAATCACAGGAGATTACAATGTTTCAGTTATGTGAATGGACAGAGTCAGCTGACTCTGTCCATTCACAAAGGAAGGAGGAGGACGGCGGAACGGAGAGGGAGAACGGAGGGGGACAGAGAAGGAGAGAGGAACGGAGGGGACAGCGGAGGGTGACAGAAAAGGAGAGAGGAACGGAGGGGGACAACGGAGGGTGACAGAAAAGGAGAGAGGAACGGAGGGGGACAGCGGAGGGTGACAGAAAAGGAGAGAGGAACGGAGGGGGACAGCGGAGGGTGACAGAAAAGGAGAGAGGAACGGAGGGGGACAGCGGAGAGGCACAGAGAAGGAGAGAGGAACGGAGGGGACAGCGGAGAGGCACAGAGAAGGCAAGAGGAACGGAGGGGACAGCGGAGGGGGACAGACAAGGAGAGAGGAACGGAGGGGGCATGGAGGAGGATGCAGTGACAGTCAGCGGTGACCGATCACCGCTGTATGTCACTAAAGCTGCTGAAAGCCGCTGGGGGAGAATCTTGTAACTCCCCCACGCGCCGATCACAGCTGACTTCCAGGTATCGGCGGAAGCATCGGGAGCATTTGCCCGAGTACAAGTACTTGGGCAAATGCTCGGTATCGGTGCCGATACCGATACTAGTATCGGTATCAGGACAACCCTAGGTGGTATGCTTTGGATCATCAGCAGTTCCTTTCCTTCTCCATAGTATTCTCTTCCCATCACTCTGGTACAAGTTGATCTTGGTCTCATCTGTCCATACGATGTTGTTCCAGAACTGTGAAGGCTTTTTTAGATGTTGTTTGGCAAACTCTAATCTGGCCTTCCTGTTTTTGAGGCTCACCAATGGTTTACAGCTTGTGGTGAACCCTCTGTATTCAGTCTGGTGAAGTCTTCTCTTGATTGTTGACTTTGACACACATACACCTACCTCCTGGAGAGTGTTCTTGATCTGGCCAACTGTTGTGAAGGGTGTTATCTTCACCAGGGAAAGAATTCTTCGGTTATCCACCACAGTTGTTTTCCGTGGTCTTCCGGGTCTTTTGGTGTTGCTGAGCTCACCGGTGCATTCTTTCTTTTTAAGGATGTTCCAAACAGTTGATTTGGCCACACCTAATGTTTTTGCTATCTCTCTGATGGGTTTGTTTTGTTTTTTCAGCCTAATGATGGCTTGCTTCACTGATAGTGACAGCTCTTTGGATCTCATATTGAGAGTTGACAGCAACAGATCCCAAATTCAAAAAGCACACTTGAAATGAACTCTGGACCTTTATCTGCTCCTTGTAAATGGGATAATGAGGGAATAACACACACCTGGCCATGGAACAGCTGAGCAGCCAATTGTCCCATTACTTTTGGTCCCTTAAAAAGTGGGAGGCCCATATACAAACTGTTGTAATTCATACACCGTTCACCTGATTTGGATGTAAATACCCTCAAATTAAAGCTGAAAGTCTGCAGTTAAAGCACATCTTGTTTGTTTAATTTCAAATCCATTGTGGTGGTGTATAGAGCCAAAAAGATTAGAATTGTGTCGATGTCCCAATATTTATGGACTTGACTGTAAGTGAGTTTTCAGGGATCTCCTAAAGGTGGCTCTGGAGAAGTCCTGAAGATGAGCATGAGAGGAGGTAACAAGGGAGCTAGAGAGCAGGAGGTCCTGGGAGGAGCGGAGGGGACAATTTGGGCGATATCTGCAGATGAGGTTGGTCATGTAGCTGGGGGCGATGTGGATGGCCTTGTATGTAGTGGTTAGCATTTTGAATTTTATACGGTGGGGTAGGGAAAGCCAGTGAAGGGATTGGCAGAGAGGGGCAGCAGTCACGGATCAGTTAGTGAGGTGTATTAGTCTTGCAGCAGCATTCATAATAGACTAAAGGGGGGATAGCCTGCGTAAGGGTAAGCCATTAAGGAGAGAGTTGCAGAAGTCAAGGCTGGAAATAATCAAGGAGTGAATAAGTTGGTTTGTGGTGTCATTAATCAGGAAGGGTCAAATTCTGGAGATGTTGCGGAGGTTAAGGCGGCAGGATTTAGCCAGTGATTGGATGTGGGGGCTGAAGGAGAGGTCAGAGTCAATGATAACACCCAGCATCCTGGCATGTGTGGAGGGACCAATGGTTGAGCTGTTGATCTTAATGGTAAAGTCATGGGGGGGGGGGATATTACAAGCTCAGTTTTAGAAAGATTGAGTTTGTGAAAGTGGTGTGACATCCATACTGAGATGTCATTCGGTAAGTTTGAGATCTGTGAGGAGATCGAGGGGGTGAGTTGAGGAGTGGAGAGATAGATCTGGGTGTCATCGGCGTAGAGGTGGTATTGGAGGCCATGGGGGGTTATCAACTGGCCCAGGGAAGAGGTATAGAGCGAGAATAGGAGGGGCCCAAGGACAGAGCCTTGGGGTACCCCAACAAAGAGCGGAAGAGGAGTAGAGGAGATGGAGTTGTAAGTGACACTGAAAGTGCACTGAGATAGGTAGGAGGAGAACCAGGATAAAGCAGAATCACAGAGGCCAAGGGAGTGTAGTTTGCTGAGGAGGAGCAGGTGATCAACTGTGTCGAAGGCAGCAGAGAGGTCTAAGAGTATGAGTATGGAGTAATGGCCATTGGTTTTAGCAGTTAGTAGGTCATTGGTGAGTTTTAGTAGGGCAGTTTCAGTAGTATGTTGTTGTGGACGGAAGCCGGACTGTAGGGGGGCGAGAAGGTTGTTGTCCTTGAGGTAGCGACTCATTTGGTCATGGACAAGGCGTTTGAAAAGCTTGGAGGCAAATGGGAGCAGGGAGATGGGTCTTAAGTTATTTAAACAGGTGGGGTCTAGTGAGGGTTTTTTAAGTATGGGGGTAACCAGTGCATGTTTGAGCAGGGAAGGAAAGGTGCCAGAGGAGAGGGAGAGGTTGAAGATGTGGGTTAGGGAGTTTAGGATAGAGTGGGAAGGTGGTCGCAGTAATTGTGAGGGGACAGGGTCCAGGGGACAGGTGGTGAGGTGGGCCATAGAGAGGAGTTTATCAACTTCATCAGTGGTAACTGGGCAAAAGGAGGAGAGTATTGAGTGTGGTGTTGGACCTGATGTGTTGGGCAGGGGAGGAAGTTGAATGCTGGATATCTCCTTGCGAATGATGTCGATTTTGCTTTTGAAATGGTTGTCAATCTGTTGAGCGGTAAGCAAGTTGGTGGGTGGGGACAGTGGGGGGATGAAGTAAGGAATTAAGGGTACAAAAGAGTTAACGAGGTTTGGATGAGAGGGGTTTTGATGAGAGTGTTGTAGTAGGTTTGTTTAGCAGTGTGGAGGCAGGAGTTGTATTTGAGAAGGGCAGATTTGTAGAGGGTAACGTCTTGCAGGGACGTAGATGTACGCCATGCTCGCTCAAGAGCACGGCTGCATCTCTTGAGACTTTTGGTGTCGTCTATTTGCCAGGGTTGTGGCAGATGGGGCCTGGTTCTGTGCATAGAAAGAGGAGCAAGTACGTCTAGGGAGGATGACAGCGTGTTGTTGTAGATGGAAGTGGTTAGGTCTGGGCAGGACAGGGGTGCGATTTTGTCGTAAAGGCCATCAGTAGCAAAATGAAGAAGGGAAGGGTTGAGGTTGCGAAGGTTTCTGCGGGTAGTGGTTTGTGGGTTGGTAGCATATGAGGTAGGAGACAAGGAGAGTGTGAAACGGATAAGGTTGTGATCAGAGAGAGGAAAGGGGGTGTTAGAGAGGTTGCAGGGAGTGCAACGATGGGAGAATATGAGGTCGAGAGTATTGCCGTTGGAGTGAGTGGTGGTTTGTGTCTATTGTGTTAGGTTAAAAGAGGAGGTTAGGTTGAGCAGTTGAGAAGTGGTTGCAGTATTAACATTGATTGGAATATTGAAGTCACCTAGGATGGTGGCAGATACTTCAGAGGAGAGAAAGTAGGGTAGCCATGCAGAGAAGTCATCTAGAAAGCGCGACACTGGTCCAGGAGGCCGATAAATGACTGCGACCCTCAGAAAAACTGGAGAGAAAAGACAAATGCAGTGCACTTCGAAAGAGCAGAGGGGAAAGAGAGGGAGGTGTGAGAAGAACCTGGAAGGTGCATTTTAGGCAGAGGAGAAGTCCGCCACCACCTCCTTTTCATCCACTGAGTCTGGTGGAGTGAGTCCAGAGGAGGCCACTGTGGGACAGGGCAGCTGGAGAGGTAGTGTCGAATTCCTGGAGCCAGGTTTCGGTAATAGCAAATAGATTAAGGGATTTGGAGAGGAAAAGGTCATTGACAGAAGCTAGTTTGTTGACGACCGAGCGGGCATTCCAGAGGTCACATGAAAGAGGGGGGCTGACTTGTGGAATTGGGGGAATTGGGATGAGAAGGTGGGAGTTACGACTACTGTTGGAGGAGGTAGACAGCCAATTTTGGGGGTGGGAATTGGGTGTGGGAGGGCCGGGGTTTGGTGCGATAACCCCCAGACATTAGGAGTAGTAGGGGGGTGAGGGTGGTAAGGCGGGAGTGGGATTTATAGGAGGGCAGTGTAGTGAAAGTGGTGATACTGTGTGGGCTTAGAATGAGCAGGAGGTAAGTGCAGTAATATTGAGTGGGCAGAAGAGAGGGAGATATGTACAGGTTGGGGGCTGGAGATGGGAGGGTAAAGACATGAGAGTTTGAGGAGAGAGGACGTTATAGCAAAGATTAGTGTGAGCATTAGGGATGAGCCGAACACCCCCCGGTTCGGTTCGCAGCAGAACCTGCGAACGGACCGAAAATTTGCACGAACATTAGAACCCCATTGACGTCTATGGGACTCGAACGTTCGAAATCAAAAGTGCTCATTTTAAAGGCTAATTTGCATGGTATTGTCCTGAAAAGGGTTTGGGGACCCGGGTCCTACCCCAGGGGACATGTATCAATGCAAAAAAAACTTTTAAAAACTGACGTTTTTTCGGGAGCAGTGATTTTAATGATGCTTAAAGTAAAAAAAAAAAAGTGAAATATTCCTTTAAATATCGTACCTGGGGTGTGTCTATAGTATGCCTGTAAAGTGGCGCGTGTTTCCCGTGTTTAGAACAGTCCCTGCACCATATGTCATTTTTAAAGGAAAAAATCTCATTTAAAACTGCTTGCGGGTTTAATGTAATGTCGGGTCCTGGCAATATGGATGAAAATCAGTGAGACAAACGGCATGGGTACCACCCAGTCCATTATCAGGACCTTTGGGTCTTGTATGGATATTAAGGGGAACCCCGCACCCAAATTAAAATAAGGAAAGGTGTGGGGCCACCAGGCCCTATATACTCTGAACAGCAGTATACAGGCGGTGCAAACAAGACAGGGACTGTAGGTTTGTTGTTAAGTAGAATCTGTTTGTAATTTTGAACTGGTACATTTTTAACGTGTTTAGCTCCAGACAAAAAATCTATTTTAAGCTTTTTGGAAAACATAGGGAAGGGTTATCACCCCTGTGACATTTGTTTTGCTGTCTGTGCTCCTCTTCAGAAGATTTCACCTCATTTTTTGTCCCAATGACAAATGTTTTTTGAAAATTTGGGGTTTTTTGTGAAACAAGGATTGGTGATAAAGCATCAGTGGAAAGGAGAAATGTTTTCCCCATATTAACTCTTACAGGAGAGAATTTCCCTTCCTAGGAGTAGATTTCATCTCACTTCCTGTTATCTCCTTCCGTTTGCAAGTAGGAGTCATTTGTAAGTTAGATGTTTGAAAGTAGGGGCCTGCCCTATATACTCAGCAGAAATTTGGGCCTTAGGTGTTGTTGTGGCCACAACACTGTAAGCCCTCACAGGGCCCTGCTGTGAAATATTAGTTTAAGAATTGTAATTACATGCCCCTGTTGAACAGGGGCTGAAAAATTAGGCCTTAGGCACTGGTGCTGGTGCCAAAACACTGCAACCCCTCACAGACACTCTAGTTGGAACGCAGGAACGAGCCCTGCTGCAAAGTATTGCATCAAAAATTGTAATTACACGCCCCTGTTAAACAGGGGCTGAAAAATTGGGCCTTAGGCACTGGTGCTGGTGCCACAACACTGTAAGTCCTCACTCGCTCTTGGTGGGTGCAGAAATGGGCCTTGCTGTGAAATATTAGATCAAGAATTGTAATTACATGCCCCTGTTGAACAGGGTCTGAAAAATTAGGCCTTAGGCACTGGTTTTGGCGCCCAGAACCAAAAATGTTCTTACAAGCTATCAGCGTGATCATTGAGCAGGAAGAGGATAATTACTCAGGGATAGTCTTTCAGCATCAGCATAGGCAGTCTTTGAAGGGATCTGAGATTTCAAAAAAAATTATTCGGGTACATCAGCATCAGGTGCTTGGTAACTGGTGGTGATCCAAGACTGATTCATTTTTATGAAGGTCAGTCGATCAACCGAGTCGGTGGACAGACGCACCCTGTGATCGGTTACAAAGCCTCCAGCAGCACTGAATGTGCGTTCCGAAAGAACGCTGGATGCAGGACAGGCCAGTAGCTCAATTGCATACTGTGCAAGCTCTGGCCAGTGATCCATCCTCAAGACCCATTAACCCAGAGGATTTTCGGTGGGAAAGGTGTCCAAGTCAGATCTTGCCCCTAGGTATTCCTGCACCATGTAAAAAAGACGCTGGCGATGGTTGCTGGAACCGATCATACCTTGGGGCTGCGGACCAAAAAATTGTCTGAACGCATCGGTCAGACGGCCACCTTCTCCACCGCTCCTTCTTTGACTGACGGAAGCCTCAGCAACACGTTGTCCAGAAACAGGAGTTTGTAACCTCCCAGTCTCTGGGAACGCATTGCACAGACCTTTCTGCGAGGCCTCCCGAAGATGTTTCATCCTCTGCTCCCTCTGCAATGGCAAGATAAGGTCCGCAACCTTACCCTTGTAACGTGGATCAAGGAGGGTTGCCAGCCAGTATTGGTCCTTCTCCCTGATACCACGAATACGAGGATCCTTACGCAAGCTTTGCAGGATCAGGGAGGCCATGCAGCGTAGGTTTGCTGAGGCATTCGGTCCGGAGTCCTCTGGGTCACTAAGGACGACATGGTCCGCAGCCACCTCCTCCCAGCCACGTACAAGTCCATGTGTTTCTTGGGACTGATCCCTTAAAGACTGCTGCTAATGCTGAGTGCCAGGCTCCACCTCCATACTGACACAATCTTCCTCCCCCCCCTCCTCGTCCTCTTCCTGTGTGATCGGCGGGCACGCAGGAACACTGTCTGGATAAAGGGGGCCTTGAGAGCTAAGGAAGTCCTCCTCTTCCTGCCTCTGTTCTGCCTCAAGTGCCCTGTCCATTATTCCACGCAGCGTGTGCTCCAACAGGTGGACAAGGGGGACAGTGTCACTGATGCATGCACTGTCACTGCTCACCATCCTCGTGGCCTCCTCAAATGGTGACAGGACAGTGCATGCATCCCTGATCATGGCCCACTGGCGTGGGGAAAAAAAAACAAGCTCCCCTGACCCTGTCCTGGTGCCATAGTCGCACAGGTACTCATTGATGGCCCTCTGCTGCATGTGCAGCCGCTGCAACATGGCCAACGTTGAGTTCCACCTGGTGGGCATGTCACAGATTAGGCAGTTCTTGGGCAGGTTAAACTCCTTTTTGAGGTCCGCCAGCCGAGCACTGGCATTATATGACCGGCGGAAATGCACACAGACTTTCCTGGCCTGCCTCAGGACATCCTGTAAGCCCGGGTACCTGCCCAAGAACCGCTGCACCACCAAGTTGAGGACGTGAGCCAAACAGGGCACATGGGTAATTTGTCCCTGTCGGAGGGCAGAGAGGAAGTTGGTGCCATTGTCGCAAACCACCATTCCTGCCTTAAGTTGGCGTGGCATCAACCACCTCTGAACCTGCCCCTGCAGAGCTGACAGAACCTCTGCCCCAGTGTGGCTCCTGTCCCCCAAGCACACCAGCTCAAGCACCGCATGGCATCTTTTGGCCTGCGTACTTGCGTAGCCCCTTGAACGGCTATGGAGCACCGCTGGTTCAGAGGACAAAGCACAGGAAGAGGCCATGGAGGAAGAAGAAGAGGAGGGGGTGGAGGAGAGAGGTGTGTCACAATCATTAGCATTTTGGAGGCGTGGTGGCGGAACAACCTCCGGCAGCAGTTGAAGTGCTAGCAATTTTGCCAAGCTAGCATTCAACCGCTGGGCATGTGGATGGCTGGGAGCAAACTTCTTTCGGCGGTGCAGCAGCTGGGACAGGGAAACTTGCCTGGTACAATCTGATGTCGGTGTACCAAAAGCAGATTTCCCACAAGTACTTGGCTGTGACACACCTAATTCTACACCTTCATTCCTCTCAGTGCAGGTCTCAGAGAGGACTGAAGGTATAGTGGGGTTGGAGATCTCAGCTGATGAGGAGCAAGGAGAGGTCCTTTTTGTTCTTTGGTGTGGGTCTTTTAGATACGCTTGCCAACGAACTGCATGGCAGGTCAACATATGTCTGGTCAAGCATGTGGTACCCAAGCGGGAGATGTTTTGGCCACGCGAGATACGCTTGTGACATATGTTGCAAATAGCAGCGGTGCGATCTGATGCACTCGTCTGAAAAAAGGCCCACACCAAAGAACTTTTTGAATAACGAACAGAGACTGCAGCGCCCTGCACATGTGGAGCTTTGGGGTGTGATGCAGTCAATGTGATGCCTTTGGCTGGCCCCTGGAGGGCATCCTGCCTCGTTGGTGATGTGCCGCCTCCTCCTCCTCCTCCTCTCTCCTATCAGGCACCCACGTTGAGTCAGTGACCTCATCATCCCCTCCCTCCTCATCACTGGAGCAAACCTGGCAGTATGCTGCAGCAGGGGGAGCATGACTGCCAGATTGCTGTCCTTCTTGGGCACCCCCTCTGTCCATGCTCATGTTACTGCCTTCATCGAGCTCAGTATCATCATCAGAGCCTTCCAAACGCTGGGCATCCTCCTGGAGCATGTACCCAACACTGTGGTCAAACAGTTTGAGGGACTCCTCAGGAGGACATGGTGGGGCTAGGGAAGGAGTCACTGATGACATTGAGCTGAGGGAAGAGGCCGCTGCTTTGCCAGACAAAGTACCCTGGGCATGGGTGAGAGAGGATGAGGAGGATGAGGACGGCTTGGTCATCCACTCGACCAAGTCTTCCGCATGTTGCGGCTAAACACGGCCAGCTGCCGAAAAAAAGGCCAAGCGTGTCCCACGGCCACGTGCTGATGAGGATGCACCGTCTCCACGACCAGCCCTAGACACAGAGGCTGCTTGCCCTCTCTTATTGGCTTGTGACTGTCTGCCTCTCCTTCTTGGCCTTCCAGACATACTAATGGCCTGTAGCTGCACTAAGCTGGGATATATATATATATATATATATATATATATATATATATATATATATATATACTGATACTGCAGCTAGCAAAATCAACTGCCTGCCTGTAGTATGAGAACACCACCAACCTTCTACAGGTAGCTTTAGCTGAACACTGTGCAGATCTCGCAAAAAACTAACTTGTAGCTTTTTTAGCTGCCTGCGGTAGTGATAGGATCAGGAAAACACCACCAACCTTCTACAGGTAGCTTTAGGTGAACACTGTGCAGAGCTCGCAAAAAAATAACTTGTAGGTTTAGCTGAACACTGTGAGGTGGACGCACCACACTAACTTGTAGTTTTAGCTGAACACTGTGAGCAGGACGCACCGCACTAACTTCTAGGTTTAGCTGAACACTGTGAGGTGGACGCACCACACTAACTTGTAGTTTTAGCTGAACACTGTGAGCAGGACGCACCGCACTAACTTGTAGGTTTAGCTGAACACTGTGAGCAGGACGCACCCCACTAACTTGTAGGTTTAGCTGAACACTGTGAACAGGACGCACCCCACTAACTTGTAGTTTTAGCTGAACACTGTGAGCAGGATGCACTGCACTAACTGTAAATAGTCTAGCTGCCTGACTGTGGTACTAATAGGATCAAAAGAACACCAGCAATTTTCTTCAGGTAGCTGTAAATACTGTAACAAGACAAGCCTGCCTGTCAGTAAGAAGATAACAGGAACAGATCTAGCTGAACACTGTGAGCAGGACGCACTGCACTAACTGTAAATAGTCTAGCTGCCTGACTGTGGTACTAATAGGATCAAAAGAACACCAGCAATTTTCTTCAGGTAGCTTTAAATACTGTAACAAGACAAGCCTGCCTGTCAGTAAGAAGATAACAGGAACGGATCTAGCTGAACACTGTGAGCAGGACGCACTGCACTAACTGTAAATAGTCTAGCTGCCTGACTGTGGTACTAATAGGATCAAAAGAACACCAGCAATTTTCTTCAGGTAGCTGTAAATACTGTAACAAGACAAGCCTGCCTGTCAGTAAGAAGATAACAGGAACGGATCTAGCTGAACACTGTGAGCAGGACACACTGCACTAACTTGTAGCTTTAGATGAACACTGTGCAGAGGTCTCACTACACTAACTTGTAGTTTTAGCTGAACACTGTGAGCAGGATGCACCGCACTAACTTCTAGGTTTAGCTGAACACTGTGAGGTGGATGCACCACACTAACTTGTAGTTTTAGCTGAACACTGTGAGCAGGACGCACCCCACTAACTTGTAGGTTTAGCTGAACACTGTGAGCAGGACGCACCCCACTAACTTGTAGTTTTAGCTGAACACTGTGATCAGGACGCACTGCACTAACTGTAAATAGTCTAGCTGCCTGACTGTGGTACTAATAGGATCAAAAGAAAACCAGCAATTTTCTTCAGGTAGCTGTAAATACTGCAACAAGACAAGCCTGCCTGTCAGTAAGAAGATAACAGGAACGGATCTAGCTGAACACTGTGAGCAGGACGCACTGCACTAACTTGTAGCTTTAGATGAACACTGTGCAGAGGTCTCACTACACTAACTGGTAGGTTTAGCTGAACACTGTGAGCAGGACGCACTGCACTAATTTGTAGCTTTAGATGAACACTGTGCAGAGGTCTCACTACACTAACTTGTAGGTTTAGCTGAACACTGTGAGCAGGACGCACAGCACTAACTTGTAGTTTTAGCTGAACACTGTAAGCAGGACGCACCGCACTAACTTGTAGGTTTAGCTGGAACACTGTGAGGTGGACGCACCACACTAACTTGTAGGTTTAGCTGAACACTGTGAGCAGGACGCACCCACTAACTTGTAGGTTTAGCTGAACACTGTGAGCAGGACGCACCCCACTAACTTGTAGGTTTAGCTGAACACTGTGAGCAGGATGCACCCCACTAACTTGTAGGTTTAGCTGAACACTAAGAGCAGGACGCACCCCACTAACTTGTAGGTTTAGCTGAACACTGTGAGCAGGACGCACCCCACTAACTTGTAGTTTTAGCTGAACACTGTAAGCAGGACGCACTGCACTAACTGTAAATAGTCTAGCTGCCTGACTGTGGTACTAATAGGATCAAAAGAACACCAGCAATTTTCTTCAGGTAGCTGTAAATACTGTAACAAGACAAGCCTGCCTGTCAGTAAGAAGATAACAGGAACGGATCTAGCTGAACACTGTGAGCAGGACGCACTGCACTAACTGTAAATAGTCTAGCTGCCTGACTGTGGTACTAATAGGATCAAAAGAACACCAGCAATTTTCTTCAGGTAGCTGTAAATACTGTAACAAGACAAGCCTGCCTGTCAGTAAGAAGATAACAGGAACGGATCTAGCTAAACTGAATACAGTGTATATATATATATATATATATATATATATATATATATATATATATATATATATATATATATATGCAACACCTGGGATGCATATATATACACAATACACTGTAAGTGCAGCTAATTGACTGACTGTTCTGCCTAATCTATCTAACTCAAATCAAATGACACTGTCTCTCTGTCTATCTCTTTCAACGCCGGAACACACACTACACAGGGCCGCCGTGCAGGCGGCCTTATATAGTGTGGGGCGTGTACTAAATCCCCTGAGCCATAATTGGCCAAAGCCTCCTTGGCTTTGGCCAATTATGGCTCTCTGTTCAGACGGCGCTGTGATTGGCCAAGCATGCGGGTCATAGTGCATGCTTGGCCAATCATCAGCCAGCAATGCACTGCGCTGCCGCAGTGAATTATGGGCCATGACACGCCACACGAATTTGGCGTGAACGGCCCATATCGTTCGCAATTCGGCGAACGGGCGAACAGACGATGTTCGAGTCGAACATGGGTTTGACTCGAACACGAAGCTCATCCCTAGTGAGCATGTTGGAGGGTGGGGAGATGGGAATAGAAGGAAGGCTGATGAAAGTTAGAGGATGAAGGGGAACTTCCTGTAAAATAGGTGAACACTAATGTCTGTACTTACTTTTTTGTTGCAGTGCCTTAGTCAAAGTGAACGTTTACAAGTGCCAAACACTTGTCGCCGGAGTGACACTTTGCGTAAGGAGTGGCCAGCCCAAACTCTCGCCAGCCATCCCAAGAAATGAACTACATTTATACAGAGATGGTGTGGGGGGGAAGATTCACATTTATTCAATTAGGAGCTGATAAAACCAGGCTTGTGTGTGAGTGGGGTTTACAACCGGCCTGGACAGAGTGCAATGCAAGAGGGGGCAACAGGATAAGGTTAAATGTTTGATCTTGTCCAAGGCAGCATAAAACAAAATAAGTGGCACTTTCAAAAATAAGCAAACAAGGAAGTATAGGCAGCAGATTTAAATTCTTAGTAAGGCGGAATTAGAGTTCAGTTAGGCAATGTAGTCCAGTGTATAAAAAAAGAGTGGAGTCTATGCAGTTACCAGAGGGTATGAAGAGTCAGGTGGGAATTCACAGACAAGTAGAGCGACTTTATGTTGCAGGGAAGGTCTATGCAGTTACCAGAGGGTATGAAGAGTCAGGTGGGAAATCGCAGACAGCTAGAGCGACTTTGTGTTGCAGGGAAGGTCTATGCAGTTACCAGAGGGTATGAAGAGTCAGGTGGGAAATCGCAGACAGGTAGAGCGACTTTGTTTTGCAGGGAAGGTCTATGCAGTTACCTGAAAGTAGAGCAGAGAAGGCATGGTCTTGTTAGAGGAAGTGCCCGTGTACAAGTGCCAAACACTTGTCGCCGGAGTGACACTTTGCGCAAGGAGTGGCCAGCCCAAACTCTCAATAGTCACATATATGTTTAATCATGAACTATGATAAACACTCAGGACCAAAGTATGAGAAAGGAGACACAGTCTAACGCGTTTCGCATGGTAGCTTCGTTAGGGGTTTTCGTTGACAGAGAGGTTGGTGCACTAGAGCTGATTCAGTAAGTAATAGCTCTGGGAAATGAGAAAAGAGGCGTTGCATGTTCCCACCAGGGCACCGCAGAATGGGTCAAATGTCTGTCTCAATCATGTAGGTCTGTAAACAGTCCAAAAAAAGCTGTCCCACAAAGCACATCAGAAATCCCATAGACAGGAAATGGGGATTCCAAGCTTAATTGATCAAAGTGCTGCCATACTGCAACTTCAAGTGTATCAAGTGCTCTGCGAGTGTACAACTTGCCAGTGAAAATGTGCAGCAAGTTAACAGATTTACAATTCAACACTGCCACAAATTTGTGGCAAGTTATCTTTGCTATCTGGGTTATGTCTTCACATTACTCAATTCCCCACAAATACCTTCATACTCAATGTGTGAAGACACACTTGTGTGCCAGTTACTTGCGATACACCTCTTTAGTAACTTCAGACCAGGCAGGGACAACTTATCAATGCTTTACTTAGAAAAGGTGCAAAATAGATATTTCACAGTCTAACAGGTAAGGCATTATTTATTCCTAGTTCCCTAGCTCTTACTGCAGGCTCGAGTGCTGCCCTGGCATACCTGCTAAGATGTAGTCCAGCAATTACAGTTCTTCAGGGGCTTACTCCAGTGTTGGTATCTTCAGGGCGAATCCCCAAGTTCAAATGACTTTAAATATATGCAGAGTTGAACAGAATTTCTCTTACTCCTCCAGGTCTTGTCCTCTGTCTTAATCCCTTACGGGCCTCGGACCTCGGACCTGAGGTGGGTCTTGATCCTCTCAGCTCTCTTTTTGCAATCCCCCCACCCCCCACTCCGGGGCTCTCCACAGTAGACTCAGAACTCTGATATTTTCTGGGCTCTCCCAGTTCTTTTGATGTGCTAATTTGTGCTTGCCCATCCTTTACAGTATCTAATCCCTTGCAAATGTAGCACTTACACCCTCAGGAGCTGCTGGTGATGATGGGTCCCCTGTTCTGCCATGACTCTAAAAACTGCTTGGTCCCCTCTGACACACATGGTTAGAGGTAGAGGACCACGCACACCTGGATAACCTAAGCCTTAGTAAGTCACAAATATATATTAATGCACAGAAATTAACTGAACTGCGGCAGTGTCATATCAAGTTTTAACTGAAATAACTTATGAAGAGCGAAATCAGACCCAGTTATCCGTAAGTGTTCCTAAGCGGGGTATCCCTAGAAGGTGTACCTGGTGCCTGAAAGTTAGTATTGGCTGGCTTGTGGTGGAGCCTTTCTGTAGGTGGTGCACAAGAATCTGTCTCTTTAACAGTATGTGGTGGATAGCCGCAGGACTGCTAAGTAACGAGCAGTCTGTTTGGAATAATGGGGTAGCAAGGGGTTAAATGCAGAATTAAGGCACAATTCTCTACGCTGCACAGCTGCTACTGTCAGCAGAGGTAAAAAGGGGAAGGGTATTGCAGCCTCCTCACACACACAGTTCTGCAGTACACTGGTGGAGGGGGAGGAATCTAAATACACACCTGTAAATGCGCAGCTTGTAACCCCTGCGGGGGAATGGATAAGTGGGGATCTGCTACAAATAGAGCTAGCAGTATTCTTCTGCTACACAATAATATGGTTCGGCACCACCCCTGTATAGAAAAATTGCAGATTAGAAAGATTGTCAGTTTATATGTGCTGTTGCCCAAGCATTGGAACTTTATTCAATAGAGTAAGATCTCAGTATTTCTTATTTTAACCTAAAATGTACATAAGACCAACCACTAAATCTCATAGAATTCTTAACATTTTAATAGGATTTCAAAAGTTATGCCGCGTACACACGAGCGGACTTTACGGCGGACTTTGCCCGGCGGACTGGATTTCGTCGGACAATTCGATGTGTGTGGGCTCCAGCGGACTTTGTTTTCTCAAAAGTTGGACGGACTTAGATTTGAAACTTGTTTAAAATGTATCCGTTGAAATCGAGTCCGGTCGAAAAGTCCGCCGTCTGTATGCTAGTTCGACGGACAAAAAGCCACGCTAGGGCAGCTATTGGCTACTGGCTATGAACTTCCTTGTTTTAGTCCGGTCGTACGTCATCACGTACGAATTCGACGGACTTTGGTGGATTGTGTGTAGGCAAGTCCGTTCATTCAGAAAGTCCGTCGGAAAGTACGTCGAAAAGTCCGCCGGGCAAAGTCCGCCGTAAAGTCCGCTCGTGTGTACGCGGCATTATTTTCAGTACTTTTTAAATCTGCAGCTTTATTAAAATAATCCTTAGTGATCCCACCATAAAGGTCATTTTTCAGACTCTTCCCATTATAAGATGACAGCCTTCTGCCCATTTCTACCATTTGTGCTCCTGTGTTGTCACGCTAGCTTTTGATGGAGACTACAAGTGGCCATGCAGGCACAAATTACAGCGTGGTTCACTGTTGTCAATATTAGGAATCCTGCCCTGAGAAATGCCATGCAGCCAATTGCTAAAGTACATGCATGTAGACAAGAAGTGGCTGAAAAGAGGTTGCAGAAAATCAGTAGCACTGTGATGCAACAACGGATGAAAAACTTAGAAAACAAGTATGTTTTTAAAAAATGGTTTTGATACACAGTGCTTTAGCAAATGTAATACCATGCAGGGTTGCAGGGTTGTACATGTGCTGCAATAAAAAAAACTGCATAACCACACTGCGCAGGATGGAGGCTGAGGGAAAGTCTCTTTTCAGTCAATGGTATGCAAGTCATTTATCATTCTCGCTCACATTCTGCCAGATTTTCAGTATCAATATAGGGATTTTCAAACTGATTAACCATACACACAAGCCGAAAGGCAATTGACGGGTCAGTGCTAGGGTCTCCTCATGGAGTGAGAGCAAGCAGTTACAGAAGGAGGAAATTCAGGAAAAACATCCTATTCAGCTTGTATGTGCTCAAACAACCAAATATATTTATTCTGCTGCCCGAAAGTTATCATGAAAACCAATGCATATCTTTTTAACTTTTGTGACTTCTAGGATGCACCATAGTTTTAATTCCTGTAGCACCCACATAATTCTATCACATGGCTCTTATATCAGACAGTATGATACATGACTAGGGTAGTAAGAGCTCATCTGAGACTGCTCTACCTATGTCAGCCCTACTTACCCCCCCCTCCCCCCCCCACACACACACACACACACACACACACACACTTATCAGGAATGACAACGCAAAACATAAGTGGAGTTAAAATGGCCGAACACTGCCTTTTATTAAACATACACTTTCTATATAAAAATATAACATAACCATACATAACTTTTCCAGCTATCAGGATTAGAGGTCCCTGACAGTGCCACATTAGCAATTTTTTAGTGTCTGAGGCACCAGATAGAATTTTTAGAATGTATCTTGGAATGGATTCCAAGATACAACAAAACTGACAAGATTCTAAATATCATGAGACTGACAAGATTCTAAATATCATGAGACTGACAAGATTCTAAATATCATGAGAATGAGGTTCTGAAAGACAAAGCAAAGTCATCCTTGGCTGCCCAAGAACAGATCTTTCTCTTCAATTCTGTGACAAGAATCCAGCAGTTTGGCACATCCAAATAGGTTTTTGGGAGACCGAATTCCCTGTGCTTGGTGAGACCGCTGTTGTGGTCATTATTGCGGGTAAGGTGACTACATACTCACTTTAGGTGTATAGTCTGCTTGGAGGAAGGGTCCTTTTTTTCTTCACGGCTTCGTGCTTACATTGTGTCTTTATACCTGCACGGACATCTCCTGAATCACTGTTAAATACATTTGGGACTTTGTTTTAATTTAAAATATTCACTTTTATTTTTCACATCTATTGATCTTGTTTTTCTCCATTGATTGGTTTATGTGAATTTTTATGGAATATTGATTATATCCACCTGAACAATTTTGTGGATCTCACTCAATCTGTTTGTTGTTGTTATCATTATTATTTTATTTTTGGCACTTGAACATAATATTTGCCATTCACAGTATCTTTGGCACTTGACGATAATATTTGCTATTCACAGAGTTTTACATTGCCTAATTAGGTTCACCTTATCACAGATGCAATATAGTTTTTCAGTCTCTCAATTTTAGACATTGGGACTCTGCTTTAGTTTTCCATTTTATTATTTCAGCATTTTAACCATTTCTGGATATTTTAAAAGGAATTTAATTTTTTCTGTTTTTTTCTATTTTGATTTATACTCTGATTTTAGCGCTGCACCTACCCCATGTTTTCCAACCCAACAGGAACCAGGAACAACACAAAACAGTAATACAGTAGAAGGAAAAAACCCACCCGCCTAAAATTATCTAAAGCAAATGCGGCCTAACATACGAGCGGAATCGGATGGACTCCCTCCTACCAATGCGCATAACAGTATTCTCATCCAATCCCTACCGGGATGCCTCTGTGGCTGCACCAATACAAGAGGACTGAGAAGAGTACTCAAGCGGGATAAACCCAGCGGCCGCCAGGCATGTACGAAAGACTACTACAAATTGAAACTTAGATAGATACGAGCCATCTGAATGCAGGAACAGGGCACCACCGGTCCGCGGTCGCACCAGAAAAAACTGTTTCAAGGCAAACACCGGACAAAAACGGGGACCATTACCCCGAAAAAGCTGCACCAATATGCCCTTGCCACTCTGGTCCGTCTTGGATCGTCTAATCAAAATCCTGACTGAGGAAGATGAACAAGCAAGTCCCCCACCATCAAACCCCCAGCTACCTGTTTAGAAGGACCTACCAGCTCACTAATGCGAAGAGCCCCGTAAAAGTCCACCAAAAAGGCCACCCTAAACAATGTGTGTTCATAAGAGGACGAACAGACCTTGCGTAACTGTCCTAAGATAGCACCTCGAACAGAAAAAGACACTGGGCTCCATAAGTCGATCACTCGGCGACCCTTCCGATACCCTCTCATGGCCTGTCATACCACAAACGCCTTAGTATAAATCTGCACCCCGAGCAATTTGAAATAAAAGGCCAGGCCGGCCAATTTTCTATCCACCGCAGAAGCTGATACACCCCTCCCAAAATTGCGACTCACAAAATGAAGGACCAGCAAAGCAATGTCCACCCCCCCATAGCCTACCTCCTCCAACAAAGAAATACATTTGTTTCAGGCCCTTGAGTAAGCCTCCCAGGTCGCAGTACTCAACAAATCCCGAATCAACCCAGCGGTGACCCTAAAACGATCCTCCAAAGCCGCTGGGGACAAGGCATCCCATGCCGCTCCGCTTCTGTTACCAACACGCAAAACTCGTCCCACTGAAATCGAGATAAAGCATATGCCACTTTGTTGCAAACTCATAGAATATGTACAGCATGAATGAAAGCATTTAGGCGAAGACAAAGCAAAACCAAATGACGCAAAAGGCGCACCACTGGTGGAGAAGATGCCGATGTAGAAATAATCGCTGACACCACACCCATATTGCCACAGTGAAAGCGAACCTTTTTATTGCGAAAAGCCTCCCCCCATATCGCAACCACCAAGACAATTGGACACAGCTCCAACAGTACCAGGTTTTTGAGAAAGCCAGCTGAATGCCACTCCTCTGGCCAGCAACGGCCAGGAGAAACCTATCATGCCAGATGATCTCCACTGCCGGCCCGCTCAGCTACGCCAAAATGGCGGCCACTTCACGAGAGAGAAACACAGACACGAGGCAGAAGGCTCCATTGCTGACCAGGACACAGTTCCCCCATCCTCACCAGGTACAGCAAACTTTCCACTAATGATGGCTCCATCCCCAACATCCACTGAATCCCTGCTAGGGAGATCACTGACAGGACTCCCCACAACCCCTATGCAGGACCCCATCTCGGGCCTACTCCTCTGCGAGCGAGAAGCCTGCGACACTGCCCCCGTACCCACTGACTTTCCATCTATGATGCATGCTTTCTCACAGATGCTAACCAATCTGTTGCCAAGAAAAAACAAAATTCAGCCAGACTCCAAGACATACAGGACCAATTAGAGACTGCACTATCAAAGATCGATGACCTCGAGAACAGGTCGAGGCGATACAACTTTAGGATAAGGGGGCTCCCCGAATCGGTGAAAGAAGTCCAACCTACAGTTAAGGCACTTATTACAGGGCTCATCCCAGATATTGCTGAACATTGCCTGGAACTCGACAGAGCTCACAGAGGATTACAGAGGATTGCAACCCCCCCCCGTTCAGACGGGCTTCCCAGGGACATTATAGTGAAGCCTCATTTTTATTCAGTGAAGGAGAAGGTGATGAGGAAATCAAGAGGAGCAGTAGCCCTTAATATACAAGGTCAGGCAGTTCAGGTTTTTGCCGACCTCTCACCTTACACTGTGCAAAAACAAAGAGCACATAAACCTCTACTACAAATCCTAACCCAGAAGGAGATATCGTACAGATGGTCTTTCCCTCTCCGCCTGAACTTTTCATATCGCAACAAAGTATATGGCTTCTCTTCTTTTGCAGAGGGAGAACGTTTACTGCTCCGTCTTGGCCTACTCTACCAGGAGCTTCTCCCCCCCCACCGAACAAGGGTCCCCCCTCGTCATCGAAACGACCACTGCCTGCAAGCCCCCTGCAACCCACCTGGCTGATGCAACACTCCAAGAGGTCCAAAGAGACACTGCCGACATGATAGGACTGCCCGTCTTAGTAAACCAGGGCCCTGGTTTGTGACTCTCTCTAACCCATGGTGCTGGAAATTACTCCAAGTCTCCCTTACTGAGGTTATACACCCAGTCCTCATCTCCCCAGACTGTTAGCCCTAGATTCGTTCAATCTCTCCCCCCTCACAGTTGTGGCGGGTTGGAAATGTTGGGCTCCCCACCTCTGGGGGACGGAGGGGGAGTAGGAGACTGGTCACTGGACCCAAACGTACGACCCAGTTGGTCGATAGTTTTTGGATTCATCAACAGGACTCTCTCCTTTATTAGAAGTTTCCCCCCCCCCCAATGCTTACAATGTACTTTAATGTTTATGTTAAGAATTTGCCTATTTTAAACCCACAGCTCTAATATGGCACACAGGCAAGCCGGGAGGCTCTGCCACAGCCACACAGTCATTACAGGCACTCCCCAATAGGGGCTTTGAAGTATTGAAGTAGCTTACTTCCCCTACTCAGTTCCAGTCTCTCCCGAAGCCCTCTATACAATAATGGCGAATGCTCGGGAGGGGGACGGGTTCCGAGGGGGGGGGGAAGTGTGGGATTATGAATCCCAAATTACCCTTTTCAATGGTGTTTTGATCATCACACAACGTTCCTGTTTTATTTTTTAGCGGTAAAACCGTGGTGGACCCAGTGTGCCTCCACTAGCAACTAGCTTGCCTTTCAGGGATGTACCGGAGCCCTTATCTCAGGGCATTCTGGATCTCTCAAGTTAAGGGGTGGGCACTGGCGGGTCTACTCCTACCCCAGGGAGGGAGGGGGCCAGGGGGCCCCCATTTCTTCGTTTTTTTATTATCAGCCGATATCACAATTTGTTCAAGTTCACTCACGCAATCTCCTTCTCTTTTTCCGCTCCCCTTTCTTCCTACTTTTCTACTATCTCCCTTACTTATTCCTGGCTCCCCAGGTTCTTCCAGGTGCTGCACTCAGGGGCACGGGAACAGGTTCGACTGATGAAATGGTCATCCCCTTTGGACTCATCGCCGGGAGGAGGTAGGTTATGCAATATCTCTGAGATATCTTTCCCTCTAATCCATGGCTAACACAAACCCCCTAACCCACACTTTCAAAATTATCACACAAAACACACAGGGACTCAACAGCCCCATCAAACGCCGAAAACTATTCCAACTGTACCATACCATGCACTTTGACACCCTAATATTACAAGAAACACACTTTCCTACCATCTATAGACCCGCTTTTCTACACCAGCGCTACCCACAATTCTTCCTTGCATCCACAGACAACAAAACAAAAGGTGTGGCTATCTGCTTTGCCAAACACATCAACTTTGCCCTGGCGAAGATAGTTGCAGATCCCCTGGGTCGCTATATCTTAATATCAGGTACCATTGACGGGGAGACCTACACCTTTATTTCGTACTACGCCCCCAACAAAGGCCAAGGAAAACTTTTCGACTCAATGCTGCTCCACACTGCAAAAACACTTCAAGGGAACGGTCTTCATGGGAGAAGACTCCAATGCTGCCTTTGACTTCTCCCTGGACAAAACAGCAAGAGGGAAATCCAAACCCAAACGCTCCTCGAAACAGAGCACAAAAATTGCTCATCTGCTACAGTCGGTAGGGCTGGTAGACATTTGGAGAGAGATTAACCCCCACGCAAAAGATTACACCCATTTCTCAGCACCCCGCAATTCCTATGGCCGGATAGACTACATTTTCACACATTCTACAACAGTCCCATTGACCCTAAGAGCTAAAATCGTAGACACCCCTCTCTCAGATCACTCTATTGTATCCCTAGTCCCACATCGGAATTCGGAAACCTCAGGTCCTTTCAGATAGCGCCTCAACGAGGCCCTTCTGAGCAACACAATACAATGTACACTTCTGGAAAGGACAATAAAAGAGTATTTCCATGAAAATGACAACAACGACGTGTCCCCAACCACCTTATGGGCTGCCCACAAAACAGTTCTCAGGGGAAAGCTCATCCAGCTTTCCTCCAAAATTAAGAAGGAGCACAGGGCAGACTTGCAGAAATGAATGGAAGAATACCAAACTCTTGCTAAAGCTCATAAACGGAACCCCACTCCCAAGACCTTAGCGCAACTTGACATAGCCCAGATCCACCTCAACTTATCCCTCATAACGGCAGCAGAGAAACACTTCAGATGGACCGGGGCTAAATTTTATTCCCAAAAAGACAGAATTGGCTCCAAACTTGCCACAAAACTGAGCCCCAAACAACGCACGTTAGCATTCCCCAAAATTCGAGCCCCTTCTAGGGACCTGACTCAGAACCCAACAAAAATAATGGATACCTTCTTGCAGTTTTATTCAGACCTTTACAAATCCAGTCGTTCGCCTTCTCCTGCACTCCAGAGTACTTTCCTTAACAATTTCCCTATCCCCACAATAACACGAGACCACAGGGATCTCTTAGAAGACCCCTTTACCCCCGAGGAGGTGTTAGACACCATTAAATCCCTCAAACTAGACTCCTCTCCTGGGCCGGACGGCTTCTCCACAGGATATTACAAAAAGTTTGGTCCCTGCCTGGCACCTTTTCTGACGCGGTTCTTCAACTCCCTCAGGGATGGAGCCCCCCTAGAAAGAGATCTTAAATCCGAATATATATCTCTGTCATCCCCAAACCAGGGAAAGACTCGAGCGAGGTGGGAAACTACTGTCCGATCTCGCTAATCAATAACAATATAAAGATAATGACTAAAATAATGGCTAACAGAGTAGGGAGTTTTATAGCTTCATACATACACAGAGATCAGGTGGGCTTCATCCCTGGGAGACAGGGCCCAGATCAGATTAGGAGAGCTGTAGATGTTATATCACTGCTCAACTCCCAATGGTATGGTGGACCCCTCAGAGGGGATTCCTCCTCTTGATAGATCTCTACAAGGCCTTTGATTCTTTAGCCTGGCCTTACATTTACGAAATGCTAGGGAGATGGGGCTTCGGGCCAAACTTTGTAGGCATAATCCACTCTCTATATTTGTCACCTAATGCACAAGTGCGCTTACTGGGCAGATACTCCGATGCCTTCACCATTGGCTATTCGTGATAGCCATTGAAACTCTGACAATAGTGATCCAGACCCTTGCAGACATCAAGGGAGTTACTTGCGGAGACCAGGAACACAAGTGTGCATTATATGCGGATGACTTACTCTTGTTCATCACCTCCCCCCTAACATCCACCCCTACGGTCTACAAAATCCTCATGGAATTTAGTCAGGTCTCGGGATTACAGGTCAACCTATCTAAATCCATAGCCCTGAGCATTTCCGTCCCCCCGACCTGATCAACCAGCTAAAACACAACTTCTCATTCTCTTGGGCGACTGAGGGGATCCCCTACCTGGGCATTCGACTCACTCATAATGTGAGACAGCCCTTTCAAGCGAACTACCCCCCTATGTTTCATAAGTGTGGGGAGGACCTGGAAAGATGGTCAAGGTGTGGTCTATCCTGGCTGGGCAGAGTTAATGCAATAAAAATGACCCTCCTCCCGCATATGTTATATTTATTCCCTCCCGATCCCTATAAAGAAACATTTCATTTCAAAACTGCAGTCTCAAATAGTGCGGTTCATTTAGGGCAACAAAGGCTACAGATGTACTAAAGGTTCTATACAGGTTAAAATCACAGGGGGGTATTGGACTTCCGAACATGTGGTGGTACTACCAAGCTGCCTAACTCACCCAAATATCGGCAGCCTACTCGAGGGGCGCTAAACCCGACTGGTTCTCCATAGAAAGGCAAGCTGACCCCCTAAATACCATAGACTACCTCCTGTGGAGTGAAAGGACGTCCAGATTGGCTATAATGTCCCCCACTCTCTCCCACTCGGTGGCGCTGTGTAACACTCTTCATAAACAGCACACACTGATATCCCCCTTAAGGCCCCTATCGCATATTTTCCATAACCCAAAGTTTCACCTAGGCCTAAACATCCAAGCTTTTTGCTGGTGGACTAACAAAGGCATGTCCTGCATTGGCCATTTTCTCACTCCGGCAGGCCCCCTCAATCTGAAACACTGTAGAAAGACTTTGGAAATGCCCAACTCGGAATTGTTCTGATTCTCCCAAATCTCCCACTTCCTTAACTCAATCTGGACAGTCAGGCATGAACAACTGAAAATAACTCCTTACGAACACTGGTGCACTAAGGCCATGGATCAGAGGGGAGGAATCTCCTTGATGTACTCCTCCCTGACAGGTAAGGATGTCCTCCCACATTACTCCCGGGCCTGGGAGGCAGACACAGGGCACTCTTGGGAACCAGCAGCCTGGTTTCAAGCATATCAGCACTACTACAAAGGTATACTTAATGTCTCCCTGATTGAAGCGAAGGTCAAAATCCTAACTAGGTGGTACTATGTCCCCACTAGGATGGTGAGGATCTACCCAGAGGTCTCTCCCTTATGTTTCAGAGGATGCGATCTGGAAGGCACAATGTTCCACATCTGGTGGTCATGTCCCCGCATCAGGTCCTATTGGAAATGGGTATTTCACACTATAAAGGAAAATAAAAGGCATCACTACCTATCCAGACCCCACCATTGCACTCCTGAACCGCAAAATCCCCAGGGCACCCAAACACCTGCAAACCTTAACGTTCTACATCCTCCTGGAAGCTAAGATTACGCTCGCAAGGGCATGGAAAACTCCAACTGTATCCTTCAGGGGGGCCAAGAGGAAAATATCATGGATAATGGCACAGGAAAATATAGTTGCGAAATTACAGGACAAAGTGGGAAATTTCAAAGTGATAGGGGAACCCTGGGCCTCCTATTGCAATATTTCTCTCCGCCCGGGTATGCCATCCTGAAACCTGGACTCTCCTGGAACTCTAACCTTTCCAGAAATGTGTGCGACCTGAAATGTGTGGACTCTAACCAGTCCACACATTTCTGGTTGCACCAGTTTATGACAGGAGCGGATTGAATATAAAAAGAGATATTTTGAGGAATGAGAGCCGATGGATATACAGTATGAACTGAACACTTTGAATCCATCTGGTCTCAACATAACTCCTCCTACTGCACAGTGCATATTGGGATCTGTAGTGTAGCAATAAAGTATAGCCATTATATGGTTTGCCATCTCAAACTACAACTCTCACCATTCTGCATAGAAGTCTATGGACTTGTTTGCATAGTTACATAGTCTGGTTGAAAAAAGACATTTAAATAAATGGGCTGCCTAAACACAGAATGCAGACCCGCACTTGATAAACATTTCTCAAAAATGATAATTGCCAGTAAAAGTTTTCAAACATATTACAAAGTAGTTGTGACCAATGCTCCTAGTTTAGTCATCACACTATTTCATTTTAGAGCCATCAAATCAATCCCATACTGCCCAAAACAATTATATTCTCAACTATCTGAATACATAATAAATTCAAATAAAAAGACAAGATAAAACAACATTGTAACTCTGGCATTTGGTGGAGTGTCAGATCTTCTCCTCTTCGCCTGTGCGGGGGAAGTATTCAGGAGAAAGATAACAGAAGTGCTCGTCTTGAAGGGACAGAAAGGAACACAGCTTGAGTCTGTCACAAAGTGTAGAGATCCCAAGAGCTCCAGATTGTCAAACAACTGAAGCAGGGAGGAGAAAAAAGAAGAGAAGAGAAGAGAAGGTGATAGAAGTGTAACAGAGGACAAGTGGAAAGGGGAGCACATGCAGGCAAAAGTCAAGTAGGATTGCTCATAATGCTGTTACACATAGATTTCAATAGTCTAATGCCGCGTACACACGAGCGGACATTACGGCGGACTTTGCCCGGCGGACTGGATTTCGTCGGACAATTCGATGTGTGTGGGCTCCAGCGGACTTTGTTTTCTCAAAAGTTCGACGGAATTAGATTTGAAACTTGTTTTAAATTTATCCGTTGAAATCGAGTCCGGTCGAAAAGTCCGCCGTCTGTATGCTAGTTCGACGGACAAAAAGCCACGCTAGGGCAGCTATTGGCTACTGGCTATGAACTTCCTTGTTTTAGTCCGGTCGTACGTCATCACGTACGAATTCGACGGACTTTGGTGGATTGTGTGTAGGCAAGTCCGTTCATTCACAAAGTCCGTCGGAAAGTACGTCGAAAAGTCCGCCGGGCAAAGTCCGCCGTAATGTCCGCTCGTGTGTACGCGGCATAACAGTTGGATAAGGAAAATATATTGAAATTAATAGAAAATGAAAACCTTGACAGAGTCATTTATCAGTTTTTGTACTTGAACCTACTCTGTATTTACTTCTCTTAGTAAGACAACATGTTGTGTGAATACTCATCAATGCATAACAACCACTCATAATTCATAATTCCTAGACCTGACAATAAATATGACTGGTTGTTTTAATTTGCACTTCATCACTACTATTTTAATAATTTAGGATAATGTAGTACAGGATAAAGTAAACCATACCGGGAGTGCGTTGGGGGCAGTTACCCCCTGGGGCACTGCCTTCTCTGTATATTAGGGGTTTCGCAGCAGCCCAAGCTTTACACATTCACCCCTAACCATTTTAAGAACAAAAAAATGTTGATCGGCTGCACTATTTAGCTTCCCACTTTTCCTCGTCCTCAGTCTGATCCTCTATCCTACCCAGTCACATTTGGATGTTCTCTCCCACATTTTGTCATTTCATTTCTTTCTCCCCTCAATCCCATTTTGATGCTTGTTAAACAAAATAAAGGTTCTTTACTGAAGCAGTTCTTTTCAATGGTACAAACAAGATTTTTTTCTGTTTTGGCCATTTAGTCCACATGGAGGGCCATTTCTTTGTCAAGTTCATAGAGGAGGAACACTCAAGAACCCTGGAGCATAGATGACAAGACCATACTCCCTTAAGTTGGGGAAACCCCTCCTCCAGTCAATTCTACCATACTCAGAGTGCCATGCATGGTAGCTTGTTCTTGTTTGACTCGGAAAATAGATTTCTTAGAGACAATAATTACATCCTCCTAAAGACCACCACAAGAAGTTAGTAGGATTTCTATATCGTAAATCATCTTAGAGATATTTAATCAAAGCTATCATTATTTCTGATAAATTTCATATACACAGTATATATAGCATCTCACAAAATTGAGTACACCCCTCACATTTTTGTAAATATTTTATTATATCTTTTTATGTGACAAACCTGAAGAAATGACACTTTGCTACAATGTAAAGTAGAGAGTATACAGCTTGTATAACAGTGTAAATTTGCTGTCCCCTCAAAATAACTCAACACACAGCCATTAATAAAAAGAGAGCTGCGCATTAATTACAAAAAAATATTAACTAGCATATAAGTGAGTATATGAATCCACCACCATACCAGCTGCACAAGCTTTGATGCTTGTGGCTAATACCCAGCCAGGGCCTTTTTCAAAGCTTGTGCAGCTGGTAAGCATGCACTTTATATGGTGGTGGATTCACAATTGTCAGTCAAAATGATTACCACAGTCACAGGAGTATGATCTCATCACTGCGTGTTTTGGTTTCACAAATTTATCCTTTGGAGGACTCACTGGTTCCATATATCGTTTCCTGATTTTGGAGGACTCACTTGTTTTTCTTTCATATACTCACCACACATGGGACTCTTTTGATATTCACTATCATTGTAATATTTGTTATTATTTATTATAGGTTATATGCTAGTTAATATTTTTTCGTAATGAGTGTGCAGCTCCCTTTTTGTTATATCTAAAGGCCCGTACACACGATCGGACTTTTTGACAACAAACATGCAAATTAGCTGTCTGACCGTGTGTATGCTCTATCGGACAAACTTTTTCTGTTTCCATCTGACTTTTGTTGGCTGTGCGAACGGACAAACTTTCCGGCAACAAAAGTCCGATCGTGTGTACACAAATGCATCGGACTTTTGTACAAACTACAGTACGCGGCTGCGAGAATGTTTCCAGCGCGAACACATCGCGCTGGTTCTCGGCGACAGGGTACTGTACATCTCGCGCTGGCTGCAATAGGAAAAACACATTTTGCTATTGCGGCGAGCGCGAGAGGGAACTCCCCTCTGGGGGCATGCCAGGCCCTTCGGTCTGGTATGGATTTTAAGGGGAACCCCCTACGCCGAAAAAACGGTGTGGGGGTCCCCCCCAAAATCCATACCAGACCCTTATCCGAGCACGCAGCCCGGCCGGTCAGGAAAGGGGGTGGGGACAAGCGAGTGCCCCCCCTCCTGAGCCGTACCAGGCCGCATGCCCTCAACATGGTGGGTGGATGCTTTGGGGGAGGGGCGCCCTGCGACCCCCCCACCCCAAAGCACCTTGTCCCCATGTTGATGAGGACAAGGGCCTCTTCCCGACAACCCTGGCCGTTGGTTGTTGGGGTCTGCGGGCGGGGGGCTTATCGGAATCCGGGAGACCCCTTTAATAAGGGGGCCCCCAGATCCTGGCCCCCCACCCAATGTGAATGAGTATGGGGTACATGGTACCCCTACCCATTCACCTAGGGAAAAAAGTGTCAATAAAAAACACACTACACAGGTTTTAAAAGTAATTTATTAGGCAGCTCCAGGGGTCTTCTTCTGACTTTGGGGGTCTTCTGCCGACTTCGGGGGTCTCTCAGGCCTCTTCTCCCTCTCTCCGGTGTCGTCTCCATGCTCTCTGGTTCTTCCTTCTGCCGGGCTCCTCTGCTATCTTCTGCTATTTTGCCGCTCTTTTGCTAGCGGAGGAGCCCGGACATCTGGTTTGTCTTCTTCCCTCTTCTCTTCCAGAGATGTTGACACGACGCTCTCTCCGGCTGTAATGCTGTTTGTGCGCTCTGCTATGACTTATATAGGCGGTGACCCTGCCCCCTATGACATCACAGTTCCGGGGCATGCTGGGACGGTGAGGTCATCATAAGGGGGCGTGGTCATGTCATCCTATGACCACACCCCCTTATGTCAACATCTCTGGAAGAGAAGAGGGAAGAAGACGAACCAGATGTCCGGGCTCCTCCGCTAGCAAAAGAGTGGCAAAAGAGCAGAAGATAGCGGAGGAGCCTGGCAGAAGGAAGAACCAGAGAGCACGGAGACGACACTGGAGAGAGGGAGAAGAGGCCTGAGAGACCCCCGAGGTCGGCAGAAGACTCCCAAAGTCAGAAGAAGACCCCCGAAGTCGGAAGAAGACCCCTGGAGCTGCCTAATAAATTACTTTTAAAACCTGTGTAGTGTGTTTTTTTTATTGACACTTTTTTCCCTAGGTGGGTGGGGGGCCGGGATCTGGGGGCCCCCTTATTAAAGGCGGCTCCCGGATTCCGATAAGCCCCCCGCCCGCAGACCCCGACAACCAACGGTCAGGGTTGTTGGGAAGAGGCCCTTGTCCTCATCAACATGGGGACAAGGTGCTTTGGGGGAGGGGGGCCGCAAAGCAGCCACCCCCCATGTTGAGGGCATGCGGCCTGGTACGGCTCGCTTGTCCCCACCCCCTTTCCTGACCGGCCAGGCTGCATGCTCGGATAAGGGTCTGGTATGGATTTTGGGGGGGACCTCTACGGCATAGGGGATTCCCCTTAAAATCCATACCAGATCTAAGGGCCTAGTATGCCCCTGGAGGGGAACCCATGCCGGTTTTTTATTTAAAATTTGGCGTGGAGTTCCCCCTCAAGATTCATACCGAACACAGTGCCTGGCATTGGCGGGGATCCACGCACCAGTGAACCCGGCTCGCAAGGTGTCAATCTCGCCAATAAAAGTGGCGAGATTGACACAATATCAGACAACAATACAGAAGTTGACCAAAGGGTGGTGGTAAAGAGCTGAAAAATCACGTGATTTGGTGAAAGTTGGCTGGAAAAGTCCTGTCGTCTGTATGCAAGACAAACTTCTGTCCAACGCCCTTTGTACAAAAATCCAAGGGAAAGTTTGTACAAAGTCCTATCGTGTGTATGGGGCTTAATAGTTACATCGTTATATAGTAGGTAAGGTTGAGAAAAGACACAAGTCCATCAAGTCCAACCTATGTGTGTGTGATTTTATGTCAGTATTACATTGTATATCCCTGTATGTGGTCGTTCAGGTGCTTATCTAATATTTTTTTTAAACTATCAATGCTCCTCGCTGAAACCACCGCCTGTGGAAGGGCATTCCACATCCTTGCTGCTCTTACAGTAAAGAACCCTCTATGCAGTCTAGTGTTAAACCTCTTTTCTTCTAATCTTAATGAGTGGCCACGTGTCTTATTAAACTCCCTTCCACAGAAAAGTTTTATCCCTATTGTGGGGTCACCAGTATGGTATTTGTAAATTGAAATCATATCCCTTCCCAAGCGTCTCTTCTCCAGAGAGAATAAGTTCAGTGCTCATAACCTTTCTTCAAAACCAAGATCTTCCAGTCCCTTTATTAGTTTTGTTGACCTTCTCTGTACTCGCCCCATTTCCAGTACATCCTTCCTGAGGACTGGTGCCCAGAACTGGATGGCATACTCCAGCTGAGGCCAGACTAGAGTCTTGTAGAGTGGGAGAATTATTGTTTTATCTCTTGAGTTAATCCCCTTTTTAATGCATGCCAATATTCTGTTTGCTTTGTTAGCAGCAGCTTGGAATTGCATGCCATTGCTGAACCTATCATCTAATAGGACCCCCAGGTCCTTTTCTATCCTTGATTCCCCCCAGAGGTTCTCCCCCCCCCCCCCCCAGTGAGTAGATTGCATTCATAGTTTTGCCATCCAAATGCATTATTTTACATTTTTCCACATTAAACCTCATTTACCATGTAGTTGCCCACCCCATTAATTTGTTCAGATATTCTTATAAGGTTTCCACATCTTGTGGAGAAGTTATTGCCCTGCTTAGCTTAGTATTGTCCGCAAATACAGAGATTGAACTGTTTACCCCATCCTCCAGGTCATTTATGAACAAATTAAATAGGATTGGTCCCAGCACAGAACCCTGGGGGACCCCACTTTTCACCCCTGACCATTCCGAGTTCTCCCCATTTATCACCACCCTCTGAACACTCTCCCTTGTAGCCAGTTTTCAATCCATGTACTCACCCTATGGTCCATGCCAATGGACCTTACTTTGTACAGTAAACATTTATGGGGAACTGTGTCAAATTCTTTTGCAAAATCCAGATACACCACATCTGCGGGCCTTCCTTTATATAGATGGCAGCTCACCTCCTTCACAGGTTACCACTGGAGTCCTCTTCCACTCCTCCATGATGACATCACGGAGCTGGTGGATGTTAGAGACCCTGCGCTCCTCCACCTTCTATTTGAGGATGTCCCACAAATACTCAATAGGGTTTAGGTCTGAAGACATGCTTGGCCAGTTCATCAGCTTCTTTAGCAAGGCAATGGTCATCTTGGAGGTGTGTTTGGGGTCGTTTTGTTGGAATACTGCCCTGCGGCCCTGTCTCCAAAGGGAGGGGATCATGCTCTGCTTCAGTATGTCACAGTACATGTTGGCATTCATGGTTCCCTCAATGAACTGTAGCTCCCTAGTGCTGGCAGCACTCATGCAGCCCCAGACCATGACACACCGTACATGGTTCCAGTAATCTATGTCCTTAGTCTGCTTGTCTTCAGCAAAATGTTTGCGGGCTTTCTTGTGTTCATCATTAGAAGAGGCTTCCTTCTGGGTCGACAGCCATGCAGGCCAATTTAATGCAGTGTGCGGCGTATGGTCTGAGCACTGACAGGCTGACCCCCCACCCGTTCAACCTCTGCAGCAATGCTGGCAGCACTCATAGTCTATTTGTCAAAGACAACCTCTGGATTTGACGCTGAGCATGTGCATTCAACTTCTTTGGTCGATGGTCCATGGCGAGGCCTGTTCTGAGTGGAACCTGTCCTGTTAAGTCTCTGTATGGTCTTGGCCACTGTGCTGCAGCTCAGTTTCAGGGTCTTGGCAATCGTCTTATAGCCTAGGTCATCTTTATGTAGAGCAACAATTCTTTTTTTTAGATCTTCAGAGAGTTCTTTGCCATGAGGTGCCATGTTGAACTTCCAGTGACCAGCATGAGAGAGTGAGAGTGATAACACAAAATTTAACACACCTGCTCCCCATTCACACCTGAGACCTTGTAACACGAATGAGTCACATGACACCGGGGAGGGAAAATGGCTAACTGGGCCCAATTTGGACATTTTCACTTAGGGGTTGTAGCAAAGTGTCATTTCTTTAGTGTTGTCACATGAAAAGATATAATAAAATATTTACAAAAATTTGAGGGGTGTACTCACTTTAGTGAGATACTGTATATATATATAGATATATATAGATATATATATATCTATATATAGACATATATATCGGTATATATCTATATATATACACACACACACACAAATACACACACTATATGCATGTTTTCATGCAGAGGATGTGGAAACAAGGCTAAGCGACTCAACTATGCACGAAAAATTACAGCTGGTGCTCTATATTGATGATAATAAAGAGTGTCTTCAAGCAACAGTAAAGCATGGTGGAAGCTCGACCCCTTTCACACTGGGACTACCCGTGCGTTCGCAGTAAAGCACCGCTCGTTTTAGCGGTGCTTTACTGCTGTTTAGCTGCTAGCGGGGCGCTTTTAACTCCAAAAAAGGGGTTAGAGAGTCCCGTGTTGCAGCACTTTTCAGGCGCTTTGGAAGCGCTGCCCATTCATTGCAATGGGCAGGGGCATTTTGGGAGCGCTGTATACCTAGAAGTATACCTGTCTTCTACTAATTGTGCAGAGCCAGCACCTGTGAGGCTGAGTGAGGGTGTTCACTATCATCTAGGAGTGATAATCCTGTGAGCGGCTTTCTTTTCTCATCTGTATACCTACAACCCCTGGCAAAAATTATGGAATCACCAGTCCCTGAGGATGTTCCTTCAGTTGTTTATTGTTGTAGAAAAAAAGCAGATCACAGACATGGCCAAAAACTAAAGGCATTTCAAATGGCAACTTTCTGGCTTTAAGAAACACTAAAAGAAATGAAGAAAAATAATTGTGGTGGCCAATAACAGTTAGATTTATAGAACTAGCACAGGGAATAAATTATGGAATCACTCAATTCTGAGGAAAAAATTATGGAATCACCCTGTAAATTTTCATTACAAACACTAAAATCTGCATCAGATTAAATCTGCTTGTTAGTATGTAGGTAAAGAGGGTAAATCATCACGCAGTGTTGCACAAGATGTTGGTTGTTCACAGTCGGCTGTGTCTAAAACATGGACCAAATACAAACAACATGGGAAGGTGGTTAAAGGCAAGCATACTGGTAGATCAAGGAAGACATCAAAGCGTCAAGACAGAAAACTTAAAGCAATATGCCTTGAAAACAGAAAATGTACAACAAAACAAATGAGGAACAAATGGGAGGAAACTGGAGTCAACATCTGTGACCGAACTGTAAGAAACCGCCTAAAGGAAATGGGATTTACATACAGAAAAGCTAAAAGAAAGCCATCTCTAACACCTAAACACAAAAAAACAAGGTTACAATGGGCTAAGGAAAGGCAATCATGGACTGTGGATGATTGGATGAAAGTCATATTCAGTGATGAATCTCGAATCTGCATTGGGCAAGGTGATGATGCTGGAACTTTTGTTTGGTGCCGTTCCAATGAGATTTATGCAGACGACTGTCTGAAGAAAACATGCAAATTTCCACAGTCAATTATGATATGGGGCTGCATGTCAGGTAAAGGCACTGGGGAGATGGCGGTCAATATATCTTCAATAAATGCACAGGTTTACATTGAAATTTTGGACACTTTTCTTATCCCATCTATTGAAAGGATGTTTGGGGATGATGAAATCATTTATCAAGATGATAATGCATCTTGCCATAGAGCAAAAACTGTGAAAAAATTCCTTGAAGAAAGACACATAAGGTCAATGTCATGGCCTGCAAACAGTCCGGATCTCAATCCAATTGAAAATCTGTGGTGGAAGTTAAAGAAAATGGTCCATGACAAGGCTCCAACCTGCAAAGATGATTTGGCAACAGCAATCAGAGAAGGCTGGAGCCAGATTGATGAAGAGTACTGTTTATCATTCATTAAGTCAATGCCTCAGAGACTGCAAGCAGTTATAAAAGCCAGAGGTGGTGCAACAAAGTACTAGTGATGTGTTGGAGTGTTATTTTGTTTGTTTGTTTTTCATGATTCCATAATTTTTTCCTCAGAGTTGAGTGATTCCATAATTTATTCCCTGTGCTTGTTTTATAAATCTAACTGTTACTGGCCACCACAAATATTTTTCTTGATTTCTTTTAGTGTTTCTTAAAGCCAGAAAGTTGCCATTTGAAATGCCTTTAGTTTTTGGCCATGTCTGTGATCTGCTTTTTTTCTACAACAATAAACAACTGAAGGAACATCCTCAGGGACTGGTGATTCCATAACTTTTGCCAGGGGTTGTAGAAGAATTAAAGAATTGATGTTGAATTGAAGGCAAAGGGTGGTCACACCAAATATTGAATTGCTTTGAATTTCTCTTCTGTTCATTTCCTTTCAAATTTGTTAATTGAGAACAATAAACTATTAACACTTCTGCTTATGAAAGCTTTCTTAATTTACAGTGTTTTTCACACCTGCCTAAAACTTTTATACAGTACTGTATTTATGAAAATTGATTTAAAAAAAAAAGATGTGATTTTTATTTTGCGCTCTTTAATAAAACGCAACTGTTATAAGGGGGCATGAATGTACTGATTAAAGGTTGCTTTAATTAGTACATCCATGCCCTCTTAAGATTTTTTTTAGTATAGTAGGCAATAGCATGCAAATCACTTTTTGACACTTAGTGGCCAGTATACATTCAGAACTTCTAGGTTGTACAATGAGGGCAAGCTTTCTTTTTTTTTTTTTTAATAGAGTGGAGAGGAATTAGAGGGGAAATCTTCAAAAGGGGACACGAGTTCTGGTGACCTGAGGGTCCCCAAGGAATTCCCTTAATCTGCAAGGATTTCCTCTCACTTTCTGTTTGGCAATGATATAGGCAGTGAAGGGAAATCTTGGCAATGGGACACAGATGGTGAAAAAAAATCTGACAGGTGTTATAACCTTCCCTTGCTTTATCCAAATGAATTGAAAAAATTGAAAAAAATTTGCCTATAGTTCTACTTTAATGTATTAACTAATTAATATACTGTACACTCACCAAGCATCATATTAGGAATTCTGTGCTAATACTGAGCAGTGCCTCATTTTGCTTTCAAAAAAGCATACATTTCCTTGCATTTATTCCAAATTCCACAAACATTCCTTTAAAATGTTGGTCCATGTTGACATGACTGCATCTTGATAGTATTGTAGATTTGTCAGTGGTTCATTCATGCTGTGAATCTCCCATTCTGCCAGGTCCCCAAAATCTATTGTATTCAGATCTAGTGCCTGGGAAGACCACTGAAAAATGTTCTTTAAACCCTTTATTTTGCAACTATCTAGTTTTGGTGGGCTTGTGCCCACTGCAGCCCCAGTTTTCTGTTCTGGCTGACAAGAGTGGAAAAACCTGGTCTTTTGTTGTAGCCTATCTGCCTCAAGGTGCAACGTGTGTTCTGAGATGCTTTTCTGCTGACCACTGTTTTAAAGAGTAGTTATCTGAGTTATGCCGCATACAAACGAGCGGAATTTCCGTCAGAAAAAACTTGGATGGTTTTTCCGACGAAATTCCACTCAAGCTTGCCTTGCATACACACGGTCACACAAAAGTTCCCTGAACTTTCGACCGTCAAGAACACGGTGACGTACAACACTATGACGAGCCTAGAAAATAAAGTTCAATGCTTCCGAGCTTTTGCTGGCTGGAATTCTGCCAGCAAAAGTCCAATGGAGCATACACACTGTCGGAATTTCTGACCAAAAGCTGACATCTGACTTTTGCTGGCAGAATTTCTGATCGTGTGTACGCGACATTAACCTAGCTTTTCTTTCGGCTTGAACCAACCTGCCCATTCTTCTTTGATCTCTCTCATTAACAGGACATTTCTGTAGGTAGAACTGCAGCTAATTAGATATGTTTGTTTTTTACACTATTGAAAAAACAAAAATGACATTCCCTTTATGGTTAAAGCTGAACTGCAGGCAAACACCTAAGTAACAGAAGATATATATAAAAGGCAACTGTTTTACCATGCAAAGGATTTGTATATGTCAATCCAGTTCATAGATTTACACAGCTCTGCCACAAAATACAGCTCTGTCTGGCAGAAGTAGGTATTTGATTTGTCTCTGCTGCTGTTAAAGTGGAATTTTGGCTGTACACCTAACTAGCCTTAGAGCTGCCCACTTTCCCCTCCTAAAACCCATGCTAACTAATCTGTGTAAGACAGATGTATATACTTATCTATTTTCAGCCTGCTCCAGTCCAGTCATGTGATCTGGCTCCCCTGTGTCAGCCAGCGCAGCTTCAATAGAGAAAAGGGAACACCAACAACAGATGGGCCATTGAAGCCACTGAGTGATGTCACCACTTCATGCTTTACTAGCCATTGTCGGAGCGCTCTCCTCTCCCCTGCAGCCACCGCTGCCTGACACAGGGGAGAACACATGGACCGGAGCAGAATTAAAATAGGTAAGTATGCAGATCTTTCTTACACAGGTTAGTTATCATAGGTGTTGGGGGAGGGGCAATTTGAAGGCTAGTTAGGAATATAGCTGGAACTTTACTTTAGGCAACACTTACACGTCTCTTCTCCACTCACACCTTGTGACTGGACAGTGCAAGGACAAGCAGCTGATTGATGATAAAAGCAATCCTGCTGCTCCAGGTGAACCGGCTAGAGTGGTGTCTGAACTCAAGCTTGTGCATGAGATGCACGCCCTGTCACTGCTGCAGGCATACAACTAGAGGAAAAAGATATGGACTGCTGCACACCCATGCGATGCAAATCAAAGCTTATTTATTGGAAAAAACATCAATAATGTTGGAGGGGAAAGAAAGGTTGACGCGTTTCACACGTTAATACGTGCTTTGTCAAAACCAAAGCACGTATTGAAGTGTGAAATGCATCAACCTTTTTTTCCCCTGCCAACATGCTGATTGTGCTTGTTTTTATTGATGCTTTTTCCAATAAATAAGCTTTGATTTGCATTGTATGGGTGTACAGCCGTCCATATCTTTTTCCTCTATACAGCTGATTGATGAGCTTGTTTCTCTGATACTCTACCCTCCTATCAGCATGCTCCTTGCACTGCTTCTTTCTCCTCTACTCTGCTCTGCTGTACACTGACTGCACGATTCTAATCCCCAATAAAATATATGCACCTACACTGCTTGCATAAAAAAAATACATTTTTGGACGTTTCATTTAATAGAGAGCTTCATTAATGTGTGCTCTTTATTTCTCGCTAAGGATCATATTTTAGCAAGTCTTGAAAATGCTCAGAATGAAACCTAAAGTTTAAGTATTTACCACAAAGAAAATGATATAGTGTAAGTTTGTAAGCATTCATTTAATACAATCTCTCGGTAAGAACTTGTAGTACAGAGTGGATTTTCCTTTAGTAAATCAACCCCACAGTCCTTTCAAATGGATTTTAGTTTAAAAAAAAATAATTTACTAAGGTTGAATCTTGCAAGCTTGGTTTAAATTACTGAAACTTAGAAAATAATATCTATATCAGTATCCAGAACTCTGGGGTCAAACTTTACAGACACAATCAAGCTTTGCCTGGTCACATTACACAAGAGGAGTTAAACTTCGATCAGTGGCATCTGTCTGCAATAATTTAGTATGCTGGATTTATTTCAGACAGGCTCCATCGGGCATTGGGGCTTCATTGGATTTATGGGCAGCCAGCTCAGCTTGAGTTCTCTTCTTGACCTTTATGGCCTTGAGGGATTCAGTTCACAGATGCATCCTGATTTTGCTATAGCCACTTTTAAAACAAAAATGAAAAAATAAGAACAGAAGAAAACTTTACACAAATATGGCTAAAGAGCTGCAGCCATAAATAACACAAAGTTGCTGAAATACATATTTATACCAAAATGTACTGACAAAAAAAATTATTTTTTACAAAAATACAATTTCAAGACACTAGATCATTGGTGACGTATTTGATATGGGGGCCTCATTTGCTGTCCCTGACATCACCAAAGGGCTGTATATAATGTTCAGTGTATGAAATAATACAGGAAACAGTCAGAGATTAGACATACTGCAGTAGATGATCAGAGACTATGGGCATGCTACGGGAGATGGCCAAAGACTGCACACATGCTACAGGAGACTTGGAACATATTAGAGGCTTCTAGAGCTCACTGCCTTTAAAATGTCTTTACAATTTACCATTCCCTGCACATGACCACATTTGGTCAATGGCATCACAGGGATTTTTTTCTTAATTTTTGTGTGGGGTATGTAAAATGTGTACTGGGCCCCTCACAAAGCTGTGTGAGAGGGCAACAACGCCATGTTGTGCAAAATTCAGCCATGACAGTTTGTAACACAAGGAGACCTAATAGCAGCAGTTGTCCCTTTTACATCCCACCAGAAAGCCTGGTACAATACACAAACTGTTAACTGATGCCAGAACCTTCTTATCAGTCCATTGATCGACACACACAGATCCTCTCCATTAACCAATACACAATTCAGTCTAGGTACCCTCATTAAACTGTCAAATTCACAAACTTAAGCAACCCGGAAAACAAACAGAGATCTTGCCAGATCACTCCTCATTGTAAATACCTCAGCTGTAGAAATACCCATTTCTGTCTCTTCCTCTTGTTAGAATCCAAAATCCCAGGGTATTTCATAACTGCTGAAATAATGACAGTACAGAGAGACTAAGGACATATTTACCTCTCTTTGTAAATTAGTAGCTTAAACACTGCTACCCTAGGAGTACTGGGAGCAGAACCTAACCAAATCCTCTCCTAGGTGAACTGGGCATCTGAAATCTGTCATATTTATATTCATTCCGAAGTTCAGTCAATGCTGGACAATAATATGCATGTTAGCAGACTGTAACAAGTAGGTATTCAAAGATATTAATACCTATAGAAAACTTGATGGCCACCCCTCAGCCTCCTAGATTGGTCATTTCTGTCAACACCCCCTTGAGGTCCAGAGAAGGGGACTGCAACCATAATTGACAGCTCTCGATTCAACATCAAACGAAGGAACACCTGTCAAGTCATATGAGAGCCACTATATCTCCTTGCTCATTGATGGAAGTCTACTGAACCAGGACTGTATATATTAAAGCGAAGTGGGACTTTAATTGAAGCATAACTGCAAAATAAATATGCGAGGATATGTCTGATAGTTCTTTTTCTACATACAAGATTGGGGGTAAAAAATGTAGCAATTGAAAAAAATTATAACCATAGTAGTTAAATAACTTATATTTCATATATATACACACATATATTACAATATAGTCCATGGGTAATGGATATATTGACATGAGGTACACAGTAACAATAATGGTTAGATAACTTGTATTTCATATATGTACACTCATTCGTTACAACATAGTCTATGGGTAATAGGCATATTGACATGAGGTACATATTTAAGGAAAATAACATAGATCTTAAATTAATTAAGGAATAAAATATTGTAAATGGGATAACAAAATCCAGGGAGACTTCAGACATGTGCTTGCAAGTGGTAGCATGTAAGTGCTCTACGCGTTTCGTGGAGTAACATCAACTCATCAGGAGCAATTCCAAGGGTAAAATATCTATAAAAGGACAAATGAATAGAGGGGGGTCAGCCAGGATAGCACAGAGGCAAAGAGGGGAAGAAGAAGAAAATAACTTCCCCAAATATTCTTACCTATAACAGGACTGGTAATAAAAGGTAAAATGTAGACAATTGAGGGCACCATATGACATGAGTCTCCACCGGAGCTGAGGCAAAAGTATCCTTGGCCAAAAACCGCCACAGTAGCTTGGGGGTAACACATCTAGGGGGCTGTAAACTCCAGGGTATCATGTATGGCGTGTTCAAAGGAACAGCTGTGTAAAGATATAATATGTATAATGTAAGTATGGAGACATGTTTGCATAAGGACAGATAAATGAAGTACAGCCTAGGGGTGTAGAATAAAGGAAATAGATCAGTGAATGGAGGAAGCCAAATGGCTAAGCCAAGTGAACACAATAAGGACATAATGGCAAGGATAGGACCAGTGTGGGAAGTGAAACAAGGGAAAAAGAAATGAACAAAAGATTGCTACATTTTTTACCCCCAATCTTGTATGTAGAAAAAGAACTATCAGACATATCCTTGCATATTTATTTTGCAGTTATGCTTCAATTAAAGTCCCACTTCGCTTTAATATATACAGTACTAGGGATGGAGGCAGATGAACCTACACATTCATCGCCTCATTTAAAGTCCCATGATTCCCCTCCCCCTCTCTCTTTTTACTGAACCAGGACATCGTTAAGTATTCTCACTCTCAGCACCTTTTTATTTCTCGGTTGTGTTATTGTCTCTTTGTTTCTTTGTAATAATTTTTTTTGTAAATATTTTATTTGCACCATGTTTTACCTTTTCATTATTAAACAATATTTTGAAAAGTGTTAAGATTGTCTCTAATGTACGAACGCAGAACTAAAAACCACAAGCTGGAATATCTTTGTGCACGGTAAGGCTGAGAGTGTCATTGTTGCAAAGTAATGTTGACCAGTTGTCACAAGACGGTGATAAGGGCAGTAGTCTGACCTGTGTTTGTCACAGGGTCAACCTCTTAAAGTTCATACCTGACAAAAAGGGTGTGTTATAGAATTCATGTCCCTTCCTGATGACGCTTTCATAGCGAAATGCATTGAGGCCAGGTCGCTGCTGGTTTGCCTTGGATTGCAATTGACATCACATCCCAGTGTAGTGGAACGCATGCTGGAGCTTGGTAAGGGGAACAGTGGTGTATTCAAACAATCTGGTGGAATTTGAGCACTTGGAATGTCCACACAAACTGGTTCAACTGGTGCCGGTCTGGGCACTCTCTCATGTAAGCGCAATTGATTGTGGGATACATTTTTAATCAATTAAGTATTTTTAATAAAACTGTGTTGCACGATTATCCTGTCATCTTTTTTTTGTGACTTATGCCAATCAATGGATGGAAGGAAGAAACGATTGCTACAGGAGAAGGATTGGTTTTTACATCTGGTCATACCGGTTAAACAATAAGGCTGTTCTTGGTCCTGGAGACCATAGGGTTCTGATGAGTGCATTTGCAGTATCACTTTTGGTGGAGCACTGGCTGTGTATTGTTCAAGATAGAAGCACGGTGAATGGGATTAAGTGTTTAGTTGGAGAAACACTGGACTTTATTGAAGAACTTGCACAATTTTAAACTTTTTTTCATAAACTTTTTTTCATTTTCTTTTCATATTTTTTTTTATCACTTATTTGCATATGTTTATGTATTCTTTGTGAAATATTCAGTTTTCTACTGTTGCATTTAATTACCACCAATTAGCAGTCACAGTTTTTTTTTGGAGTAGTTTACAATAAACACATGTACTTTGAGTCACAGGTCACTGTTTACATTTTGAAGAGAATAGTGCCTTACTTTATTTTAGATTTTGGCATTTTAATGTTATTTCACACTTAAAGAGTCACATCAACACATTCACATTTTTATGTGAATGGGGGAACTACAATTACCTTCAGCCATTACGGCTGGTGGCTTGTAGTTCTCAATAAACTACCAGGGCGCTGATGAGGTAGTTTATTGATGCTTACCATCATTCAGTAACCGCCTGCCTGTACAAGGTATGGGCAGACAGCTACACTGACAGTCTGCAGGAGCCTGAGATTGCATTGTGATCTGCTGATGATGGGTGCAATGCTCTGCAGGATCCTAATAAAAAAAAATGAATGCACCTTTTGTACCTGAAAAAAGATGTGCAACTCACCAGTCAGTATCCCTGATCACCTCCACACCAGTCAAATGATAATGCTGTACTGCACTGGTGACAATATGTGACAAAAAATGCGAAAAACGGTGACAAAAAAATTAAATTTTAAAATAAAATTGCCGTGCCTCTTACTAAATACCTTGGACTGTCTACTTTCCAAAAACGGGCTATTTGGGGGGTATTTGCACTGTCCTGGCATTTTAGGGTATCAAGAAATGTGATAGGCCATCAGTACATAAGGATTGATCAATTTTCAAATATATATATATCATAATTTGTAGTTTCTATAACTTTCACACAGACTAAATAATATACACTGATTTGGGTTATTTTTTTTAGCAAAGAAATGTAGTAGAATACATTTTGGTCTACATTTGTGAAGAAATACAATTTTGCAAACAAATAATCTAACAGAAACTTGTTTGTTTTATTTTTCAAAATTGTCGTCATTTTTTCATTTATATAGCACAAAATAAAAAACCCAGTGGTGATTAAATAGGAGTTAGGAGTATATTTATAAAAGATTTACAGGAAAATTCATCAGGGAAATAATTTACTGCTATTCGCTTAAAGTGATATTAAAGAAAACTTTTTTTTAAAAAAAAATAACAAACATGTTATACTTACCTGCATGGGCATCCGCAGGTAGGGTCAAGGGGGGTCAAGTGCCCCCCCCCCCCGGCAGAGCTGGTGCTACCTATAGGCAAGGGCGCACAATCAGTCAAGGGTGCCACACTGCATGTCCCAGGGTTGGGAGTCACATACATAACATGGAGTGTCAGGGAGTGATGGTGTTTGCAGCCCTGAGTTGAGGGGAGGCAGCGCGGCCAGAGGCAGGGAATACAAAGCTCTCCCGCAGCAGGTTACCTTTCACCTGCTGCCTGGACAGCGTCTGCTAATGCTCAGCCCAACCAAATCACTGATGATTTATCTACCCTCCTCTCCTCCTCCTTGGCTCGGACTGCCGGCTGTGTGTGCTCTGCCTGGACATGTGTGAGATGCCCAGAGCTCCCTCTAGATAGGGGCCCCAAGAACACCCACCACATGGGGCCCCAGCCTCATCTGAGCTGCTTGGCATGTACCGCTGTTGTTGGAGCCTTCCATCTGCCTTTTCTGGGGTTAGTAATCCATTTAATTCTCTCTAATGTCATCTGAAGCTTGCAATATAGAAATTGATTGGAGGGGAGTTCTCCATACTAATAATTGTGTGTGTAATAAATGGGGGTGTAATGTATCTGGGTGTATGGGGCTGTAATGTATCTGTGTGTGTCGGGATGTAATGTATCTGTGTGTATGGGGGTGTAATGTATCGGGGTGTATCGGGGTGTACTGTATCTGGGTGTATTGTATCTGGGTGTAATCTGTTGTATGGGGGTGTAATGTATCTGGGTGTATCTGTACTATGTCTGTGGTCTCTGACCGTTATAATGACAGTTGAAAAGGGGCGGACCATGGGTGACCTTAAAATGATGTCCCCCCTAAAAAAAGTTCTGCGGACGCCCATGCTTACCTGCTCTGTGCAGTGGTTTTTGCACAGAGCAGCCCCAATCCTGCTCTTCTTGGGTCCCCTGCTGGTGCTCTGGGCTCCCCCCCCCTTGAGTGCCCCCACAGCTAGCAGCTTTCTATAGGGTCACTTGCTTGTGTTCGCTCCTGATCCCCGCTCTTTGTGTCCATTGACACACATAATGGGGCTCAGCCCTGCCCCCCATTCCCTCCTCACTGGCTTTGATTGACAGCAGCGGGGGTCAATGGCTCCTGCTGCTTTGTCTGAGCTAATGAGGAGGGAGAGAGCCGGGAGAGATACTGCTCTTGTGCACATCGCTGGATAGAGATTGGGCTCAGGTATAAAGGGAGGGGGGGGGGGGGGCTGGGAGCCGCACACAGATTGCATGAAGGTAAAAAAAAAACCTTAAGCCTTTAGAACTACTTTGACAGCATTTGCTTGGCTTGTCACCATCTCATTCACCCTATTTATAATATGATGAATGTGCACCAGGTGGATGTTACAGTCAGTGAGCAGCTATCTAATGTCACAAATAGGGTGAGTTGTCAAAACATTGCTTATTACTGTATGGAAAAATGAGGCAGCAAAATAGCACCTTCTTCAATGCAGGTACTGGGTAGTAACTATGACCCCCCACTTCACAACTTCATTTTAAATTTCTTCTTTCTTGATAACCTAAAATTTTGACATTTATCAATAAATACTTTACCCTATCAAGACAAACACCAAAATGTATTTTCAAAGTTTTGAATGGAATGGAAGTTGGGGTGGAATTTGGCTTTAACATGTACATACATCCAAAATCTATTTTGATGTTATATTGACACTGATGTCTCAGTTTTCTTAATTATTGGTGAATTTGTTGTAAAGGTTCCTGCCTCTCAATTAACACCAAATTTGTTAGTCTGCCAAGCATGCTGCTTCAGTTGAATTTTGGTTTCCTATCAGGTCAACAGAGGACATGCACAGACCGGATGGGCAGTCCATACACCAGGTAGAGATGTGCAAACTGCAACACCGCTAAATAAGAGACACTGACTTAGTGTTGTCAGCATGAAACAGGAAGTGCTGTTACTGGCAGGATCTCAAGGTAAGAAACTCTGCTACAGATTAAACTAAAAAATTGCTTAAGAAAACTATATACAATAGGGAATGGCACAGAACATGATGGAAAATGGATTTGGAGTTTGCATGCACATTAAACAAATTTATTAAATAAATGTTTCATCCAAGTCACTGACCTAGAATACATATGCAGTTGTGAAGTTAGAATTGCTGACTTGAATATGTGTTCACTGATGTAAAGTGGTGAAGCCAGAGAATCAAGATGACAGCCAGGAGGATATCAGAATATTTTTAGGACCTCTTTTCCATTAGTCAGCTTTAATTTTAGATTTAGTGGCCTTTGAAAAAAAGAAAATGACATTCCCAGTAGGCAGCTCAGAAAATAATATCTGTGCAAAACTGGCAGTTAAAAAAACAAAACAAACAGGGCAAATGGAATGCACCAATGCATAACAAAAGACAAAGACATCACTTTAACCACTTCAGCCCCGGAAGGATTTGCCCCCTTAAGGACCAGGCCATTTTTTGCGATACGGCATTGCGTTGCTTTAACTGATAATTGCGCAGGCATGCGACGCTGTACCCAAACAAAATAGATGTCATTTTCTTCCCACAAATAGAGCTTTGTTTTGGTGGTATTTGATCACCTCTGCGGTTATTTTTTTTTTGCACTATAAACAAAAAAAGGCCAACAATTTTGAAAAAAAAAAAAACATCTTTTTTTACTTTCTGCTAGAATACATATCCCAAAAAAATAAATAAAAAAAAACTAATTTATTCATCCGTTTAGGCCGATATATATTCTTCTACATATTTTTGGTAAAAAAAAAAAAAATCACAATAGGCGTATATTGATTGGTGTGTGCAAAAGTTATCGTGTCTACAAACTATGGGATATATTTAGGGACTTCTATTCATTTTTTATTGTTTTTACTGGTAATGGTGGCGATCTGCGATTTTTAGCAGGACTGTGACATTGTGGCAAATAAATCTGACCCCAAATGACACTTTATGGGGACCAGTGACAGTATTACATTGATCAGTGCTATAAAAATGCACTGATCAATGTAAAAATGGACACTGGCAGGGAAGGGGTTAACACTAGGGGATGGTCAAGGAGTTAAGTGTGTTCCCTAGGTGTGTTCTAACTGTAGGGGGGATGGGCTAACAGGGACATGACAAAGATCGCTGTTCCCGATCACTGGGAGCAGAAGATCTCTGACATGTCATCTGGCGGAACGGGGAATTGCCTTATTTACGCCTCTGTACACCACAATCGCGGGTCGCCAGCGGACATCGAGTCCACCAGACCCGCTGGCACGCTCCTGTGGCGCGCTGTGGGGGCGGGTGCGCGCATGATCGCTATCTTCTATGCAAAGACAGACGTACACCTACTGCAGTTTGCGTAGGTGAGCTGACCTGCCGCAGTATAATGACAGCGGCTGGTCGGCAAGCGGTTAAATTAAGGGGCTTCTCTATGGAACAATATTGTATGCTGGTTACTGTATGAGGTTAACATCTGCAACAACATATTTTTTTAATATAATAGTATAATTTTCCTCACATTTACAGGCACACCAAGGTGAACAGCTTGTTGGTAAAACCTGTACAGAAAGCCAAGGTTGGGTCCTGGACAGGAGATGTATTCCCCCACTATTTGGGCTGTGGTCCCTTTAATGGAGAGTTCAGGAGACATTTTTAGTATTAAGGGGTTCTCACCCTTGCAGGATGAGGGGTTCCAGCATAGTCTGATCAGAGAGGAGATGAACAATTTACCATACTCTCTGGTAAGCCTTCATTTGCGACCCAAAATTTGGAGGCTCTGAGAGACTTTGGGTGAAAAAAGCCTTGAAACCCTGATTATAGGTAATTTGGTCACAAAAGGATTAACCAGTCTGCAGCAGAGTCCAGAAAAAGAACAGGAAACAGCCAGCAGGTGTCTGTGAGGTGGAGAAAGGAGGTTCACTCAACTCCTGCCGCCTTTGCGACATCCTCAGGCAGACGGGAACCGTAAACTCTGGTTTGCAATTGGTCTATTGGGAGTAAGGCAGCGTTTATTCTCATCATAACAGAATTATGGACTGTTTTCATTTTTCATTTGTTTTGCTGAAGAAAGCTATTTTTGTTTGATTGTTTTTTTAGTAGACAATAAAGACTATTTAGTTTTCCAAGTGGCTGGCTGGTGATCTCGGGTTCTTAATATTACAAATCATATGACACTGTCAATGGCATGGGCATCCGCAGGTAGTGGCAAGGGGGGTCAAGTGCCCCCCCCCCCCCCCGGCAGGGCTGGTGCTACCTATAGGCAAGTGCGCACAATCAGTTGGGGGCGCCTTGCTCCATGTCCCAGTGCCGGGAGTCACATACACAACATGGGGGTGTAATGTATCTGGGTGTATGGGGGTGTAATGTATCTGGGTGTAATGTATCTGGGTGTATGGGGGTGTAATGTATCTGTGTGTATTGGTGTGTAATGTATCTGGGTGTATGGGGGTGTAATGTATCTGGGTGTAATGTATCTGGGTGTATGGGGGTGTAATGTATCTGTGTGTATTGGTGTGTAATGTATCTGGGTGTATGGGGGTGTAATGTATCTGCATGTATGAGGGTGTAATGTATCTGGGTGTATCGGGGGTGTAATGTATCTGGATGTATCGGGGTGTAATGTATCTGGGTGTATCGGGGTGTAATGTATCTGTGTGTATTGGGGTGTAATGTATCTGTGTGTATTGGGGTGTAATGTATCTGGATGTAATGTATCTGGGTGTATCGGGGTGTAATGTATCTGGATGTATCGGGGTGTAATGTATCTGTGTGTATTGGGGTGTAATGTATCTGGGTGTATGGGGGTGTATTGTATCTATGTGTAATCTGTGTGTATGGGGGGGAGGGGTGTAATGTATCTGCGTGTAATCTGTTGTATGGGGGTGTAATGTATCTGTGTGTATCGGGGTGTAATGTATCTGGATGTATGGGGGTGTATTGTACTTATGCGTAATCTGTGTGTATGGGGGGGAGGGGTGCAATGTATCTGGGTGTAATCTGTTGTATGGGGGTGTAATGTATCTGTGTGTATCGGGGTGTAATGTATCTGTGTGTATGGGGGGGAGGGGTGCAATGTATCTGGGTGTAATCTGTTGTATGGGGGTGTAATGTATCTGTGTGTATCGGGGTGTAATGTATCTGTGTGTATGGGGGTGTAATGTATTTATGCGTAATCTGTGTGTATGGTGGGGAGGGGTGTAATGTATCTGGGTGTAATCTGTTGTATGGGGGTGTAATGTATCTGGGTGTATCTGTACTATGTCTGCAGTCTCTGACTGTAATAATGACAGTTGAAAAGGGGTGGAGCATGGGTGACCTTAAAATGATGCCCACCCCTGAAAAAAGTTCTGCGGACATCCATGGTCATGGGTTTTTTAAAATGGTCACCTGTTATTCATATGATTTAAATCTTCATACATGTATGTTTTTTTGATTTTACATATACCGGTAGTTTTAAAAAATGGTAATAACGATAACAAAAATACTATGCTTTTGAAGTGGGGTAAATCAACACAGTCTTATTATGTACCATCCAGGGTTTTAGAATTACTCAACCACATATTTTCAAGCATTAAATACATTACAATTACCTTTTGGCATTTAATTTAATACAAATGATGCTGATCAAAGGGACTTGCTCACTATAGTATTTGTTTAGAATATTACTATTCATAAATAACTGCATCATTTATGTTTTGTGTTGTCCGGTGTATTACATGGCATTGAAAAAATACAAAAGATTTTTATTTAAACGGTAACAGCAATATTGACCTGCAGTATCCCATATCTTCCAGCAAAAGTGCAGTTTACTGAAATGAGACCATTGTTTTTGCAACAGTTTAGAGTGCTTTGCATTTCACCATTGCACTTAAAGTCATTGTAAAGGTTTTTTTTTAAATAACAAACATGTTATACTTATCTGCTCTGTGCAAGGGTTTTGCACAGAGAAGCCCCAATCCTCCTCTTCTGGGGTGCCCCAGCAGTGCTCCTGGCCCCTCCTCTTCCCCGGATGCCCCCACGGAGAGCCCATTGGGGCACCTGTGCAGGCGTGCTCACGAGTCCTGCTGCTGAGTCCATTGACACAGACAGCTGGACTCAACCCTGCTCCCGCTCCTGCTCTTGTGTGACTGGATTTGATTAACAACAGCAGGAGCCAATGGCTCCTGCTGCTATCAATCTATCCAATGAGAACAGAGACAGTGTCTGGAGCTGCTGGGCTCATGTTCATTGCTGGAACAAATGGGTTCAGGTAAAAAAAAAGGGGCCGCTCTGGGGGGAGCTGCAGCACAGAAGGTTTTCCCCTTAATGCATTAAGGTGAAAAACCCTGAGGGTTTACAACCTCTTTAATACTGAATTATGGAGTCTCCTCAAATCCAACCAAACACCATCCAAACTATCACATGCATTAAAAAGGGTGCTATCTATACATGCTCTATCTGCTAAGCAAAGAACATTGTGGATCCTGACTCTCGTATACCATGGACAGATATCTCCATTAATCTTTGTTCTCGGTCCAGGCATTGGGTAAGGTCCCATAAATCTTTACTTTAATGTAAAATGCCTGTTGGCTATATATAAGGTCCACTTCTAGAACTATAAAACACTTAAAATGTGTTTTGTTTATTTATTTATATTAAGAAGTACCTGTTTGGCTTGTTGCTATGTCCTTTGACATTACCCAACTAGGTGACATTACCCCAAAGGCGCTGTTGACTACTAAGTCATTTTATATTCAAAATTCTGCAAAGAAAAAAACAACAGCTGCTGTATTATTTAAAGTGGTTATAAACCTTTACACATGCCCAGTGCAGGGAATGGGCTCAGGTGATACACAGAGATTAAACAAATCCCCCTACATGCATTGTACTTGTTCATCTGCAGTTTTCTCTATGGCCATTCAATGTGCAGAATTTCTACAGTTTTCTGAGCTTCCAGAAAGCAGGGGTTGGGAGCTGAAGTTACACTCTGCAGAGCTTAGTGAGAGCTGATTGGAGGTAACCCCCTTCACACAGCCCACAGGAACAGAGCTGAGGCTGTCAATCACAACCTGAGTGCTGGAGCTCTCTCTCCCCTCTCCCCTGTCACCTTTTTATCTCTTACACACTATCAAATTTTCTGCTGATTTTTGTCTTCAGATTTACCAAAACCATGCAGTGCAAGGGACTGCCTGATTGCATACAAATTGAAACTCCTAATGCCGCGTACACACGGTCGGACTTTCTATCCTACTTGGTCCGGCACACTTTCCGACGGACTTTGTCCGCCAGGTGCGCCGGACTTTAAAACGGACGGACTTGCCCACACACGCCGGGACTTTCCGGCGAGCTAAGTCCGCCCGTCTTTCCGACGGACTTTCGCCGGAGTTCCGGCGGACTTTCAGAATGAACGGACTTGCCCACACACGGACAAGTCCGTTCATTTTGAACGTGACTCAGGTGCGACGGGACTAGCAAAGGATGTCAATCTTGCCGCTTTTATCGGCGAGATTGACACCTTGCGAACCCCGTTGCGGGGCATACCAGGCCCTTAGGTCTGGTATGGATTATAAAGGGAAGCCCCTACGCCTAAAAAACGGCGTGGTGTCCCCCCTAAAATCCATACCAGACCCCGATCCGAGCACGCAGCCTGGCCGGTCAGGAAAGGGGGTGGGGACGAGCGAGCGCCCCCCCCCTCCTGAACCGTACCAGGCCGCATGCCCTCAACATGGGGGGTGGGTGCTTTGAGGGAGGGGGCGCCCTGCGGGGCCCCCCCACCCCAAAGCACCTTGTCCCCATGTTGATGAGGACAAGGGCCTCTTCCCGACAACCCTGGCCGTTGGTTGTCGGGGTCTGCGGGCGGGGGGCTTATCAGAATCTGGGAGCCCCCTTTAATAAGTACATACATGGTACCCCTACCCATTCACCTAGGGAAAAAGTGTAAGTAATAAAACACACTACACAGGTTTTTAAAATATTTTATTAAACAGCTCCGGGGGGGATCTTCCTCCGGCTTCGGGGGTCCCTCCGCTTCATCTTCTCCCGGCGTCCGGTTGGTTCTTCTCCGCTCTCTTCTCCCGGTGTTCCAGTTCTTCGGCCGGCTCCTCCGCTGTCTTCAGGTAGCTCTCTTGCCAGCAGAGGTCCGGACTTCTGGGCTTCTTGTCTTCTCTTCCCCAGATGTTGACCCCACGCTGTTTTTTAGGCATAGGGGCTTCCCTTTATAATCCATACCAGACCTAAGGGCCTAGTATGCTCCGCGCTCGCCGCAATAGGAAAATTTGTTTTTCCTATTGCAGCGAGCGCGAGATGCAATACCCTGCCCTCGTGTCGTATCTGGTCCGTCGGACCAGCATACACACGAGCGGGCTTTCCGTCGGACCAGCACACACACGAGCGGACTTTCCGCCCGAAACTGAGTCCGACGGAAAGATTTAAAACTTGTTTCAAATCTAGGTCCGGCGGGCTTTTGGGAAGAAGTCCGCCGGAAAAGTCCGCCGCCGCCCACACACGGGCGGATTGTCCGGCACACTCTGGTCCGCCGGACCAAGTATGCCGGAAAGTCCGACCGTGTGTACGCGGCATAAGGTTTGACCTCACATTATAAGGTTTTGGTAAATTTGAAGGAAAAAATCAGCAGAAAATCTGATAGTGTGTATGGGGCTTAAGTGTAAGGAAAACTTGCCAGAAGTGACTCATAGAGATAGCAGAGAAAGGAGGTAACAGACAGAAATGACACTTAGTGCTCTGGACTGAGACCTGTACATACTATACAGAGATATGCTTTGTTCATATTTTATATCAGAGGTTTACAACCACTTTAAAGTACACACAGAAAAACCTAATTTATGCCTCTGATATTTGTGAGTCTTCTTTGACATGCCACTTTAGTATCTGTAAAAGAGAAATGCAAATGAGGTTATTCTAAATGACATCTCCTTTTTTTGAAATAATAATAAAATACTGTACTTAGCAGACACTCATACAATTATCATCTGCTCTGAAGAACCCAAGACTCAAAATCATTTGATAAGAGCACATGGTGGCAGCTTAACAGTGCCTTTGTTCTCTGTATCATAAGCGATAGAAATCTGTTTTTCTCATTTCTGATGAAAAATAGACAATACCTTGATATGCTACTCACCATTAAGTATTCATTTATTAAGAAAACATACTTGAAAGGATAACGATGATTACTGTATATTGCTGAAATGTATACGGAATCATTTATACATAGGTAGTTACATTGAAAAACACGTGGAATAAAGGAAACAAGGCTGATTTACTAAAGGCGTCGAGAAGGTTCACTCAATAAAATAAGTGAACATTTTCTTCATTATCCAATCATATGAAAATAAATTCCTGATCACTTTGAATATCCAATCATGTGTAGAAAAAATACATAAACCAGATTTTTTCTCTCTAGATAAAATTCACACAATTTATTGATTGAAAACACTTCTTTAGTAAATCAGCCACATGGTGTTTAGTACAGATGTTAGACATTTTGTATGTGTTATATTGCTTAGATTGACAAATGTTTGCATCAGGTTACTATGTGCATTTATAGCAGTATAGCCAATCTTGTTATTTACAGATTATTTGCTTTTATTGAAAGCACTCTGTAGCATAATTAAACACACAAGCATACCTGTAAATAAAGTGTATATGATTACCTTCCTAGAGACCTGAGAGTTGAAACGCCATTACTTTGCTGCTGCCTGGCCATTTCATACTAGTGCAGAATATCTTTTAACCCACTGCAGGTTGTAGGTATTCCCACCTGCTCATAATGTACTATACCTTGCAGTGGGGGAAGCAGGTATTCAAACCACCCAAAGGTTTAAAAGCTTGAAGCAGCTGGAAATCAGCAAATAGGCACTATTTCAATACACGAGCCACTGGGAGGGTAAGTATTTACTTACCTTTCTTTTAAAGGTATGTTTCTGGATACAAGTGACTTGATAATAGCATGGTCACATTAAACTTTGTGGAAGAACCTTGTACAGTGAATGAGCATCATTAGTCCATAGAGCAGGGAAATGATGTAGAAAGTAGTAAGGGTTAACACAAATGGTATATATGTAGTTTCTGCACACAACACAAGTCCTTGCTGGCAGAGCTAGCAGAAGATGCTCTGTAAAATACGCACATAAAGTAGTCGCGTTCACATGCATACACCTGTAAAACTGCAGAGATGTGTGGCCCCAGACACATTTGTGTCCTGCTTTTTTGTACGTTGCTAAACGCAGTGCACATATTTGCAGCTTTGTGTATTGCCCAATTGATTCCTATAATTCTGCATTTAGATTCATACAAAACGACAAACTGTGTGCATCTAAATGCAACATTTTAGATACCCATGTGAGTGAGCCCTAAAGCAAGTAGAGTGATCATACTGACTAGCAAAACAGTGCATATAACACAAATGCTGACCAAGATTACAACATTGTTTATTATAAAGTGTATTTAGTTGTTTGCCTGGAGTTCCACTTTAACATCAATTAACACACTTTACATAAAATAAATAAAAAAATGAACTTGCATCCAAGTGCTTTGCTGCAAATGCATTGAATGTAGAAGCACAAAAGGAGCACTAAAGTCACATTTATTTCATTAAGAAATATTAACAAATCCATTAATCACTGACACAAAACAATGTATTATTATTGTTGAAATACTCCATCCCTGTGCTGCCGTTGCTGTTTTTTTGGTTCTTCATAGCAGCCAGCAAAGGAAGTGATACATCCACTACCTGCTGATTGCAAACGAACACATTCATGGGTACCTTTCAGTTGTGTATGTTACCCAGAAGAAGCTGCATGGTGTAGCGAGACTTTAACTACTCAGTCTGCCCATCAGTTGCTTGATTACATTCCCAGACCTGCTTCTGGAAGAGTAATCAAGCAGCTTATCAGCACAATCAGGGCTGAAACTAGGGGGGGCAGGGAGGAGCACGCCCTGGGTGACGCATCTACGGAGGTAACGTCAGAGGTTCCGTCACCCCCACCCGCGCTGGGAAGCGCTGCTCTAAAGGATGTCATTGCCGCCTGATCAAGTGTAAAGAACAAGCAGATCCCTCTGCATAGTTTGCCAAATACCAGAGAACCAAATAGGAGGAAGACTACACAGGTGCACTAGCACTGAATCACTCTGCTTCTCCTGCCCCCTGGGCCCTATAGAAAGGCATTCCAGAGTGACGCTTCAGCATGGGGGGGCCTTTGTGGAACTGGAAGGCATTTATTAGGACAAGGAGAGGGGTTTGTGTGCAGAAGGCCCTGGAAGGGGAAGTTGGGGTTGTTATGGCAAAGGATTGGGGAGCCTGGGGGGTGCAGAGAAGGCCCTGGACTGGGGGGGGTGCAGAGGAGACCCTGGGCTGGGGGAGGTCCAGAGGAGGCCTTGGACTGGGGGGGTGCAGTGAATTCCCTGAGCTGAGGGGAGGTGCGGAGGAGGTCCTGGACTGGGGGTGCAGAGTGGGCCTTGGGCTGATGAGGGGTGTGGAGGAGATACTGGGCTGGGGCGTGCAGAGGAGGCCCTGGACTAGGGGGGTGCAGCGGAAGTGCTGGAGTAGGTGGAGAGTACACAGGAGGCCCTGGACTGGGGGAGGGTGCAGTGGAGGCCCTGGACTAGGTGGGGAGTACACCAGAGGCCCTGGACTGGGGGTGTAGAGGAGGCCCTGGATTTGAAAAGTGGTGTTCATGTGGCAAACTACTAGCACATTATGTGTTTACTTTGCAGGGGAGGGAGAAGAAGAAGTTTTGATCAAAGGTTTACTTCCTCTTTAAGCTACCCAGAGGCACCTTCTCTCTCCCCCGTCTTTTACCTTCCTCTCTCTCTCTCACTCCCCCCCCCCCCTCTTTCAGCCCCCTCTCTATCACCCGCCCTGACCCCATCTCTTTTTTCAATTTAATTTGTTTTAATAATTTATTTATTTTAACAAAAATTGTTTGTGTTTTCAATGTATTTATTCCTAAAAAAGGCCCACCAAAATCCTCAGCACCAGGCCCATGATGCTCTTAATCTCACCCTGCCCATTGGAAGATTTTCCCTCTATTACTTTTTTGGGGACAACCCAAATTTGGGATTTTCTTCTACTTTCACTTTCAATAATAATGGTAAACAGGACAAATAGAGAGGATGAATCTCTTTAATGGGGGCACAGACAGCAATAAAAACTGACAAGCACTTTTAGGTGTAATTCCATCCTCCTGCCATTTCTAAATACTTACCTGAGCCCGATCTCGATTCAGCGATGTGCCCGATCTCAATACAGCACTGTGCCCGAGGGCAGCAGCACTGCTTTCTCACCAGACTCAGTGAGAGCAGCCAGAGCCATTGGCTCCTGCTGCTGTCAATCAAATCCAGTGACGAGGGAGTGGGGGGGGGGGGTGGAGGCAAATCGAACAATCTGTGTAAATAGACAAACACAGTGTGGCTTGGGAACGAGTCTGCATGAGCACCCCACAGCAAGTAGCCTGCTGGGGGGGTACTTGAAAGGCAGGAGGAGCCCGGAGCGCCATCGGGGGACCCCAGAAAAGGAGGATTGGGGGCTGCTCTGTGAAAAACAAGGTTACACATGGGCCAAATGTCTGGCGACATCAGCCGATTCAATAAAAACCGTCCGACATTCGGACCATGTGTATGGCAGCCAGCCCAACAGAAGACGGATGAGCCTGCTGGAAAACTAACAGCCGACTGGCTCCAGATCTGTTCTCTTAGCCAATGGCTGAGCGCGCTGACTGGAATGTTCTGGCGAAGGGCCGCCCCCCTGTCAGAACACAATAGCCTAGCAGGGGGAGATCGTTGCACTAATGTCAGATCGTTAGTACAGCGGGTCTGACCGGAGCTGTCAGTGGTGTGTACCAGGCTTAAAGAGGTTGTAAAGCCTCATGGTTTTTCACCTTAATGCATTCTATGCATTAAGGTGAAAAACCTCCTGTGATGCAGCAGCCCCCCCAGAGCCCCCCTTTTACTTACCTGAACCCGGTCTTTCCAGCGACAGGGATGAGCACAGCAGATCCAGCCATTGTCTCGGGTCCTGATTGGATAGATTGATAGCCATTGGCTCCTGCCGCTGTCAATCAAATCCAATGGCGCGGTTGTCGGGGGGGGACTGAGTTCTGCTGTCTGTGTCAATGGACGCAGCAGCAGAACAGGGGAGCACGCTTGCATAAGTGCCCCGAGGGAGAGGGGCTCTTCAACAGGGCACTCAAGAAGAGGAGGAGCCAGGAGTGCCGCTGAGGGACCCCAGAAAAGGAGGATCGGGGCCACTCTGTGCAAAACCAACTGCACAGAGGAGGTAAGTATGACATGTTTGTTTTTTTTTGTTTTTTTTTTTAAATATCCATATATTTACATATCCTTTAACTACTTGCCCGAAAGATGGCTACAGCGTGGGCCTTAATTGCCGGGAGGGCATCCATGGACATCCTCCCAAGCAATCGCTATCTGCGCGTCCATGCGGGTCGCGCGCGGCATGCTCTGTGATCATTGGGTTTATGAGACTCGGCTGATCACAGATCAAAGTAAGGGGTCAATCCTGGACCCTTACCACGTGATCAGCTGTCAGCAAATGATCATCAGTGTTTACCAGTGCCAACCATGAGTGCCGCCTCATCAGTGCTTATCAGTGCCACCTATCAGTGCCCACCAGAGCCGCCTATCAGTGCCCATCAGTGCAGGCTCATCAGCGCACATCAGTGAAGAAGAAAAATTACCTGTTTTCAAAATTTTATAACAAACTATGAAACTGTTTTTTTTCAAAATTTTCGGTCATTTTTCAGTTTATTTATCAAAAAATAAAAAAACCCAGCAGCAATAAAATACCACCAAAAGAAAGCTCTATTTGTGTGCAAAAAATGATAAAAAATTTAATTTAGGTACGCTATAGCATGACCGCGCAATTGTCATTCAAAGAGTGACAATACTGAAAGCTGAAAATTGGTCTGGGCAGGAGGGGGGTTTAAGTGCCCAGTAAGCAAGTGGTTAAGTATAGCATGTTTGTTATGTAAACAAAAAGACCCTTTACACACAAAGTCTGCAGTATCCAGTGACCAGCATGGAGGAACATGCTTGTCTAAAGGGATGTCAGGGATGTGCTCTTTTACTCAGGTTCATCACACATCATTACTTACACTCTCTGCTCTCAATGCATTTGAAGGTGTGACTACAAAGGGAGATATTGAGAGAGCAGAATGAATTGTAAATACAGACAAAGAAAGTGGACGCAGACGGAATTTCTGGAACAATTCAAAAGTGTTTATTGGGGACTTAAGCAAACCATATATTATGCAATTTTCTTCCCTTTAACCATTGGTTGAAGGAAAGAAAATTGCTTGATTTCCCATCAACACACTCAGTTTTATTGGGGAATTCCCCCGCTGTGCTATTGTATTCTGACAGCAGGAGAGACAAGAGCGGGAGGGACAGCTATAGCCACAGGCAGTGATTGACAAAAATAAAATCTGACAGACATTGTACTGAAGTCAGACAGATCAAGTTTGGCTAGTTTTACCTGAATCTACGGAATTGTAATCCGTCTATAGTTGGCCTTGAAGAGGAAGTAAACTCTGATGGGTTTTACTTCCTTTTTTGTTCCCTGCAAAAGCATACTGTGCTAGTATGCATTGCATACTAGCACATTATGTGACACTTACCTGAAAACGAAGCCCCCGCTGGAGGCCGCATCCACGTTCGCCCCTCTTCCTTCCGGGGCTGCGGACTCCAGCTCTGTGAATGGCCGGAGTCGCACGGGAGCCGTCAGTCACGGCACTCACTAGTGCAGAAATGGCACGGAGGGTCATTTCTTCACAGTGCATGAGCTGATTACATCATTGGCGCAGTACAAAGTCAATATCTCCTAAACGGCGCATGTTTAGAAGGTATTACAGTACCTATAGGTCAGCCTTCTTATAGGCTTACCTAGAGGTACAACTTGAAAATGGAGGTTAACAACCTCTTTAATGTATTCAAGATTTTAAAGAAACAGGGTGAAATCATTGAGAAATGAAATGTGAAGCATATGTGTCATTTTTGTTTTTTGACTTTATTTATGCTTTAAAGCTTGGTCCACACCAGTGTATGTTACATGCAATGTGATTTCAGCCATACAGATAGTATGGCTGAATTTGCATCACATTCAGACCAAAGTCATGCAGGACCCTTTTTTTTGTCCGTACCAGAATCGGATCGCATGGATGTTCACACCCAATCCGATCTGATTCATGTCCGAACTGACAGTTCACACTGCAATATGCGAACCGATCTGGGGGTGTCATTAACTTTGTATTGACACCCGCAGAGGTTCGCATAAGGCCGCATGAACTGCCTTGCGAGCCAGGTGAGATGTGGGAACCTGCAGTGGATTCGCAGTGTTCCCACATCGCACCAATGTGAACCGAGCACAAGTCTTTTACCATGTGAACTATGTTACTATGTGTGAACCACACAGAAAATCAACCTGTAGGGGGAATCAGCAAATAAACAATACTACTTATGTTGCTACTACAGGATCTTGGTAGTTATTTTCTAGTTCCCAGGACAGTTTTGCTGAACACATTCAGTAGCAATTTTTTTTTTTATAAATAGACCCCCATGTGTCACAGATATTACCAAAAGCTGGCTATGGATACATTACATCTGCTGATAAATAAAGGGCATCTGTTTTCTAAATATTCCTCACACTTGTAATATGAGGGCTGTGTCTACAATGGAAAGAGGTGAAGACTTTCTCTCAGATGAATTCCTCTGGGGTTCTCTAATATAACTTGGTCGGGCCCATTAACAATGATGAATGCGACCTTATCCTAGACAAGGATCTGGGCTGGATTTTAAAGGGGACAATGCAAAAAAAAAACAAAAACATGGTTCGGGGACACTACATCATTTTTTGTTTGCTTTTTGATCAAACAACTTTATTTCTTTTTTTTCTCTCTCTCTCTCTTTTTTTTTTTGTTAACTTTGACTTAGGGATGACATTTATAGATTTTTATTCTACTGATCTTAGATCTTCTGTTAGATCAGAAGGAAAAGAGCATACTGTGTGACAACAAAATGTACCAAAAACATACACATTCAAAGTTCATCACTACAAAAAACGTGTCTGATGTTTTTTTCGTTAGCCACAACTGCATCATGGTCGGCAAAAGTGCCTTCATGATATAGTAAATATCAGCAAATATTAATCCCACAGAAACCACATCCTGCAATATTGGAACATCGTGAAGTACATTTTTATGTGATATAATTAAATGCCATAGTAAGCAAGTTTTATTTCATGAATCATTAATTCCTTTGGTTTACTACAAAGTGAACAACAGTGGTGTTAACGCGAAGGCCATTATTGTCAAGTGTCAGCTTCTTTGTTATGTAGACCCGATGTATTTTATGTTGATGTTACTGATTGTAACTATCCAGTATTCGAATATCTGGACTAGTGGGGCTAGAGGGGGGGTTTCTTTTCATCACGTTGGAATCAATCAGGCAGCAATCATCTTCCATTGTTTTTACTGCTCCCAAACTACTTAAAGCTGAAATCTGGTCATCAAGCCACTGCACATATTTGATGATTGCTCCTTATTAAATAAAATAGATAACAACTGAGAAGGACAGAAAACTGGACCAAAAAGTAATGCCCTGTATACACAATCAGATTTTCTGACAACAAATGCTGGATGTGAGCTTGTTGGTGGAAAGTCCGACCAAATTTTTGTTGTCGGACTTTCTGATCGTGTGTGCACGAGTCTGTCGGACAAAAGTCTGCACATGCTCGGAATCAAGTACGAGCCGGAAGCGCTCAGTCTTTTAAAACTAGCGTTCGTAATGGAGATATGACGTACGTCTTGTATGTCACTACGTTCGTAATTGTTGGCCAACATTTGTGTGACCGTGTGTATGCAAGACAAGTTGAAGCCAACAACCTTCGAACAAAAATCCACGGTTTCGTTGTCGGAAAGTCCAATCGTGTGTACGGGGCAAAAGAACACTTTTTGATTCCAAGGCAGATGTTTCATTTAATCTTACATATGAGCAAACAAGCAAACAAACCTGTGGCAACAGGCAATAGAGGGCAAAAGACCAGTCATAAGTATTGCCTAATTTGTGGTGTATAGCAATAGATGAATCTGTCTGGGTTTGACTCAATGACATGTTCAAAAATTCAGAACATTTGAACTTCAGTGCATACCCCTTTAAAGTTAATGAGAGGCGCATCTTGGAAATAATTTTTTTCCCCCATTTTCAAGGCTAATAGGCAAGGAGTTGTCAAAAGGACATGGGACCTGGGTACTGCCAGAAGAGAACATGAACCAATATAAAAAATATTTATAGAACACCGTTTGGTGGGGAGCAACTCTTTTAATAAGGCATAAAGTGAACATTTAATAAGGCATAAAGTGAACATTTTAAAATGCACAATTCCTTTAATGACATGTTTGGGGATGTCTTAAACCTGCCCATGAATAGGTGCATCTATAGTATATACTAAAGCGGTATTTAGCAAGATGAAAAAAATTGGCTGCCAAATGATGTTTCCCTGCTTTTTCTAAAAAAAATAAAAAAAAAACAGCATAAGGACTCCCCAAAATAAACAAAGGACATGGGGGCTGGATACTGCCCTTGAGGACATGTACCAACAAATTTATTTTTTTGAAATACCATTCAGCGGGGAACAGCTATTTTATTAAGGTTTAAAGGACAACAATAAAAATACACATTTCCTTTGGATAACATGCTTGGGGGTGCATTAACCCTGCCTGTGAAGTGACACACCTGTATGCAAAAGGGAAACTTACAAAGAAAAAATACCATTTAATTGCCAGCTGCTAAATTATATTTCCTGACCACTTCATTCTGTTTTAATCAAAGCAACCAGAGTTTTTCCTCCATCTATACCAGACCCTTAGTGCCGGTTCACACTTGTGAACTGCAAATTCTGTGTGGACTCCTCACTGCATCCAAATTGCACCCCATTCATGCGAACCGCTGCGGGTGTGTATGTTAAGTTAATGACATACCAAAATTGATTAAAAAAAACGCAGTGCGATTTGCATAATTGGATCACATGGGTGTGAACATCCATGCAATCCGATTCTGGTGCAGCCAAAAAAAGGGTCCTACAAGATTTTGGTGCAAAATTCGATACAATTTGAGCCATACAGAATAATGGCTCAAATTGCACTGCTTAAAATCTCACGTGATTTGAACAGGAATGCGGGACGATTCTTGTTTAGAATCGTATGCGGTTCCCGCACCACATAGTGTGAACTGGCACTCAGGCCACATTAACGCTAGCGAATAGACCTGACACCAATTACATGTGAGAGCCCCAGAGGGGGTTCCCCGAGCTTAGCTAAGAGAGACAGCTCCATTGAAAGTAATAGGAAGTTGCCGGCTCCTGCAGCTAATTGCAGTTGCCTGCGATTGATTGGCCCTGGACACAGACTGTCTGCATCCAGGGCCAATCACTCGCAGTGGATTTCTGTATGATCGATTACATGTAAGAGGCTGTGATCAGCTGTAGGAGCCAGCAGCCTACCAATACTAATGGTGCTGTCTCCCACAGATAATCGCCAGGAACCCCGCTCTGGTTCTCTTATATAACTGGGTCTGGCCCATTAGCAATCATGAATGTGACCTTATCCTAGACAAGGATCTGGGCTGAATTTTAAAGGGGACCAATTTAAAAAAAAATAAAAAACACACACATGGTGCGGGGACACCACATAATTTTTTTGTTTGTTTTTTTGATCAAACAACTTTTTTTCCCCTCTCTCTTTTTAAAAAAAACTTTGTTAAACAATTGGTGTGTTTATTTCATCATATTTTTTTTTTTTAGTGAATGAGTACAAAGGGGTTCTATCTACCTGTAGCGGTGCCCCCGGGGTCGCTGCATATTTCAACATCCACACATTTTACCCTGCTGGTCAGACATCCTTTTTGGCACACTTTCCCAGACAATGAACTTGCTTGTTTTTGTTGTTTTTATTAGGGGATTAAACTTGGTTGGGGAAAAAGGACATGGGATGCCCAGATAATGAATACTTCTCAATGAAATCAATATTGGTTGAGTCTAGATTTGACAGTCTCTTCCTCTGCACATCTCCTCCAGCACACTACTTGAGATCACTTGCTTCACTTCTCTGTCCAAATCTAGGTTCCTGTCTCCATTAGCACATGGCTAGGCCTCACTCTGAATAAATCCTAACATTTTCCTAATAGCCCATTACAGGCAGGGTTCTGCAGTCCCCTTTGAGGTAGCAACCATTTTAGTAGAGAAGAATAAATGTGCTAACTGACACTTGGTGGACTACTGATCCCAGCACCTCCGATGCAAATCCTGCCAGCCCTCGTGGCTGCAACGACTTGACTCCAAAACAACACCACAGTCTCTCCCTTTGGCTCCAGATCCAATCCTGGCATGTCTCCCAGAGCTTCTCACTCATAAACCCCGGCATGGATTCCTCCTGAATGACTTGCCTGGCAGTGCTCCCAACTGTCCCCCTCCTGTTCCAGGACACCTCTCAATTACCGTATAAAGAGAGGCTCCCTCTCAGCTCCCGAGCTCCAGGCCTGATTCCCCTGCCCCCTCAGAAAGGGGGTTCCCTCAGACCACGACAGTCTAACACTCCATCATTCAGTTCTTCCACCCAACAACTCCTCCCACAGCAGGCTGACCATGGGTATATATAGGAGGCCTGCCCCCTGCCAATCCTAGTCAGGGATTGGCCAGGGCTCCCAAATACACCCCATGTCACTCCAGCACTCTGCCCTGCCTCTTTTCTTGAACCTTCTGAAAACCAGTGGAGATGCCAGAAAGATGATGCACATGTTAGTCACCTGATGTTACATTAAACCACTCCCCTGCCCCCAGATCAAAACAGGCCTAGCTCACAGCATAGGCCTGCTTAAATTTGCCTGCACTGGCAGTACAAAACAAACCAACTACTCTAGCACCTACCTACCTAAGGTAGAGGGTGCTACATACCTCTTATTCACGTGGAGGAAGGGGCAGATATCTGGAAGCTACCTTATTTAAAAAGGGCTTCCGGATCCTAATATTCACCCTGCAAACTCCTACATCATTTGGACCAGTGATGGGAGACCACTATCCTCATCACCCTGGGATACTTACCCACCCTATGTTCAGGGCATGTGGCCTGGTATGATTCAGGGAGAGGCGCATGCTCGCTATCACCCTTTCCTGGCCAGCCCTTGGATAAGGGGTTGGTATGGATTTTTTCCTTGCTTTTTGTGTGGTATACCCACTGTAAGATTGGGATGATCAGACTGAAGTGGTAGGTGCTTTTTCAATGAGTACGTCAGTCCAAAACTGTATTTTTAAGGGCATGGTAGCCCACTTTTATTTAAAAGAATGGAAAAATCCACAAAAACATCAGTAGCCCACGCAGAGCATTCCACCATTACTGTAGATTGCACAATCAGAATTCTTCAGCCTCCTGGCTTACTCTCTTGCCACATGGCTGCTTCAGGCCTCATGCCTAGGCCTTAGATCTGTTCCTCAGACCAACAAAAGTATCCTTCGGTCAAGCTCTCTCCTAGCTTATCCAGGATCAGCTTTGCACTGTGCTGTCGGACTATGTCTGCCTCCTGCAGATATATAAGCTCAAGCTGCCACCTGCAGCCTCTCTCTCTCCTAGAGAAGATGGGATCCCTCCTTACTCTCATACACAGAACTCGTGTCTGTGGGGTAGAGTCCTCCTGACTCCTGGGCCAGACCTCGTGTCTGCCCAGGTGGAGCTGTCTCCAAGTGGGAGCCCTGAGCTCTAACTCTGGGAAGAATATGAACCTAGCCCACAGGTGTGCAATCAGCATACCTGCTTCTCCAAAAATCTGGCATAAACCAGCAATCTTCTGAGTAGCACGAGGTCCCACTGCTACATATCTCTCCCCCCCTTGTTTCGAACCAGAGGGAGGAACACATAAACCTGTCACTATGGATGGGACACCTCTGTGTTGGCCATTAGCTGCGTAAGCCCAAGTCTTTCCAGGTACCACTAGCACTTCATCTTGGCACCTCTGTGCCAACAATCAGCAGCAGGAGTCCTAACCTGCCAAATCTTCTTTCTAAAGGGGCACTCCACCCGCATCTTCTTCCGGGTGTGCTTCCACAAGCACTTCTACCTGGACCGTGGGCTTCCACTAATCTCTCTACTATCCCTTCTACCATCTGGCCTCAGGATCCTCCATTTCTTTTTACCTCCCCAGACCTACTCTCTCGGGACACTTCCATGGCACCTGTCAGGGGCTGACCCCTCTCACTACCTGATGCACCACTAACCAACATTATCTGTTTCTCAGGTTCACTAACCCCCATGTGATTACCCTGGGCAACCAAACTATCTGAAATTAACACCACATCCTTATGTTTAACCTCAATAGCAACGTTCCACAAATAAATATTCATCTCAATATTATCATTGTCATCGGGACCTCTTGTCCCCTTGTCTGCTACGACAGTGTCTGTGAAGGGACCACCTACAGGCAAGCAGTTACTCCCTATGGGACCTTCCCACAGTTTCAAATCACCCCCTGTTGTCCAACACTCCAATAGCGACTGTCCTACCAACGAACATTTTTCGCCACATTTTTCCACACCAATCTCTTTAACCATTTCTGTGTCCATTGGTACCTCAACCAATACCTCTGAGCTGTCCAACAGTGCTCTAGAGTGCTTCTCATACACCACATCAGTAGGAAGCAACCCAGCACACTGCGAGACAACATTCAACATGTGTTTACACACTTTCTCATTACACTGTTATTTCCTGTCAGAGAGTCTCTCTTAGAGTCTACCTTAAACTGCACCTCTTTGCGAGGGATGGACAGAATTCCATCCCTGCCATGTCTGTTTCGGGCCCTTCCTTCACATGAGGTCTAGTAGGTGAGACAGTACACGCGCCATGTACCCACCACCGCTCAGCCGCACCTCGGACAGCAACTGCAGGAATGCACCTCATTACACCAACATACGGAGAGACTTCAACTATGTCTGTCTCTAGCAGTTCCCCTGAGCGCATTTCTCACACAACTGCTGTTGGAAGGTAAGGATGAGCTCCGGCGTGTTCGCATGCTGAACGTGCCGAGCCCGCCAGGAAGCCGGTACAGCGAAGCGCTAATCACAATCAGTGAGACATTTCCCGATGTGCGGCTGCAGAGATCGGGAAATGTCTCCCTACCTGTGATTAGCGCTGCGCCGTGCCGACTTCCTGGCGGGCTCGGCACGTTCAGCATGCGAACACGCCGGAGCTCATCCTTATTGGAAGGATACTTAAGGAGACCCCCCACCTCAGAGGTAACTGACACAACTTGGGGCTCCCTTTGGGCACTGCCAAATGCATGTGTCATACTCATCCTCTCATTTTCAGCAGCACTGAGCCTTTTCAATAGTCCTTATTCAATACGCTGTCATTCTGACACTCAACATTACTCATCTGTTTTTCTGTGGACAAAGCCTCTGCCATGTACGCGCCCTTTTCAGATCCTTCCAACTGGAGAGAGTTAACTTCTGCAACAGCCAACGCACCTGTGTCTACTGGCTCTGCAGTAAGGATGAGCTCAGGCGTGTTTGCAAACAGCATGTGCAGAGCCCGCCAGGAAGTCGGCACTGCGGAGCGCTAATTACAAGCAGTGAGACATTGTCCCGATGCGCGGCTGCATAGATCGGGAAATGTCTCACTGCCTGTGATTAGTGCTGTGCAGTGCAGACTTCCTGGCAGGTGCTGTTTGCAAACACGTCTGAGCTCATCCTTACTCTGCAGCCTCTCCATTTGTCACAGCAGCAATAGTGTCCACCTCACTATTACACAACATAGCCTGCTGGGGCATAGTTACTTCATTAAATATTGTGAGTGCTTTCCTGTGCCACCCCTCCCAGTCTATCCTGTCTGTGCTCCAATCACCAGCACTTGGTAGCACTGCTTCATCTATCCAAGGAGACCCAGGCGGACAGAGTGACTTGGCAGCAGACATCCTGCACCAGTCACTGTCAACCACATCAGATTGGGATAATTCATGCTCCACCATTTGAGCTATTTTCCCATTTTGTTCCACCTGAGCAGTATCAGAGCTGTTCTGGACCACCGCCAGCTCCAACACAGGTAGTCCTCGTGAGATTTCCAGGGACAACTCTGCAACACTGCCTGTGGGTTCCATGGGAGACACTAAACCATCAACATTGTCAGAAGTACACTTTCCAACATCATCATTATCCACATTCCTGCCTTGTATAGGCTGCATTAGTGCATTAGCAGTTTCAGATTGTAGGATACTTAGTACATCACTTTTCACCTCAGGTGAAACACACTCGCTAGTCGGGGTGGCGACACAGTTGTCCTGGGAAACCGCAAGCTCAGGCACCATGAGCTCCTGTGTGGTCTCCAGGGACACCTCTGTTGAACCTGTCACGGTTGCTAGGGGCAATGGCACACATTTTTCAGTGGTCACCCCTGACATATCTGGATGCAATACCACATTTTCACCATCAGCATTTTTAATCTCATTAGTGAGCAACACAATATATTCATTTTTACCTCTTGTCTTTCTGCTACACCGTACTCTGCCTAAAGACAAGTCCTTATCAGTTTTCAATCTTGTTGTGGGTTCATTACCCTGTGCTTCCCCCTGCAAAGCAGCAAGTCTCTCCTGGTAGTGTGTCCTCTCACTGGACTTGCCACTACTTCACCGGCATTAAAAACAAACATAGTCTCTCGCACTCATGAAATCGGACCAATCTTACCATTCCAAGTAGCAGGTGCTGGAACCTTCAGTTGAGGGTGTAGTCCCTTCTTGGCTGTGCTCTCACAGGCTAATGCCCCCACATGGACACAGGGCAACATTGCAGCCTTCTTGGATTCTCCAACATCCCCTGCAGGCCAAACAGGTTTCCTGTTGCCAGGGGTAACAGCAGACCCCCATACACATGGTCAGACCCCTTGCAGGATGCTGGATACTGTGCCCTCTTCTTTGAGCTGACTACTTCACACAAGCAGCCATAATGTGAAACCACCATTTTTTTGCACTGTCACTCTCTGCAGGCTGAACCAAATTTTCTCCACGGTTGCCAGGGGTAACATTAGACACTTTTCTACAAACATCTTCACTCAAGATTTGAGCCATATCTCTGCTGCAGCACCTCCTTTCTGCAAACAGACTTTCTCTGGTTGCTATGGGAGACCACATTCTCCTCGCTGTATTTTTCCAGCGCTCTCTAGATTGGGATTGCTTCTAGGTAATTGTCATTGTCATCTCGGTTATGAACATACACTCTTATTATCTGATTCACATTGTGGGAACACAATTAGGTTGTATGCAGCCAGCCATCTCAAGCCATATATCAAGACTGTTAACAGGAAAAAAACCCTGGGAATCCATCTCCCCCTCCCTAAAGAGCCTACACTGGCTAACCGTGAAGAAACGGATCACATTCAAGACCCTCTGCCTCACCCACAAATGCGTACAAGTAAACGCCCCACCATATCTCCGCGAGAAAATAAAACACTATACACCGAATCGCAGTCTACGATCAGCTAACCAAAACCTCCTTACCATTCCCAAATACCGCTACAAAGCAAAGGGAGAACGAAGATTCGCAGTCCAAGGACCCCGACTATGGAACGCTCTTCCTACCAACATCCGCATGGAAGAAAACCACCAGGCCTTCAGAAAAAAACTAAAGACCTTCCTTTTCTGAGAAGCTAACATCAGAGAATGCATCCAGCGCCTTGAGGCGATTCAGTTCGCATTTGTAGCGCTTTATAAATCATTCATTCATTCATTCATTCATTCATTCATTCATTCATTCAATACCTACAAGGTAGCGCAGGATATCCTACACATTTTTTGTCAGCTCTGATTAATTAACTCAGTCTCTGTTAGATCAGCAACAGCCCATTACAGGCTAGGAACTCTCAGTCCCTTTAAAAAGTAGCACAATGTAGTGTGAACTGCATCCTGGAGTAACTCCACTCCCTTGTAGACACTGGTCCCAGCTCTACCACTGCAGGAAATGCTAGCCTACCTGGCTGCTTCTTCACCAGTCTACCCAAATGACTCTTCACCTGTCTACCCTACTGACTCTCTGGAGATACTCCCAGGGCAAGGTAGGGAAAATTTAAGCACACCGCTATCTTCCAGGAAGCCCTTACATGTGGCAGTCTCTCCCCTTGTAAGTCCCTGCAACATTCTGTAGTGCTCACACTGTCCTCCTTGCTCCCACTGCCTCTCAGGAAAGCCTCCTTCCAACTTCTCCTGTGTGCCTTGAGGGCCACCGACACTTTCCTTCAGCACTGCATCTCCATCTTCCACCCGACTCCCCCTCCCAGCATGACTCATCCATATTTAAGGGCTTACTGAGTCCCCTGCCAGGCCCACCGCCTGGGGATTGGCTAAGTTTTCTTAAATATGCAGAACAACCCTCCTATCCTCTGCCCTATAGTCTCTAGAATGTTCTCCAACTTTCTAGAACCAGGGGGAGGCACCAGAGAGCTGTCTTTATGAATCATGCTGCCTTGAACTCTAATAACCCTGACCAGAGGCGTCGTTAAGGTGTGGCTATTGAGGCTTGAGCCCCGAATGTGGGGCCAATAGCCCCGAGTGTCTAAGCGCCGGGTCCTGCAGTAGGGTTGCCACCTGTCCGGTTTGGACACATGTGCCCGGTTTTCAAGCCGCCTGAAACCCGGGGATATAACTGTTCAGCTGTCCTGTGAACAGTGGCCCCGGCTGCAAGATCGAGAGCGGCGCATCCCGATTCCCGTGCCCGCTGCCATCAGTGTTACACTCACTGTCACATACAGCTGTACAAGGGCTGGGCAGCGGGCGCTCTGTGATTGGCTGTGCAGGCGGCAGACAAAAGGGTCTGTGTTTGGCTCGGTGGAGGTGGTGACTGGTCACATGTGGAGGCAGGGCTGGGCTGGACTGTGGGTGATCTCGGCCGCCCGGAGACCTGCCTCCCTGTCTGGCGCGTGCTGTGTCTCCTCTTGACTGAGGTCTCTCTGTTATCTGCCCTTCCACCAGCCTGTCAGTGTGCCCCTCTCTGTAAGCCACCCCACCTGTCATCCCGCCCTTTCTGTAAGCCCACCCCTTTCTGTAAGCAACACCCCCTCTGTCAGCACCCCTCTGTGTCAGCCCACACCCCCTCTGTCAGCCCACCCCCCCTCTGTCAGCCCATCCCCCTGTCAGCACCCCCCCTCTCTGTCAGCCCACCCCCTGTCAGCACCCCCCCCTCTGTCAGCCCACACCCTCTCTGTCAGCACCCCCCTCTCTGTCAGCCCACCCCCATCAGCCTACCCCCTCTTTGTCAGCTCACACCCTCTCTGTCAGCACCCCCCTCTCTGTCAGCCCACACCCTCTCTGTAAGCACCCCCTCTCTGTCAGCACCCCCTCCTCTGACAGCACCCCCCCCCTCTGTCAGCAACCCCCTCTCTGTCAGCCCACCCCCCCCTCTTTGTCAGCCCACCCCCCCTCTGTCAGCACCCCCCTCTCTGTCAGCCCATGCCCCCTCTGTCAGCACCCCCTCTCTGTCAGCGCACCCCCCCCTTTGTCAGCACCCCCCTCTCTGTCAGCCCACCCCCCCTCTATCAGCACCCCCCTCTATCAGCACCCCCCTCTCTGTCAGCCCACTCCCCCTCTGTCAGCACCCCCCTCTCTGTCAGCCCACCCCCCCTCTGTCAGCACCCCTCTCTGTCAGCCCACCCCCCTCTGTCAGCCCACCCCCCTGTCAGCATCCCCCTCTCTGTCAGCAACCTCTCTCTGTCAGCACCCCCTCTCTGTCAGCCCACCCCCCGTCAGCACCCCCCTCTCAGTCAGCGCACCCCCCCCTCTGTCAGCCCACCCCCCTCTGTCAGCACCCCCCTCTCTGTCAGCGCACCCCCCCTCTGTCAGCACCCTCCTCTCTGTCAGCCCACCCCCCCCTCTGTCAGCACCCCCCTCTCTGTCAGCGCACCCCCCCTCTGTCAGCCCACCCCCCTTCTGTCAGCACCCCCTCTCTGTCAGCCCACACCCTCTCTCAGCACCCCACTCTCTGTCAGCCCACCCCCCCTCTGTCAGCACCCCCTCTCTGTCAGCCCACCCCCCCGTCAGCACCCCCCTCTCTGTCAGCGCACCCCCCTGTCAGCACCCCCCTCTCTGTCAGCCCACCCCCTCTCTGTCAGCACCCCCCTCTCTGTCAGCGCACCCCCCTTCTGTCAGCCCACCCCCCTCTGTCAGCACCCCCTCTCTGTCAGCCCACCTCCCCTCTTTCAGCCCAACCCCCTTCTGTCAGCACCCCCTCTCTGTCAGCCCACCCCCCGTCAGCACCCCCCTCTCTGTCAGCCCACCCCCCTCTGTCAGCACCCCTCTGTGTCAGCCCACCCCCCCTCTGTCAGCCCATCCCCCTGTCAGCACCCCCCCTCTCTGTCAGCCCACCCCCCCTGTCAGCACCCCCCTTCTCTGTCAGCCCACACCCTCTCTGTCAGCACCCCCCTCTCTGTCAGCCCACCCCCGTCAGCCTACCCCCTCTCTGTCAGCTCACACCCTCTCTGTCAGTACCCCCCTCTCTGTCAGCCCACACCCTCTCTGTAAGCACCCCCTCTCTGTCAGCCCCCCTCCTCTGTCAGCACCCCCCCTCTGTCAGCAACCCCCTCTCTGTCAGCCCACCCCCCCTCTCTGTCAGCCCACCCACCTCTGTCAGCACCCCCCTCTCTGTCAGCCCACAATCCCTCTGTCAGCACCCCCCTCTCTGTCAGCGCACCCCCCTCTGTCAGCACCCCCCTCTCTGTCAGCCCACCCCCGTCAGCCTACCCCCTCTCTGTCAGCTCACACCCTCTCTGTCAGCACCCCCCTCTCTGTCAGCCCACACCATCTCTGTAAGCACCCCCTCTCTGTCAGCCCCCCTCCTCTGTCAGCACCCCCCCTCTGTCAGCAACCCCCTCTCTGTCAGCCCACCCCCCCTCTCTGTCAGCCCACCCACCTCTGTCAGCACCCCCCTCTCTGTCAGCCCACAACCCCTCTGTCAGCACCCCCCTCTCTGTCAGCGCACCCCCCTCTGTCAGCACCCCCCTCTCTGTCAGCCCACCCCCTCTGTCAGCACCCCCCTCTCTGTCAGCGCACCCCCCCTCTGTCAGCCCACCCCCCCCTCTGTCAGCACCCCCTCTCTGTCAGCCCACACCCTCTCTCAGCACCCCACTCTCTGTCAGCCCACCCCCCCTCTGTCAGCACCCCCTCTCTGTCAGCCCACCCCCCCGTCAGCACCCCCCTCTCTGTCAGCACACCCCCCTGTCAGCACCCCCCTCTCTGTCAGCCCACCCCTCCTCTGTCAGCACCCCCCTCTCTGTCAGCCCACCCCCCCTCTGTCAGCACCCCCTCTCTGTCAGCCCACCCCCCTCTGTCAGCCCACCCCCCTGTCAGCATCCCCCTCTCTGTCAGCAACCCCTCTCGGTCAGCACCCCCCTCTCTGTCAGCGCACCCCCCCGTCAGCACCCCCCTCTCTGTCAGCCCACCCCCCCTGTCAGCACCCCCCCTCTGTCAGCCCACACCCTCTCTCAGCACCCCACTCTCTGTCAGCCAACCCCCCTCTGTCACCACCCCCTCTCTGTCAGCCCACCCCCCGTCAGCACCCCCTCTCTGTCAGCGCACCCCCCCTCTGTCAGCACCCCCCTCTCTGTCAGCCCACCCCCCCTCTGTCAGCACCCCCTCTCTGTCAGCCCACCTCCCCTCTTTCAGCCCACCTCCCCTCTGTCAGCACCCCCTCTCTGTCAGTCCACCCCCGTCAGCACCCCCTTCTCTGTCAGCCCACCCCCTATCAGCACCCCCCTCTGTCAGCCCACACCCTCTCTCAGCAACCCACTCTCTGTCAGCGCACCCCCCCTCTGTCAGCACCCCCCTCTCTGTCAGCACCCCCCTTTCTGTCAGCGCCCCATCTCTGTCAGCCTACCCCTCTCTGTCAGCCCACCCCCCTCTCTGTCAGCATCCCCCTCTCTGTCAGTCCACCCCCCGTCAGCATCCCCCTCTCTGTCAGCCCTCCCCATTCTCTGTCAGTGCCCCCCCTCTGTCAGCACCCCTCTTTGTCAGCACCCCCCTCTCTCTCCTGCCTCCTTCTACTCTCTCGCCTCCCCTTTCTCACCTCCCTCCCCCCACCTCTTTACCCCCCTCAGGGGGTGGAGGCCCCATGATTCCTAACAGAAGCCCTGTGAGTGAGTGTACCAGTTCAAATGTGTCCTGCCGACACAGTGGGCACAGCAATGCAGCATCTGCCTCTACTTTGCCTTCTCCCCAAGCCCCCCCACACAATGGAAGGAAGGAAAATGGCACTACAGAAGAGCAGCTTTGCTCCGCCCCCAAACTCCGGCTCCCACACTTCCTGACTCTAAATGGCTCTCGGTAAGGCAGTCTAATGGGGGTCTTTAGGGGCAGGGGACACTGATGGGGGGGAGGGGTCACTGATCTATTAGAGATATCTAAGGGGGGGTGCTGATATAAGGGGACTCTGAGCTAATGTAGAGGGGGTGCTGACTGCTGGTGACACATTAGATCAGCAGTCAGCACCCGCCATTAGATCAGCACCCCCACCCCCCCTCCCTAGAGACCTCTACTAAATAAGGGAAACTCTCCTTATATCAGCACCCACATTAGATCAGTTTGTCCTTATATTACCTCCTCCTCCCTCTCATTATATTACAGTCCCCTTATATCAGCACCCCCCTTAGAGACTGACGGTTTGTCTCTAAAGAGGATCAGATATAGGGGACTCTGATCTAAACAAAACAAAAATAACACCTAAAATAAAACGAAACGCCTCAAAAAAAAAGCAAAAATAAATTAAAATGCAGTGCAACCTCCCCCTATAATTATATTAATTTAAATGTGAACAAATAATTGTGAATGATTGTGGAAACCCCCAAGGGTAATCCAAGTATTAATACACTCCAATCTTATTTAAACATATACTGTGCAATCGCCACACACACATATAATAATGTATGTGAATAGAGGTGTAAATCCATTCCAAAATGTGTTGTGCTAATATCCGAAAAAGTAAATTGGATATTAGCACATTTTGGAATGAATTGGAGGTTTACATCTCTATTCATACTTTATTATATGTGTGTGGAGATTGTACAGTATATGTTTAAATAAGATTGGAGTGTATTAAAGCTTGGATTATCCTTGGGGGTTTCCACCATCATTTACAACTATTTTTTCATATATGAATATAATTATAGGGGGAGGTTGTGCTGCATTTTTTCCATTTTAATTTTTTTGGGTCTCTAATGTCTCGTTTCCACTGAGCGGATCGGTTCGGATCGGTACAGTTTGAATGGCCTAGAATGGTCCGGTCTATTCTGGTGAGCGTTTCCACTGCAAGTGGGACCACAAGGGGCCATACAGGGTTTAGAAAAAATGCCTCAGCATAGCATAGCAGAGGGTTTTCTGTCAGCCAATCAGTGGAATGTATCGTAGCTCCGCCCTAACCGAACCGTTCCATTTTCTATGGCCCCACATCTGAAGCAGGACCCTGAATGGAGCAGTTCGGTTCAGTTGTATGGGCCGCTTTCATAATGGAAACACCCAAAATAGTGTACTGTACCGAACCAATCCGAACCGATCCGCTCAGTGGAAACGAGGCATAAGAGGAGCACTGATATCAGGGGACTCTGATATAATGGGGGTCCTCTATGGGGGGGGCCCTAAATTATAGAGGGGTAACACTGACCCCTGTATTATGGGGGGGTAACACTGACCAATAAAGCATCCTGCATTATGGCTCTCCTTAGTCCACCCAAAGGTGTCCCAGGTCTTTACAATCCTATAGTGTATATTAATTTAAATGTGAAAAAATAATTGTAAATGATGGTGGAAACCGCAAAGGATAAAGTATTAATACACTCCAATCTTATTTAAACATATACTGTGCAGTCGCCATACACATATAATAATGTATGAATAGAGGTGTAAATCGATTCCAAAATGTGTTGTGCTAATATTTGCCATGCAGCTTTTTTTCCAAATTTTTTTGCCATGCACCTCTAAAGTGTACAGGTTTGGCTTAAAGAAAAGGTGGCAACCCTATCCTGCAGTGAAGAGAAAGGGAGAGAAAATAGGCCAGACAGCAGCGGCGGCAGCCGCAGTTTACCTGTGTGATTCGGCCGTTGCGGCGGCGCCTACTGCACTGACTGACAGGCGGAGTGATATGCCGCCTGGACTGAAGAAAGCAGAAGGAGATCAGGAGAACGCCGGCGCCGCGACGCCCCATTCTCCCTCAACCTCCAGAGTCATGCTGAATAACGGCCATGGTGGCTGTGACTGGGAGTGGAACAGAACGAATATTTAAAAAAAAAAAAAAGGTGTCGCTCCTTCTCTCTCTCTTCTTCTCTGTCTCTATTCTCTCTCTTCTCTCTTTTGACGGGCACAGTGGCTTTATTTCACGGGGCACAGTGGCTGCATTTGATGGGGCACAGTGGTTCCAATGGATGGGGCACAGTGGTTGCAATTGACGGGCACAGTGGCTGTATTTTAAGGGCACAGTGGCTGCATTTGACGGGGCACAGTGGCTGCAATTGATGATTTGACTGCCCCTTGGCTAATTTTAAATAAATAAACTTAGACTTTAAGGGGGCAAGGGCAGGAAGGTCAGTGCATGTCAGGTAGGTCAGTGTGGGTCAGTGTATGTCAGATAGGTAGGTCAGTGTGTGTCAGTGTATGTCAGGTAGCTCAGATAGGTAAGTCAGTGTATGTCAGATAGGTAGGTCAGTGTGTGTCAGGTAGGTCAGATAGGTAAGTCAGTGTATGTCAGGTAGGTCAATGTGTGTCAGCCAGGTAGGTCAGTGTATCAGATAGGTAGGTCAGTGTGTGTCAAGTAGGTCAGTGTGTGTCAGATAGGTAGGTCAGTGTATGTCAGATAGGTAGGTCAGTTTATGTCAGATAGGTAGGTCAGTGTATATCAGATAGGTAGGTCAGTGTGTGTCAGGTAGGTCAGTGTATGTCAGATAGGTAGGTCAGTGTGTGTCAGGTAGGTCAGTGTATGTCAGGTAGGTCAGTGCATGTCAGGTAGGTTAGTGCATGTCAGGTATGTCAGTGTATGTCAGCCAGGTAGGTCAGTGTGTGTCAGGTAGGTTAGTGTATGTCATGTAGGTCAGTGTATGTCATGTAGGTCAGTGTGTGTCAACCAGGTAGGTCAGTGTATGTCAGATAGGTAGGTCAGTGTGTGTCAAGTAGGTCAGTGTATGTCAGGTAGGTCAGTGTATGTCAGGTAGGTCAGTGCATGTCAGGTAGGTCAGTGCATGTCAGGTATGTCATGTAGGTCAGTGTATGTCAGCCAGGCAGGTCAGTGCATGTCAGGTATGTCAGTGTATGTCAGCCAGGTAGGTCAGTGTGTGTCAGGTAGGTCAGTGTATGTCATATAGGTCAGTGTATGTAATGTAGGTCAGTGTGTGTCAGCCAGGTAGGTCAGTGTATGTCAGATAGGTAGGTCAGTGTGTGTCAAGTAGGTCACTGTATGTCAGGTAGGTCAGTGTATGTCAGGTAGGTCAGTGCGTGTCAGGTAGGTTAGTACGTGTCAGGTATGTCATGTAGGTCAGTGTATGTCAGCCAGGCAGGTCAGTGCATGTCAGATAGGTCAGTGCGTGTCAGCAAGGTAGGTCAGTGTGTGTCAGGTAGGTCAGTGTATGTCAGGTAGGTAACACCCCCTCCATACAACCCCACCGCCCGCCGCACCATCATCCCCCCCCCCCCCCCGGGGCCGGGCTCTGACTTCGGGCTGTAGCCACTGGTCTTTTTGCCACTTAGCAACGCCCCTGACCCAATTATAGACTCAATGGTTAAGTATAAGTCAGGATATGATTTACCTACTCTCACACTAGTAGCACACTAGAGGGTGCTACATTTCGCTAACTGATTCATACTCCACATTTCAGGGGTGCATACTGGTATGCCAAAATAAAGAGGATTGCAACCATACAGGCTTCCTTCTGTGTTGATAATGACTATATGATCTTCAGAGTAAAGTACTTTTCCTAGCGAATGATTCATATTAGTATTTGAAGTATAGAAATTCTCCAAAATTAAGTACTCTAGTTGCTATAATAAAACTTCATATGTTTTGTTAATTCTGTGGGAGTTATCCCAGGTTTGATCCTAGATTGGATTTGTCAGTTATGCAATGATGGCAAAGAACACTGGATAACTTTAAGATCTTTTTAAACTCTTTAACCACTTGCCGTCCACCCACCGTCAAATGATGGCTGGGCAGTGCGGCTCTCGTTCTGGGTCGACGTCATATGACGGCCTCCCAGAACAACCGCTCCCGTGCGTCCCCGGGGGCACGCAGCGTGGTGGCTGTGCCATGTTACTATGACACGGTGCGGCACAGCCATGTGATTGGTTGTGTCCAATCACAGCCGGTAACATGTAAACATGGAGATGCCGATAATCGGCGCTCCTCGCCTCACACTGACAGAGTGTGAGGAGAGGAGAGCCGATCAGCGGCATCTCCTCACAGGGGACAGCTAGGTATGTAATCCGGGCACTGATCATCAGTGCTCTGATTACAATTAAGTGCCCCCCAGTGCCAGCAATGATTGCCCACCACTGCCAGCAATCAGTGCCAACCAATGCCCACAATTGCCACTAATCTGTGCCCACAAGTGCCAGCAATCAGTGTCCACAAGTGCCAGCAATCAGTGGCCATTAGTGATGCCAGTCAGTGCTGGCTATCAGTGCTGCCCATCAATGCCCATCACTGCTGCCCATCAATGCGCAACACTGCTGCCCATAGATGCCCATCAGTGCCCATCAGTGCTGCCTATCCGTGCCACCTATCTGTGCCCACCAGTGCTGCATATCTGTGCCCACCAGTACCACCTATCTGTGCCCACCAGTACCGCCTATCTGCCCAGTGCCCACCAGCGCCACCCATCAGTGCCGCCTATCAGTGTTCATCAGTGCCACATATCAGTGCCACCTATCAGTGCCCATAAGTGCGGCATATTCGTGCCTCCTCATCAGTGCCACCTCATCAGTGCCCATAAGTGCCGTCTCATCAGTGCTCATAAGTGACACCTCATCAGTGCCCATCAGTGCAGCCTATCAGTGCCCATCAGTGCCGCCTCGTCAGCGCCCATCAGTGAAGGAGAAAAATTACTTATTTACAAAATTTACTGACAGAAACTAAGAAAAAGTTTTGTTTTTTTTCAAAATTTTTGGTCTTTTTTTTTTCTTTTTCTAGGAAAAAATAAAAAACCCAGGAGTGATTAAATACCACCAAAAGAAAGCTCTATTTGTGTGAAGAAAATGATAACAATTTCACATGGTTACAGTGTAGCATGACCGTGCAATTGTCATTCAAGGTGTGACAGCGCTGAAAGCTGAAAAATGACCTGGGCAGGAAGGGTGTGTAAGTGCCCTGTATTGAGGTGGTTAATATACTGGTAAATAGGGTAGCTGTATGTATTTAAATTTTTAAAAATGTTATGAAGTATGTTTTTATTTTGTTACATTTGTGTCCATTTTAAGGGTTAAGGAATGCCCCTCTATCTGCTCATCCTGGCAGTGTTTAGCAATTTCTAAGCTACACATTAAGTACCCTGACCCCTGTGCACTGTTTTGGGGTACAAGTAGTATGAAAATGCAAAGAGCATAGTGCCATCAGCATCACACCTATGTTTTGAGAGAGAAGCATTCATTTTCTGCCTCCTGTAAACACTCTTATATGATACCGAGGGATGTTTCTATTAAAAAAACAGAGGATCAACATACTCTGTGCCCCTTTAGTATGGGTATATCAGCTCATCTACTTGGTCTACTATGGCTGACATAACTGATCACAGTGGCAAGGTTTTTAAATTTTATTTAGAAAATCGAAAGCAAAATAAATACAAAATATTGTGGGCAACGAGAAAAAGATTAGTTGATATTCATGAAAAGGCTCCAATTGCAAAATATCCTAAACAAAATTGGACCTCAAACCTGGTGAATCAGTTGACTCATCTCTATGAAAACACAAATGAACAGTGAAATACTCAGAAATAACTGAAGCACTGTGCTCCCCACATGCTGTCACAGCGCTATTTTTTTTATGTTGAGGTTGCAGGGAACCTGTTTCATTTTCCCTGGAATGCTGTGATGTTCCATTAAGTATTCAGAAGGAGTTATCCCAAGTAAGATTGTCAGCTACTGGCAGCCAAACACCTGCAGCTCTGTACAGACTAAGATAATATCTCTTGCATTATAGGCTGGATGAAGTGGAAATTGCAAGGTATTGTGCTGCAGTATGTCAGATTTATCACTGAAATAGTTAAAGTCATAACAAACTATTTGGAAACAGATGGCTGAGAAATGATAAATAAGTTGCCAACATCAACAGACAGCATAAAAAACAAGACTGAATTGTCCAATTATATATGTATTCATACATTGCACCGCTATCTGCAGGAAATCATTTCTATGGGCTTGGGATTGCAGGTGGAATGCACAAAGATCTGATACAGAATGATAAGCAGGTAGTTGAGGGACGACTCACAATATATTATCACTGGCCTGGGATGGCATTTAGAAAGCCCAGATTTCTCATCTGTATTGTTGCTGCTGCGGATATGATTGATCCACTTAAACTGCACCTGCTACAAGCCATAGAGGAGAGGAGACACAATGCCCGAGAAAGGCTTGCAGATATCCAGACACACCATAGGAGGGAGGGCTATTGTTTGACTGCCACCAAACTACTGCTTTGATAGAGAACTGCAGTCTATTGTTGGGATCTCTTCATTTTTTTTCACAGCTGTCCCTGCAAATATCAACACATTTTACTTATAATTCAGAAATCTACAAGCTGACAAGAAATTATTTTCTCTTTTTTTTCAAATATACAGGGTTGTTAAAGCGGTATTAAATCCAAAAGCAAACATATATTATACTGCAGCTTACCAATATTTAAGGTAAATGTGATGGCTGCATTATGGTTATTTTTTTAGGCTTTCTTTATTTAACCTGGTAATCTGGCAAGTATTTCTGTTATTTTTCAGTCCACTCTGCAAAATGCCTTCGACACAAACACACCCACTCAGGTTGAACTGGATGGACTAGTGTCTTTATTCAACCTTATCAACATGTAACTATGTAAAATAACCACTAAGTGTTCTCTTTAACCGATTACCGATCACCCCATGTACATGTACTGCTGGGCGGTGGCCTCTGTACGCAGAATCACATACCTGTACGTCATTCGCACTGCCGGACAGGGGCCACCGGCCTGGCAATGTTCTGATTTGATTCAGAAGTGGTCAATATTCAGGGCCAGTGATTTATGGCCTGGTGATCGGCTCTGACAGAACATCCTGTGCCTGTGTAATGTAAACACAGGCACAAGAAATGATGTCATCTTCTCTCCTGGATTCCTTTTCAGATCCAGCGTGAGAGGAGAGAACATCTACTATGAGTACAAGCACTCCACTGACACAAGAACACATAGTTAGGCACATTTAACCCCTTGACCCCCCCCGTTAACCCTTTCACTCCCTGTCACAGTGTCATTAGGTACAGTGTACAGATTTTTTACTGATCGCTGTATTGGTGTCACTGGTGACCCTAGATAGCATTAGCGGAAGTTAGCATCAATCCCAGATAGCGTCACATATTCACTAATAAATTTTAACTCTTTAATTGCCAGTAGCATCGGCAGTTAGCGGCAGTTGCAGTTAGGGTCAGGGTACCTGCCATATATTTCCTAATAAAGTTTTAACCCCCTGATCGCCCCCATTTAACCCTTTCACTGCCCGGTCACAGTGTCATTAGTACAGTGTACAGATCTTTTGTCTTATCACTGTATTAGTGTCACGGTTGACGCCAGTTAGCATTAATCCCAGACAGCGTTGGATTACCCGCCACATATCCACAAATACATTTTAACCCTTTGATTGCCAGCAACACAAACACACACATTTCCATTACTAGTATAATCTGAATGGATCAGCCCCGACACCTGGCAGCACCTGTGTTTAGCCCCTCCCCCCAACAAGTGCTGTGCCAGTAGATCACTTTCACTTCTGATACACAGTAATTTATCAGTTATGTTAGCAGAGTCGGGCCTGATTTTTGCTAGTGCTAGCAGGTAAATATTATTTGTAGCGGTTCAAACAGTCCTTGACAACCAGGTGCTTTTTTACCTGTGAGTCACACTAGGTACCTATAAATTTATTGTCCAAAATGTCAAACGAATGGTACACTAGTGAAGAGGCCTTCAGGATACTGAGAATGACAGATTAGAGTGATGCGGAGTCTTCACTGTCAGAATCAGGCTCAGGTATATGAACCTGTAGAGAGCAGCGGCACCCAGGCAGATAGCTCTGACGACGGAGTAGAGGTCCCTGCTACTGTTGCCCGGTTGCTGAGGTGCTGCAATGGCATGATGATTCTCGTATGCAGCAGAGTTCCAGTACTAGTGCCGCTCTACCTTCTGGTGAACTGGTGAGCACCAGCGGCCTAGTACATTCTGGTTGTAGACAAACCAGCACTGCACTTGGTGACACTTGGTGATGTGGTGAGTCCCATAAGTGCAGTTCAAGCTGGTGTGGTGGCTAGCACAAGTAGTATACTGCAGCCACCAAGAATTCAAAGACAGGCCCAAAGAGCCAATAGTGCGCTTGCTGATGCGCTTGCAAATCCTGATTGGCAGCCCATAGATTCTTCAGCACATGTACCTCTCCCATTCTCTGCCCAACCCAGAATTCAGATGGAAACAGCAGATTTAACTCCCTTTTTTTTAGTTGTTTTTCACAGAAGATCTGTTCTCTGATCGATTGTGGACCAAAGAAATTTATATGCCACTCAATTTTTTGCTGCAAGCCCATATTTGAACCTTGCCAGACAACTTGCATGGAAATGTATCACTGTTTTTGAATTTAAGACTTTTCTGGGCCTATCCCTCAACATGGGCATTACTAAAAAGAATGAGTTGCGGTCATATTGGTCCACTGACCCAATTCATCATATGCCTGTGTTCTCTGCTGCCATGACCAGGGGTAGATACAAACAAATCATGTAGTTTATGCACTTCAACAACAATGAACACTGTTGTCCTCGGGGTGACCCTGAATATGATCAGTGCCACAAAATTCGGCCCCTCGTAAATCACTTTGCAAATTTGTAGCATTGTATATGCCCCAGCAAGCTGTCTGTATAGATGAGTCCCTGATTAAGTTTTATGGCCCCTTGTTTTCAAACAGTTTGTCAGCAGCAAGCATGCCAGATATGGGGTCAAAATGTATAAGCTCTGTGACAGAGCAACAGGCTATACATGTAGTTTCCTGATTTACAAGGGAAAAGATAGCAGCGTGGAGCCCTGTGACTGCCCAGACTACATAGAGAGCAGTGGCAAGATTGTTTGGGACTTGGTGTCACCCTTATTCGGAAAGGAGTACCACTTGTGCGTGGACAATTATTACACAAGCGTACCACTTTTTAGACACATTTTTGAATTTGTAATTGGTGCATGTGGTACTGTGCGGCCTAACCACTGGGGCTTCCCCCAACGGCTTGTAAATGCCCCACTTAGATAGGGGGAGAGAGCCTGCTTGAAATGTAATGAATTGCTTGCAGTGAAGTGAAAGGACAAACGGAATGTTTTTGTTCTGTCTTCCATTCCGAAGATATAACAATCCAAACTGCTACGGTGACTGGTGTTGTTGAGAAGCCCCTCTCTGTCCATGACTACAACCTTAACATGCAAGGGGTGGACTTCAATGACCAGATGATGGGGCCGTACTTAATTTCCTGTAAGGCCAGACGCTGGTACAAGAAAGTCTTTGTATATTTATTCAAATTGGCTCTGTTTAACTCTTATGTGTCAGAAAGAAGTGGATCCTTCCTAAAATTCCAGGAAGAGATCATCACAGCCATTTTTTTCCCAGAAGGTGCTGTAGCCCAATTTCCCAATCCAGATACAGTGAGCCGGGTGCATGAGAGGCATTTTTTGGATGTCCTCCCTGGTACTCCTACCCAAAGAGCACCCCAAAAAATATGTTGTGTCTGTAGTAAACGCGGATATAGGCATGACACACGCCATTTTTTTCCCTCCTGTCCTGGCCACCCTGGTCTCTGCATCCAGGACCCTCGCTACCACACACTAGTGGATTATTAGTAGGGATGGGCAAACGGTTTGGCCCGAGCATAAGTTCGGGCCGAACTTTGGTTGTTCAGATGTTCGGCGGACAACGAACATTATGCGGTGTTTGCGGCAAATTCGAAAGCCACGGAACCCCGTTAAAGTCTATGGGACACTAACATGAAAAAACAAAAGTGCTAATTTTAAAGGCTTATATGCAAGTTATTGTCATAAAAAGTGTTTGGGGATCTGGGTCCTGCCCCAGGGGACATGTATCAATGCAAAAAAAAGTTTTAAAAATGGCCGTTATTTCAGGAGCAATGATTTTAATAATGCTTAAAGTGAAACAATAAAAATGAAATATTCATTTAAATATTGTGCCTGAGAGTGTCTATAGTATGCCTGTAAAGTAGCACAGTTTTCCCGTGTTTAGAACAATACCACAACAAAATTACATTTCTAAAGGAAAAAAAGTAATTTAAAACTGATCGCGGCTGTGATGAATTGTCAGGTCTCAGCAATATAGAAAAAACTCATTGAAAAAAGTCCATTACCAGGCCCTTTGGGTCTGGTATGAATATTAAGAGGAACCCCAAACCAAAATTAAAATAAAAAATTGTGGGCATCCCTCCAAAATCCATACAAGGCCCTTCAGGTGGATTTTAAGGGGGACCCTGTGCCAAAATTTAAAAGAAATGACGTAGGGGTCCCCCCAAAATCTATACCAGACCCTTATCCAAGCACGCAACCTGGCAGGCCGCAGGAAAAGAGGGGGGAACCGTACCAGGCCACATGCACTCAACATGGGGAGGATGCTTTGGGGTCCCCAAAGCACCTTGTCCCCATGTTGATTGGGATAAGGGCCTCATCCCCACAACTCTTGCCCGGTGATTGTGGGGGATTGTGGGCGGGGGGCTTATCGGAATTTGGAAGCCCCCTTTACCTAGGGAACTCCCAGATCCCAGCCCGTCCCCCATGTGAATTGGTACGGGTACATTGTACCCCTACCATTTCCCAAAAAAATGTCAAAAATAGTAAAAAGACAGGAGACACTTAGGGACAAGTCCTTTATTAAAAAATAACAAAATAAAAATGTCCCCACGATGTAGATCCATCTCACACCGCCTGATGAGCTGAAAAAAGAAAAAAAAAGGCTGCAACAGCTTCGCCTCTATGGGAGGCTCCCACCGAGTGATGCTTCTTCTCGATGACAGCTGTTATATAGCTGGGGGCGGGGCCACTCAGTGACATAAACGGGCAACCCCGCCTTCTTCTGACGTCACGTGGTATCAGAGGGGAGGCGGTGTCACCCGTTTACGTCACCAGGTGGCCCCGCCCTCAGCTATGTAACAGCTGTCACCAAGAAGAAGCCTCACTCGGCGGGAGCCTCCCATAGAGGCAGAGCTGTTGCAGCTTTTTTTTACTTTTTTCGATCCGTCGTGCGGCGTGAGATGATCTACATTGCGGGACATTTTTATTTTTTTTATTTTTTAATAAGGGACTTGCCCCAAAGTGTCACCTGTCATTTTTTACTATTTTTTAGACTTTTTTTGTGAAATGGTAGGGGTTCAGTGTACCCGTTACCAATTCACATGGGGGGCGGAATCTGGGGGTCCCATTATTAAAAGGGGCTTCCAGATTCCGATAAACCCCCACAACCCTTGGGCAAGGGTTGTGGGGATGAGGCCCTTGTCCCCATCAACAAGGGGACAAGGTGCTTTGGGGACCCCAGAGCATCCTCCCCATGTTGAGGGCATGTGTCCTGGTACTGTTCAGGAGGGGGGGCGCTCTTTCTCCCCCTCTTTTCCTGCGGCCTGCCAGGTTGCATGCTCAGATAAGGCTCTGGTATGGATTTTGAGGGGGCCCCTATGCCATTTTTTAAAAATTTTGGCACAGGGTTCCCCTTAAAATCCATTTTTTTTTTTATTAGTTTTTTTACAGCAATTCATACAGCCGCAATCGGTTTTAAATGACTTTTTTCCATTAGAAATGTCATTTAGCTGTGGTACTGTTCTAAACACGGGAAAACTGCGCCACTTTACAGGAATACTATAGACACCCCCCAGGCGCGATATTTTTAAAGGAATATTTCATTTTTATTGTTTCACTTTAAGCATTATTAAAATCACTGCTCCCGAAAAAACTGCCGTTTTTAAAACTATTTTTTTGCATTGATACATATCCCCTGGGGCAGGACCCGGGTTCCCAAACACTTTTTATGACAATAACTTGCATATAAGCCTTTAAAATTAGCACTTTTGGTTTTTCATGTTCGTGTACCATAGACTTTAATGGTGTTCATGTGTTCGTCTAAATTGTTTGCCTGTTCGCAAATTCTGGTGCAAACCAAACCGGGGGGCATTCGGCTCATCCTTAATTATTAGTATAGGGTGCAGCACGGCACAGTCTAGGGCACACATTCACACAGGGTCTCGAAAGATGTTAGATATTTAGGAAACTGTCTGTCGCACTTGGAGAGACCCTAGCCTGGAATGTTTAGCCTCCCTGGCGGTATGATTATGTCAGTTTTTTGCGTCTCAAAGCGGTACAATTATTTTGCATACAAATTTGGCGTTTTATATTGTAGGCCTGTAATTCTTAGCAATAACACACCTAAATCTGTCCACCTAGAGTCTAGTAGATATCTCGGGTATGATGAAGTTTGAAACACAAAATCATAAATTATTATATAATAAATAAATATAAATAATTATAAAAAATAATATAATAGTAATAAAAAAAATAAATTTCCCCACGATTCACTATCGCCCAATTCTGCAAGTGTTCTAATTTACTAATCGCTGTTTTCTAGCTGGTCTAAAACCACTTTTGACATAAAGGGACACTTTTTGGTTGCTATGGACAATCTCAAGTTTCCAGGCAGAAAGAACAGTATATATGATATAAAACTACATGCAGGGCATAGGACAAAGCACTGGGGACAAAAGGGATGTGAAATAATTTCATACAGTAATATAATCTGTAAGATTACAGTGTACTGTATGTGTTATGATTTTTCACTTTTTTTAATTTGCCGCCAGGCTCCGCCCCCATGTGTCACGACGCTCGCAGGGAACGGAGTCCGGCACAGAGAGGCTTCGGGCGGATGACAGAGTCCGCAGACACCGCGGGGGGACATTGCAGGATCCTGGGGACATGGTAAGTACACCGCACCAGGATCCTGCAATGCAATCCCGAGTGTGGCTCGCGGTTACCGCTAATGGTGCTGAAATTTAACCCCGAGCCACACTCGGGAAAACTGCCAGGGAGGTTAAAGATTTTTATAGTTACAAAAAAATTGTAAAAAAAAGTTTAAAAAAACCCATAAAAAATGAAAAAAATAAAATAAAATAAAAAAAGCCAAAAATAGTTGTCCTTTTGTTGATTTAATGTTCTGTCCTTCGTTACTGTACTGTAAATTATACTGCTATATGGTAATGTTTTATTGTTACTGTGTTTAATTGTTAACCATTGTTTGCTTTGCAGGTACGCCATTCAGCTGCAGCACTGAGTAGTTTATTCTGACAGCAACAGGATTTGCTTTCAGCATACATAAATCAGTGACTACAGCGCTGTAGGAGCTGATTTCACCACCGCAGTTAAAAAAAAGAGCATATATGACGAAGCATGGAGACTGGGGTGGACAGAGTGTGAATCGCCCCTATGCTTCGGAATATTTTTTTGTTTCCACTTCTCATGGCAGAGACTTCTTTATCCACATCGATCAATGTGAATGGAGGAATCTGTTAGCTTCTTTTTTTTCATTCAGCCCGTGGGCTGAATGAAAAAAAAGAACATTGCATGTATGCCCATCGTTAGAAGTTATGGATGCAGGGCAGTATATTCTAATGCTGCATACACATGATCGGACATTCCGACAACAAAATCCTGGATTTATTTCCGACAGATGTTGGCTCAAACTTGTCTTGCATACATGTGGTCGCACAAATGTTGTCGGAAATTCCAAACGTGAAGAACGTTGTGACGTATAACACGTACGACGAGCCGAGAAAAATAAAGTTCAATAGCCAGTGCGGCTCTTCTGCTTGATTCCGAGTATGTGTGGAATTTTCTGTGTCGGAATTGTGTACACACAATTGGAATTTCCGACAACGCATTTTGTTGTCGGAAAATTTGAGAACCAGCTCTCAAATTTTTGTTGTCGGAAATTCCGACAACAAATGTCAGATAGAGCCTACACACGGTCGGAATTTCCGACAACAAGCTTACATCGAACATTTGTTGTCGGAAATTCCACGTTCATGCGACGCTGTATCCAAACAAAATTGACATACTTTTTTCCAACAAATAGAGCTTTCTTTTGGTGGTATGATCATCTCTGCGGTTTTGTTTTTTTTGTGCTATAAACAAAAAAAGAGCAACAATTTTGAAAAAAAAAAACCAATATTTTTTTACTTTTTGCTATAATAAATATCCCTCAAAACATATAAAAAAACAAATTTCTTCCTCAGTTTAGGCCAATATATATTCTTCTACATATTTTTGGTAAAAAAAATCGCAATAAGCTTATATTGATTGGTTTGCACAAAAGTTATAGTGTCTACAAAATAGGAGATAGATTTATGGCATTTTTAATATTATAATTTATTTTTCTACTAGTAATGGCGGCGATCTGCGATTTTTAGCGGGGCTGCAACATTGTGGCGGACAAATCGGACACTTTTGACACTTTTTTGGAACCAATGACATTTATACAGCGATCAGTGCTATAAAAATGCACTGATTACTGTATAAATGTCACTGGCAGGGAAGAGGTTAACACCAGGGGCAATCAAAGGGTTAAATATGTTCCCTGGGAGGTGTTTCTGACTGTATGGGGGCTGAGCTGACTGGAAGGGGAGAGAGATTGCTGTTCCTAATCACTAGGAACAGACAATCACTCTCAGCTCCCCTGTCGTGTTTACACTGGCAGATCCCTGTTCTGCCTCTGTGTGGAGCAATTGTGGGTGGCCAGCGGACATCGCGCCCGCCGGCCACGTGCACAGGCCCGGGGGCCGCGCCTGCTATATCTATTGCACGAACCGACATACAATGGCGGCGATTCGCATAATAAAGCCGACCTGCGGCAGCTGGTCTTTAAATGCTTAAAGCATGTCGTGTTTGGTATCTATGTACTCGGCATAAGATCATCTTTTATATCTTACCAAACAATTGGGCAATATATTGTGTTTTTGTGCATTAAAATTCAAAAAAGTGTTTTTTTTTTCCCAAAAAAGCATTTGGAAAATCGCTGCACAAATACTGTGTGAAAAAAATTTGCAACACCCATAAGTTTATTCTGTAGGGCCTCTGCTTTAAAAAAAAATATATATATATATATAATGTTTGGAAAATCAAGGTCAATTTCTGGCAAAAAAACATTGTTTTCATGTAAACAAAAAGTGTCAGAAAAGGCTTGGTCTTCAAGCGGTTAGAAGAGTAGGTGATGTGTGGCATAAGCTTCTGATGTTGGGCATAAATTGCCAGGACAGTTCAAACACCCCCCAAATGACCAATTTTTGGAAAGTAGACACCCCAGGCTATTTGCTAAAAGGCATGTTGAGTCCATGGAATTATTTTTTTTTTCCACAATCAAAATTTATTGAAAGTTTATAACAGATGACAATATGACATCATAGCAATTATCAAATACAGGTTTAATATAGTTTACATGGATTTAAAAGAGACAAAAAAAAAAAAAAAGATATATACTTAAAATAATGAATTAAGGGGAGCATAATGTATCTATGTAAAGAGTACATAAGGAAAAGGTGATAAAGTAGGTACTTTTTTTTATAAACAATAAAATAATAAAAGTAAGAATAATAATCATAATGGATAAATTATAATATAAATTAACTAAACACTGGTAATAATAAAATGGTCTGGTATAGTAGATTAAGGAGTTTAATGTACTAGGGACTTAAGATTACATCTTTAATGTAGGAATATGTATGAGAATTATGTATTAGCATCAATAAATTTGTCAGATTGTGTGAAGAGCCACCAATGTTTCCACATCTTGTAAAATTTTGTAGTTGTTTCTTTTTGCACTGCTAAGGTTTCTGGCAACAGGTTATAAAATTGATTAAACATATCACTGAAACTGAACTGGTCTTAAACGCTGCAGCTTGCTTATTGCATATAAACTCAAACATATAATTTAGTTGAAATTGGGTTAATTAAGTGGGTTAATTGCTAATTTAGGTCTAGGGGAACAAAAATAGAATTTTTTTTTCCATCTCATTGTATATCTCACTGCTGCTGATGTCCTCTAGCCTCTGTCAGCCCCTTCCTATCTACAAGCACTTGCTCCAGCACATCATTGATCAGGACCAGCTTCCTATTACTGATAACAGTGGGGCATGTCAATGTTTCCATTAGTGGTGCATGTAACAGGGTGACAATGCAGGAACACAACTGGGGGACAGTTGTCACCCCATAACAGAAGTTTCTTCATGGCGGGATCACAAGAGGCTATTTTCTGAAAGCTGCACATTTAAAAGGATTGAAAACAACTCTTGAAATTGCATTAACATACTAAAGCTTACAAGAGAGTTTACATCTTCTTTAGGAATATTGTTCAAACAGAAAAAAAAATGTGACAGAGACATCTGATGGAAGAAGATCTAACTATCTGCGTCTGTACTCTGCAAGATCATTTTTATCCTACTCCTCCCCCATTGCCTCCTCCTCCTTGTCAGTGTTCTCTCAATACTCTCAGCATCCCTTTCTCTTAATGAGGTGGAGCCTGGGCTGGCAGTTTTCTTAGCTATGAGCACAGAACAAGTGAACTTATTCAAAGCAGTCCCCACTTCAGCGATCAGTGGTGCAGACAGGAGTCTGGGGCTTCACTGCTCTCCTCCAGCACATCTGGAAAACTACAGGCAATCTGTGAACAAGAAGGGGACCAGGCAGTATTGGGAGCTGGCTTATCTAAGGGAAGACAAAAGGACCTCTTTATCATCTTACCATATAAAAAACAGCTTTGTGCTCATATAAAAGCAGAAAAGTTCTCAACAGTCATGACATTGGACATAATTACTGGCCAGCTGGGAGCCTGCAGTCATGTAATCCAGCTCCTTCAAGACACACGATGCTATCGTAAAAGGTAAATGCACAGAGGACCATCTTCACTAATCACTACCCATACACTCTTGGCTTTGTAGTAGTTACAATGCTCACATTTATCTAGACTTAACAATTGATTGAATACGCATCAAGATAGATAGATAGATAGATAGATAGATAGATAGATAGATAGATAGATAGATAGATAGATAGATAGATAGATAGATAGATAGATAGATAGATAGATAGATAGATAGATAGATAGATATAAGGAGCAGTGATGATGTGCATTAAACCACAACAATATAGTAGTACTCTAGTTAGATCAGTAAAAAGGTGGATTTACCTTGATTTCTGTAGATCACTTGGTGCTCATTGCCCTTCACCTTATTAAACAAGTTGCTAATATTTTTAAATATAGTAAAAACCTATTCCGGTTAAGTTACATATCTTAGAATTATGTTGTGCAATGTTTTGATTAAATTGATAAAAATGTAATGACCTTATTGACAAATATAGTACTATGGAAATGAAATTGCACATATATTAGCATTAACAGTGGCATTAATATTATTATTAGTAGTAGTATTCACCTTTAGAAATAAATGCAGTTATGTATGAAAAATGTATACAATGTTTTTATTATTAGTTGCATTTTTTACATGTAATACTGGGAAATGTAGGGGTTAAATATAATGAATAACATGACAGCATATGGTAAGGGAGAGAAACCCTCCAAAGACTATTATGCTTTATGATCCAATCTCGCTGTTAGGAGTCAGAAGCAATGCTCCAACATTTACAGCAGTGTTGTGATGTGAAACATTTCTAAGATGCAGCTTGTGTCACCTATAGTAAATCACTGAGGGTTATACACACTATAGAAACAGCAGAGCTTAATGTATGGCAAATTGCCATTGAAGCCATACATACTGTATGGTCAACAATAGTGGCAAAAGCAAAAAAATCTGAACCTATTTGGTGTAGTCCATATTCCTGATGGATACAATCATAAGCATAAGATAATTCTAAAAAAATACTTAGATGCTGTTCAAATGAAACCACACTGTAGAGAAATGTCTGTAATGCTACATACAAATATTCAGCATAAGATACAACAGCTATTTTCTGAAATTGTTATTCAAAGCTCCCACATAGTCCACGGATTAGTGTCTGTTCATTGTAATGCCTTGGAAACAGCCAATCTAATTCGCCCCCTGGTTTCAAGCAAACCCTTCAGGAGCAAATGGCATGTGAGGATACTTTAAATTACTCCTTATTAAAAATACATGCAAATTTTTGAATTATTTTATTTCCTCTGCATTGTAACCATGATGACTGTTGAATGCCATTGGCACAATTGAAATGATCCAATGTGGCTCCCTCACATGGAAACTCAATTAACTGTGCATGACTAAGGGAGAATCAAGTGCATCATTTCATTTATAGCAAAATAAAACCATAAAACATACTACACCTTACTTAGTTAATTGAAGATGGACATTAATATTGTTAGCCATGTGCAATTAAAATAAACAATGTATTGTAATGTAATGGTGTCAGAATAAACTTTGTCAAATCCTATAACTCCAACAGTTCAAGCTGTTCCGATTTTGGTGCTTCTTGAGCCTCACTCTACTGCTGAGGCAACTGAATGAACATGTTATTGGATCACAGAATTAACCTGAATATACTACACAGAGATCAAAGTAGTTAACACCCAGACTGTTACTGCTCCCTCCTGCCTTGAGCATACAACTGCCTCCTCAAAATCTGGAAAGGATAGACAAAAATTTACCAAGGACCATATAAAAAAACTTCTGATCATTTCAAACCTTCCGTACTACAACTGTGCCTTACAGCAGTAGTTACTACTCAGTCACCCTTACTTTTTTTCTCTGCCATTATCCTTCTGAACTGTCTCCATTGTAGAAGGTAATACTTTAGTTTAACTTATGGGTTGGGGCATTGAAGCCAGCTTGGATTTTGTAGGAGGCCTGCTTTTCCCTGGCCCCTCCTCTCTGAGCCCCTATTCACATTATGTGAGTTGCAAACTAATTGCAATCAAATGTAATGCATAACAAACAAACTATAGTGCAACCAAAAATCAATAATCAATAAATCAAGTCCACATAGTAACAAATTCCACCCATGTGCAAATTTCAGTGACAGTTCATTAATATCCAGTGACTTCAGTGAGTATCACCTCCTAGCTGGAATTAAAGCTTACCTCCAAAAGTTGACCCCACTACAGAGTCACACACACCAGCAATAATATCTCTCAGGATACCTCAGGGGAAACCGACTCCCCTTCCTGATGTTCCTGGACAAGACAGACCTCCTCCCGGGTTCTCACTATGTAGACCCCACTACAGAGTCACACACGCCTAGTATAATATCTCTCAGGATGCCTCAGGAACACAACTCCTCATCCCAATGTACCAAGACAGCTCTGACCTCCTCCTGGGATTTCATTCATGTGGCCATATAAAGACAAAGGCAAACCATAGTGCTCTCTGCTAGTAACATTTATTTGAAATTTTTAACTTAGGGATTAAAAATACTCACCAGGTGTGTGTGACTCTGTAGTGGGGTCAACTTTTGGAGGTGAGCAGGCATTCCAGCTAGAGGTGGTAGTCACTGAAGTCACTGGATATTAATGAACTGTCAATGAAATTTGCCCAATGATGGAATTTGATATTATGTGGACTTGATTTATTGATTATTGATTTTTGGTTGCGCTACACTATATTTTGTTATTAGTATATTAAGAGTCACATGAGGATACACTCTAAGTGGTGTGGGCAGCAATCAGGTCAAGCCTAATGCCCCATACGATCAGAAATTCTGCCAGCAAAAGTCAGATGTGAGCTTTTGGTCAGAAATTCCGACCGTGTGTATGCTCCATCAGACTTTTGCTGGCAGAATTCCAGCCAGCAAAAGATTGAGAGCAGGTTCTCTATTTTTTGGTCGGAAAAAGTTCCTATCCGAAAATGCATTCGTCTGTATGCAATTCGGACTAGCAAAAAATCACGCATGCTCGGAAACAATTTGACGCATGCTTGGAAGCATTGAACTTCATTTTCTTGGCTTGTCGTAGTGTTGTATGTCGGAGTGTTGTATGTGTTCTTGATGGTCGAAAGTTCAGAAAACTTTTGTGTGACCATGTGTATGCAAGGCAAGCTTGAGCGGAATTCCATCGGAAAAACCATCCAAGCTTTTTCTGACTGAAATTCCGCTCATGTGTACGTGGCATAATAGTAGACCAATACAATGAATAGTATAATTCATTCACATTATTTTTGTATGGAATATTGCGCTGATTATCTATTTTTTCACATAAAAGTTTAATGCATATTTGCATTCAATATTTTATAAATATTTTATTATAGCTAAAACGGATTACAGAAATTAAATTACCCAATCAATATTGCTTTTTATCAAACAAGGCAGACTTTATCAGTACAACTTGAGGCAGCTTGTGTTAGAAATTGTAATATTTTACTTCTGCAGCAATTAAAAACTTAAAGGTTCCAAGCACAGAAGACGACAGGACCATTCAAAAAGCGCCACGCAACTCGCACATGCTCAGTAGGAAACAGGCAGTTTGCCTCTTTCCCTTAGTAAGGATGCCGGTGCCTGCACCAGGAGCTGATGGACGGGTCGGTTTCAGGTGCTGACATTGTGGGCTCCCTGGACAGGTAAGTGTCCTAATATTAAAAGTCAGCAGCTACAGTATTTGTGGGTTAAGTGTCTGTTTGGTATTGATACAGAGGGTATTGCAATTATTTTATATTTAAGAGAATTTTAATTGTTGGAGAAATAAAATATTACAATTTTTAACACAAGCTGCCTCATGTTTGCCATTAAAGTCCGCCTTATTTTATAAATAGGGTTCCAATTTTTTCTGTATTTAGCATAGACTACTCAGTTGATTAATTTGTGATTATCTCCTGCTTTGACTGGGTCCTCCCAAGAGGTCATCCTTTGGGTCTCTGGTCCTCCCTCCCTGCCATTTTATCTTCCAGCCTGTGCTAGGCTTGGCCTTGTAACAGATTTTTTAAAATGACAATTATACTTGTGCTAGTAGTAAATGTGTTCTTAAAAAGTGTAATTCAGCAAAAAGTTATGATTTATGTAGGTTAACCTCCAGGTGTAAAATCCTCAGTACAAGTTGCTCTAATATCCTATATGGCAGCTGCAGGTTTAACTGTGTATTATTTAATAGAGTTGTAATACAGTATGCACTAGAGAGATCCAGGGTACTCAATCATCAGCAAAATCTGACAGTAAAAAAATCTTCAGGGCATGGAGAACAGAGGCATTTATAGCACAGAAGTAGATTGAACAAGCTAACTTAATTTCCAGATGATGACATAATAGGGCACACAGATACTTCCTCTGAGTGTGTTGTCTTCTTGGAATGCTAAACAGACATGTTTGCATGAAGTGATGTCAGGGTAATATAAACTGAACCCTGGGTATATACAATAATTTTTTCACATGTAATGCAAGGAAAAAATGTAAATATCTGTTAACATGAATCTGCCATGACAACTTTTTGGCTTTTAAAATGTTTGTTTCCATAGGCGTGCGCACAGGGTGTGCCAGGTGTGCCTGGGCACACCCTAACTGCCTTGTGTGCTGCATATTCCCCCCTGTTTTGACCACTGATATTTAATCCCCCCCAAAAAATGTTACACAAGCCCAAAAATTTGGGGAAAAGAAAATTAACTAAATTACACTGTCCACTGCCCTACTGACACCATCAGTACATATACACATGCATATGTGTTTAAGCTTTGGGGTGCACACCCTAATGCAAGAGGCTGCGCACACCTATGTTTGTTTCCCTGGCTGAAAGACCAATCCTTTAGCTTTACCAATCAGCAAGTCACTGCATGTGACATATGTACCTTGGACGTTCACTGACTACGTAACACCTAAAGCAACTGTTAAAAGATGTTACCAATGGAAGTACCCACATTTCAAGTGGACTTTAAGATTATTGGGGAACTAACGTATGTTAGTTTGAGGTGAGAGTATTATCGGGGGGTACCTATCAAACAGACTTTACCCTGAAATATATAGCATCTTCTAATGATAAATACAGGCTGAACATCCCTATTTTGTGCTTCCTTCATTGCTGTCTGTATGCATTGAGGTATAAATCATTATGCAGCCACCCACTTATGAGGTTTTAGTATTATCCTATGAGGTATTATAATATTACCTTCTGAGGTCAGAATAGCTATATAGTTGTAATCCTACACAGCTCCAAAGATCTGCGGCTTCCAGGGACATTCCTAGACTCTGATGACTTGTCCTTGGAATGATCTGTCTGTTTTCAAAAATGGCAATCTATACAATTGCTGACCATCCTGGTTTGTTTTCTATTTTTATGCAAATACATGCTAAAAAAAAATATAGCTTTTTTCCCATATATTCTAAAATGACCATAAAATGCCTTCCTTATTTTACTGACTGAAAAATAGGTTTAGCTCACATCTTCCTACACAGAGCTAGTAAGTAAAATTGAACTAATGGAAGTGGGCTTTCAAATCAATTGCGTAGAAGGTGCTGTGGGGGAGTACGGATTTAATAATTTTGTGCTCTGCAAAACAAATGAAGAGGAATTTCCATACTTCATATAAAAGGTCTCTAGGGGAGAAGTCATTAAAACCTTCTAGAAGAAAGGGAACAATACTTGCACACAAAAGCAGTCATTGTCATCATTTGTACCGCAAGAACAATGGATAATTTAAAGAGTTACAAGCCTTATCTATAGAAAAAAACATTATGTTTGGGACCCAGATGTTTGAAATGCCTTGTCAGCATCTTACATTCTTGAGATCATGATTTTTCCAATTACAAAGAGGGGGTCTATAATCCAGATTACTAATGGCAGTTTTTAGAGTAGGGATGTTTCCATAATTTCTGATAGTATGGGGATTATTTAGTAATATGGTCCAAAGAGTAACCATAATATGCAACGTGCAGCAACCCACAGCAACCTCACAGATTTAATTAAAGATATAATGGCCAGAACAGACATATTGTGAACAGGCTATAGGACTACAATACAAGTACCTTGTGCTGTCTACGCATACCTCTGAACCTTATCTTAGATTCCCAAGTGCCCCAGGTATTATGAATTTTGGGTGTCCTAATATACAAATAGCAACACTTCTAGGTACTGTTGGTAGAAGGTCCACCCTTTACATTTATTAAACCTCCCTGTTTTCCAGCAAGCTGTCTGTTATAAGCGAAAAAAAAAAAGTGCAGGGGTCGGGAGGAGCAGGCCTGCTATGGATGCTTCGAGAAAGTACTGCCATTTCCACATTAGGTTCCCACAGAGATTATTGGCTCCCAGAACTCTTGACAAAAAAATTGAAATGTATGTGCAAGCAGTGTCTGCATTTTAGTCTGGTAACCACTTTACAACATTTCTAAATGTGTACTCTAAAGCCCAAGCCTAGGAAAATAAAAATATTCACCCTTGCAGTGCCCCTACTGTAAGGGTTATATGCTCCTTATGTGAAGCAAATTGTAGAACAGACTCTATCACTGACCCTATTCCTCGCTCTATCCAGTTGCAGCGCTTTCCTCCACCCAACACTCTGGCCTGTTGGTGGAGCTTCAGCATAATCACATATAATACAGGGACATTAAGCCTGTATGGTGCATTGAGATGGCTGAAGTGCAACCGGACTCGGTTATAGCTTACAGATCAGCTGCAGGGGAACAGTCACAGTGCTGGTGGGAGTCTGCTGGAGCTAGGAAAGCTTGCAGTTTGTGGGGTCCCCCTTCATGGGGATTTTATTTTATTTTCCTGGAACTGGGTTTTAGGTGAAGTTAATCAGAGAGAAAAAATTTAGATTAAGTGCAGTTTGCACATTTCTTGGGACATTTCAAGGCACATGTTTTGCTGCACTGAATGGCTAAGAATGTCTAAACTATACCAACCAAGTTACATTTAGAAAACCTTCTTACACATTTTAACCATATACTATGCAGCGTTTTTACCGCAATTTTGCAGCGTTTTTACAGCGATTTTGTGCAGGGCAAAAGGTCACCTATATAAAAAGCAGAAAAATGCCCAAATCTGCCCGATTCGCGCGACATAAAAGGGTCCAGAACTTGTTTGAGCTTTAGGCGTAGGGCTTCAGGCGTTTTGGAGTGGAGATGTGAACCATCTCCATAGAGAATAATTGATTTTTTCCTCTCCAGCGTTTTGTAGCTTCAGGCTTCAAGCTACAAAACGCTCAGGTGTGAATGGAGCCTAAGGAGTAGATTTACTAAAACTGGTGCACACAGAATCTGGTGCAGCTGTGCATAGTAACCAAACAACTTCCATTTTTTTGTCAAAACTTAAAGCGTAACTCCACTTTTGTTGGGAAAAACATTCCCCTCTGGGTGATCAATGTACACTGTAAGAATTATAACAAACTTTGTTTCAGATTCCTACCTTTTGTTATTCTGAAGAAATCAATGTGTGTTTGTCTGTGCCTCTGTTCTCAGTAGGTCTAATGGGAGTGGTTTCATAATTAACTGTCAGGTGTGGAGCTACAGGGCACTAATGAGGAAATCTGCTGGGCCTGCATCCCTTTAGACGGTTTCCTATTGAAAGTATCTCTCAAAAAATGACATTTTTGTTGCAAGGGATGCCTGAAATCTGACTTGTAACTTAGGCAGACTTCTGGGAAAATTGGTGAGCCAATCACACAAGCAGGGAATGATGTTTCTGGGGAGTGGTCAGTGCACACTCTGTGTACAGAAAACTCCAGGTAGCCATATCGCAATTTATTCTCAGAAAATTACATTGGCTGCAGAATGAAAAGGAAAGGTAATTTTTAATAACTTTCAATTACAAATGATTAGTGCCACAATCATATGCGCTATATTATTTTTCCTTTATTTGCTATTTGTTTTCCACACTTAAGTGGAGTTACCCTTTAATTAAACAAGCTGAGGTTAGAAGCTAATTGGTTACTATGCACAGCTTGCACTAGATTCTGTGTGCACCAGTTTAGTAAATCTCCCCCTAAGGCACTGTTGATATCTACTACCCAAGTCTGTGACTTTGTTAGCTCTCAGTTTTCCCATGATAATTTTTCCTGCTTTTTCCATTTAAAGTATTACCATTACAATCAGCATTGTAATTTCCTAGAATGCAGACTAGCGGACAAGTGTAAAGGAATAGAGGTAGCTTTGTATCACTCTTCAAAAATGAGAGTAGCAATATAAATAGGCTTTTAAAGGACAACCTCAGGCAAAAACAAAATTCCATAATAAATATTTAAAGCGAATGGTTATTTATCTGTGTCTACTTTTTGTTGCTGGATTTATAGTTTGGAAGGAAAAAAATAATGTCCTAAAAAGATTTTAGCCTGTAGCAGGGAATGAAATCTGTCTCAAATAAAGTCCTGCTTCTGACAACTTAGTAGCTATTAGTCAAAATGCATTTTGATCCAACACTGAATAAACGCTTGTATTCTTTTTCTTTGGTAACTGGAAGTTGCTGTCAACTACTGTTAAATGATTTGCAACAGTCATTGTGCAGGTATTTCTTTCTCAATATTAAATACACATAAACTGATATTATTTAAAGTCACTAAGAATGTTTATCCCAATTGAAGTTTAAATTTTGGGAACTTAAGTTAAATTATTAAAATTAGTATTTATAGTATAATTGTAACTTGAAAAGTCTTAAAGCCCAACTCTAGCCATTTTTTGTGGTTTCAATAGAGTGGGGAAGATTTAAATGGTGTGCAAGGTATTTCTTTGCTGAGACGTCATTATGGAGATTTTTCCTAACTACTTGTTGCTGTGACACAAGAAATCGGTACAGGCATCACTCACTTGGACAGGAGGCATGGACAGAAATAAAAACATAACTGTACTAAAAGAGTGTTTTCGTCATTGTCCGTGTTCCTGTTTTGAGAGCATAATTTTCTGCCCAATAAGGAACAAATGGGAAAAAAAAATCTTACAGAGACGCTATCAAAATTCCTGCTGTAGCCAAAAAGAATTAAAATGTTTAACTGGAGTTGGACTTTAGAGTCATGTCCACATGTAGTACAGAAATTATTTCACAAACTCTGGATGATCTTTGGTCATTCTTTTAAATGATGAGGCACTGTGTAGAACCATTAAAAGTTATAGTTTTTGCAGCATTAGAACTATTCATGCACTACAAGCACCATTCATCTGAGTACATTTGTGTGGCAAGCTTCTATATACTATACCTGTATAGTAACATGTTGAAGCTAGGAGTGATTCCATCATATTTGAATTTTCATAACTACTGCGTATGTACTGATCAGTAAGCTCAGCAGAGATGGCTTTTTTTTGGGGGGGGCAAACAATGCACCCCCCCAGGGGTTGGTCGGTCGGGTCACCCGCAACCATACCCCAAACCCTCTCCCCACCCCGTGGGTCGGTCTTTCAGTCGGTTGTTCGGCCCCGCACTTACCCCATCAAGCAGGCAGCGCTTCCCTCCGGGCGATGAGTGCCGGCTTCTCGTTAGTCTCCTCATGGCGGTTGTGCGTCTCCTCCCTCCTCCTTTCTCTTCCTCCCTGCTCCTCCTAGGCCAATAGGATCGCTTTTCCTTTTGGACAATCAGGAAATGGGTGCATATTCATTTGCTATTGTCACACAAATGGGTGGACTCAGGGTGCAGTGCTCTGCACCCCAAGCCCACCCTTTTTTGAAGCCTGTTAATCACGTGCTTCAAAAAAGACCCCCATTGGAATCCATGCGTCCGGCGCCCCACATGTAGATTAGGGGACCGGATGCATGAATGGGGGGGCGACGCCCCTAATGGTGGGGCCACCCCTGAAGCTCAGGTTATATTTATAACCCATTGGCTAAGCTCTGTACGTGCTAAAACACACACCTGGATCCCCAATATGAGGTTTTTGCCAAAGATCTATTACCAACTATGATATGGCCTTTACAATTTTTATTTGGCTTCCAAGGTTGCATTCTGACTCCATTGCATTAAATTCTTCCTACATTTCTCTAAAGAACCCACTGAGGGTTAGGCAATACTATTACTGAGCACAGTGTGAGATTAGTACAGCTATGTTATGTATGCAATCTCCCCACTGAGGTTCCATTATCTGTATAAGCAGCATAGAATCTAACTTCATCTTAGGTGGAGGTGACATTTGTAGGATTAAAGGAAATGCATACTGATTTTGTGTGTGTTTTCTTTATTGTGGCCAAGACAAAACAAACTTTTTACTTAGGATAATATGAAATGTGGCATATAAACTATTTGTTTTCTCATTTTCAGTCCCCGGGTGGGCTCTTTAGCTAAAGGAAAGCCCGTTGTTTTCAGAGTTCTGTAACAAAGGCTGTAAGTGATAGATTTGGTGCAGAATCTTATCTTTCTCCCTCTTCAATGTTAGCTTACTTTTTGTTGTTTTGGAAAGGACAGGTAAGGTTAGGACCTCAGTCAAGGTTTTATTGCTGTGAATGTCCCCGCTCAGGAGGCTCCCTTTCTCTATGTATCTTGGTGACCATTGTCACTAAGGCTAAAGCCAGCCCCGCTCAGGAGGCTCCCTTTCTCTATGTATCTTGGTGACCATTGTCTCTAAGGCTAAAGCCAGCCATACATGAATCAAAATTCAGCCATTTTTGCAGGGAATTTTGCCTTGCTGTGCTCTCTTTAATAAAGATTAAAAGTAATAATGCTGTTATAGATGCATCCCATTTTAAAGTGTAATTGAAGTCAAAACTTTTTTTTTCATTTTGGATAGAGTAAGGGAGGATTATAACCTCTGTCAGTTTCTGTTTGCCATCTGTGTCCCATAGGAGAGATTTCCCTTCACTTCTTGCCCCATATAGCCAAAACAGGAGGTGAGAGGAAATCCCGCCAAAGTGAGGAAATCCCAGTGTGTCACCAGGGTCACCACAATTAGTGTCCCTATTGGAAGATTTCCCCTCCATTGCTGTTCTGGTGTAAACCCAAAATTTGGCATTCCCTTTAATTTTCACCGTCAATGATACTGGAAACAGGACAAAAAGAGTAGGTGCATCTCCCCAACGGGGGCATAGACAGCTATAAAAACTGACATGTGTTCTAATCCCTCTTCACCCTATCCAAAACTAAAAAAAAAGTTTTGCCTTTAGTTACACTTTAAATGTTTTGTGTATATAAAATGTTGATCTAGGATCCTTGAAAGAAGATTGTCCTCTGCCCTTTACCCTTATGAAGGCTGAGAACTTGATTTAAAGCATTCTGTTTCTGCTGGTGTCAATTATCCGCAGTAAAGTTTGGAGAACACCCTCTAGTGGATTCTCAGTACAGATATGATTCACTGCCGGTGTCTTAAGCACATTTGACTTTCAGCCTTACTTTCAGGCTGGAATAGATGCCTAAACTTTGCAAAGGTTTTAAATTTATTAGACTGCAAAATCACGAAGAAATGTATTTGCTGTAAAAGATCTGCTATGCTCATTTATGATCATGAGATTATGTAAATGAAAATCATCCATTAAAAAAAAAAAACCTCTAACTAGCCGAGGTAAAATAAAGCTAGCATTGGAGTTCACACATGTTTTCCTATGTGATGAAAAATAAGTGTATTCTAACTCATGCAAGCAACGGTGCTTTACCAGATAATGCCAGATCATTGTTACATACCATTTAGTATAACACAAAGGAGATTCTGCGTTCTGGGGATAATTATACTGTTGTAGCAACCAAGTACTATATACTGCATTGGTAACCATTTTATATTACAGAGAAGAAACATATTTACTAAAGAGCAATAATAATTTCCCCTTATGATTCCTGGCTCACACTGATATTAAGGGTCCAATTTCATATTATTTGCACAAGGAGACCATACTGGCAAAAGGAATCAAAGGACAGATATTAGATATACAAAAAGAAAGATTATTCTTTTATAATAAAACAATATTCTTTGCCTATCAGGCTAGAAGCTAAAATAGGCTCAATGTACATTTCTTAAATATCGACTGTACTGCCCACCTATCAGATAACAATGTTGTGGGCCTGGAAAGTTACCATTTGAATATGATAAGCATACCTGGGAATTGGAAAGACACAAAGCTGTAAATGGGGAAAAAACAGTGACCCTACGGCAGAGGCATAACTAGAACCTTCATGGCCCTGGTGAAACAAACCATAAATGGCCCCCCTGACCCCCCTCTTCCTTTTCCATTGGTCCCAGGACCCTTCCCTGTGAGCCTGGGGCCTTTCCCTCCGGGCCGGGGGCACTTCCTACTAATCCCAGTGGCATGCGGCATGAATTATACCCCCTGCTGAAATGGACCCATTCAAGTGAATGGTGCTGCTCTGCAAGCGCCCGTGAAATGCACATAATTGCGGCATGCTAGTGCAGGGTTGAAGGGATTAAAGCAGGCAGTGCAGAGGTAATACAATGCCTCCTTACTGCCTGTCAAATGATCTATGAAGAGCAATCTGTATACTGATTGCTCTTCAGACACCAAAGCAAGCCTTTAAAGTGGATGTAAACCCACTGTCATCATTTCTAATTTAATAACATAGGGCATATCTAGAAGGATATACATGCCTCCTGCATGTATCCTTACTTGTCATAATTCATCCCTTTAGCTTAGTGAAGCCCCGCAATATCCCAAATCTGTGGGCGGATCTGCTGTCCGGTGCTCGGTGGGCGGAGTCGTGACATCAGAGGACTCCTCTGCCCACCACTACACTCCCCTGGCCAGCCAGCATTACGACGACGAGCCTCGCGCCAGGGGAGACTAAAGTTCATGCACAGGAGTGGCAGAGCGCGTTCTGTGAAGAAGTAGAGCGCGCTCCTGGCCCCATGTCACTCCTGCATATACTTCACATTCTACATAGGACGATTCTACAGAGCTACAGCCAATCCTGGGAGAGCTGGAGAAGAAAGGAAGGGGGGTGAGAATTACACAGAATGCCTCTCTAAGGCTGGTTCATGAGATATGTAAATCACTTGTCACTCACAGCACAGGGAAGAACTGACTGGTATTTCTCTGTCTCTCTGTTTTTTTTATCTCACTGAAAAAAGATAAGAGGATTGCTCAGAGCTGGATTAACTCTTTGTGGCAAGGCTGGGCACAGATGACATGAAATCCTATACTGTGTAAGTTACAAGCCTTAATTAAAAAATAATAATTTGGGTCAACATCCACTTTAATTATTAGTTATTTATTTATTTTTTACTTTTTTTAAACAGTTTTTAGAATTTGTTTATTTACTTTTTTTTCTTTACATGTTTAACAGCCCTGTTGGCATGCAGGAATTTGATATACTTTCATGAAAATGCATGTGTTAAAATAATTCAGCGTGTAAACAATCACACTGTGGCACACTGATGTGAGTCCACTATTTGGCCTCTTTCACATGAGCGGACCTTTTGGGTCAGCCTGTCAGTTTTTCAGGCAGACCCAATTGAACCCTCCATTCTCAGACATGTGCCTGTTTACACCCACCTACATCCAATCTGATCCGATAAAAACAGATGGATAGGGATCCATTCCATAAATACTCTATTTTTGATACCATGTATTTATTTGTATATAGACCTTATCCAAGTTTTTTTTTTTTTCGAAAAATGTATTCAACAAACGTAGCAACTTACATAGGAAAAAAGCAGCAGCAAACAGTAACGAACAGAAAGCTTCCGGGTTCGGCCGTACCCGGAAGCGACGGCACCTGGCTCCTCCTACCCTGACGCGTTGCGTCACACCACGTGACTTTTTCAAAGGGGTGAGGAGTCCGGTGCCTAGTCGTCAGTATATATTATAGTCGTTGTCATAGAAACAGTCCTGAGTAAACAATAACAGACGATCCCTGCGCATATTAGGCAATATACGATGTCTTCACTGAATGTGCTAGATATGAATTTTTTCAAGTTAAATAAAGCATAAAAACTAGATCAATTCTAATCATCTCATACGGATGTATTGTTAATATATAAAAACATGAGATGCCCATATTTAAAATGACAAGACAAATATTACAACATCTACGCCATCTAGTGGTGAGTAAAAATCGAACACCTACTAAACAGGATATATCTAAAAAGTTAATAAAAGCACCATCCCATGATGCAGCAGAGAGTACTTAATCTTCCAACTTCTCGACTCTCTGTTGACACCCAACTGGGCCCAAAATTAAAAATGATATAGAATATATTAAAAGAAATAGTGTAGATAGTTAAAACGAGACAAAACTCACAACACCTGCGCCATCTAGTGGTGCATAAGAATTAATCAACTACTGAATAAACTGTATCTAAGGAAAGGAAAAAACTATAATGAAGATTCTCCAATGGTGTATCAGAGAGTACTTTCTATTCAAACTCCTAGAATCTCTGCTGACACCTAACAGCCCTCCCCTATGGCTGTCCAGTGTCCAGGGGAGATAGGGATGAATCTGGGTATTTCTTGAACAAATTAATGACATCTAAAATAATATATTATAATCCAATTCTACATAAAAAGGGGGGGCACACACAATCCGATTAATAGTACACACCAGCTAGCCAACATAGAATTCTTATTGGGGGTATTTAAAACACAATGGTATACTAAGCCTCAAATAACCAGTTAGCAAAAATTATTTAAAAATTAGAAATAAAACAATTCAAGTCAAATTCTACGTTATGTCACAGGCGCGATAAAGTACGTAATTCATGGATGCATCTTGATTCTGCTTGACTGATCTTGATGATTTTATTGTCGCCCCTCCAATGGGGTTTATACTTTTCTATACCACAGACTTTCAGTGACGAAGGGTCACTATTATGGTGCTCTGCATAGTGTTTTGATAAACTATGCTTATCAAAGCTTTTTTTGATGTTCCGTACATGTTCTTTTAATCTCATCCAGAGTGCTCTCTTTGTCCTACCAATATATTGAATATGGCAAGGGCACTCCAGTAGATAGACCACTCCTTCGCTTTGACATGAAATAAAGTCTTCTATTACATAGTTTTTTGACGTTACAGTTGAAGTAAAGCTTAATTTCTTCTTTTTATCTTCTTTCGTATGCCTGCAGGTGTAAAGGTTTTTGCACGGATAAAACCCCTTACCTTCAAAGAAGGAGAATTTTTTCTTTCTTGGGGGGTCTAAAACATTTTTTGCCAAGCGATCCCTTAGAGTGGGGGCTCTTCTATATACAAATTTTGGTTGATTCGACAGAATAATACATAAATGGCGATCTGTTTTAATGATGTCCCAATGTCTTCTGATAATTTTTTCAATTTTTTTATATTGAATATTGTAATCCATAATGATAGGTACATTATCTTGTTCGATTGAAGCTTTTTCACCATCTTGTATTAATTTTCCTCTATCCAAGTTTGTTCTCTTTTCCCTTTCAATGTAGCAACTTTAGTGTACAGTTTAGAGTGAGGAAATTTTAATTTGACTCACAGTAGCTTGTGTGAGTCTGGTTAATTGGTTGGGGTTACTATAGATCAGGCTGGAGGGTTCTACAGGTCAGGCCTCCGGCACATTCCCCTGGTTCTAGAAGCTGCTGGAAGTTTCTAGAAGCTAGTGGGAGGAGGAAAAGAGGCTATGATCTGCATATTTATGGGAATCTGGCCAATCCCCAGGCAGGAGGCCTGGCAGGGTGGCTGGGTCAGATCATATTTTTTGTGGAGCCTGGCAGCAGGGGAGTTGTTGTCAGGTGGAAGACGCTAAGGAAGGCTGTGTCATTGGAGCCTGGGAGGGGACCCCTGGGCTGATGGGGTTTTGCCTCCAGGCTGGAGCTGAGGAAGGAGGGAAGATCTCCACTACCCTAAAGACATAGAGTTCTCACAAGTTTGGGACTTTGATAAACTCCACAAAGCTGACGCAGGGAATTCTTAATTGCCAAATCGAGAAGGGCTGTTGGTGTTCTAGAGGAAATAAAGTCAAGGATTTGTCAATTGTGCGGTGTGAAGGAAGTTGTCCTCAAGTCATTATTTTGAGTCAAGTTGGGCATCCCATAATCCCTATCCAAGTTGTTTCCCCCCAATAAAACAACAAAAACATGCCCAATCACTGATTTCTGTCTCAGAATGAAAGTTGGATAATGCATATTGCCTGGCGGTGCAAGAATAGGGGGACCCAAAATCAAGCGGCCCTCTGGGGGTAGGGCTATATACACAAGGCTTATATTGCTGATGGGTTTTGTATTTTATGTAGAATACATGCATACAAACACAAAAAGAGGTACATAGAAACCATATTCGGACCTATCCAGACATGGACTACATGTCACTATATGTAGATTGGCCTTTCCTACCTTTCAGGTCCCCTGAAAATCTTTATGAAATTTGAGCAAAAAAAATAATAATTTGCATTGCTTTGTTCAGTTCTGTTACCAATACCTACAGACCCACATACTTTAGTCAAAGCACTACCCTCTAAGCCTATTTGTAAAGCATTAAAGTACTATATATCTAAGAACAAAACTTTTTTTCTTTATTTTAGGCCTCATTCACACAAGGCTGATCCGCTCAGCGGAGTCTGCCAGCTCAGCAGGAGATCTCTCCGTTGATCTCCACTGTGCCGGCGGATTACAGGTCCGTCTCTGCTCACTGAGGGGGGGGCCTGTCAGAGCGCCTCTGATTCCTATTATCGGACGAAAACGGACAGCATGTCCGTTTTCATCAGATCTCAGCCGATCCGCCAAGGTGCATGGCGAACATATCGCCATACGTCTGATTTTAGCGGATCGGATGGCAGACGGGTGTCACATCTCCGCTGACATTCGTCTCCCCATAGGAGTCAATGGATGGCCCGCTCGGATCCACCTGAAAAACGGACAGGCAGACCGAAGAGGGCTTGCCGTGTGAAAGGGGCCTTAGATAGATTACAACTGGCCAAATGCTGCTTCAATACTAAAGCCTTGTACACACGCTTCGATTTTCAGACGACCGAACGTCTGTTTCTTGTGGCATGCTAATCTCAAGTCGAAAGTGAAGAGGTTACTCACAACACGAAAATTTGCATACAACAGAATACAACGTGAGAAGTGACGTAATGTGTTGAATAGTTTTGTATGTATTCTTGTGTTTCTGAGCATGCATAGTCTTGCTCTTACGATTTTTTTCGTACTAAAACCGTATTGATGAAACCACTGCACAGAGCAGGTAAGTATGACATGTTTGTTATTTTTATAGAAAAAAAATAGACTTTACAATCACTTTAAGTTTATCCTTTATAGTAAGGGAGTGCTTCACTATTGGGTTAGTAATATGCTGTCGGATTGTACTCAATTGCCTCAATATGTACCCAAAGAGGAATTGCATTGATTGTGTGGTATTTCATGAATGGAGCTATTTGAGCAGCGTAGTTATACCTCCCGAAATTGGGGAGGCATAGTCATTTTGACCACAGTTATCCCATCCAGCAGTTAAGAAGGGTGGTGAGTTTGGATAGCAAAGGGGGATAATTAACTTTAAAGAGGTCCTCAATTCTTCTAGGTAACTTTATACCAAGATAAGAGATGAGATGTAGTGGGGCACCAAGGTAAATGAGAAAGGGTGAGGGGCAACAGAGAGATATTGAGAGCTTGTGATTTTTGGGTATTGACCGTTAGGTTGGAGATTTGGGCAAATCATGTCAATAGGGGTAAAAGGTTAGGTATGCAAGTGAGAGGTGATGTCAAGAAAAGGAAGACATCCTCCGCAAAGAGACAGAGCTTGTGGTGTTGTCCTCCCAATTCCACTCCATTAATTTTTGGATATGCATGCATTAGCTGAGCTAAGGGTTCAATAGCAAGGGCAACAAGAAGGGGGGGTGATGGGTATTCCTGTCTGGTTTCTCTGCTGATAGGAAACATGTCTGACTTACAGTATGTCCAATGTATTTCAAATAAGTTTTTGGGCCTTTATAGAAATAGGCCACCCACTGAGGGAAATGAGGCCCAAAGCCCCAATGTAAAAGGATATACTAGAGGTAAGGCCAAGAGACCGCATTGAACACCTTCTGTACATCAAGAGAAAGAAGGCAGGTGCTAATGCCATGTGTAGGTGCTGAGTGGAATAGGAATGAGGCTCTAAGAATCGTATCCCTTGCTTGACATAGGGGATAAATCTCACTTAATTTTTACGTACCAGGGAACTGATTAGAGGGTTAAGGTGGAATGCTAGAACCTTAGCTAGGAGTTTATTGTCTAAGTTGAGAATAGATATGGGTCTAAAATTGGACCACGAGGTAGCATTGGAGTTTGGTCTAGGAATCATTATAATGCATGTGGTTAAGGTTTCCAAACAGAAGTGCTGCAGCTGAAGTAAGGTATTAAAGATGAACGTGAGTATAGGGACTAAGAGATCAGCAAACTTCTTGCAGTAGGTTGCTGAAAGTCATTTGGGGCCTGAATGCTTTTTGATTTTGAGTGATTTAATAGCTGATAGCACTCCTGTGAGGGCAATAGGGCTCTTGAGGGCATTTTGTTGTGCGTTGGAGTGTGTTGGCATTGTAAGACATGAAAAGAGGCCTGGGGCTAGTTAAATGACCCCTAAGCATGATATAGATGCATGATCCAGGAGTGGAACTCTTGTAGTTTCAGTTGGATCAGTTTAATGGTATGTTTTAGTTTCCTAAGGGCCTGAGCCAAAATTGTGTCTGGTTTATTGGCCTTCATGGTTTAATCTGTGGACGATTTCTCAGCAAACTCCGTTAAGAACAAATCAAAGCCAAATTGGGTTTGTAAAGTACGGTTGGAGGATCTAGAAGATGGGGAAAAAGGGGATTTGTCTAAGTATGGATATAATTCCTGGTTAGAATAGTCTAATAAATAGTGCTGCGCTACCAGTGTGATACTGTAATTATGTATACTATATAGTATTATTCCAACGTGTATACAAAAGCCAATAATAAATACTAAAGAATGTGACCAGAAAACCAAAGTTTGTACAAAAAAATATACCACAATACATTAATAATGGGCCAAATAAACATCTTTATCAATCATATATATAGTCCATGTGCTTTCATACTACATAGTAAAAATCTGTATCAAAAATACTCTGTAAGTTCATATCCAGTGCACACATAAATGATGAGAGCATTGTGAGCACTGAGGTAGCACACAACAAAGTATTATGGTTTTACACTGGTGTTTGAGCTAACAGCACTTGAAGGTTCAAGAGCATTTATGTGTACACTGTATTTGAACTTATGTTTGATATAGATTTTTACTATGTAGTATGAAAGCACACAGACTATATATGATTGATGAAGACGTTTTGTTTAGCACATTATTAATGTATCATGGTATAGTTTTTTGCACAGATTTTGGTTAACTTTTTCTGGTTTATTATTGGTATTTGTATATATGTTGGAATAATACTATATAGTATAGATATTTACAGTATCACGCTGGTAGCACAGCACTATTTATTAGTCTATTCATGTAATCATTGTGGGAACACAATGGGTGTTAGCCGCTACCACACTTATTTTATTTTATTTTATTGTATTTATTTATTTTTTTTGGTGATTTTTTTTCTCTGTTTTGTTGGTAGTGCAGGAGTTTGATTTAATTGTATTACCTGGTTGGAATCCCTGCAAATTATCAAGGTACCTGATGTTCTTCTCCTTTTGAAGTCACATGGGCGGGATGTAACGTGTAGGGTAGCCCAGAACCGAAGTGATGTGTTGGAGATCTTTTTATACTGAGTATATGATACCAAAGGCGTTTTTACTGCTTTTCTGATGTAAGAATTACTCCTTTAATAAAACAATTTTTACTGACAATATTACACTATGGGAGGTCACTTTGTTTTTACCCTAACATATGGATGACCACATGTGAGAGAGTCTTAAAGGGACCAACACCAGAGGATATCCAAATCAACTGAAAGGACTACAAGTGGGTGAACATAAATGGAGGAGGATTTCTATATGTAATTAAATGTGTATTTGATTACTCATTGAGGTGAGAATATTGGGAGCACTGAGGTGTCACAATCGGGTGAAAGTAAGCCATTTGTCTATATGTTATCACACTGAAGCTGCCTGCACTGAAGAAAGAAAACTAGACATCTTATTTATCATTTGATATGGACTATTATGCACTTTTTAGCACACGTACACTTTACTTTTATTGAACTATTCATTTGATGATTTGATATATTTTCATCATGGATCATATTTTTTAACAGTATCAGTTTATTTTTTTGTGGTATGCGCAACACTAATTCGTATTTATTATTTCGTTAGTGGTGGGAACACAGTGTGGTTTTTGCAGCCACCACACTTGGCAAATATATATATAGTTTGAGTTTCTTATTATACACATTAGTTCATACGCTGTGGATTTGTTCGAGTTAGAGTGAACAAGTCTTGCTTTTTGTTTGCTGGGTTGCATTTTTGGGGCTTTTCCTTTTAGTTTTTCAATCACCTTTTTCTGTCACTTTTTAAATAGCTTTTTTTTTTCTTCTTTGGTTCCTTCAGGCTATCAATTAAGGTGAGTGGTTAATTGCTCACAGGTGCTTGCAGCATATATAACTGTGTGTAGGACTCACCCTGAGCCTGCTCATTGTGAGGCTGTAGGAACTTAGACCAAGTGGAACTGGTCTAAGTGGTGAGTTAAAAACCAGAGTTAGAGTGAACAAGTCTTGCTTTTTGTTTGCTGGGTTGCATTTTTGGGGCTTTTCCTTTTAGTTTTCCAATCACCTTTTTCTGTCACTTTTTAAATAGCTTTTTTTTTCTTCTTTGGTTCCTTCAGGCTATCAATTAAGAGGAGTGGTTAATTGCTCACAGGTGCTTGCAGCCTATATAACTGTGTGTAGGACTCATCCTGAGCCTGCTCATTGTGAGGCTGTAGGAACTTAGACCAAGCGGAACTGGTCTAAGTGGTGAGTTAAAAACCAGAGTTAGAGTGAACAAGTCTTGCTTTTTGTTTGCTGGGTTGCATTTTTGGGGCTTTTCCTTTTAGTTTTCCAATCACCTTTTTCTGTCACTTTTTAAACAGCTTTTTTTTTCTTCTTTGGTTCCTTCAGGCTATCAATTAAGAGGAGTGGTTAATTGCTCACAGGTGCTTGCAGCCTATATAACTGTGTGTAGGACTCATCCTGAGCCTGCTCATTGTGAGGCTGTAGGAACTTAGACCAAGTGGAACTGGTCTAAGTGGTGAGTTAAAAACCAGAGTTAGAGTGAACAAGTCTTGCTTTTTGTTTGCTGGGTTGCATTTTTGGGGCTTTTCCTTTTAGTTTTCCAATCACCTTTTTCTGTCACTTTTTAAATAGCTTTTTTTTTCTTCTTTGGTTCCTTCAGGCTATCAATTAAGAGGAGTGGTTAATTGCTCACAGGTGCTTGCAGCCTATATAACTGTGTGTAGGACTCATCCTGAGCCTGCTCATTGTGAGGCTGTAGGAACTTAGACCAAGTGGAACTGGTCTAAGTGGTGAGTTAAAAACCAGAGTTAGAGTGAACAAGTCTTGCTTTTTGTTTGCTGGGTTGCATTTTTAGGGCTTTTCCTTTTAGTTTTCCAATCACCTTTTTCTGTCACTTTTTAAATAGCTTTTTTTGTCTTCTTTGGTTCCTTTAGGCTATCAATTAAGGGGAGTGGTTAATTGCTCACAAGTGCTTGCAGCCTATATAACTGTGTGTAGGACTCATCCTGAGCCTGCTCATTGTGAGGCTGTAGGAACTTAGACCAAGTGGAACTGGTCTAAGTGGTGAGTTAAAAACCATAGTTAGAGTGAACAAGTCTTGCTTTTTGTTTGCTGGGTTGCATTTTTGGGGCTTTTCCTTTTAGTTTTTCAATCACCTTTTTCTCTCACTTTTTAAATAGCTTTTTTTTTTCTTCTTTGGTTCCTTCAGGCTATCAATTAAGGGGAGTGGTTAATTGCTCACAGGTGCTTGCAGCCTATATAACTGTGTGTAGGACTCATCCTGAGCCTGCTCACTGTGAGGCTGTAGGAACTTAGACCAAGCGGAACTGGTCTAAGTGGTGAGTTAAAAACCAGAGTTAGAGTGAACAAGTCTTGCTTTTTGTTTGCTGGGTTGCATTTTTGGGGCTTTTCCTTTTAGTTTTCCAATCACCTTTTTCTGTCACTTTTTAAACAGCTTTTTTTTTTCTTCTTTGGTTCCTTCAGGCTATCAATTAAGAGGAGTGGTTAATTGCTCACAGGTGCTTGCAGCCTATATAACTGTGTGTAGGACTCATCCTGAGCCTGCTCATTGTGAGGCTGTAGGAACTTAGACCAAGTGGAACTGGTCTAAGTGGTGAGATAAAAACCATAGTTAGAGTGAACAAGTCTTGTTTTTTGTTTGCTGGGTTGCATTTTTAGGGCTTTTCCTTTTAGTTTTTCCATCACCTTTTTCTGTCACTTTTTAAATAGCTTTTTTTTTTTTCTTCTTTGGTTCCTTCAGGCTATCAATTAAGGGGAGTGGTTAATTGCTCACAGGTGCTTGCAGCCTATATAACTGTGTGTAGGACTCATCCTGAGCCTGCTCATTGTGAGGCTGTAGGAACTTAGACCAAGTGGAACTGGTCTAAGTGGTGAGTTAAAAACCAGAGTTAGAGTGAACAAGTCTTGCTTTTTGTTTGCTGGGTTGCATTTTTAGGGCTTTTCCTTTTAGTTTTCCAATCACCTTTTTCTGTCACTTTTTAAATAGCTTTTTTTTTCTTCTTTGGTTCCTTTAGGCTATCAATTAAGGGGAGTGGTTAATTGCTCACAAGTGCTTGCAGCCTATATAACTGTGTGTAGGACTCATCCTGAGCCTGCTCATTGTGAGGCTGTAGGAACTTAGACCAAGTGGAACTGGTCTAAGTGGTGAGTTAAAAACCATAGTTAGAGTGAACAAGTCTTGCTTTTTGTTTGCTGGGTTGCATTTTTGGGGCTTTTCCTTTTAGTTTTTCAATCACCTTTTTCTCTCACTTTTTAAATAGCTTTTTTTTTTCTTCTTTGGTTCCTTCAGGCTATCAATTAAGGGGAGTGGTTAATTGCTCACAGGTGCTTGCAGCCTATATAACTGTGTGTAGGACTCATCCTGAGCCTGCTCATTGTGAGGCTGTAGGAACTTAGACCAAGTGGAACTGGTCTAAGTGGTGAGTTAAAAACCAGAGTTAGAGTGAAAAAGTCTTGCTTTTTGTTTGCTGGGTTGCATTTTTGGGGCTTTTCCTTTTAGTTTTCCAATCACCTTTTTCTGTCACTTTTTAAACAGCTTTTTTTTTTCTTCTTTGGTTCCTTCAGGCTATCAATTAAGAGGAGTGGTTAATTGCTCACAGGTGCTTGCAGCCTATATAACTGTGTGTAGGACTCATCCTGAGCCTGCTCATTGTGAGGCTGTAGGAACTTAGACCAAGTGGAACTGGTCTAAGTGGTGAGTTAAAAACCATAGTTAGAGTGAACAAGTCTTGCTTTTTGTTTGCTGGGTTGCATTTTTAGGGCTTTTCCTTTTAGTTTTTCCATCACCTTTTTCTGTCACTTTTTAAATAGCTTTTTTTTCTTCTTTGGTTCCTTTAGGCTATCAATTAAGGGGAGTGGTTAATTGCTCACAAGTGCTTGCAGCCTATATAACTGTGTGTAGGACTCATCCTGAGCCTGCTCATTGTGAGGCTGTAGGAACTTAGACCAAGTGGAACTGGTCTAAGTGGTGAGTTAAAAACCATAGTTAGAGTGAACAAGTCTTGCTTTTTGTTTGCTGGGTTGCATTTTTGGGGCTTTTCCTTTTAGTTTTTCAATCACCTTTTTCTCTCACTTTTTAAATAGCTTTTTTTTTCTTCTTTGGTTCCTTCAGGCTATCAATTAAGGAGAGTGGTTAATTGCTCACAGGTGCTTGCAGCCTATATAACTGTGTGTAGGACTCATCCTGAGCCTGCTCATTGTGAGGCTGTAGGAACTTAGACCAAGTGGAACTGGTCTAAGTGGTGAGTTAAAAACCAGAGTTAGAGTGAACAAGTCTTGCTTTTTGTTTGCTGGGTTGCATTTTTGGGGCTTTTCCTTTTAGTTTTCCAATCACCTTTTTCTGTCACTTTTTAAACAGCTTTTTTTCTTCTTCTTTGGTTCCTTCAGGCTATCAATTAAGTGGAGTGGTTAATTGCTCACAGGTGCTTGCAGCCTATATAACTGTGTGTAGGACTCATCCTGAGCCTGCTCATTGTGAGGCTGTAGGAACTTAGACCAAGTGGAACTGGTCTAAGTGGTGAGTTAAAAACCATAGTTAGAGTGAACATGTCTTGCTTTTTGTTTGCTGGGTTGCATTTTTAGGGCTTTTCCTTTTAGTTTTTCCATCACCTTTTTCTGTCACTTTTTAAATAGCTTTTTTTTTCTTCTTTGGTTCCTTCAGGCTATCAATTAAGGGGAGTGGTTAATTGCTCACAGGTGCTTGCAGCATATATAACTGTGTGTAGGACTCACCCTGAGCCTGCTCATTGTGAGGCTGTAGGAACTTAGACCAAGTGGAACTGGTCTAAGTGGTGAGTTAAAAACCATAGTTAGAGTGAACAAGTCTTGCTTTTTGTTTGCTGGGTTGCATTTTTGGGGCTTTTCCTTTTAGTTTTTCAATCACCTTTTTCTCTCACTTTTTAAATAGCTTTTTTTTTCTTCTTTGGTTCCTTCAGGCTATCAATTAAGGAGAGTGGTTAATTGCTCACAGGTGCTTGCAGCCTATATAACTGTGTGTAGGACTCATCCTGAGCCTGCTCATTGTGAGGCTGTAGGAACTTAGACCAAGTGGAACTGGTCTAAGTGGTGAGTTAAAAACCAGAGTTAGAGTGAACAAGTCTTGCTTTTTGTTTGCTGGGTTGCATTTTTGGGGCTTTTCCTTTTAGTTTTCCAATCACCTTTTTCTGTCACTTTTTAAACAGCTTTTTTTCTTCTTCTTTGGTTCCTTCAGGCTATCAATTAAGTGGAGTGGTTAATTGCTCACAGGTGCTTGCAGCCTATATAACTGTGTGTAGGACTCATCCTGAGCCTGCTCATTGTGAGGCTGTAGGAACTTAGACCAAGTGGAACTGGTCTAAGTGGTGAGTTAAAAACCATAGTTAGAGTGAACATGTCTTGCTTTTTGTTTGCTGGGTTGCATTTTTAGGGCTTTTCCTTTTAGTTTTTCCATCACCTTTTTCTGTCACTTTTTAAATAGCTTTTTTTTTCTTCTTTGGTTCCTTCAGGCTATCAATTAAGGGGAGTGGTTAATTGCTCACAGGTGCTTGCAGCATATATAACTGTGTGTAGGACTCACCCTGAGCCTGCTCATTGTGAGGCTGTAGGAACTTAGACCAAGTGGAACTGGTCTAAGTGGTGAGTTAAAAACCATAGTTAGAGTGAACAAGTCTTGCTTTTTGTTTGCTGGGTTGCATTTTTGGGGCTTTTCCTTTTAGTTTTTCAATCACCTTTTTCTCTCACTTTTTAAATAGCTTTTTTTTTCTTCTTTGGTTCCTTCGGGCTATCAATTAAGGAGAGTGGTTAATTGCTCACAGGTGCTTGCAGCCTATATAACTGTGTGTAGGACTCATCCTGAGCCTGCTCATTGTGAGGCTGTAGGAACTTAGACCAAGTGGAACTGGTCTAAGTGGTGAGTTAAAAACCAGAGTTAGAGTGAACAAGTCTTGCTTTTTGTTTGCTGGGTTGCATTTTTGGGGCTTTTCCTTTTAGTTTTCCAATCACCTTTTTCTGTCACTTTTTAAACAGCTTTTTTTCTTCTTCTTTGGTTCCTTCAGGCTATCAATTAAGTGGAGTGGTTAATTGCTCACAGGTGCTTGCAGCCTATATAACTGTGTGTAGGACTCATCCTGAGCCTGCTCATTGTGAGGCTGTAGGAACTTAGACCAAGTGGAACTGGTCTAAGTGGTGAGTTAAAAACCATAGTTAGAGTGAACATGTCTTGCTTTTTGTTTGCTGGGTTGCATTTTTAGGGCTTTTCCTTTTAGTTTTTCCATCACCTTTTTCTGTCACTTTTTAAATAGCTTTTTTTTTCTTCTTTGGTTCCTTCAGGCTATCAATTAAGGGGAGTGGTTAATTGCTCACAGGTGCTTGCAGCATATATAACTGTGTGTAGGACTCACCCTGAGCCTGCTCATTGTGAGGCTGTAGGAACTTAGACCAAGTGGAACTGGTCTAAGTGGTGAGTTAAAAACCAGAGTTAGAGTGAACAAGTCTTGCTTTTTGTTTGCTGGGTTGCATTTTTGGGGCTTTTCCTTTTAGTTTTCCAATCACCTTTTTCTCTCACTTTTTAAATAGCTTTGTTTTTCTTCTTTGGTTCCTTCAGGCTATCAATTAAGAGGAGTGGTTAATTGCTCACAGGTGCTTGCAGCCTATATAACTGTGTGTAGGACTCATCCTGAGCCTGCTCATTGTGAGGCTGTAGGAACTTAGACCAAGTGGAACTGGTCTAAGTGGTGAGTTAAAAACCAGAGTTAGAGTGAACAAGTCTTGCTTTTTGTTTGCTGGGTTGCATTTTTGGGGCTTTTCCTTTTAGTTTTCCAATCACCTTTTTCTGTCACTTTTTAAACAGCTTTTTTTTTCTTCTTTGGTTCCTTCAGGCTATCAATTAAGAGGAGTGGTTAATTGCTCACAGGTGCTTGCAGCCTATATAACTGTGTGTAGGACTCACCCTGAGCCTGCTCATTGTGAGGCTGTAGGAACTTAGACCAAGTGGAACTGGTCTACGTGGTGAGTTAAAAACCATAGTTAGAGTGAACAAGTCTTGCTTTTTGTTTGCTGGGTTGCATTTTTAGGGCTTTTCCTTTTAGTTTTTCCATCACCTTTTTCTGTCACTTTTTAAATAGCTTTTTTTTTTTTTCTTCTTTGGTTCCTTCAGGCTATCAATTAAGGGGAGTGGTTAATTGCTCACAGGTGCTTGCAGCCTATATAACTGTGTGTAGGACTCATCCTGAGCCTGCTCATTGTGAGGCTGTAGGAACTTAGACCAAGTGGAACTGGTCTAAGTGGTGAGTTAAAAACCATAGTTAGAGTGAACAAGTCTTGTTTTTTGTTTGCTGGGTTGCATTTTTAGGGCTTTTCCTTTTAGTTTTTCCATCACCTTTTTCTGTCACTTTTTAAATAGCTTTTTTTTTTTTTCTTCTTTGGTTCCTTCAGGCTATCAATTAAGGGGAGTGGTTAATTGCTCACAGGTGCTTGCAGCCTATATAACTGTGTGTAGGACTCATCCTGAGCCTGCTCATTGTGCGGCTGTAGGAACTTAGACCAAGTGGAACTGGTCTAAGTGGTGAGTTAAAAACCAGAGTTAGAGTGAACAAGTCTTGCTTTTTGTTTGCTGGGTTGCATTTTTAGGGCTTTTCCTTTTAGTTTTCCAATCACCTTTTTCTGTCACTTTTTAAATAGCTTTTTTTTTCTTCTTTGGTTCCTTTAGGCTATCAATTAAGGGGAGTGGTTAATTGCTCACAAGTGCTTGCAGCCTATATAACTGTGTGTAGGACTCATCCTGAGCCTGCTCATTGTGAGGCTGTAGGAACTTAGACCAAGTGGAACTGGTCTAAGTGGTGAGTTAAAAACCAGAGTTAGAGTGAACAAGTCTTGCTTTTTGTTTGCTGGGTTGCATTTTTGGGGCTTTTCCTTTTAGTTTTCCAATCACCTTTTTCTGTCACTTTTTAAACAGCTTTTTTTTTCTTCTTTGGTTCCTTCAGGCTATCAATTAAGAGGAGTGGTTAATTGCTCACAGGTGCTTGCAGCCTATATAACTGTGTGTAGGACTCATCCTGAGCCTGCTCATTGTGAGGCTGTAGGAACTTAGACCAAGTGGAACTGGTCTAAGTGGTGAGTTAAAAACCATAGTTAGAGTGAACAAGTCTTGCTTTTTGTTTGCTGGGTTGCATTTTTAGGGCTTTTCCTTTTAGTTTTTCCATCACCTTTTTCTGTCACTTTTTAAATAGCTTTTTTTTCTTCTTTGGTTCCTTTAAGCTATCAATTAAGGGGAGTGGTTAATTGCTCACAAGTGCTTGCAGCCTATATAACTGTGTGTAGGACTCATCCTGAGCCTGCTCATTGTGAGGCTGTAGGAACTTAGACCAAGTGGAACTGGTCTAAGTGGTGAGTTAAAAACCATAGTTAGAGTGAACAAGTCTTGCTTTTTGTTTGCTGGGTTGCATTTTTGGGGCTTTTCCTTTTAGTTTTTCAATCACCTTTTTCTCTCACTTTTTAAATAGCTTTTTTTTTTCTTCTTTGGTTCCTTCAGGCTATCAATTAAGGAGTGTGGTTAATTGCTCACAGGTGCTTGCAGCCTATATAACTGTGTGTAGGACTCATCCTGAGCCTGCTCATTGTGAGGCTGTAGGAACTTAGACCAAGTGGAACTGGTCTAAGTGGTGAGTTAAAAACCAGAGTTAGAGTGAACAAGTCTTGCTTTTTGTTTGCTGGGTTGCATTTTTGGGGCTTTTCCTTTTAGTTTTCCAATCACCTTTTTCTGTCACTTTTTAAACAGCTTTTTTTCTTCTTCTTTGGTTCCTTCAGGCTATCAATTAAGTGGAGTGGTTAATTGCTCACAGGTGCTTGCAGCCTATATAACTGTGTGTAGGACTCATCCTGAGCCTGCTCATTGTGAGGCTGTAGGAACTTAGACCAAGTGGAACTGGTCTAAGTGGTGAGTTAAAAACCATAGTTAGAGTGAACATGTCTTGCTTTTTGTTTGCTGGGTTGCATTTTTAGGGCTTTTCCTTTTAGTTTTTCCATCACCTTTTTCTGTCACTTTTTAAATAGCTTTTTTTTTCTTCTTTGGTTCCTTCAGGCTATCAATTAAGGGGAGTGGTTAATTGCTCACAGGTGCTTGCAGCATATATAACTGTGTGTAGGACTCACCCTGAGCCTGCTCATTGTGAGGCTGTAGGAACTTAGACCAAGTGGAACTGGTCTAAGTGGTGAGTTAAAAACCAGAGTTAGAGTGAACAAGTCTTGCTTTTTGTTTGCTGGGTTGCATTTTTGGGGCTTTTCCTTTTAGTTTTCCAATCACCTTTTTCTCTCACTTTTTAAATAGCTTTTTTTTTCTTCTTTGGTTCCTTCAGGCTATCAATTAAGAGGAGTGGTTAATTGCTCACAGGTGCTTGCAGCCTATATAACTGTGTGTAGGACTCATCCTGAGCCTGCTCATTGTGAGGCTGTAGGAACTTAGACCAAGTGGAACTGGTCTAAGTGGTGAGTTAAAAACCAGAGTTAGAGTGAACAAGTCTTGCTTTTTGTTTGCTGGGTTGCATTTTTGGGGCTTTTCCTTTTAGTTTTCCAATCACCTTTTTCTGTCACTTTTTAAACAGCTTTTTTTTTCTTCTTTGGTTCCTTCAGGCTATCAATTAAGAGGAGTGGTTAATTGCTCACAGGTGCTTGCAGCCTATATAACTGTGTGTAGGACTCACCCTGAGCCTGCTCATTGTGAGGCTGTAGGAACTTAGACCAAGTGGAACTGGTCTACGTGGTGAGTTAAAAACCATAGTTAGAGTGAACAAGTCTTGCTTTTTGTTTGCTGGGTTGCATTTTTAGGGCTTTTCCTTTTAGTTTTTCCATCACCTTTTTCTGTCACTTTTTAAATAGCTTTTTTTTTTCTTCTTTGGTTCCTTTAGGCTATCAATTAAGGGGAGTGGTTAATTGCTCACAAGTGCTTGCAGCCTATATAACTGTGTGTAGGACTCATCCTGAGCCTGCTCATTGTGAGGCTGTAGGAACTTAGACCAAGTGGAACTGGTCTAAGTGGTGAGTTAAAAACCATAGTTAGAGTGAACAAGTCTTGCTTTTTGTTTGCTGGGTTGCATTTTTGGGGCTTTTCCTTTTAGTTTTTCAATCACCTTTTTCTCTCACTTTTTAAATAGCTTTTTTTTTTCTTCTTTGGTTCCTTCAGGCTATCAATTAAGGGGAGTGGTTAATTGCTCACAGGTGCTTGCAGCCTATATAACTGTGTGTAGGACTCATCCTGAGCCTGCTCATTGTGAGGCTGTAGGAACTTAGACCAAGTGGAACTGGTCTAAGTGGTGAGTTAAAAACCAGAGTTAGAGTGAACAAGTCTTGCTTTTTGTATGCTGGGTTGCATTTTTGGGGCTTTTCCTTTTAGTTTTCCAATCACCTTTTTCTGTCACTTTTTAAACAGCTTTTTTTTTTCTTCTTTGGTTCCTTCAGGCTATCAATTAAGAGGAGTGGTTAATTGCTCACAGGTGCTTGCAGCCTATATAACTGTGTGTAGGACTCATCCTGAGCCTGCTCATTGTGAGGCTGTAGGAACTTAGACCAAGTGGAACTGGTCTAAGTGGTGAGTTAAAAACCATAGTTAGAGTGAACAAGTCTTGCTTTTTGTTTGCTGGGTTGCATTTTTAGGGCTTTTCCTTTTAGTTTTTCCATCACCTTTTTCTGTCACTTTTTAAATAGCTTTTTTTTCTTCTTTGGTTCCTTTAGGCTATCAATTAAGGGGAGTGGTTAATTGCTCACAAGTACTTGCAGCCTATATAACTGTGTGTAGGACTCATCCTGAGCCTGCTCATTGTGAGGCTGTAGGAACTTAGACCAAGTGGAACTGGTCTAAGTGGTGAGTTAAAAACCATAGTTGGAGTGAACAAGTCTTGCTTTTTGTTTGCTGGGTTGCATTTTTGGGGCTTTTCCTTTTAGTTTTTCAATCACCTTTTTAACTCACTTTTTAAATAGCTTTTTTTTTTCTTCTTTGGTTCCTTCAGGCTATCAATTAAGGAGAGTGGTTAATTGCTCACAGGTGCTTGCAGCCTATATAACTGTGTGTAGGACTCATCCTGAGCCTGCTCATTGTGAGGCTGTAGGAACTTAGACCAAGTGGAACTGGTCTAAGTGGTGAGTTAAAAACCAGAGTTAGAGTGAACAAGTCTTGCTTTTTGTTTGCTGGGTTGCATTTTTGGGGCTTTTCCTTTTAGTTTTCCAATCACCTTTTTCTGTCACTTTTTAAATAGCTTTTTTTTTTCTTCTTCTTTGGTTCCTTCAGGCTATCAATTAAGAGGAGTGGTTAATTGCTCACAGGTGCTTGCAGCCTATATAACTGTGTGTAGGACTCATCCTGAGCCTGCTCATTGTGAGGCTGTAGGAACTTAGATCAAGTGGAACTGGTCTAAGTGGTGAGTTAAAAACCATAGTTAGAGTGAACAAGCCTTGCTTTTGGTTTGCTGGGTTGCATTTTTGGGGCTTTTCCTTTTAGTTTTTCAATCAACTTTTTCTGTCACTTTTTAAATAGCTTTTTTTTCCCTTCTTCTTTGGTTCCTTTAGGCTATCAATTAAGGGGAGTGGTTAATTGCTCACAGATGCTTGCAGCCTATATAACTGTGTGTAGGACTCATCCTGAGCCTGCTCGTTGTGAGGCTGTAGGAACTTAGACCAAGTGAAACTGGTCTAAGTGGTGAGTTAAAAACCATAGTTAGAGTGAACAAGTCTTGCTTTTTGTTTGCTGGGTTGCATTTTTGGGGCTTTTCCTTTTAGTTTTCCAATCACCTTTTTCTGTCACTTTTTAAACAGCTTTTTTTCTTCTTCTTTGGTTCCTTCAGGCTATCAATTAAGTGGAGTGGTTAATTGCTCACAGGTGCTTGCAGCCTATATAACTGTGTGTAGGACTCATCCTGAGCCTGCTCATTGTGAGGCTGTAGGAACTTAGACCAAGTGGAACTGGTCTAAGTGGTGAGTTAAAAACCAGAGTTAGAGTGAACATGTCTTGCTTTTTGTTTGCTGGGTTGCATTTTTAGGGCTTTTCCTTTTAGTTTTTCCATCACCTTTTTCTGTCACTTTTTAAATAGCTTTTTTTTTCTTCTTCTTTGGTTCCTTCAGGCTATCAATTAAGAGGAGTGGTTAATTGCTCACAGGTGCTTGCAGCCTATATAACTGTGTGTAGGACTCATCCTGAGCCTGCTCATTGTGAGGCTGTAGGAACTTAGACCAAGTGGAACTGGTCTAAGTGGTGAGTTAAAAACCAGAGTTAGAGTGAACATGTCTTGCTTTTTGTTTGCTGGGTTGCATTTTTAGGGCTTTTCCTTTTAGTTTTTCCATCACCTTTTTCTGTCACTTTTTAAATAGCTTTTTTTTTCTTCTTTGGTTCCTTCAGGCTATCAATTAAGGGGAGTGGTTAATTGCTCACAGGTGCTTGCAGCATATATAACTGTGTGTAGGACTCACCCTGAGCCTGCTCATTGTGAGGCTGTAGGAACTTAGACCAAGTGGAACTGGTCTAAGTGGTGAGTTAAAAACCAGAGTTAGAGTGAACAAGTCTTGCTTTTTGTTTGCTGGGTTGCATTTTTGGGGCTTTTCCTTTTAGTTTTCCAATCACCTTTTTCTCTCACTTTTTAAATAGCTTTGTTTTTCTTCTTTGGTTCCTTCAGGCTATCAATTAAGAGGAGTGGTTAATTGCTCACAGGTGCTTGCAGCCTATATAACTGTGTGTAGGACTCATCCTGAGCCTGCTCATTGTGAGGCTGTAGGAACTTAGACCAAGTGGAACTGGTCTAAGTGGTGAGTTAAAAACCAGAGTTAGAGTGAACAAGTCTTGCTTTTTGTTTGCTGGGTTGCATTTTTGGGGCTTTTCCTTTTAGTTTTCCAATCACCTTTTTCTGTCACTTTTTAAACAGCTTTTTTTTTCTTCTTTGGTTCCTTCAGGCTATCAATTAAGAGGAGTGGTTAATTGCTCACAGGTGCTTGCAGCCTATATAACTGTGTGTAGGACTCACCCTGAGCCTGCTCATTGTGAGGCTGTAGGAACTTAGACCAAGTGGAACTGGTCTACGTGGTGAGTTAAAAACCATAGTTAGAGTGAACAAGTCTTGCTTTTTGTTTGCTGGGTTGCATTTTTAGGGCTTTTCCTTTTAGTTTTTCCATCACCTTTTTCTGTCACTTTTTAAATAGCTTTTTTTTTTTTTCTTCTTTGGTTCCTTCAGGCTATCAATTAAGGGGAGTGGTTAATTGCTCACAGGTGCTTGCAGCCTATATAACTGTGTGTAGGACTCATCCTGAGCCTGCTCATTGTGAGGCTGTAGGAACTTAGACCAAGTGGAACTGGTCTAAGTGGTGAGTTAAAAACCATAGTTAGAGTGAACAAGTCTTGTTTTTTGTTTGCTGGGTTGCATTTTTAGGGCTTTTCCTTTTAGTTTTTCCATCACCTTTTTCTGTCACTTTTTAAATAGCTTTTTTTTTTTTCTTCTTTGGTTCCTTCAGGCTATCAATTAAGGGGAGTGGTTAATTGCTCACAGGTGCTTGCAGCCTATATAACTGTGTGTAGGACTCATCCTGAGCCTGCTCATTGTGCGGCTGTAGGAACTTAGACCAAGTGGAACTGGTCTAAGTGGTGAGTTAAAAACCAGAGTTAGAGTGAACAAGTCTTGCTTTTTGTTTGCTGGGTTGCATTTTTAGGGCTTTTCCTTTTAGTTTTCCAATCACCTTTTTCTGTCACTTTTTAAATAGCTTTTTTTTTCTTCTTTGGTTCCTTTAGGCTATCAATTAAGGGGAGTGGTTAATTGCTCACAAGTGCTTGCAGCCTATATAACTGTGTGTAGGACTCATCCTGAGCCTGCTCATTGTGAGGCTGTAGGAACTTAGACCAAGTGGAACTGGTCTAAGTGGTGAGTTAAAAACCAGAGTTAGAGTGAACAAGTCTTGCTTTTTGTTTGCTGGGTTGCATTTTTGGGGCTTTTCCTTTTAGTTTTCCAATCACCTTTTTCTGTCACTTTTTAAACAGCTTTTTTTTTCTTCTTTGGTTCCTTCAGGCTATCAATTAAGAGGAGTGGTTAATTGCTCACAGGTGCTTGCAGCCTATATAACTGTGTGTAGGACTCATCCTGAGCCTGCTCATTGTGAGGCTGTAGGAACTTAGACCAAGTGGAACTGGTCTAAGTGGTGAGTTAAAAACCATAGTTAGAGTGAACAAGTCTTGCTTTTTGTTTGCTGGGTTGCATTTTTAGGGCTTTTCCTTTTAGTTTTTCCATCACCTTTTTCTGTCACTTTTTAAATAGCTTTTTTTTCTTCTTTGGTTCCTTTAAGCTATCAATTAAGGGGAGTGGTTAATTGCTCACAAGTGCTTGCAGCCTATATAACTGTGTGTAGGACTCATCCTGAGCCTGCTCATTGTGAGGCTGTAGGAACTTAGACCAAGTGGAACTGGTCTAAGTGGTGAGTTAAAAACCATAGTTAGAGTGAACAAGTCTTGCTTTTTGTTTGCTGGGTTGCATTTTTGGGGCTTTTCCTTTTAGTTTTTCAATCACCTTTTTCTCTCACTTTTTAAATAGCTTTTTTTTTTCTTCTTTGGTTCCTTCAGGCTATCAATTAAGGAGTGTGGTTAATTGCTCACAGGTGCTTGCAGCCTATATAACTGTGTGTAGGACTCATCCTGAGCCTGCTCATTGTGAGGCTGTAGGAACTTAGACCAAGTGGAACTGGTCTAAGTGGTGAGTTAAAAACCAGAGTTAGAGTGAACAAGTCTTGCTTTTTGTTTGCTGGGTTGCATTTTTGGGGCTTTTCCTTTTAGTTTTCCAATCACCTTTTTCTGTCACTTTTTAAACAGCTTTTTTTCTTCTTCTTTGGTTCCTTCAGGCTATCAATTAAGTGGAGTGGTTAATTGCTCACAGGTGCTTGCAGCCTATATAACTGTGTGTAGGACTCATCCTGAGCCTGCTCATTGTGAGGCTGTAGGAACTTAGACCAAGTGGAACTGGTCTAAGTGGTGAGTTAAAAACCATAGTTAGAGTGAACATGTCTTGCTTTTTGTTTGCTGGGTTGCATTTTTAGGGCTTTTCCTTTTAGTTTTTCCATCACCTTTTTCTGTCACTTTTTAAATAGCTTTTTTTTTCTTCTTTGGTTCCTTCAGGCTATCAATTAAGGGGAGTGGTTAATTGCTCACAGGTGCTTGCAGCATATATAACTGTGTGTAGGACTCACCCTGAGCCTGCTCATTGTGAGGCTGTAGGAACTTAGACCAAGTGGAACTGGTCTAAGTGGTGAGTTAAAAACCAGAGTTAGAGTGAACAAGTCTTGCTTTTTGTTTGCTGGGTTGCATTTTTGGGGCTTTTCCTTTTAGTTTTCCAATCACCTTTTTCTCTCACTTTTTAAATAGCTTTTTTTTTCTTCTTTGGTTCCTTCAGGCTATCAATTAAGAGGAGTGGTTAATTGCTCACAGGTGCTTGCAGCCTATATAACTGTGTGTAGGACTCATCCTGAGCCTGCTCATTGTGAGGCTGTAGGAACTTAGACCAAGTGGAACTGGTCTAAGTGGTGAGTTAAAAACCAGAGTTAGAGTGAACAAGTCTTGCTTTTTGTTTGCTGGGTTGCATTTTTGGGGCTTTTCCTTTTAGTTTTCCAATCACCTTTTTCTGTCACTTTTTAAACAGCTTTTTTTTTCTTCTTTGGTTCCTTCAGGCTATCAATTAAGAGGAGTGGTTAATTGCTCACAGGTGCTTGCAGCCTATATAACTGTGTGTAGGACTCACCCTGAGCCTGCTCATTGTGAGGCTGTAGGAACTTAGACCAAGTGGAACTGGTCTACGTGGTGAGTTAAAAACCATAGTTAGAGTGAACAAGTCTTGCTTTTTGTTTGCTGGGTTGCATTTTTAGGGCTTTTCCTTTTAGTTTTTCCATCACCTTTTTCTGTCACTTTTTAAATAGCTTTTTTTTTTCTTCTTTGGTTCCTTTAGGCTATCAATTAAGGGGAGTGGTTAATTGCTCACAAGTGCTTGCAGCCTATATAACTGTGTGTAGGACTCATCCTGAGCCTGCTCATTGTGAGGCTGTAGGAACTTAGACCAAGTGGAACTGGTCTAAGTGGTGAGTTAAAAACCATAGTTAGAGTGAACAAGTCTTGCTTTTTGTTTGCTGGGTTGCATTTTTGGGGCTTTTCCTTTTAGTTTTTCAATCACCTTTTTCTCTCACTTTTTAAATAGCTTTTTTTTTTCTTCTTTGGTTCCTTCAGGCTATCAATTAAGGGGAGTGGTTAATTGCTCACAGGTGCTTGCAGCCTATATAACTGTGTGTAGGACTCATCCTGAGCCTGCTCATTGTGAGGCTGTAGGAACTTAGACCAAGTGGAACTGGTCTAAGTGGTGAGTTAAAAACCAGAGTTAGAGTGAACAAGTCTTGCTTTTTGTATGCTGGGTTGCATTTTTGGGGCTTTTCCTTTTAGTTTTCCAATCACCTTTTTCTGTCACTTTTTAAACAGCTTTTTTTTTTCTTCTTTGGTTCCTTCAGGCTATCAATTAAGAGGAGTGGTTAATTGCTCACAGGTGCTTGCAGCCTATATAACTGTGTGTAGGACTCATCCTGAGCCTGCTCATTGTGAGGCTGTAGGAACTTAGACCAAGTGGAACTGGTCTAAGTGGTGAGTTAAAAACCATAGTTAGAGTGAACAAGTCTTGCTTTTTGTTTGCTGGGTTGCATTTTTAGGGCTTTTCCTTTTAGTTTTTCCATCACCTTTTTCTGTCACTTTTTAAATAGCTTTTTTTTCTTCTTTGGTTCCTTTAGGCTATCAATTAAGGGGAGTGGTTAATTGCTCACAAGTACTTGCAGCCTATATAACTGTGTGTAGGACTCATCCTGAGCCTGCTCATTGTGAGGCTGTAGGAACTTAGACCAAGTGGAACTGGTCTAAGTGGTGAGTTAAAAACCATAGTTGGAGTGAACAAGTCTTGCTTTTTGTTTGCTGGGTTGCATTTTTGGGGCTTTTCCTTTTAGTTTTTCAATCACCTTTTTAACTCACTTTTTAAATAGCTTTTTTTTTTCTTCTTTGGTTCCTTCAGGCTATCAATTAAGGAGAGTGGTTAATTGCTCACAGGTGCTTGCAGCCTATATAACTGTGTGTAGGACTCATCCTGAGCCTGCTCATTGTGAGGCTGTAGGAACTTAGACCAAGTGGAACTGGTCTAAGTGGTGAGTTAAAAACCAGAGTTAGAGTGAACAAGTCTTGCTTTTTGTTTGCTGGGTTGCATTTTTGGGGCTTTTCCTTTTAGTTTTCCAATCACCTTTTTCTGTCACTTTTTAAATAGCTTTTTTTTTTCTTCTTCTTTGGTTCCTTCAGGCTATCAATTAAGAGGAGTGGTTAATTGCTCACAGGTGCTTGCAGCCTATATAACTGTGTGTAGGACTCATCCTGAGCCTGCTCATTGTGAGGCTGTAGGAACTTAGATCAAGTGGAACTGGTCTAAGTGGTGAGTTAAAAACCATAGTTAGAGTGAACAAGCCTTGCTTTTGGTTTGCTGGGTTGCATTTTTGGGGCTTTTCCTTTTAGTTTTTCAATCAACTTTTTCTGTCACTTTTTAAATAGCTTTTTTTTCCCTTCTTCTTTGGTTCCTTTAGGCTATCAATTAAGGGGAGTGGTTAATTGCTCACAGATGCTTGCAGCCTATATAACTGTGTGTAGGACTCATCCTGAGCCTGCTCGTTGTGAGGCTGTAGGAACTTAGACCAAGTGAAACTGGTCTAAGTGGTGAGTTAAAAACCATAGTTAGAGTGAACAAGTCTTGCTTTTTGTTTGCTGGGTTGCATTTTTGGGGCTTTTCCTTTTAGTTTTCCAATCACCTTTTTCTGTCACTTTTTAAACAGCTTTTTTTCTTCTTCTTTGGTTCCTTCAGGCTATCAATTAAGTGGAGTGGTTAATTGCTCACAGGTGCTTGCAGCCTATATAACTGTGTGTAGGACTCATCCTGAGCCTGCTCATTGTGAGGCTGTAGGAACTTAGACCAAGTGGAACTGGTCTAAGTGGTGAGTTAAAAACCAGAGTTAGAGTGAACATGTCTTGCTTTTTGTTTGCTGGGTTGCATTTTTAGGGCTTTTCCTTTTAGTTTTTCCATCACCTTTTTCTGTCACTTTTTAAATAGCTTTTTTTTTCTTCTTCTTTGGTTCCTTCAGGCTATCAATTAAGAGGAGTGGTTAATTGCTCACAGGTGCTTGCAGCCTATATAACTGTGTGTAGGACTCATCCTGAGCCTGCTCATTGTGAGGCTGTAGGAACTTAGATCAAGTGGAACTGGTCTAAGTGTTGAGTTAAAAACCATAGTTAGAGTGAACAAGTCTTGCTTTTTGTTTGCTGGGTTGCATTTTTGGGGCTTTTCCTTTTAGTTTTTCAATCACCTTTTTAACTCACTTTTTAAATAGCTTTTTTTTTCTTCTTTGGTTCCTTCAGGCTATCAATTAAGGAGAGTGGTTAATTGCTCACAGGTGCTTGCAGCCTATATAACTGTGTGTAGGACTCATCCTGAGCCTGCTCATTGTGAGGCTGTAGGAACTTAGACCAAGTGGAACTGGTCTAAGTGGTGAGTTAAAAACCAGAGTTAGAGTGAACAAGTCTTGCTTTTTGTTTGCTGGGTTGCATTTTTGGGGCTTTTCCTTTTAGTTTTCCAATCACCTTTTTCTGTTACTTTTTAAACAGCTTTTTTTCTTCTTCTTTGGTTCCTTCAGGCTATCAATTAAGTGGAGTGGTTAATTGCTCACAGGTGCTTGCAGCCTATATAACTGTGTGTAGGACTCATCCTGAGCCTGCTCATTGTGAGGCTGTAGGAACTTAGACCAAGTGGAACTGGTCTAAGTGGTGAGTTAAAAACCAGAGTTAGAGTGAACATGTCTTGCTTTTTGTTTGCTGGGTTGCATTTTTAGGGCTTTTCCTTTTAGTTTTTCCATCACCTTTTTCTGTCACTTTTTAAATAGCTTTTTTTTTTCTTCTTCTTTGGTTCCTTCAGGCTATCAATTAAGAGGAGTGGTTAATTGCTCACAGGTGCTTGCAGCCTATATAACTGTGTGTAGGACTCATCCTGAGCCTGCTCATTGTGAGGCTGTAGGAACTTAGATCAAGTGGAACTGGTCTAAGTGGTGAGTTAAAAACCATAGTTAGAGTGAACAAGCCTTGCTTTTGGTTTGCTGGGTTGCATTTTTGGGGCTTTTCCTTTTAGTTTTTCAATCAACTTTTTCTGTCACTTTTTAAATAGCTTTTTTTTCCCTTCTTCTTTGGTTCCTTTAGGCTATCAATTAAGGGGAGTGGTTAATTGCTCACAGATGCTTGCAGCCTATATAACTGTGTGTAGGACTCATCCTGAGCCTGCTCGTTGTGAGGCTGTAGGAACTTAGACCAAGTGAAACTGGTCTAAGTGGTGAGTTAAAAACCATAGTTAGAGTGAACAAGTCTTGCTTTTTGTTTGCTGGGTTGCATTTTTGGGGCTTTTCCTTTTAGTTTTCCAATCACCTTTTTCTGTCACTTTTTAAACAGCTTTTTTTCTTCTTCTTTGGTTCCTTCAGGCTATCAATTAAGTGGAGTGGTTAATTGCTCACAGGTGCTTGCAGCCTATATAACTGTGTGTAGGACTCATCCTGAGCCTGCTCATTGTGAGGCTGTAGGAACTTAGACCAAGTGGAACTGGTCTAAGTGGTGAGTTAAAAACCAGAGTTAGAGTGAACATGTCTTGCTTTTTGTTTGCTGGGTTGCATTTTTAGGGCTTTTCCTTTTAGTTTTTCCATCACCTTTTTCTGTCACTTTTAAATAGCTTTTTTTTTTCTTCTTCTTTGGTTCCTTCAGGCTATCAATTAAGAGGAGTGGTTAATTGCTCACAGGTGCTTGCAGCCTATATAACTGTGTGTAGGACTCATCCTGAGCCTGCTCATTGTGAGGCTGTAGGAACTTAGATCAAGTGGAACTGGTCTAAGTGGTGAGTTAAAAACCATAGTTAGAGTGAACAAGTCTTGCTTTTTGTTTGCTGGGTTGCATTTTTGGGGCTTTTCCTTTTAGTTTTTCAATCACCTTTTTAACTCACTTTTTAAATAGCTTTTTTTTTCTTCTTTGGTTCCTTCAGGCTATCAATTAAGGAGAGTGGTTAATTGCTCACAGGTGCTTGCAGCCTATATAACTGTGTGTAGGACTCATCCTGAGCCTGCTCATTGTGAGGCTGTAGGAACTTAGACCAAGTGGAACTGGTCTAAGTGGTGAGTTAAAAACCATAGTTAGAGTGAACAAGCCTTGCTTTTGGTTTGCTGGGTTGCATTTTTGGGGCTTTTCCTTTTAGTTTTTCAATCAACTTTTTCTGTCAGTTTTTAAATAGCTTTTTTTTCCCTTCTTCTTTGGTTCCTTTAGGCTATCAATTAAGGGGAGTGGTTAATTGCTCACAGATGCTTGCAGCCTATATAACTGTGTGTAGGACTCATCCTGAGCCTGCTCGTTGTGAGGCTGTAGGAACTTAGACCAAGTGAAACTGGTCTAAGTGGTGAGTTAAAAACCATAGTTAGAGTGAACAAGTCTTGCTTTTTGTTTGCTGGGTTGCATTTTTGGGGCTTTTCCTTTTAGTTTTACAATCACCTTTTTCTGTCACTTTTTAAACAGCTTTTTTTCTTCTTCTTTGGTTCCTTCAGGCTATCAATTAAGTGGAGTGGTTAATTGCTCACAGGTGCTTGCAGCCTATATAACTGTGTGTAGGACTCATCCTGAGCCTGCTCATTGTGAGGCTGTAGGAACTTAGACCAAGTGGAACTGGTCTAAGTGGTGAGTTAAAAACCAGAGTTAGAGTGAACATGTCTTGCTTTTTGTTTGCTGGGTTGCATTTTTAGGGCTTTTCCTTTTAGTTTTTCCATCACCTTTTTCTGTCACTTTCTAAATAGCTTTTTTTTTTTCTTCTTCTTTGGTTCCTTCAGGCTATCAATTAAGAGGAGTGGTTAATTGCTCACAGGTGCTTGCAGCCTATATAACTGTGTGTAGGACTCATCCTGAGCCTGCTCATTGTGAGGCTGTAGGAACTTAGATCAAGTGGAACTGGTCTAAGTGGTGAGTTAAAAACCATAGTTAGAGTGAACAAGCCTTGCTTTTGGTTTGCTGGGTTGCATTTTTGGGGCTTTTCCTTTTAGTCTTTCAATCAACTTTTTCTGTCACTTTTTAAATAGCTTTTTTTTCCCTTCTTCTTTGGTTCCTTTAGGCTATCAATTAAGGGGAGTGGTTAATTGCTCACAGATGCTTGCAGCCTATATAACTGTGTGTAGGACTCATCCTGAGCCTGCTCGTTGTGAGGCTGTAGGAACTTAGACCAAGTGAAACTGGTCTAAGTGGTGAGTTAAAAACCATAGTTAGAGTGAACAAGTCTTGCTTTTTTTTGCTGGGTTGCATTTTTGGGGCTTTTCCTTTTAGTTTTTCAATCACCTTTTTCTGTCCCTTTTTAAATAGCTTTTTTTTCTTCTTCTTTGGTTCCTTCATGCTATCAATTAAGGGGAGTGGTTAATTGCTCACAGGTGCTTGCAGCCTATATAACTGTGTGTAGGACTCATCCTGAGCCTGCTCATTGTGAGGCTGTAGGAACTTAGACCAAGTGGAACTGGTCTAAGTGGTGAGTTAAAAACCATAGTTAGAGTGAACAAGTCTTGCTTTTTGTTTGCTGGGTTGCATTTTTAGGGCTTTTCCTTTTAGTTTTCCAATCACCTTTTTCTGTCCCTTTTTAAATAGCTTTTTTTTCTTCTTCTTTGGTTCCTTCAGGCTATCAATTAAGGGGAGTGGTTAATTGCTCACAGGTGCTTGCAGCCTATATAACTGTGTGTAGGACTCATCCTGAGCCTGCTCATTGTGAGGCTGTAGGAACTTAGACCAAGTGGAACTGGTCTAAGTGGTGAATTAAAAAACAGAGTTAGAGTGAACAAGTCTTGCTTTTTGTTTGCTGGGTTGCATTTTTGGTGCTTTTCCTTTTAGTTTTTAAATCACCTTTTTCTGTCACTTTTTAAATAGCTTTTTTTTTTTTTTCTTCTCTGGTTCCTTCAGGCTATCAATTAAGGGGAGTGGTTAATTGCTCACAGGTGCTTGCAGCCTATATAACTGTGTGTAGGACTCATCCTGAGCCTGCTCATTGTGAGGCTGTAGGAACTTAGACCAAGTGGAACTGGTCTAAGTGGTGGGTTAAAAACCATAGTTAGAGTGAACAAGTCTTGCTTTTTGTTTGCTGGGTTGCATTTTTGGGGCTTTTCCTTTTAGTTTTTCAATCAACTTTTTCTGTCACTTTTAAATAGCTTTTTTTTTTCTTCTTCTTTGGTTCTTTTAGGCTATCAATTAAGGGGAGTGGTTAATTGCTCACAGGTGCTTGCAGCCTATATAACTGTGTGTAGGACTCATCCTGATCCTGCTCATTGTGAGGCTGTAGGAACTTAGACCAAGTGGAACTGGTCTAAGTGGTGAGTTAAAAACCAGAGTTTAAAACAGGAGGTTATAACAGGGGTCATAGTACCTGTGTAGTGTGAGTACCTGAGTGTTGTAGTGTGTACCTGAGTAGTGTGTGTGGATCGTTAGTACTTGTGTATTGTTTACTGTATACTTGAGTATTGCGAGTGCACGTAGATCTTCGACTGTTCTGCGATTGCACGTAGGTCTGTGAGTACCTGTGTATTGTCTTGTTGTGTACCTGTGTATTGTCTTGAGTATTAGTGCCAGGAAGCTAGCTGTTAAGTAATTTGGACAGAGTAAAATCCCCAATCCTCACTAAATTTAATAGGTACGATGCCCGGTGGGTGTGGAGAGTCGACTCTTTGTACATCTTGCTGCATGTATGCGTTCCTTGATCATCCGATCGAGGGTGAATACTGCTGTGCAAAATCTAAGCACATTGTTTCCCTTGAAGCCCAGGTTCTGAATCTGGGGAAGCAACTGTCAGCACTGAGAAGTCCCTCCATACTAAAGGAGAGCCAGGAACGTACACGGCAGGTGCCGGCAGGGGCCAGCACAGAGGCGGGTGGAGACAAAGAGGTGCAGGCACTAGCAAAGAGTAGATGGGTGACAGTCAGGAGGGGTAGAGGGGGAAGTGCCAGGGAGGCCGATCCAGGACTGGAGCATCCCAATAAGTACGCTCCATTGAGTGGGAAAGGGAAAGGAAAGACAGATTCTGGTGGTAGGGGACTCAATTCTTAGAAGGACAGAGAGGGCAATCTGTAACCAAGACCTGAAGCACCGAACAGTATGTTGTCTACCGGGCGCTCGGGTTCGGCACATCACGGATCTTGTGGACAGATTACTGGGAGGGGCTGGGGAAGACCCGGCTGTCATGGTGCACGTTGGCACCAATGACAAAATCAGAGGCAGATGGAGTGTCCTAAAGAACGAATTTAGGGACTTAGGAGCTAAATTGAGGAAAAGGACCTCCAAGGTAGTATTCTCAGGAATACTACCGGTACATCGAGCCACACCAGAAAGGCAGAGGGAGATTAGGGAAGTAAACAAGTGGCTAAAGAGCTGGTGTAGTAAGGAGGGGTTTGGGTTCCTGGAGGACTGGGCCAACTTCTCAGTCGGTAACCGGTACTATAGAAGGGACGGACTGCACTTAAATGAGGAGGGTGCAGATCTGCTGGGAATGAAGATGGCCAAAAAGTTAGAGGGGTTTTTAAACTAGGCGATGGGGGGGAGGGTCCAGAGGAAGATATTCCAGATGGTAGTATTAGGGGCATTAGTGGTAGGTTAACCAAAGCACAAAAACACAAAGTGAGTATAGTAGCAAGTCCTAGTTGCAATCTCGAAACACCCAATATGAGGACAATATGCGACCGGTCTAAACTATGTGGCATATTCACCAATGCCAGGAGCATGGCGGACAAGATGGGTGAACTAGAGATATTTTTGTACGAGGAGGATTTGGATTTTGTGGGAATTTCAGAGACCTGGTTCAACAGCTCTCATGATTGGCTGGCAAACATTCAAGGGTATACCCTATACCGCAAGGATAGAGATGGTAAAAAAGGGGGAGGGGTATGGCTATATATCAAGAACAATGTACAAGTGAATGTGAGAGATGACATCACTGAGGGAGCTAGAGAGGAGGTGGAATCCTTATGGGTAGAGCTCCAAAGGGATGAAGCTAAGGGGAAAATAATACTGGGAGTATGCTATAGGCCCCCTAAACCGAGGGAGGAAGTGGAGACAGATCTCCTATCACAAATTGGATTAGCAGCAAGGATGGGAAGTGTTATCATAATGGGGGATTTCAATTATCCAGACATAGACTGGGCGGAGGGAACCGCGCATTCATTTAAGGCTCGCCAGTTCCTTAATGTCTTGCAGGACAATTTTATGGGTCAGATGGTAGACGCACCAACTAGAAATAAAACATTACTGGATCTACTGATTACCAACAATACAGACCTGATCACGGATGTGGAAATACGGGGCAATTTAGGTAACAGCGATCACAGGTCAATTAGTTTCAGTATAAATCACACAAATAGGAAACATAAAGGGAATACAAAGACACTGAATTTCAAAAGAGCCAACTTCCCTAAACTACAAACCTTGCCAAAAGGCATAAATTGGGATAAAATATAAGAAACAAAGAATACGGAAGAGAAATGGGTTTGCTTTAAGAGCATATTAAATAAGGGCATTAGCCAATGTATCCCATTGGGTAATAAATTTTAAAAGAGCGAACAAAAGTCCTGGATGGCTTAACTCCAATGTAAAAATGCATATAAAAACAAAGGAGAAGGCCTTCAAAAAATACAAGGTTGAGGAATCATCCTCAGCATTCAGACTTTATAAAGAATGCAACAAGAAATGTAAGGGTGCAATTAGGACAGCTAAGATAGAACATGAAAGACACATAGCGGAGGAGAGCAAAAAAAAATCCCAAGAAACTCTTTAAGTATATGTAAACAGTAAAAAAGGGAGGACAGACCATATTGGCCCCATAAAGAATGAGGAAGGACATCTGGTTACAAAGGATGGGGAGATGGCGAAGGTATTGAATTTATTCTTCTCCTCAGTCTTCACGAGTGAATCGGGGGGCTTCAGTAACCAAAACTGCAGTGTTTATCCTCATAGCACAAAACAGGAAGCACCTCCATGGTAAACAGAGGACAGAATTAAAATTAGACTTGAGAAACTTAACATTAATAAATCACCGGGACCAGATGGCTTGCATCCGAGGGTACTTAGGGAACTCAGTCAAGTGATTGCCAGACCGTTGTTCCTAATTTTTACAGATAGTCTACTGACTGGAATGGTATCAGCTGATTGGAGAAAAGCCAATGTAGCACCAATATTTAAAAAGGGCCCAAAATACATCCCTGGGAATTACAGACCAGTTAGCCTAACATCAATAGTATGTAAACTCTTGGAGGGGATGATAAGGGACTATATGCAAGATTTTAGCAATAAGAACGGTATCATTAGCAGTAATCAGCATGGATTCATGAAGAATCGTTCTTGCCAAACCAATCTATTAACCTTCTATGAGGAGGTGAGTTGCCATCTAGATAAAGGAAGGCCCGTAGACGTTGTGTTTCTGGATTTTGCAAAAGCATTTGACACAGTTCCCCATTAACGTTTACTGTACAAAATAAGGTCCGTTGGCATGGACCATAGGGTGAATACATGGATTGAAAACTGGCTACAAGGGCAAGTTCAGAGGGTGGTGATAAATGGGGAGTACTCAGAATGGTCAGGGGTGGGTAGTGGGGTTCCCCAGGGTTCTGTGCTGGGACCAATCCTATTTAATTTGTTCATAAACGATCTGGAGGATGGGATAAACAGATCAATCTCTGTATTTGCAGACGATACTAAGCTAAGCAGGGCAATAACTTCTCCGCAGGATGTGGAAACCTTGCAAAAAGACCTGAACAAATTAACAGGGTGGGCGACTACATGGCAAATAAGGTTCAATGTAGAAAAATGTAAAATAATGCATTTGGGTGGCAAAAATATGAATGCAATCTATGCACTTGGGGGAAAACCTCTGGGGGAATCTAGGATGGAAAAGGACCTGGGGGTCCAAGTAGATGATAGGCTCAGCAATGGCATGCAATGCCAAGCTGCTGCTAACAAAGCAAACTCAAAAGCTCAAAGGATCAACTCCAGAGATAAAATGATAATTCTCCCACTCTACAAGGCTCTGGTCCGGCCGCACCTGGAGTATGCTGTCCAGTTCTGGGCACCAGTCCTCAGGAAGGATGTACTGGAAATGGAGCGAGTACAAAGAAGGGCAACAAAGCTAATAAAGGGTCTGGAGGATCTTAGTTATGAGGAAAGGTTGCGAGCACTGAACTTATTCTCTCTGGAGAAGAGACGCTTGAGAGGGGATATGATTTCAATTTACAAATACCGTACTGGTGACCCCACAATAGGGATAAAACTTTTTCGCAGAAGAGAGTTTAACAAGACTCGTGGCCACTCATTAAAATTAGAAGAGAAGAGGTTTAACCTTAAACTACGTAGAGGGTTCTTTACTGTAAGAGCGGCAAGGATGTGGAATTCCCTTCCACAGGCGGTGGTCTCAGCGGGGAGCATTGATAGCTTCAAGAAACTATTAGATAAGCACCTGAATGACCGCAACATACAGGGATATATAATGCAATACTGACACATAATCACATACATAGGTTGGACTTGATGGACTTGTGTATTTTTTCAACCTCACCTACTATGTAACTATGTAACTATGTTTAATAATAAAATTAAAAAGAACAAACATAGTCAAAACAAAGCCAAAGTTCAGTAAGCAGAACGGATAGTCAGCCAAGCCAGAAGTCAGGGATCAATGTAGTGGAACAGCAAGCATGATCTGGAGCCAGAAGAGATGTCAGCAAAGCAAGTCTTGAACAGGATTGCAGGAGATAGTTTCTGTGATGTTGACCAAGGCGAAGGCAGATATCCTCTGGACTGGACGGCTTAAGTAGGCAGGACTGAAGAGCAGGATATCATCAACAGCTGAGTAACTGTGGAGAGATAGAAGCTGTAGATCGTGAAGATCTAGAAAAAAGTGTGATAAATGTGAAAAAAAAAAACTACGTGGATGGGTGTGAGTGCCGACATGGGTGAATAATGGATACATGTAGGTTTCCAAAATGTGAACTGTGTGTGGTGCCTCTCTGATGGTGGACACACAATGAAAGGTCTGTCAATCTGCCCTTGCTATATATATGAGCCCGGTTAGGGGCGTGTCCCCCACCAACGTCATGTGCAATGCCAAATAGGATAGGGGCGGATAGTGAAATCCACCCTCAGCGCGTGTGCCAAAGGTGGAGTCTAATGACAGCGCAAACGGGGGGTATCCATGACTCCGATGCACAGGTGCACTCTCCCCGCCCACATCTCAAAGGAGACGCATCACAGCCACGGGAACTAAACAAGGTCCACGTGCCCCCCACTCATGATCTGCGCCAGTCAATGTGTGGATTTGCTCATATAGAACAATAAAGGCCCAGTGTGGATATAAATGTATGAAAATGTGAAAAACCTCTAATTTTGGATTTTTAAGGCAATGAAATAATAATTTAGAAGAAAATTCTATATATAAGAAATTTTATTTTAACATGTAAAAAAGACAAATTGAGTAAAAAAATTCAACATGTTGCATAATTATACAAAGATTAAAAACAATGCTTGATGTATTGGATTGGAAGTGGTATTTCTCAGCTACTTGCTGAATGACCACCAGTGGAATCCGGATGGTAAAGAGTAGAGGGATATCCAACGCATTTTGAATAATAAATTGCCATGTATTTGGCTCCATCCATCTTACCTTTAAGTCTGACCTGCTTCCCTGCTGAAGAAAAGCATCCCCACAACATGATGCTATCACCACCATGTTTCACGGTGGGGATGGTGTGCTCAGGGTGATGTGCAGTGTTAATTTTCTGCCACACATAGCGTTTTGCTTTTAGGCCAAAAAGTTAAATTTTGGTTTCATCTGACCAGAGCATCTTCTTCCACATATTTGCTGTGTCCCCCACTTGGCTTCTCGCAAACTGCAAACGGGACTTCTTATGGCTTTCTTTCAACAATGACTTTCTTCTTGGCACTCTTGCATAATGGCCAGATTTGTGGAGTGCACAACTAATAGTTGTCCTGTGGACAGATTCTCCTACCTGACCTGTGGATCTCTGCAGCTTCTCCTGAGCTACCATGAGCCTCTTGGCTGCTTCCCTGATTAATGCTCTCCTTGCCTGGCCTGTCAATTTAGGTGCACGGCTATGTCTTGGTAGGTTTACAGTTGTATCATACTCTTTCCATTTTTGGGTTGATGGATTGAACAGTTCTCCGTGAGATTTTAAAAGCTTGGGATATTTTTTATAACCTAACCCTGCTTTTAACTTCTCCACAACTTTATCCCTGACATGTCTGGTGTGTTCCTTGGCCTTCATGATGCTGTTTGTTCTCCTTAGGTTCTCTAACAAACCTCTGGGGGCTTCACAGAACAGCTGTATTTATACTGAGATTAAATTACACACAGGTGGACTCTATTTACTAATTACCGTATATACTTGAGTATAAGTCGATCTGAGTATAAGTCGAGGCCCTAATCTACCACAAAAAATGGGAAAAACTTATTGACCCGAGTATAAGACGAGGGTGAGAAATGCGCAGCTACTGTAAGTGGAAAAAGAGGGTCAACAATGCCCATCTGCAGCTGTATACCTCCCTGTGTCCTGTGCATGTGTCCTGTGTATGTGTCATGTGTCCTGTGCATATGTGCATGTGTCATGTGTCCTGTGTATATGTGCATGTGTCATGTACCTGTGTATATGTGCATGTGTCATGTACCTGTGTCCTGTGTATATTTGCATGTGTCATGTACCTGTGTCCTGTGTATATGTGCATGTGTCATGTGTCCTGTGTATATGTGCATGTGTCATGTACCTGTGTCCTGTGTATATGTGCATGTGTCATGTACCTGTGTCCTGTGTATATGTGCATGTGTCATGTGTATATGTACCTGTGTCCTGTGTATATGTGCATGTGTCATGTACCTGTGTATATGTACCTGTGTCCTGTGTATGTGTGCATGTGTCATGTGTATATGTACCTGTGTGCATGTGTCTGTGTGCAAGTGTGTGTGTGCATCCTGCCTGTGTCCTGTGCATCCTCCGCGTGCCGCTCTGCACCGATCAGCGTGTGTGGCAGCCATTCACTGTTCAAAAGCCGCGCCTCCTCCTCATCCATGATAGGCAGAAAACTGCATTTCCCAGCAGTCAGCGGTCAGCCTATCATGGACATTCTCTCATCCTCATACCACGGGCGAGGATGAGAGAATGTCCGTGATAGGCTGTACACTGACTGCCTATCACAGACGAGGAGGAGGCGTGGCTTTTGAACAGTGAGAGGCTGCCGGATGCTATGTAGCACACGCTGGCTGCGAGTCTGCCTGCATGACACGCTGATCATGTAGGCAGACGGCGGTGACTCGAGTATAAGTCGAGGGGGGCACTTTCAGCCCCAAAAAAGGGGCTGAAAATTTTGACTTATACTCGAGTATATATGGTACGTGAATTCTGAAGGCAATTGGTTCCACTAGATTTTAGTTAGGGGTATCAAAGTAAAGGGAGTTGAATACAAATGCACGCCACACTTTTCAGATATTTATTTGTAAAAAATTTTGAAAACCATTTATCATTTTCTATCCACTTCACAATTGCATGCCACTTTGTGTTGGTCTATCACATAAAATCCCAACAAAATACATTCACGTTTTTGGTTGTAACATGACAAAACGTGGAAAAATGTCAAGGGGAATGAATACTTTTTCAAGGCACTGTATAGCTATCAAAACATGACCAGTGTTGGAACTAATATCCCCAACTTCCATCACCCACTCTTTATTTACTAATCCCCTTTTTCCCCCTTTCTTATCTATAATAAATTAGACCACACACACAGGAGTTGTTTTGGAGTAAAAACTGGCCATAACAGCCTCCTTTATTATAAAACTATAAAACCAACTTTTAAATTACTTTTAAATAACTTTTTTAATCAACATATGTACAACTATGTACAACTTTTTAACTGACAGTTCTGACACCTCCCAATCTTTGGTCTTCTGATGGCACTCCGAACTTCACATCCTCCATTTCAAAAACTTCTCCATCACCATTACACTGTGGTACCATAATTTTACCATACCAGGTCTCCAGCCGTATTAAACAGCTCGGTGACAACACATTTGTCTTCCAGCCTAGCCTTCCGCTGTAAGAACACACCAGAGGGGCACGTAATACTGAAAAGCCCCCCACCATTTACCATCACCTCTGTTTATTTTGTACCACCATCAGAGACCAAAGATGCCGCCGATAAAGCACTGCTATGACGACCTTGATCCATTCACCTGCAATAAAAGAAAAAGAGAAACAGCAAACCAGAAAATACCCACAGAAAACCAAAGGGAGGGTGGGTGGGAAACTTCCCCTTTGTCTGTCTCTTCACACTGCTCCTGCCCAAACCCCGCCTATTCCTTTTATATCTCTCCACCCCCTAAGGTAACTTCAATCCCCTCCCTCTTACTTCCATTTACTTTTAACCCTCAGTTGTCTCCTGTTCCACCTTGTCATGCCCAGCCCTTCATTACCATTCCATACCTCCATTATCATTCCGGGCCTCCCTTGACCAGTGTAGGAACTAATATCCCCAACTTCCATCACCCACTCTTTATTTACTAATCCCCTTTTTTCCCCTTTCTTATCTATAATAAATTAGACCACACACACAAGAGTTGTTTTGGAGTAAAAACTGGCCATAGCAGCCTCCTTTATTATAAAACTATAAAACCAACTTTTAAATAACTTTTAAATAACTTTTTTAATCAACATATGTACAACTATGTACAACTTTTTAACTGACAGTTCTGACACCTCCCATTCTTTGGTCTTCTGATGGCACTCCGAACTTCACATCCTCCATTTCAAAAACTTCTCCATCACCATTACACTGCGGTACCATAATTTTACCATACCAGGCCTCCAGCCGTATTAAACAGCTCGGTGACAACACCCTTCCCCCAGTGTAAACACATTTGTCTTCCAGCCTAGCCTTCCGCTGTAAGAACACACCAGAGGGGCACGTAATACTGAAAAGCCCCCCACCATTTACCATCACCTCTGTTTATTTTGTACCACCATTAGAGACCAAAGATGCCGCCACAGCCCACAAGGATGACCCCTTAGCCTTAAGGGCACCTCCACACCCGCAATGCCCTCTCAATGCCATCCTGAAGGCCGAGAGCCCAAAGATCAATGCCTACTGCGGTAAGGTGCACCACATCTCCCCTTAGGTACATCCCTCACTACCAATCCCCCGTTGTTAACAACAAATTTTCCCACCGCCTTGTTCACTTTGATTCGTGCTTTGTTGATCCTAGTTGCCGATCACGCCATGCACCATGACGTCCGTGCCACTATGTCAGACCATACTATGATCATTTCCGGGAAGGCCACCCAAAGTGCCAAAAAATTGCACTTAACGGCCGACACCAGTTCCCTGGTAGATCGTACCCCCAGATCATTGCCTCCTGCATGTAAAACTAAAACATCCGGGGGCCGGTCAAGTCGAGCGTAGCGTTCAACCTCCGGAACAACTCTACCCCAGCCCTGGAAAGCCTAACCAGCGAATACATGCCTCCCTCCTGGAAATCCCTAGTTGCCTGCCTTCTGGTCTGACGTCCCCCCTTTTTGCACCCCAGAAAACATAGGAGTGCCCTAAGATCCAGAAGAGGCGTGGTTGACCCCCATCTGCAAAGACATAACACAACAGAAAACAAATTGAAACATCTGAACTTCCCCCACCCCTTTCGTAACATACATGTACTCATAATATATCCTCATTCCAGTAAATTGTTGTTTTTTTTTTTTTTTTTATACATCATCCGATGACAAATGAGGGCGCACATAAGACTTAAACCTTCTGGATTCCCATCTCCCAATCCTCTTAATTGCTGCCTCATCCAACGCACACCTGGCAGCCTCAGTAGCCGCCCCGATGCGGAAGGAGTGTAGTAGGCGAATTGCCTACTATCCAACCCTGCCGCCCCAATGCATTTCCGAAACACTGCAACGAACTGAAACCTGGATAAAAAAGTCCTATCCTCATGCACAAACAATGGCCCATCCCCAACAGGAGGACTTAGCAAAAATTCCTCAACCACTTGAACCGGGCAAATTCCCGACCCTGGTAACCTGAACAGCTGCACTTTTACCCCTTTTACTGCCTGATCTGTCTTAGACCTGCATAGTTTTGGCAACACCCTATCCCGTTTTACTTCCACATCCTGCATCCTCGAACCCCCTGCTACTTGTTTTGCTGGACTCACCAACTCACCCACCCGAAACGCTCCAAAAAACGCAATAGAAAAAACTGCTTTGAACAAAATTACTTCATAACTCGACTTACATACCCCACCTAGTTTATTACACATTACCTGCAGCATTGCAAAAGACACCGGCCTCCTCGAATCCTTCTTTGCATGACTCTTCCTATAACCTTTTAGGGCCTGTTTTACCCAGAAATCCTTGATAAAATCAGTCAAGCCCTGCAGCGACACAAAATACACTACCAACAACCTCAAGTCCAGCCCTCCCAGCCCAGCATCTGCCAGCCGTGTAAATGTAGCCCATTTTGACCACACTTTACTATATGCCGTCCATGTCGCCCCACTCACCGATTTCCTGATCCATCCTGCGGCGATTCTGATACCATCTCCCAAAGCCACCCCGGACAAGGAATCCCCTCTGCTTCCGCAGCGGGCGCCAGCTCCCTGAATCTGTCCCACTGGAACCGAGACAAGGAGTCAGCCAACGTATTATCAACGCCCGGGATATGAACAGCATATAGAAAAACATTAAGTTGTAAACACCTCAACACCAGGTGGCGCAACAACCGTATTACCGTCTGGGATGATGCCGATAGCCAATTGACGACCTGAACCACCCCCATATTGTCACAATTCAAGCGTATTTTCAAGTTCCGCCACCTCTCCCCCCACAATTCTACTGCCAATACCACCGGGAATAATTCCAATAGCACCAAATTCTGAGTAAATCCCGCCTCCACCCAAAATTCTGGCCATGCCTCCACACTCGACTGTACCTCGTAGAGCCCGCCGCATCTGTCACCAAATCCATGTCACAATTACTTACCGGTCCTTCCATCCACACCGAACGTCCATTGTAGCTATCCAGGAACGTGTGCCACACCTTCAAGTCCTCCCTATGTTCCCTGGTAAGCCTGATAAAATGGGTCGGAGACTGTATCCCGGCTGTAGCAGCCGACAACCATCGGCAAAAAACCCTACCCATTGGAATAATGCGACACGCAAAATTCAACTTGCCTAATAGGGATTGTAATTGCCGCAGCTGCACTTTCCTTTTCTCCATCATGTCCCTGACATCCATTTTTAACCCAAACAAAGTGTGGGTTTCTTGCGAGCCACAGATGGACTAATGCCTCTAAGGTGTGACCTAATAATTTAAAGCAGCAAACACTAAACCACGTTTCATACCGTGTAATACAGTGCATAAAAATAATAATTTTGTGCCTGCGCTAAACGACATAAGATAAACAATATATATAAAAATTATTATATATTGGTGGACTAAAAGAAATAACGTGCAAAAATGCTTAAATTAAACTGCAAAAAACATGCTAATAAAACCATATAAGTATAAATATATATATATAAAATGTGCAATCCTTTATAGTGAATATGAAAAAAGTGCAATCGTGATATCAAAAGTTAAAAGCGCACCGTGCATAAATAAACATAAATGCCAAGTGCTATCCTGTAACATTCAAGTGTCCATCATAATCAGCAAATTCTGATTGAAGAAAACAAATGTGAATCAATGGTGTCCATTAAAAAAGTGCTTATCATGCTTCTCCTGAAGAGGTGTCCAAATCATAACAAGCAAAATGTGCTCTCCCGTGACACCCCACATGTGCTTGCACTCACCTCTGATCGTGTGACACAGTAATTAAACAGTGTCAGACTACGCAATGGGGCCACTCCTGGGCTCATTCAGGATACAATGATGTAAATACACTCCTCACAGATAAAGCCAAAATCCACATTCATAGAAGAGAAAGAAAGAACTCCATAGTGTAATATAGCAAGAACATTTTATTACAATAGAAGAATTCCTCCAGGAGGGTACTCACATTGAGTGGGTGCTGCAGTGCACCAAACTGTACAGGTAAAACAAGTAAAAAAGCGACTCGTATGGCGTGCGGTGTAGTGTTTGATAACCTCCTCCACTGCTGACAGCTCCGTCCTTCCCCTCCCCGACGCGTATTCGGCACAGGGATCACGTGCCTTCCTCTGGGGGATATCTACAGGATACGTGCCTGTAACCAATTCCCAAAAGTCCTAGGGATCAACCGATACCTCCGCTTCTCCTCGTCCTCTTTTTTTGAATCGTCCGGCTTCACCCTGTCTAAGTTGAACTTCTCCAACGATAACAAGGAGAAAATTTCAACATACTCACCTTTTACGATTTTTTCCCAAACTTCTTGTTTTAAATGTGCTCCCAGCGGGCCCTCATAGCAGACATAGACTACGCATTTCGCTGCATCTGCTATCCTGACCACATCCTTCCTGACCACCACCGCAGATTCCCCCGTGGTGGTATTTCCCGACACCCCTGCGTCTGATGTGGCAAAAGCTTCACCCCCTGTCCCGGGGTCCCCCCAGTACCCGACTTCTCAACCTGTCCTCCAACCCACGGTGCCACTATTGCTGGCGCCGTCTGGTTGGTTGCAAATCGCTGAACCAAATCCCTTAATCCCCCCAGTAACTCCTGCAATGGTTCCCCTGTCCCTGAACGCCCGTCCCCCCTAGGCCAGGCGGTCCCCCCGCCGTGGTCCCCACAGCTCCCCTAGGAGACCTTGTGGCCCCCCTATCCCCCATACCTAACAAATTACCACCATCATCATTAATAACAAGATCAGGTAAAACATGTGACTTACCAGGCTGACTGCGTCTGCTCCCCATCGCTGCTGCACCGGACCCTCCAGATGGCGCGATATCCTGGCGCACGTCCTCATCCGATCCCGACAATTCTCCTTCTGACCGTACCTCCGTGCCCCGGAGCATCAGCGAGAGTAACCTCCCAGGCGAAGCCTGCCTGGAGGCCGTGGATTCCCGTCTTGTGGCTGTTCTCCCCCTCTCCATGCGACCACCGGCTGCCGTGCCCTGCTGGCCCCCCACTGCTGGCTCCTCTGCTGGCCCCTGGTCCTCTCCTTCTGTCTTCTCCTGGCTCCAATCTTCTGCTTGACACTGAAGGGCTGCCAGCAGTGTCAGGTTGCTGACCTCCAGCCGTGCCCCCGCTCCTCCCCCGTCGGATCTCCCCCCTAGCAGATGCCTGTGCTGCAGGGGGGATCATGCTACCGCTGTCCTGTCTTCTGGGTGGCGATGCTCGGGCGCCATTACGGCCCGAAGCCCCGCCCCCAAGCTCCGCCGTTGTTAAGCATTCCGTCCGGTCCCCCCAGGGGTGGCAGCGGCCACCCGTTTTGCTGGGGGAGCCGACGGGTAAGTTTCCGGGCTCCTATTAGGGCGAGCTGTTCGGCTTGAGGGGCATGGTGAAAAACGCTCAGGCGGCCGAGACTGCCTGGCGCGTGGCGTCGCTCCCCCCCACGCCGGACCCCCCCGCCTCGTCCGAAAGCAATGCCGCTACCTGTGCCTGTAGCCAGTCCTGCCCTCTCGTAGCTGCCGCCATTAGCAGCCATGCTAGAATCAAATCTATGTCTGCCATGCTGCTGCAAAACTGCTTCTCTCCCCCTGTGTCTGTGTCCAACTTCCCCTTTGTCTGTCTCTTCACACTGCTCCTGCCCAAACCCCGCCTATTCCTTTTATATCTCTCCACCCCCTAAGTTAACTTCAATACCCTCCCTCTTACTTCCATTTACTTTTAACGCTCAGTTGTCTCCTGTTCCACCTTGTCATGCCCAGCCCTTCATTACCATTCCATACTTCCATTATCATTCCGGGCCTCCCTGATTTATGACTAACAATCAGGAGAATAGTCTGATAGGCAATGTTCATATAATAATCAGCTAAATATTGTAAATATTGTAAGAGTCTTAGCATAAGCTAAGTTGTGTTGATCTAGAACCGTACATGATCCCAAGCAACAATCTCTAGCCATTGGGGACCTTGTAGCCTGCAATCTGAAAAGGAAGCCCCAGATTTCAAGGGAGAACAGGAGATCTAGCGTCTTCAGGAACCGGGAAGACAGGTGAAGATCTTCCAAGACAGATTGCAATTCCGCATACATCAAGTTTGATGTTTCCTTTGATAAGTAAAGTGGAGCCCAAAGGGAAAGCCCCATTTTCTCTTGATCTGGTGTTGTGTGAGAATTTGTACTTGGGGTTTTATAGTTCTGCATTTCACTATAAAGGGAGGCCAGGTCCATGAAGATCTGATAGGGGTAGTCCTGGAAGATAATAGGCTCTTTTTCAGATGCTGCAGACATTAGTTGTTCTTTTGTGTGATAATGATGAAGTTTAGCTATGACGCCCCTGGGTGGGTTGGGTCATTCAATTGGAATGGAGGGCAAGAGTTCTATAAAAAAGGTGGTGACACTGGGTTGTAAATCTAGCAGGGTTTCCGGGATCCCCTGTCTGCAGATATTAAACAGTTTAGATCTATTCTCAAAGTCCTCTAAGTGGGTCTGAACCTTTAGAGTCTCTTCTTTAAGCGTTTCAAATTCATAACCTTGGGTTTGTGGTTATTGGGATTGGGATTGTGGTTATTTCTAAAGTGTCTATCCTATATTCGAGGACAGCTGTGCGTTGTCCAAGATTGCAAGCTTGTGAGGTGATATGTAATTTGGTCTGAGGTCACTTTAAGAGCATTTGCAAAATCCTCTAAAGTTGTTTCAGAAGTGCTTATGGAGAAAAGCTTTTTGAAGAGATGTATATTAAGCTGACAATGTTTACAACCAAATCCTCGTCCTCTCCCAGGTCTGCAGGAGCTGTAGCAGGTTGGCACTGTGAGGCTGTGCTGGGAGGAGGGGGATGCATCATTTTATTGGAGGCATGGGTGAGCACTTCTTTTGACTGTTTAAGGCTTCATCTTGGGCCGGGTGCCGGCATGCACCATCTCGCTGGGTGTCTATTTTCTGGTTGCTGGGGAGCTCGGTTTGAAGATGAATAGGAGTACGGAGTGATGTGCCGCTCACTGATTACTCCTGTGGGTTGCAGAGCTCTAGACTGACACCGCCCTCCCAGTGAGCTGATGCACCTCCCCTCAATCCACAGCCCATCTTAAGGGTGAGCAAGAGAGGGTGGCTACATTCCTACATATAATGGGGCCTTGGGGGAATGAAAGTAGCCACACTCTAAAAGGAAGTCAGATCACAGCAACAAAGAAAAAAAGGAATTTGAAAATTTGGAAGAGGCTGTGAGCAATAGAAGATATTTGTTTGAGTCAGGAAAACATACCTAAATATAATTTACTTTCTTAAAATCAGAGTTTAGTGTTAATTTAAAGTGTATGTAAAGTCTAACAATATATTCTCATATTTGCTTCCTTTTGGTCTGTTAAATATATCAGTAAAAGTATTTATTATATCTGTTCCACAAGTGCAAAAAAGGCCATAAAATGTGTGACATGATAACTTCCTGTACGCTTCTCTGGACTGTTATCAGTTAGCCTTCCCTGCTATCTCTAGGGACTACAAAACACCTCCCCTGTTATGAAGATGAGGGGGGGTATTATGTAGTCCTACCACCATTCCTGTCCTAGGATCACAATGCTACTCAGTATAGTCACCCTGGGACAGGAAGAGTGTTAATGGCAGGATTACCAGGTTAAAATATGAGAAAAATGTGTAAAAAAGAAAATGAATGCTACTCCCATATCAAAGAACCAGTAAGCTGCAGTTACATAGTTACATAGTTACCTAGTAGGCGAGGTTGAAAAAAGACACAAGTTCATCAAGTCCAACCTATGTGTGATTATGTGTCAGTATTACATTGTATATCCCTGTATGTTGCGTTCATTTAGGTGCTTATCTAATAGTTTCTTGAAACTATCGATGCTCCCCGCTGAGACCACCGCCTGTGGAAGGGAATTCCACATCCTTGCCGCTCTTACAGTAAAGAACCCTCTACGTAGTTTAAGGTTAAACCTTTTTTCTTCTAATTTTTAATGAGTGGCCACGAGTCTTGTTAAACTCACTTCTGCGAAAAAGCTTTATTTCTATTGTAGGGTCACCAGTACGGTATTTGTATATTGAAATCATATCCCCTCTCAAGCGTCTCTTCTCCAGAGAGAATAAGTTTAGTGCTTACAACCTTTCCTCATAACTAAGATCCTCCAGATCCTTTATTAGCTTTGTTGCCCTTCTTTGTACTCGCTCCATTTCCAGTACATCCTTCCTGAGGACTGGTGCCCAGAACTGGACAGCATACTCTAGGTGCGGCCGGACCAGAGTCTTGTAGAGTGGGAGAATTATCGTTTTATCTCTGGAGTTGATCCCCTTTTTAATGCATGCCAATATTCTGTTTGCTTTGTTAGCAGCAGATTGGCATTGCATGCCATTGCTTAGCCTATCATCTACTAGGACCCCCAGGTCCTTTTCCATCCTAGATTCCCCCAGAGGTTCCCCCCCCCGTGTATAGATTGCATTCATATTTTTGCCACCCAAATGCATTATTTTGCATTTTTCTACATTGAACCTCATCTGCCATGTAGTTGCCCACCCCATTAATTTGTTCAGATCTTTTTGCAAGGTTTCCACATCCTGCGGAGAAGTTATTGCTCTGCTTAGCTTAGTATCGTCTGCAAATACAGAGATTGAACTGTTTATCCCATCCTCTAGGTCGTTTATGAACAAATTAAATAGGATTTGTCTCAGCACAGAACCCTGGGGAACCCCACTACCCACCCCTGACCATTCCGAGTACTCCCCATTTATCACCACCCTCTGAACTCGCACTTGTAGCCAGTTTTCAATCCATGTACTCACCCTATGGTCCATGCCAACGGACCTTATTTTGTACAGTAAACGTTTATGGGGACTGTGTCAAATGCTTTTGAAAAAATACAGATACACCACGTCTACGGGCCTTCCTTTATCTAGATGGCAACTCACCTCCTCATAGAAGGTTAGTAGATTGGTTTGGCAAGAACGATGCTTTATGAATCCATGCTGATTACTGCTAATGATACTGTTCTCATTACTAAAATCTTGTATATAGTCCCTTATCATCCCCTCCAAGAGTTTACATACTATTGATGTTAGGCTAACTGGTCTGTAATTCCCAGGGATGTATTTTGGGCCCTTTTTAAATATTGGTGCTACATTGGCTTTTTTCCAATCAGCTGGTACCATTCCAGTCAGTAGACTGTCTGTAAAAATTAGGAACAACGGTCTGGCAATCGCTTGACTGAGTTCCTTAAGTACCCTCGGATGCAAGCCATCAGGTCCCGATGATTTATTAATGTTAAGTTTCTCAAGTCTAATTTTAATTCTGTCCTCTGTTAACCATGGAGGTGCTTCCTGTGTTGTGTCATTAAGATAAACACTGCAGTTTTGGTTACTGAAGCCCCCCGATTCACTCGAGAAGACTGAGGAGAAGAATAAATTCAATACCTTCGCCATCTCCCCATCCTTTGTAACCAGATGTCCTTCCTCATTCTTTATGAGGCCAATATGGTCAGTCCTCCCTTTTTTACTGTTTACATACTTAAAGAATTTCTTGGGATTTTTTTGCTTTTCTCCGCTATGTGTCTTTCATGTTCTATCTTGGCCGTCCTAATTGCACCCTTTCATTTCTTGTTGCATTCTTTATAAAGTCTGAATGCTGAGGATGATCCCTCAACCTTGTATTTTTTGAAGGCCTTCTCCTTTGCTTTTATATGCATTTTTACATTGGAGTTAAGCCATCAAGGACTTTTGTTCGCCCTTTTAAATTTATTACCCAATGGGATACATTGGCTAATGCCCTTATTTAATATATTCTTAAAGCAAACCCATCTCTCCTCCGTATTCTTTGTTCCTAATATTTTATCCCAATTTATGCCTTTTAGCAAGGTTTGTAGTTTAGGAAAGTTGGCTCTTTTGAAATTCAGTGTCTTTGTATTCCCTTTATGTTTCCTATTTGTGTGATTTATACTGAAACTAATTGACCTGTGATCGCTGTTACCTAAATTGCCCTGTATTTCCACATCCGTGATCAGGTCTGTATTGTTGGTAATCAATAGATCCAGAAATGTTTTATTTCTAGTCAGATAGTCTACCATCTGACCCATAAAATTGTCCTGCAAGACATTAAGGAACTGGCGAGCCTTAAATGAATGTGCGGTTCCCTACGCCCAGTCTATGTCTGGATAATTAAAATCCCCCATTATGATAACACTTCCCATTCTTGCTGCTAATCCAAATTGTGATAGGAGATCTGTCTCCACTTCCTTCCCCAGGTTAGGTGGCCTATAGCATACTCCCAGTATTATTTTCCCCTTAGCTTCACCCCTTTGGAGCTCTACCCATAAGGATTCCACCTCCTCCCTAGCTCCCTCAGTGATGTCATCTCTCACATTCACTTGTACATTATTCTTGATATATAGGCATACCCCTCCCCCTTTTTTACCCTCTCTATCCTTGCGGTAAAGGGTATACCCTTAAATGTTTGCCAGCCAATCATGAGAGCTGTTGAACCAGGTCTCTGAAATTCCCACAAAATCCTAATCCTACTCGTACAACAGTATCTCTAGTTCACCAATCTTGTCCGCCATGCTCCTGGCATTGGTGAACATGCCACATAGTTTAGACCGGTCGCATATTGTCCACCTAGTGGGTGTTTCGAGATTGCAACTAGGACTTGCTACTATACTTACCTTGTGTTTTTGTGCTTTGGTCAACCTACCACTAATGCCCCCAATACTACCCTCTGGAATATCTTCCGCGCTCACTATCTCTACCTCTGGACCCTCCCCCCCATCGCCTAGTTTAAAAACCCCTCTAACTTTTTGGCCATCTTCATTCCCAGCAGATCTGCTCATCTCCTCTCCTCCATCTCCTCATTTAAGTGCAGTCCATTCCTTCTATAGTACCGGTTATTGACTGAGAAGTCGGCCCAGTCCTCCAGGAACCCAAACCCCTCCTTACTACACCAGCTCTTCAGCTACTTGTTTACTTCCCTAATCTCCCTCTGCCTTTCTGGTGTGGCTCGATGTACTGGTAGTATTACTGAGAATACTATCTTGGAGGTCCTTTTCCTCAATTTAGCTCCTAAGTCCCTGAAATCGTTCTTTAGGACACTCCATCTACCTCTGACTTTGTCATTGGTGCCAACGTGCACCATGACAGCCGGGTCTTCCCCAGCCCCTCCCAGTAATCTCTCCAAGAGATCCGTGATGTGCCGAACCCGAGTGCCCGGTAGACAACACACTGTTCGGCGCTTCAGGTCTTGGTTACAGATTGCCCTCTCTGTCCTTCTAAGAATTGAGTCCCCTACCACCAGAATCTGTCTTTCCTTTCCCTTCGCTGCCCCCCCCACTCTCACTGGAGGAGTTCTTCCCCCGGGAGCTAGGAGAGTCCCTCAGCTTCAACAGTGCTGGTCCCTGACCGGTTTCACCAATGTCACTCAATGGAGCGTACTTATTGGCATGCTCCAGTCCTGGATCGGCCTCCTTGGCACTTCCCCCTCTACCCTTCCTGACTGTCACCCATCTACTCTTTGCTAGTGCCTGCACCTCTTTGTCTCCACCTGCCTCTGTGCTGGCCCCTGCTGGCCTCTGCCGTGTACGTTCCTGGCTCTCCTTTAGTATGGAGGGACTTCTCAGTGCTGACAGTTGCTTCCCCAGATTCAGAACCTGGGCTTCCACGGAAACAATGTGCTTACATTTTGCACAGCAGTATTCGCCCTCGATCGGATGATCAAGGAACGTATACATGCAGCAAGATGTACAAAGAGTCGCCTCTCCACACCCGCCGGGCATCGTACCTATTAAATTTAGTGAGGATTGGGGATTATACCCTGTCCAAATTACCTAACGGCTAGCTTCCTGGCACTAATACTTAAGACAATACACAGGTACACAACAAGACAATACACAGGTACTCGCAGACCTACGTGCACTCGCAGGCCACTCGCAGACCTACGTGCACTTGCAGACCCACGTGCACTCGCAGGCCACTCGCAGACCTACGTGCACTCGCAGGCCACTTGCAGACCTACGTGCACTCGCAGGCCACTCGCAGACCTACGTGCACTCGCAGACCTACGTGCACTCGCAGACCACTCGCAGACCTACGTGCACTCGCAGACCTACGTGCACTCGCAGGCCACTCGCAGACCTACGTGCACTCGCAGACCTACGTGCACTCGCAGGCCACTCGCAGACCTACGTGCACTCGCAGACCTACGTTCACTCGCAGGCCACTCGCAGACCTACGTGCACTCGCAGACCTACGTGCACTCGCAGGTCTGCATTCGCAGACCTACGTGCACTCGCAGGCCATTTGCAGACCTACGTGCGCTCGCAGACCACTCGCAGACCAGTTCTATCAGTTTCTGTTCTTGGGTTTAGACACACTTTAAGTAATCTCTGAACCTGGCAAATAATGTGTTACAACTTAACCTAGTAAATTATAGGGTATTATGCGCAGAACTCTGAAATGTAATAGTTGTGGGGATAAAAAGGACATGCTCAGCCATTAGTACTGTGAACAAAGAGATATATAAGATATAATTTTCGTTTTTATTGGAAATGTCTTTTTATCTAGGATATATCTGACAGAACAATTACTTTGTTTTTTTTTCATTCTATACATCAGTTCATCTTGTATAAAACGGGTTTATGTTCTCAGTTATCCCAGAATAAAACCTGACAATATATAAAATTACTTGGGATAAGTCAGATGAGTATTTAGATTTTTCTATTTAAAGAAGAAATTTGGTTTTATTAAAAAGCAGGATATTTCTTTAAAATAAGGACCCACTAAAGTAACTAAATGGAATCAGTAGAAATGTATGAATTGATCTCCCAACCTTGAGATTCAACTCTAATCAGGCCGGTTTGTTTAGAACAGCGATTTGCAAAAATGTAGCCTGCACACACATTTGTGATCTTTTGACATTAGTAATATCTAGCTGGCCTGGTGCTTCGATGTCCAGAAAGCACACCTATGCCTTTCCTGCTATGATCCACAGAAAACGATAATGCAATGGCACATGTGTAGCAATGCTTATCTGAACGCTAAGTTAGATAGATCCCCAGGCTACTCAGAGGTTTCTTATAAGCAAAAATTGTTTATTTCAAATACACGCAAAAGAAAACAAAAAAGGCACCACCAGATTAGAGCCAGTTGCATTTAATAAATACACAAGTGCATACATCCACTTACATGTAGAAAAGAAGATTTTCAGCACAATGTCCTCTCTATGTGATGTCTAACCAGCGTTTTTAGCCTGTAGATAATTCTTCCATAAGAGTAGGTCCATCCAGCAGGGTTTTCTTAACTGTCTCTGGAGGCTGAGACCGAAGCTTGGCTCTAGTCGGCAGTGGAACTCAGGCGTCAAGCGCGGTGATGTCACTAGGGGTAGTGATGACGTTTCGGAGCTTGCGCTCTGTGTAGATGAAAGACAGGCGCTCTCCTTCCTCAAGCTTGAGGAAGGAGCGTCTGTTTTTGTATGTATGCACTTGTTTATTTATTAAATGCAACTGGCTCTAATCTGGTGGCGCCTTTTCTGTTTTCTTTTGCATGTTTTTGGAGTTTGCGCTCAACTTCCCCCTGAAGGCTTGCCCTGGAGCACTGACTTGTTGCTAAAAATATACAGGTTGTTTCCCTACTTGCTCCCTACAGTCTATTCCTTCCTCACCCTGATCTGAGAATTTCGTGACAAGGTTTGTTATTGAATGGACAATCATTTGTAATCATTTCTAACTAAGCAACAGTGCCACTATCCTGTGTTTATTTCAAATACAACATTTGCACTGCTGCCAAAATCTTCCTTATGATTATCGATTGCCTTCTTTGTTAGGAATTGTCATACATGTTTATTCATCAGGTAAATCAGCAGTTCGCAAAAGTTCATCTAAATACTGGCATGCAGATTTGTCCAGTCTGCAGAGAAATGTATAATCCATGAATTGTAACTGACTGTATTACTGAATTATGTGATTCTTATTCAAGTACATAGAACATTTGAGAATCACTAATTCTCCTGATTTAATCACCACTAATCGTCATCATTCTCAGTCAGTCAATTGAAGCAGCTCTGGCTAAAGCTTACAGAGTTATAGAGATGGCTTGTTGCTAATTTGATCCTCTTAAGAGGCCAATTTGACAGCCATGCGAGAGCATTACCCCCAATGTAGACAGTGCGCATTCAGGGCCATCCACTCGCACCCACACAGCTGTCAAGTTAGGAGCAGTGGCCCTGTTTGTGCAGCTGCTGTGTCCCAGTTGAATTTAAATGGACTGTCTGCATGGGGATGCATGAAACATCTGTGTACACCCATGCAGACAAACACAGCCCTCACGCAGGTGTGCATTATAGTACACCTGTGGGAAAGAGGCATTATTGCCAAAAGAAAAGCATACATCGCAAATGTCCCTCATTTTCAGGGACTGTCCCTCTTCTGGAACCAAATCTCTCTGTCCCTCTTTCATACTCAGTTGTCCCACTTTTTGGCCAGATTTGTAGGTTTCTATAATAAATGCAATACTTAACTACCACAAATGTTACACTACATTAAACTTTTTAAAAAACCTTTTTTATAATCAAATTATTGTTTAACCGCTTGCCGACCAGCCGCCAAAGTTTTACTGCAGCAGAATGGCACGGCTAGGCGAAACAACGTTATGTTAAGTCGCTTCGCCTTTTGGCCACTAGGGGCACCAGCAGCGTGTGCCCTACCACGATGCAAGCGCCCGGCGGGTACGATGACGCCGTGGTCCCGCGATCACTCATGGTAAACACACAGATCCCGGTTCTTTCAGGGAAGAGGAGACAGATCTTGTGCTCTTGTGTGTTGTGCTATCTCTGTCTCCTCCTAGTCAGCCCCATCCCCCCACAGTTTGAACCCACACTAGGGAACACAATTAACCCCTTGATCGCCTCCTAGTGTTAACCCCTTCCCTGCCAGTGACATTTACACAGTAATCAGTGCATTTTTATAGCACTGATCGCTGTATAATTGTCAATGGTTTCAAAAATGTGTCCAAAGTGTGTCTGCCATAATGTCGCAGTCCCTATAAAAATCGCAGATCGCCGCCATTGCTAGTAAAAAAATAATAATAATAAAAAATGCCATACATTTTTGTAGACGCTATAACTTAATAGAATTAAAACTCTTTCGCAGAAGAGAGTTTAACAAGACTCGCGGCCACTCATTAAAATTAGAAGAAAAGAGGTTTAACCTTAAACTACGTAGAGGGTTCTTTACTGTAAGAGCGGCAAGGATGTGGAATTCCCTTCCACAGGCGGTGGTCTCAGCGGGGAGCATTGATAGCTTCAAGAAACTATTAGATAAGCACCTGAATGACCGCAACATACAGGGATATATAATGTAATACTGACACATAATCACACACATAGGTTGGACTTGATGGACTTGTGTCTTTTTTCAACCTCACCTACTATGTAACTATGTAACTTTTGCGCAAACCAATCAATATACGCTTATTGCGTTTTTGTTTACCAAAATTATGTAGAAGAATACATATTGGCCTAAACTGAGGAAAAAATTTGGGTTTTTTTGATAAAAAATGTGGGATATTTATTATAGCAAAAAGTAAAAGATATTGGGGGTTATTTACGAAAGGCAAATGCACTTTGCACTACAAGTGCAAACTACAAGTGCAAAGTGCACTTGGAAGTGCAGTCACTATAAATCTGAGGGGTAGATCTGAAATGAGGGGAAGCTCTGCTGATTTAATTATCCAATCATGTGCAAGCTAAAATGCTGTTTTTTATTTTCCTTGCATGTTCCCCTCGGATCTACAGTGGCTGCACTTCCAAGTGCACTTTCAGTGCAATTTCAAGTGCACTTTGCACTTGTAGTGCAAAGTGAATTTGCCTTTCGTAAATAAACCCCACTGTGTTTTTTCAAAATTGTCGCTCTTCTTTTGTTTATAGCGCAAAAAATAAAAACCGCAGAGGCGATCAGATACCACCAAAAGGAAGCTCAATTTTGTTTGGATACAGCGTCGCACGACTGCGCAATTGTCAGTCAAAGCGACGCAGTGCTGAATCGCAAACAATGGCCTGGTCATTGAGCAACCAAATCTTCCGGGGCTGAAGCGGTTAAAAAAGCCAGTGTAAAGGAAACACTGTTAAAAAAAATGCACTTGTGGGTTTAGCCAATCCATTTTTTCCTATATATTCTTCATGGGCCATGTAACTGGGGGCATAGCAGGACTGTGTCCTTTTCCTACACACTTTATGCTAAAAGTTGTCCATCTTGCCCATCTTATAAAATTGGAAGGTATGGAAACTTTTTGACACTGCCAGGTGGGAGTACTAGTTGTCACTTTTCTTGAGAGCCACTTTTAGCTACTGTATCACTCATTCCTCTGCTTCATCTTCATTTCTTCCAAGCAGACTTCCCCAGATCCAATGAAATTCAGGAGGACAGAGAGATGTATAAATCATATGGAATTTGAGGATTAGTTACCGTATATACTCGAGTATAAGTCGAATTTTTCAGCACATTTTTTTGTGCTGAAAGTGCCCCCCTCGACTTATACTCGAGTCAAGCACTTTTCTGCAGCAAAAAATGTCATTTTCCGAACCGATTTTGGGGCCCCGTATCTCAGCGCCACTTAGTGCTAGGAACCCCAAATTTGGTATGCCAACCCAGTGGATCTAGTACCACAACATATCCAAAGCTGAAGTTTCTAGCACTAAGTGGCCCCGAGATACGGGGCCCCAAAATCGGTTCGGAAAATGTCATTCTCTGCTGCAGAAAAGTGCTTGACATTTTCTGAACCGATTTTGGGGCCCCATATCTCAGGGCCACTTAGTGATAGGAACCCCAGATTTGGTGGGTAAACCCAGTGGAACTGGTACCATAGCATATCCAAAGCTGGGGTTCCTAGCACCAAGTGGCCCTGAGATACGGGGCCCCAAAACTGGTTCGGAAAATGTCATTCTCTGCTGCAGAAAAGTGCTTGACATTTTCTGAACTGATTTTTGGGGCCCTGTATCTCGGGGCCACTTGGTGCTAGAAACCCCAGCTTTGGAAATTGTATGGTGCTAGTTCCACTGGGTTTGCACACCAAATTTGGGGTTCTTAGCACTAAGTGGCCCCGAGATACGGGGCCCCAAATTCGGTCAACTGTGTCTATCTGCAGCAATGTCATTTCAGGACCCTTTGGGTTCAGAGACCCCAAATTTTGGCTGCAGCTAGGGGGCATCTAGGAACCCTTAACTACCGAGTTTGAAGTTCAGGGGACCTATGGCTGCAAATGGGCACAGTGAGGCATGCAAATGGGCACAGTGATGCTGCAAATGGGCATTGTTGACCCTCTTTTCCACTTACAGTAGCTGTGCATTTCTCACCCTCGTCTTATACTCGGGTCAATAAGTTTTTCCCATTTTTTTGTGGTAAATTAGGGCCTCGACTTATACTCGGAACGACTTATACTCGAGTATATACGGTACATTTACAATATGGATGTAATAATGAGTAAGAGGACATTGAAGTTGAGTCAGTTTTGTGTTATTATTATTATTATTAATATTATACAGGATTTATATAGCGCCACCACCAACAGTTTACGCAGCACTTTACAATATAAAAGGGAGACAGTACAGTTAAAATACAATAAAATACAAGAGGATTAAGAGGGCCCTGCTCAGAAGAGCTTTCAATCTAATAGGGTGGGCAGGTGGTACAAAAGGTTGTAAATGTGGGGAATGAGCTGATGAAAGTGGTAAAAGATTAGTTGGAGGCGTGTTAGGCTTCCCTGAAAAGATGAGTTTTCAGGGATTGCCTGAGGGCAGCTAGAGTAGGAGATAGCCGAACAGGTTGAGGTAGAGAATTCCAGAGGATTTGAGAGGCCCTGGAGAAATCCTGGAGATGAGCATGGGAGGAGGAGACCAGGGAGCTTGATCGTAGGAGGTCCTGAGCGAAGCGGAGAAGACTGGATGATATTTGGAGACAAGATTGGTGGTGTAGCTCGAGGCAGAGTTGTGAATGGCTTTGTATGTTGTGGTTAGTATTTTGAATTTAATTCACTGGGCGATCAGGAGCCAAGCCAGTGTAGGGAGTGGCGGAGAGGGGTGGCAGACACTGAGCAGTTGGTAAGGTGGATAAGTCTGGCAGCAGCATTCATGATAGACTGAAGAGGGGATAGCCTATGGAGAGGTAGGCCAATGACAAGAAGTTGCAATAGTCAAAGTGAGAGATAACAAGGGAGTGAATAGTAGCTTGGTGGTTTCATTTGTTAAAAAGGGGTGTATTTAAGTGATGTTATGGAGGTGAAGTCTACAAGCTTTTGACAACAATTGGATTTGGGGCTGAAAGGACAGGTCAGAGTCTAGGATTACACCTAGTACCCTGGCATGAGGGGAGAGATTGATGGCTGCATTATTAATTTTGATAGAAAAGTCATGGAGGGGGGCACGGGCCGAGGGGGGGGGGATATTACCAGCTCGGTTTTAGGGAGATTTCGTTTAAAGTGGTTGTACGCCCTGTACAACCACTTTTACTTACAGGTAAGCCTATAATAAGGCATACCTGTAGGTGCTTGAAATGTCTCCTAAACCTCCACGGTTTAGGAGATGTTTACTAAGAAGACGAGTGCCGATGACTACGGCGCATGCGCGCCAATTATATCGGCGCATGTGCCCTTTAGAAAGGGCACATTGTACCATTTCTAATAGGGGTCATGCCGTGAGTAATGTCACGTGACTCTGGCCAGTCACAGAGCTGGAGTTTGCGGCCCCCGGAAGGAAAAGAGGCGAAGATGGAAGCTTCCTGCTCGTGGGGACAATGGCAATAGCGCGGGCTTCGGTGTCAGGTAAGTGACACATAATGGGCTACTATGCAATGCATAGTAGCCCATTATGCTTTACCTTTGCAGGGAACAAATTCCCTGCAATAAATTTAAAAAAGATTAGATAAATTTGGGTGTCATCGGTGTATAGATGGTATTGGAAGCCATGGGCGGTTATCAAGTGACCAGGGGAGGAGGTGTAGATAGAGAAGAGAAGGGGTGCAAGAACAGAGCCTTGTGGGGAACACAAACGGTCAATGGAGAAGAGGAGACAGAGTTGTAGGTAACACTGAAGGAGTGCTGTGATAGGTAGGAGGGGAACTAGGATAGAGCAAAATCTTGGAGGCCAAGGGAAGGGAATTTATTGAGAAGTAGCGGGTGGTCAACAGTATCAAAGACCGCAGAGAGGTCAAGTAGTAGGAGTATGGAGTAGTGGCCATTGGTTTTAGCAGTTAGTAAATCGTTAGTGAGTTATAGTAAAGCAGTTTCTGTGGAGTGCTGTGAGCGAAAGCCAGACTGTCAGGGGTCAAGAAGGTTATTTTCACTGAGATAGGAGCTAAGACAGTTTTAGATTAAGCATTCTAGAAGTTTAGAGGTGAATGGGAGCAATGAAATGGGTCTTAAGTTGTTCAGGTTGATGGGGTCCAGTGAGGGCTTTTTAAGTATGGGAGTGATCTGTGCATGTTTTAGAGTGGAGGGGAAGATTCCACTAGAGAGGGAGAGATTGAAGATGTGAGTGAGGGAGCATAGGATAGAACAAGAGGGTGACTATAGTAGTTGTAGGGGAACAGAGACAATTGGTTAGGTGAACATCTGAGAAAAGTTTTGTAACCTCTTCAGTAGTAGCCACTTCAAAAGAGGAGAGTATTGACTGTGCTGCTAGGCAAGCTATGTTGAGTGGGGAAGATGTACGCACAGTGGAGGTGTCCTCCAATATTGCATAAATCTTGTCTTTGAAGTGATTTGCAATCTCTTGAGCAGTGAGCGAGTTAGTGGGTAGAGGTGAACAAAGCAGAGAGGTAAAGGTTTTGAAGAGCCGACGGGGACTGGATGACATGGTATGAATAAGAGAAACAAAGTAGGCTTGTTTGGCAACATGGAGGCAGGAATTGTATTTTAGGAAGGCAGATTTATGTAGGGTGAAGTCCTGCAGGCATTTGGTTTTACGCCACAGTGGTTTAAGAGCACGGCAATGTCTCCTGAGATTGCTAATGTTGTCAGTTTGCCAGGGCTGTAACGCTCGGGGCCTGATTCTGCAAGTAGTTAGAGGAGCAAGTGCGTCCAGTGATGATGAGAGTGAACTGTTTTAGACAGAGGTGGCCAGGTCAGGACAGGACAGGGGAGAGATTATGTCATATAGGTGGTCAGTAGCAGAATAGGGAAGAGAAGGGTTAAAGTGGTGAAGGTTCCTACAAGTAATCATTTGCTGCTTGGAGGGATGGGTGGTCGGAGAAAAGGATACAGTGAAACTGATGAGGTTGTGATGAGAGAGAGGAAAGGGAGTGTCAGTGAAGTTGCCAGGAGTGCAGAGATGTGGGAAAACAAGGTCAAGGGTATTACCATTGGAGTAAGTGGACGTGTGTGTCTATTGGGTTAGGTCAAAACATGAAGTTAAGTTGAGAAGTTTAGCTGTAGCTGGCCTGTTAACATTCACAGGGATGTTGAAGTCACCAAGAATGATAGTGGGTATTTCAGAGGAGAGAAAGTAGAGTAGCCAGGCAGCAAAGTTATCAAAAAAGTGCATTACTGTCAGTTTTCACTATCAGCATTTTGAAGGAGCCAAGGTGTAAGGTAAGTATATTTTTGCTTTTCCCTAGTGTTTTTTTTTTTCACATTTAATTTTGTATGTATAATGGGGATGGGGGGGTCTTTAAAATATGTTTCTTGCTTTGCTCATGTCTTAATAATTCAATGGTTGATACATTTTAAAGAATATTCAGGGTTGGAAAGGCTATTGGCCAGCAATATTAACCACTTGCCGCCCGCCATATAGCAGAATGACGGCGGCAAAGTGGTTTCAATATCCTCACTGGGCGTCATATGACGTCCTCAGGATATTGAGCCGCTGCGCGCCCCCGGGGGCGCGCATCGCGGCGATCGTTGTTGCGGGGTGTCATTCTGACACCCCGCAACACCGATCTAGGTAAAGAGTCTCTGACGGAGACTCTTTACCACGTGATCAGCCGTGTCCAATCACGGCTGATCACGATGTAAATAGGAAGAGCCGGTGATCGGCTTTTCCTCACTTGCGTCTGACAGACGCGAGTAGAGGAGAGCCGATCGGCTGCTCTCCTGACAGGGGGGGTCTTTGCTAATTGTTTATCAGCACATCCCCCCCTCGGATCCTACCCAGGACCACCAGGGAAGCCGCCCAGGACCACCAGGGAAGCCGCCCAGGACCACCAGGGAAACCAGCCACACAGGACCACCAGGTATGCTCCCTAGACCCCCAGGGAAAAACTAATCAATGCAAAGGCAGCTGCCAATCAATGCCCAGGCAGCTGCCAATCAGTGCCCACTCCAATGCCTACCACTGCCAGTGCCACCAGGGATGCTTATCAGGGCCGTGTATCAGTGTCGTATATCAGTGCCCATCAGTGCCACCTATCAGTACCCATCAGTGCCCATCAGTGCCGCCTACCAGTGCCCATCAGTGCCCAGCAGTGCCACCTATCAGTGCCCATCAGTGCCACCCATAAGAACCCATCTTTGCAGCATATCAGTGCCCATCAGTGTCGCCTATCAGTGCCCATCAGTGCCACCCAGTGCCACCCATGAGTGCCCATCAGTGCTGCCTATCAATGCCCATCAGTGCTGCATATCAGTGCCACCCATCAGTGCCGCCTACCAGTGCCCATCAGTGCTGCATATCAGTGCCCATCGTCAGTGCTCGTCAGTGCCCGCTCATTGGTGCCACCTCATCGCTGCTGCCTTATCAGTGCCTGTCAGTGCCCATCAGTCAAAGAGAAAACGTACTTATTTACAAAATTTTTAAACAAAAACAAAAGCAAAACTTTTATTTTTTTCAAAATTTTCGGTATTTTTTTATTTGTTTCGCAAAAAATAAAAACCGCAGAGGTGATCAAATACCACCAAAAGAAAGATCTATTTGTGGAAACAAAATGATAAAAATTTAGTTTGGGTACAGTGTTGTATGACCGCGCAATTGTCATTCAAACTGCGACAGCACTGAAAGCTGAAGATTGGTCTGGGCAGGAAGGTGTATAAGTGCCCTTTATTGAAGTGGTTAAGGAATGCTCATATAGTGGCAGACCTTATTTTGTTTCAAATGTTTACAGAAAATGTGCAGTAGAAATTCACAGTATTTGTACTTGGACATTGATCCATGATCCAGATAAATGTTCCATCTCCAAGTAGAAATCTCAGAAATACGAAAGGAAAAAGCACCAGGCTATTATTAGAGATGAGTTTCAGTTCGGGATGAACATGAGTTTGACTGGATCCTAGCTTCGTGGCAGTTTGGCGAATAGCCACAAACAGACCAAATATGGGCAGTTTGTCTACTCGAACTCCCAGCTTATGTTTGTAAATTACCATTAGCAGGGGATCTGTCATTTTGTGGCAGTAGCACTACTGCCACAAAATGACAGATTCCTGACTGTCCAGTTGTTTGTAAACAAACCAGTTGGTGATTCCTGGTAATTTCATTGATCATTGATCACTAAATGACAGATCCCAAACTGGTTTATTTACAAGCAGAAACTGGCCATGGATTTGCCATTTAGCAGTGGTAGTGCTACTGTTGCAAAATAAAAGAAGCATGAATAGCTTATGTTTGTAAAATAAAAAGTCACATTTAAAAGGTTAAATCATACTGTTCTGTAACTTCTTTGAAAAATGATCTGTCATATTTGTACACACAGATACAGTTACAGTCAGAATTGCAGGTACACCAATGATAAAAGTTCTGTGTGAATTTTGTAATGTTGTGCTCCCTTTCCCATATGTCCCTGATTTCTGTGCCTCCTCATGGAATTGTAGGTTGCACTATATAACAATAAATAATCACACTACAACAGGTTGGAATAAAATTGGCCACGGCACCTTTATTGGTATTAGAATTAAACAAATAACTTTATTCAATAAACCATGAAATATAATAAATATTCTTTCAAATTAAAACCAATTCTAACTTGCTCAGTCATAGGACTCGAGCTGAAAAATTAAATTCATAAAAAATAAGTCCCCCCTTGATTCAAGGGTGACATAACCACATAATAGTGCCAGCGACAAGGGTGGGAGGGAAGGGGAGCTCAAACTTAAGCCACCTCAGGGCAAGTGTGAGTGGGTCTGTCACACAGAGGCTTATATAGCCTCTTAGTCTGAGGAGAAAACAGTTTTCCAGCTCCTTGCCTCGTGACCTCTTTTTTTTTTTTGAAAATTAAAACTTTATAAAATATTTTTCTTTGGCAACCACAATCCCATGATGCGGGCGCTTTAATGCGCCCACTGTTCATGGAATTGTAGGTTGCACTATATAACAATAAATAATCACACTACAACAGGTTGGAATAAAATTGGCCGCGGCACCTTTATTGGTATTAGAATTAAACAAATAACTTTATTCAATAAACCATGAAATATAATAAATATTCTTTCAAATTAAAACCAATTCTAACTTGCTCAGTCATAGGACTCGAGCTGAAAAATTAAATTCATAAAAAACAAGTCCCCACCAGCCGGGTTTTGAAAACAAAACCAGGCTACCCCAGCACCGCGGCCTGTTCAATGCAATTTTGAAGACCTAAATTGAAAATGTCAAACCAACATCTGAAAGATGTACACCATCTTCTCTGTAAAGACCAGGAAAACCACCTTCCAAATCTACGTGACAGAAGGAGATCCCCCCGATTAATGTTAAAAAATTTTCAATTGAATGATTAATTCTCCGCTTTATCTTTTCCAATGGTCTGCTGTCTTTAGAATATAACCAATGCAGTCGAGACACCATTTCAGAGAAAACAACACACGTATCTACCAACATCGTTACCTCCAACGTGTAAAATTATGATAGATGGATAAGGCCAAGAAAGAAATAATTCAGAAATGTGAAGGAAAACATTAGACCATTGTAGACCACGAATACCTTTCCAAAGTATAACAAACTTATCAGCAGGCAACAATAAGTTGGAACCATAGCAACGCTAAGCAGCTCTCTTATGAGCCCAGTAAATGTATAAATGGCTAAATATCCAAATGCAAGATTTATCACCTATAATCAAAGAGACAAGTTAGGACAGATGTAAATGTTAAATCTACTAGACTCCCATCTACCTAATCTCATAATAACTTCATCACTCAAACCCAATCTAGCAGCTTCAGTAGCGGCTCCAATTCTGAAAGAATGAGTAGAAAATTTGAAAAGGGAAAGGCCCAAATGAGTAAAACAACGTTTTAAGACTGCTGAAAACTGGAATTTTGTCATAGGAGATGAATCTATGTGAACAAAAAATGCTGACCTGAAGCTGGTCTGGCTGAAAGGTATTTTTTGAGAATTAATAAAGGACAGAGGATGGAGTCACCAAAAGCGAATAGATTGAGCCACTGGCCTTTGCCTGATCTATCCATTTTGATTTTCTGACAAAAACAAAGACCTTATCGTCTGAAAAGGATACTTCTGATAAAAACAAACCTTCTAAACTGTGTTTGTTATTTGGCAACATCTCGGATATACGAAAGGCCGCAAAAAACATCAAAACGAATGCAGCATGAAATAAAATAGCTTCGTATTCCGAGATGCAAATAAAAGGAGTAGCCAAACACAGCTTTGACAAAGTGTCCAAAGTAATTGGCCTTCGCTTATCTGGAGCCAACTTAACCTTCCGTAAACCTTTTAAAGCTTGTTTAACAGAAAAGAAACTGTTACAGGCTGGGAAATTATTAGCTACAGGAAAAAAGAAACTCCTGCTAATATTTTATTAATGTGATTAAAGGAAAAATCCAATTGAATTAAAGAACAAAGAAATGCTAAGATTGAACTCTCAGAAGGTGGTAAAGCAGGAGAACCCAATTCCTTATTGAAATTCAACCACCTTTCACATGCAACCAAATAATTGGTCCATGTTTTTTGAGCAATCAAATTCTTAATAACCTGGATTACTGGGTTTAAATTAGATCCCAAAGATGACTCGGGCAGCGGTACCCAACCAGATCTGCGTGAGGCTTTTTTTTTTTATAGCTGTCTGAAGCGAGCCATCTGGAATCGAGACAAGGCATCAGCGATGACATTAAGATTGCCAGGTATATGTTGTGCCTTAATCCAAATGTTTAATTTTAAACATAAGAGAACTAAATAACGCAAAAGTTTTATGACCAGTAACGATTTTGAAGAAAGACAGTTTAAAGCGAATAATACACCTCTATTATCTGTATTGATAATGATTCTTTTGTTAGCGAGCTGATCGCCCCAAATTTCCAAAGCCACTAGAACCGGAAAGAGTTCCAGCAAAACTATGTTTTTCGTAAACTTGTTAACAATCCAAATTGGGGGCCATACGCCAGAACACCAATGAGAACGAAAAATAGCAGCAAAACCTTGAGAACCAGCAGCGTCTGTGAATAACTCTAAATCTGCTGCGAAAACAAAGTCATCCTGAAAAAAGATCTGCCATTAAAATCCTGCAAAAATTGGGACCATACCAGTAGATCATCTTTTAGAGCACAGGTCAACCTAATGTGGGAAAATGGGGATTTTAGACCTGACATAGCCAAGGATAATCTTCTAGAAAATATACTACCCATAGGCATAATGCGTGTAGCAAAAGCCAGAAGACCCAGAAATGATTGAAGCTCTTTTAATAAAATCTTTTTTCTGCGCAGGAAGAAGGAAATAAAGGATTGTAACCTGTACATTTTTAGAGCAGGAAGCCCAAACTGGAATAATTGCGTATTAATTTTAATGCCTAAGAATTCAATAATTGGAGATGGAAAAGTAATTTTTTCCATTGCTAGGGGGATACCAAAATATTTAGATAAAAGGAAAAATAACCTGAGGATTAAATCGCAAACTAAAGAATCTGGCGGACCAATGAACATGAAGTCATCTAGATAATGAATTATCCCCGTATGACCCGATTCAAATTGTAGTACCCACTGAAGAAAAGAAGCAAAAAAATTTCGAAATAAAAACAGGACAATGAACAGCCCATTGGAAGGCATTTATCATAAAAGAAATAGCCTTCAAAACAGAAACCAAGGGAATTGTAAGATTCTGGAGCAATGGGCAATAATCTAAAGGCTGATTGGATGTCTGCTTTGCTAATAAAGCACCCCGACTAAATTTTCTAATAATATGAATAGCATCATCAAATGTGGCATATTTGACTGTAGTAGATAATGGGTCAATTTCATCATTTAGGGATTGACCTGTAGGAAAAGAGAGATGATGAATGAGCTGATAAGAGTTAGGCTCTTTTTTAGGTACTAAAAACAACGGGGAAACTCTAAATTATTAAACGGTGGAGAGAGAAAAGGGCCAGCAATCCTATTGGCTGAAATTTCTTTTATTAATTTTTCCCTAACTATTTCACTATTGAGGGAGACTGATTTCAAATTTTTGAAACTTGACAACCTGGACCTGTGAAAATAGTGAGTTTAAAACCTGTAGAAAAACCTTCAATTAGTAATTGTGCTTTCTCCTTGTCGGGGTACAACATTAACCATGGATGCATTTTGATTAGCCTCACAGGCGTGCAGGCTTTTTGTATGATCCCTGAGGACTTGATTGCTAGATGTACTTTTAAAGCATCTGGAGACTGGGTGGTTACCAAAACAAAAAGAACATTCATGACGGTAACGACATGAATTCAACCATTTGCATTGATTTTCATTAAATGCGTAACATGTTCCTTTCTTATAAACTGATGCTGACGCATTTGAGGTCAGATTTGACTGAGGCTCTTGCATATATCGGTTTCTGAGGAATAATTAAATTTAACCACAGCCCAACATCTTTGTTACCCCATTTTAAATTAGGGTATATTGCAATTTTTTGTCGAAAAGATTCGTCGTAGTTAAACCATCCCATGCCGCCAAAACTTTTATATGCCTCCAAAATATGCTCCAAATGTTGAAAAAGTCCAGGACATTTCTCTGGATGCTTCTCACCCATTATCGCAGAGAATATACAAAACGCCTGCAACCAATTAAAAAAGGATCTAGCAACAGGTCGGCGTCTATCTTCAGCACTATCCTCAGATCTTCTATCCATTTTTATAATGAAATCTTTAGCAATAGGTAATAACGATAATAAATCCAAGAATTCCCCTTTCCATATTTTTTCTTTTAGGGTCGGTTTACACTGGGGCGACTTGGGATCCGACTTGTACGCCCTCAAGTCGCCCCAAGTCGCCCCAGAAAGAGATTCAATGGGAGTGAACGGGAGCGTCTTAATAGACACTACTGAAGTCACTCCGACTTCAGAGCGTACTCTCTGTACTACTTGGATCCGACTTGGTAGGCGACCTGTACCATAGAAATCAATGGAAGTCGCCTCCAAGTCGGATCTCTCTGTAAAGTCAAGCGAATTTGCAGGGAAAACCCCTCCCTCCCAGAGAGCTGATTGTCCTGTGATTGGCCACAGCCGAAGTCGCCTGTCATGGAGGCGACTTCAAGTCGCGTTGTAATTTGCTAAAGTCGCGCTGAAGTCACGCTGAAGTCGCGTTGAAGCCGCGTTGAAGTCGCCGTGCAAAGTCGCGCTGAAGTCGTGTTGCCCCTGTGTGAATCGAGCCTTACTGATAAAGGCAAATGAAAACCTAACAAAGACATTTCACAGGGGAGTACCTCTTTAAAACATGTCTCAGAAACAGAGTTAGGAATGCATACAGGAATGCTTGTATTTATAGGAATAGGATTAATATTAGCTACAGAGTTACCAGACCAAACCTTAGCTGGAGAAGGAGATACGTTTGTAGAGACAGACGTGGAATTATTAATAGCTATATTCTCATTAAATTTATTTAATGACACTAATAATTGATTAATTAATTCATTTTGAGCAAACTTACCAGCATGACTGTGTTCAGACTGACTGCATCTGACAGGAATTTGTATACCTGGTGCTGTTACTTGACTATCAGGACCGACTGGACTGTTTTCAGAATGACTGCATCTGACTGGAATCTTGACTAAAATCACCTGTAAGGGTGGAAAGAGACAGAGGGGCTCTCACAGCATCCAGCCTGGCTGGCCTGGATGCAAGCGATGCCACATTTGACTGAGGTATCTGCCTGGACTGACTACCAGCATACTGTGGCGACTGCTGTATTGTAGGTGAAGCCAGGCTTGCAGGTGGAGAGTCCGGCGAAACATCTGTTAAACTAGGCAAAGTTGCTTCATTCCTGGGCTGAGTTTCCCTGCATTGTGTTGATGATATGTGTGTTCTACCCCTGCCTCGGCTATTACGGCTTGGAGAAGGGGATAAAACTCTCCTACTTCTTTTCCCCCGCCTGTTGCTTCTTCCAACCCCTTGCACTGACTCCGCTTGCTCAGTTATGGCTGTAATTCTATCCTCACTCACTGCTGCTGTTTCTAAAAAAGAACATTCTGAGGGAGAGCTCCGCTGAATGCTGTGAGCCTGTGAGCGCTGTGCTGAGTCAGAGACAGCTGGCCGAGATTCACAGAGCTGCTCCATAGCTCGCTGTTCCGCTACATTACCCACAGGAGTGTCCATTTCTGAGAGAGCTAAACACCGCTGGAGCCATTCATCACCTCCTTCTGCTGCAGCCCTTTCAAGGACTCTTCTTACTAGCGACTTCATGCCCAGAGACAGCCCAAGCCAGCCAGGTTAGCGCAGGGGAGCTCAAACTTAAGCCACCTCAGGGCAAGTGTGAGCGGGTCTGTCACACAGAGGCTTATATAGCCTCTTAGTCTGAGGAGAAAACAGTTTTCCCACTCCTTGCCTTGCGCCCACTGTTCATTCTCTTTCAGTTCAACCTCTCACACCATGCTTGTAAGGTTCTTGTGTTTACGTTCAGATAAATGACAGCTGAAGTTAATTAAACAGCAGCTGGTCTGCAGTTTTTGAAAAGTGAACTTTGTCATTCCAACTTGTAACCATAGAGAGGTTCTGGAACTACAGCCAATCAGGAAAGGTCTGGCACTGATACATATCTGTATCAGAGCATCCTGGTTGGAGGCAGTTCCAGGACACCTGGTTAGTTACACTTTTTAATGACAGAAAACACTTATATTAAACTGCGAATATGCTGCTGTTTAATTCATTGTGGCCGTGCAGATTAGTGATGCCAGGAAGTGGTACATTGCTGGATTATGCTTAGATCTGTGGGACTGCAGGATTTGTTTCAAATTCAGGGACAGTCCCACAGAATCTGGGACTGTTGGAAGGTATGGTACAGCAAATACACCTACTGTATGGAACAACGGACACATAAAATCTGCTTGTTGCCACAGTTTGCGTTCTGCTTTTAGAAGCAAAAGCAGGATTAAAATTAATCTGTACTTGTTCCTTTTATTAGACCAGCTGCGCCCACACTTTATGATTGACTAACTGACCCCAAGGCCAAACTCAGAGTATGGGCACATGTAAAGATCTGTACAGACTGAATTGAAAGTATAACCACAAAAATTGAGAAAGTAAACTATCTATATATATCTATATATCTCTCTCTCTCTATATATATATATAGAGAGAGAGATATATAGATATATATACACTGTGTATATACAGTATCTCACAAAAGTGAGTACACCCCTCACATTTTTGTAAATATTTTATTATATCTTTTCATGTGACAACACTGAAGAAATTATACTCTGCTACAATGTAATGTAGTGAGTGTACAGCTTGTACAACAGTGTAAATTAGCTGTCTCCTCAAAATAACTCAGCAGACAGCCATTAACGTCTAAACCGCTGGCAACAAAAGTGAGTACACTCCTAAGTGAAAATGTCCAAATTGGGCCCAATTAGCCATTTTCCCTCCCCGGTGTCATGTAACTCGTTATTGTTAGAAGGTCTCAGGTGTGAAGCAGGTGTGTTAAATTTGGTGTTATCGCTCTCACTCTCTCATACTGGTCACTGCAAGTTCAACATGGCACCTCATGGCAAAGAACTCTTTGAGAATCTGAAAAAAAGAATTGTTGCTCTACATAAAGATGGCCTAGGCTATAATAAGATTGCCAAGACCCTGAAACTGGGCAGACACTGGAGCACGGTGGCTAAGACCATACAGCAGTTTAACAGGATAGGTTCCACTCAGAACAGGCCTCGCCATGGTCGACCAAAGAAATTGAGTGCACGTGCTCAGCGTCATATACAGAGGTTGTCTTTGGGAAATAGATGTATGAATGCTGCCAGCATTGCTGCAGGGGTTGAAAGGGTGGGGGGATCAGCCTGTCAGTGCTCAGACCATATGCCACACACTGCATCAAATTGGTCTGCATGGCTGTCAGAGAATAAGTTCAGTGCCCGTAACCTTTCCTCAAAACTAATGTCCTCCAGTCCCTTTATTTGTTTTGTTGCCCTTCTCTGGACTCTCTCCAGTTCCAACACATCCTTCCTGAGGACTGGTGCCCAGAAATGGATGGCATACTCCAGGTGCGGCCGGACCAGAGTCTTGTAGAGTGGGAGAATTATCGTTTTATCTCTGGAGTTAATACCCTTTTTAATGAATGCCAATATTCTGTTTGCTTTGCTTGCAGCAGCTTGGCATTGCATGCCATTACCGAGCCTGTCATCTACTAGGACCCCCAGATCCTTTTCCATCCTAGATTTCCCCAGAGGTTCTCCCTCCAGTGAGTAGATTGCATTAATATTTTTGCCACCCAAATGCATTATATAAATTTTTTCTGCATTAAACCTCATTTGCCATGTAGTTGCCAACCCCGTTAATTTTTTCAGATTTTCTTGCAAGGTTTCCACATCCTGTGGAGAAGTTATTGCCCTGCTTAGCTTAGTATTGTCCGCAAATACAGAGATTGAGCTGTTTATCCTATCCTCCAGGTCCTTTATGAATAAATTAAATAGAATATGTCCAAGGACAGAACCCTGGGGGACCCCACTTTTCACCCCGGACCATTCCGAGTACTCCCCATTTATCACTACCCTCTAAACTCACCCCGGAAGCCAGTTTTCAATCCATGTACTCACCCTATGGTCCATGCCACTGGACCTTACTTTGTACAGTAAACGTTTATGGGGAACTGTATTAGATGCTTTTGCAAAATCAAGATACACCACGTCTACGGGCCTTCCTTTATCTAGATCGCAGCTCACCTCCTCATAGAAGGTTAATAGATTGGTTTGGCAAGAAAGATTCTTCATAAATCCATGCTTATTACTGCTATTGATACCATTGCCATTACTAAACTCTTGTATATACAGTTGTCCCTTATCATCCTCTCCAAAATCTTGCATACAATTGATGTTAGGCTAACTGATCTGTAATTCCCAGGGATGTATCTTGGCCCTTTTTTAAATATTGGTGCTACATTGACTTTTCTCCAATCAGCTGGTACCATTACAGTCAGTAGACTGTTCGTAAAAATTAGGAACAATGGTCTGGCAATTACATGACTGAGTTCCTTAAGGATCCTCGGGTGCAAGCCATCTGGTCCCGGTGACTTATTAATGTTAAGTTTTTCAAGTCTATTTCTAATTCTGTTATGTACTTAAAGAATTTCTTGGGATTTTTTTTACTCTCCTCCGCTTAGTGCCTTTCATGTTCTATCTTAGCCACCCTAATTGCACCCTTACATTTCTTGTTGCATTATTTGTAAAGTTGGAATGTTGATGATGATCCCTCAGCCTTGTATTTTTTGAAGGCCTTCTCTTTTGCTTTTATATGCATTCTTACGTTGGAGTTAGGCCACCCAGGTCTTTTATTAGCTCTTTTAAATTTATTTCCCATTGGGATGCACTGTCTAATACCCTTATTTAATATGCTCTTAAAGCATACCCATATTTTCCTCCGTGTTCTTTGTTCCAAAGATTTTATCCCATTTATTTTTTCTAGCAAGGATCGTAGTTTAGGGAAGTTGGCTCTTTTGAAATCCAGTGTCTTTGTATTCCCCTTATGTTTCCTATCTGTGTGATTTATACTGAAACTATTTGACCTGTGATCGCTGTTTCCTAAGTTGCCCTATATTTCCACATCTGTGATCAGCTCTGTATTGTTGATAATCAGTAGGTCTAGTAACGCTCTGTTTCTAGTTGGTGCATTTACCATCTGACCCATGAAATTGTCCTGCAAGACATTTAGGAACTGGCGAGCCTTAGATGAATGCGCGCTTCCTTCCACCCAGTCTATGTCTGGATAATTAAAATCCCCTATTATATGACACTTCCCATCCTTGCTGCTAATCCAAATTGTGATAGGAGGCCCGCCTCCGCCTCCTCCCTCTGGTTAGGGGGCCTATAGCATACTCCCAGTATTACTTTCCACTTAGTTATCTCCCTTTGTAGCTCTACCCTTAAGGATTCCACTTCATCCCCTGCTCCATCATTGATTTTGTCTCTCACATTCACTCGTACATCATTTTTGATATACAGGCACACCCCTCCCCCTTTTTTACCCTCTCTATCTCTGCGATGTAAGAAATACCCTTGAATGGTTGCCAGCCAATCATGAGAGCTGTTGAACCAAGTCTCTGAAATTCCTACAAAATCTAAATCCTCCTCGTACAACAGTAGCTCTAGTTCTCCCATCTTGTCCTACAGACTCCTGGCATTGGTGAACAACTGAACATGCCACGTAGTTTAGATCGGTCGCATACTATCTCCTTTTTGGGTGTTCTGAGGTTGCAAATAAAACTTGTTACTGTACTTACCTTGGGTTGAGGTGCTTTAGTCAACCTACCACTAATGTCCCCAATACTACCCTCTGGAATTTGTTCCGTGCTGACTATCTCTACTTCTGGACCCTCCCCCCCATTGCCTAGTTTAAAAGCCCCTCTAACTTTTCGGTCAATTTCACTCTCAGCAGATCTGAACCCTCCTCATTTAGGTGCAGTCCGTCCCTTCTACAGAGCTGGTAACCAACTTAGAAGTCAGCCCAGTTCTCCAGGAACCCAAACCCCTCTTTCCTACACCAGCTCCTCAGCCACTTGTTTACTTCCCTAATCTCCCTATGCCTTTCTGGTGTGACTCGAAGTACCAGTACTATTTCTGAGAAAACTATTTTGGAGGTTCTTTTCCTCAATTTAGCTCCTAAGTCCCTAAAATTGTTTTTTAGGACACTCCATCTACCTCTGACTTTGTCATTGGTGCCAACATGCACCATGACAGCCGGGTCTTCCCCAGCTCCTCCCAGTAATCTGTCCACCAGATCTGTGATGTGCCAAACCCTAGCACCTGGTAGACAACATACAGTTCGGCGCTTCAGGTCTTTGTGACAGATTGCCCTCTCTGCCCTTCAAAGAATTGAGTCCTCTACCACCAGAATCTGTCTTTCCTTTCCCTTGGCTTTTCTCCCACCCTCACCGGAGGAGTTTTTCCCCTTGCATCTAGGGGAGTCAATCAGCTCCAGCAGTGCTGGTCCCTGACTGGTTTCACCAATGTCACTCAACGGAGCGTACTTATTGGGATCTTCCAGCGCAGGACCGGCTTCCCTGGCTCTTACCCCTCTATCCTTCCTGACTGTGACCCATCTACTCTACTTTGGTGCCTGCCCCTCCCCTCCACCCGCCTCTGTACTGGCCCCTGCCAGCACCTGCCAGGTACGATCCCAACTCTCCTTTAGTATGGAGTGTCTTTTCAGTGTTGACAGTTGCTTCCTTAGATTCAGAACCGGGGCTTCCAGAGAAACAAAGTGCTTACATTTTTCACAGCAGTATTCGCCCTCGATCGGATGATCAAGGAACACTTACATGCCGCAAGATGTACACCGAGTTCCATCTCCACACCCGCCGGCCATTGTGCCTACTAATTTAATGGGGATTGAGGATTATACCCTGTCCAAATTAACTAACAACTAGCTTCCTGACACTACTACTCAACAATACACAGGTGCTCAACAAGACAATACACAGGTACTCAACAATACAATACACAGGTACTCACAGCCCACGTGCACTCACAGTCCACGTGCACTCACAGCACTCATGTACTCACAGTTCACGTACACTCACAGTCCACATGCACTCACAGTACTCGTGTACTCACAGACCTTATGCACTCACAGCCCACGTGCACTCACAGTCCAGTGCACTCAAAGCACACATGCACTCACAGTCCACGTGTACTCACAGTCCACGTGCACTCACAGTTCTCGTGTACTCACAGTCCACGTGCACTCACAGCCCATGTGCACTCACAGCCCATGTGCACTCACAGTCCACGTGCACTCACAGCACACATGCACTCACAGTCCACCTGTACTCACAGTCCACGTGCACTCACAGTTCTCCTGTACTCACAGTCCATGTACACTTACAGCCCATGTGCACTCACAGTCCACGTGCACTCACAGCACTCATGTACTCACAGTCCCTGTGCACTCACAGCACTCATGTACTCACAGTCCACTTGCACTCACAGTCCATGCGCACTCACAGCACACAGGTACTCACAATACTCTCAATACACAGGTACTCAGGTATTCACAATATACACAATACTCAGGTACTCACAATACACCAACACTACTCAGATACTCACAATACACAGGTACTCACAATACACAGGTACTCACAATACACATAACAGCCATGGAGCGACAGCCCTGCAGACCAATTTGATGCAGTATGCGGCGTATAGTCTGAGCACTGACAGGCTGACCCCCCCACCCCTTCAACCTCTGCAGCAATTGGATATGGACGAAGAAATCTGGACAGCCGCACACCAGAATAAATTATGTTCGCCTTTATTCGTAGAACAGGATCATGGAGTGTACAGGGCACCACAGTGGGGTGGCACAGAAAAACAGTTGATGCGTTTCACACTTTCATTAAGTGCTTACTCATAGCTAATAAAGGCGAACATAATTTATTCCGGTGTGCGGCTGTCCAGATTTCTTCGTCCATATCTACTTGTACCAGCAATAGCCAGCAGCTGGGGCTCTCCTTGTTCTGGAGGTTAAGGACGTATGCACCTTGGCTTGGATCTACCTGAGCGGTGGAATTCATATAACCTCTACAGCAATGCTGGCAGCACTCATATGTTTGTTTCCCAAAGACAACCTATGAATATGATGCTGATCACGTGCACTCAACTTCTTTGGTCGACCATGGCAAGGCCTGTTCTGAGTGGAACCTGTCCTGTTAAACCATTGTATGGTCTTGGCCACCATGCTGCAGCTCAGTTTCAGGGTCTTGGCAATCTTCTTTTAGCCTAGGTCATCTTTATGTAGAGCAACAATTCTTTTTTTCCAGATCCTCAGAGAGTTCTTTGCCATGAGGTGACATGTTGAACTTCCAGTGACCAGTATGAGAGAGTGAGAGCGATAACACCAAATTTAACACACCTGCTCCCCATTCATACCTGAGACCTTATAACACTAACGAGTCACATGACACTGAGGACATTGGGGTTTATTTATTAAAGGCAAATCCACTTTGCACTGCAAGTGCACTTGAAAGTGCACTGAAAGTGCACTTGGAAGTAAAGTCACTGTAGATCCGAAGGGGATATGCAAGGAGATAAAACATGATTGGATGATAAAATCAGCAGAGCAGTGAAAAAATTGAACATCAAATAAAAAATTATACGTTACAAAATAAAAATCAAATTAGTCCATATCTGTGTGTTTCTTCATTCGTAGTGTAAAAAACGATTGTGCAGTCTCTGAATAGTGCTGTGCTCTATCCCTTTAAATATGGTGCAAATATTGTGCTTCCCTCCAGTGCTCCCACTCACTCACTAGCAGGTATAGACTCACATGTACATTAAGAATACAAGCAGAACACCGAACCAGAGGTAGCGCATCGTCATGCATCTCACCGACCGGAAATTACATCACCAATAACTTTAATCTGATGCGTTTTTTTTTTCAATAGACTTTTTGAAGAAATTAAGCAATACAAAGCATAGTGAATGTGACAGGTCAATTTCCTATGTCACCAGAATTAAACATTTTTAAAATAAGTAGTGTTTACAAATGAAGAGCAGGAAACAGGATTTGTCTAGTACAGGGTAGATTACAGTGTAGAAGTAGTGAAAGAAAGCATATAGGGGATATTCATTGTACTCCAATCTCCCATATCTGAGGGGAGGGAGGTACAAAGAGAAAAGACAGAAGGCAGGAAACATAAACGTAACTCAAATCAAACATAGGGTAAACCATCAATAATTGAGAACTGGATGGATTCTGCTAGCTGAAAAAAATTTAACATTTTGTGTGTGTGTGTGTGGGGGGGGGGGGGGGTAATGGTACACCTGTTTCCTTGAGACGAGACACCTGTAGGTGAAGTATAGATCAGGGGCAAAGTGCTATCCTTTATTGTATATGAGAAAAGAGAGCGCTTAAGAGGCATCCTCCTTGTTGTAGAGCATTTGGAAGTCCTTGTGATATGCAAATGAGCTGTCAAATCTCTCTATTTCCTCTAGAGACAAAGTGGAGCATATGAAGGCCTGTCACCTTAGGTAGAATCATTTCCTGGAAGTATTGTGATTTAGGTGAGTGGTGAGTTTTTCCTTGTATAGTAACATCAGTAGTTCCTGTTTCATCTGTGAAATTTTTGGTGGATAGGAAGAGGTCCAGTTTTTTAAAATGGCTCTCCTGGCAACTAAGAGGCAGATTAAACTCCAGCCTTTGTGTTGGGTATGAATGTTTGGGGACCACATCAGGAGTAGGGATGGGCGAACGGTTCGGCCCCAGCATAACTTTGGGCCGAACTTTCGCTGTTCGGATGTTCAGTGAACAGCCGTACAAACGGGTCATTCGACCGTTTGTTCAGCCCCCCGAACCGACCAAAATGCATTGCAGTGCTGAACAGTGTATTGCAACCTCTGATTGGCTGAAGCAGTGAAATCTTCAGCCAATCAGGGCACAGAGCACTGTCAGAGTCATGATTGGACACTGTTATCATGACTTTATCCAATCATGGCTCAATCCACAGTATAAAAGTATTCTTTCAATGGCAGCCATTTTCAGTGTGATTTTGGCGTGGAGAGAGATAGAAAAGGGCTCTGTTTAGTGCTATTAGTTAGTTAGTGTGCTATACTGTGCTATTTTGCTTCAATTGTCAATGTAGAATATTTGTTTAGTGTCAGTCCAGGGATAGTGTGAGTTTAGTGAGGAGGACCATCATTCAGCTTTGCATAGTGTGCAGCTAGAGTAGGGACAGCTCAGATAGTTTCACTGTAGTGTAGTGAGACCGTGTCATTCATACATACATTAGTGTAGAGTAGGGACAGCTCAGATAGTTTCAGTGTAGTGTAGCTAGACCATATCAGTAATCTTTACATTTGTGTATAGCTAGAGTAGGGACAGTTCAGATAGTATCAGTGTAGTGACAGTTGAACACCGTCTATTTGATTGCGTTACTGCCAGTTTAACGCCATTTACTTCTGTGTGCATTACTGCCAGTTTAACGCCATATAGTTTTGTGTGCGTTACTGCCAGTTTAATGCCATATAGTTCTGTATGCGTTACTGCCAGTTTAAGGGCATATAGTTTTGTGTGCATTACTGCCAGTTTAACGCCATATAGTTCTGTGTGCGTTACTGCCAGTTTAACGCCATATAGTTCTGTATGCGTTACTGCCAGTTTAACGGCATATAGTTTTGTGTGCATTACTGCCAGTTTTACGTCATATAGTTCTGTGTGCATTACTGCCAGTTTAATACCATATAGTTCTGCATGCGTTACTGCCAGTTTAACGCCATATAGTTCTGTGTGTGTTACTGCCAGTTTTAAGAAAGAAAAAAGATGCGCAAAAAAACGCAGCAAATAACGATGAGTATTACTGTAAACAAATTCTCTAAAACATAGAAATGTGAAAAAATTGAATGGTGTATCAAAACATATAGTCCATGTGATATGTGAAAAATAAAAAAAATTAAAAAAAAGTGAATTCATCAAAAACAGGAAATCTTCAAAATTTAGGAGATGTAAAGTCCTTCACTTAATCCCAGAAAGCAGGACACATATTCCTCAATCGAATCATTTAGGATACGGAGCATAGAGTGTAAATACAAACTGCTTACCAGATCTGTTGGATCTCAAATGATAGAGATCAGAAGCGCTTGTGCTTTAGCCTGCCGGCAGGTGAACTTGCAGTGATTGAAGAAGGGTGCACCCGTTTATCCAGGAACCAGCAAGGACAAAACTTCACCTCTGGGACACACTTATAAAAGCAAGGATCAGGAGATTCTCATGTAAGGAGGGACACAAGAGGGCTTCATGGTGCAGTATGTTCCAGCAAAGGTTTTTATTTAAAAACAAATCATACAAGTAAAAAGTCCATAAATTCAAGCAGGTAAGAAAAGTAAGCTTGAATCAGCTGCGGTGTCTACCAGTCAGCTGTTCAGCGTGATGACGTCACAGGCTCATGCTCCACCCGACATGTTTCCCCTTAACAGGCATCCACTGGGAACGAAGTTACTGCCAATTTAACGCCATACAGTTTTGTGTACGTTACTGCCAGTTTGACACCATATAGTTCTGTTTGTCACTGTACGTTTGGCGCATTATATTGCAGTATATTATAGTGTATTCTTGGAGTGTGTCTGTGTAGTGTGGGTACTCAAATTAAAGTGCACCAAACACCTCTTTACATTGATTAAAGTGCATCTATGTACATATTTCAACTTGTTCTTCACATTTGCTTATAAGCATCGCCCCCTCCCTCCCAGTAATGTCTGGGAGGACAACAATGAGAGCCAGAGATTCCCTTGGCACTATAAGGGGGCCAGCAACAAATGTGTCCACAGGCAAAGGGGGACGTGGTGGTCAGTCCTCAGGCAGGGCATCATTTCCTCTGTTTAGTGAGTTTGCCCGTGCTATCCAGCCACAGCATGCAGAGGAGATGGTGGACTGGCTTACTAAACCTTCCTCATCCTCCTCATCCTCTGTCACACAAGCAGAGACAAGTGTGCAGTCCCCTGCAGTTGCCAGAGTGGATAAACCTGCCTCCTTGTCCACATCTATTCCTGCCATAGCCCCAACATCAGCCATTGAGGAGTCAGCTGAGTTACTGTATTTGACCACAGCGTCAGCCACTTGCTCCTTGATGATGCCCAGCCATTACTGAATTCAGATGTTAGTTCTGAGGTTGAGGATGACAGGAACATGAGCCTAGAGAGAGGGAGGAACACTTGTAGACAAATTGGCATTCATGTTCCCCAAGCCGCAGCATATTGCCAAGTTGTCTCCAGTGGTAATGATGAAGATGGAGGAGATGGAGATGATGATGATGATGATGAGGTCACTAATGTGACTTGGGTGCCAGATAGAGCAGAGGAGGAAACTGAAGGTGAGGTGGCACAACTCCAAGGAGGTCGACATCAAGAAAGAGTAGAGAGCAGCCACCCTATTCCATCACATTCTGCAGCTGTTATCTCCCGGCCCACTCCCCAAAGCTCAGCTGTCTGGGCCTTTTTCAGCACATCTGCAGCAGATAGCACTGTTGCTATCTGCAAACTGTGTCTCAGGCACATCATATGTGGCAAAAACACCAACCAAATGCATATCATTGCAATTTTTTTTGCCTTCATCAAGAGCACCTCTATAGGGGGTGGGAAGGCGCCCCCGACACCCAAAGAGTAATTTTCTGCACCTGTTTGACAGGTGCATATCATTGTCATTTTTTACAGTAAGGCCAATTCTTGCTTTCAACAAAAATACCTCTAAAGGGTTATGGTGGGAAGGCGCCACCAACACCCGAAGACCAATTTTTCTGCACCTGTTTGAAAGGTGCATATATTGCAATTTTTTACAGCAAGGCCAATTCTTACTTTCATCAAGATTACTTCTATAGGGTTACGGTGGAAAGACGCCACCGACACCCAAAGACCAATTTTTATGCACCCGTTACTTCTATACAAAGTCAAAGTGACACCAGAATGTATCCAAAAAGTCTCTAATCTTATTCCCAGTGCACTACATTGTGGCCTCATCATACACACTTGCTCCTTAGCTGTTGCTGAGCAAAATAAAAGCAGCTTGCAGGGAAAATGTCATTTATTTTGGCTTTATTACTGCAATCATTACTGCAGCAGATTCTAGACTTGGTACAGATCTTTACAGGTAGACTAAGGGGACCCCCCAGGCACTATATTGGAAGGAATTTTTAATTTTTAGGCTTTCACTTTAAAAATCAAAAAATCACTGCTCATTTAAAAATTACGTTTTTCACAAACTTTTTTTTTATTGATACATGTCCCCCAGGGCAGGATCCGGACCCCTAAAACCATCTATTTTTTACTATTTGAATGTTGGAACATATATACAACTAGTTGGGTTTAAAGTGTATGCAGGGTAGGATCTATTTTATATACAGTACTTCCATATGTACATTGTACTAGCTATAATGTTCATTCCTATTTTGTAATTTAAATTTAATAAAATAAAACTATTTTTACTTTTTATAGTCTAACTACTCGTGTGCCCTCAAAGTCCAATTTCATTAGTTCCCATACTTGACATATATATCACAGGGACGTTGGCACACCATTTTTAGCAGTACCTACAGTGTCACCCTGTTTTCAGGTACATACTCATTTGGGATTTTTTAAAAATAACTTTCTGTAAGTAGACAATCTAGTAAAAATATTCAAAATCTCTTACTGCCTACCCTGCACGAGGTACAGATGAAGCTGATACATTGCCAGTAATAGAAAACATGAGTCTTAGGTAGGGTGAATCTTTCTGCTATGACCGTGAAGGAGTGAGGTGTTCCAGATTCCAGGTCACACAGAGACGACAATTCAATAAGACCTTTGTGTTGCCATAGAGAGATTTTGTTGTGGGGTTACCTATGATTGGTAAATGCCTAGAGATGTGGGGGGGGGGTAGGCTCTTTTGTGTCTCCCTCCATGCTATGACTGTATCTCTCAGAAGTAGCCTCTAGAGAGTATGGGTGTGCCCTTGCTGATTATATAGGGTAGTTTGAGTAGTGGAAAGCCTTTGAAATCCTGTCTAGGCCTATCTCTTCTGGGGAGGAGTAGTTTTGTAATTGCTACGCGTGGCCTTTTTTTTTTGCCAAATAAATTGAGAGATAGCTCTGTTCAGCAGCTGGATGTCTTTATCTTTTAGAAGTAGTAGAATTGTTTGTAATGGATACAAGAGCCAGGCGAAACTAACCATCCTAAATAAATTACATCTCCCCCGAAGTGAAAGAGGTAGATTCATCCAGTTCTCTAGTTCTTGAGCAATTTTTTTAAGTAAAGAGGGATAATTTAGAGTGTATAATGATTTTACCTATCTTGATGCCTAGATAGGTTATGTGTAATCTGGCTATGGTGAAGGGTGAGTGGTGGGTCCAATGAGGGTTTGGTGAGAATTTCACTCTTGTTATAATTGATGCGAAGGCCAGAGCAGAGTTTGAGTTCATCAAAGGTTTTCTTAATGGTAGTCATGTCAGAAGCGGGGTTTGCTGAAAATATGAGCACGTCATCTGCGAATAACGCAGTACACAGTTCGCAGTTACCAAAATGAATTCCATGTAATGGGGCCTGTCCATTTAAATATCTAGAGAGGGGTTCTAATGCTAAATTGAAGAGCAATGGTGAAAAGGGACACCCTTGTCTCATTCCTTTGTAGAGGCGGAATTCATCGGTGGGGAGGCCTGCCACGACCAGCCTGGCCTGCAGGAGAGGTGTACATTGATTTTACAAGGTGGTTGAAAGAACCAGTAAAGCCCATTTTTGATAATACCAATGAAAGCCAGTCAAAACTGATGTTATCAAAGGCTTTCTCCGCGTCTAGAGTGATGATGGCAAAATCCTCCCCTGGGTTGATTTTGGCCTGTTCCAGAACCATCATGACTTTCCGAATATTTAGGGTGGCTGTTCTCCCTTTCACAAAAACCTGACTGGGCGGGGTGTATTAAGGATGGAATAATGGTGGCGAGTCTGGTGGCAGCAATTTATGAGAAAATTTTGACGTCTAGGTTTAAGAGTGATTTAGGCCTGTATGAGCCCAATCAAGGGGGTCTTTACCTTTTTTTGAGAGTAAAGGTAGTAAAGGTACATGTAGGGTATCTTACAACAATTGAGAGTCATATTTACAGTTCAATGGAGTGCCATCATAACATACACATCCAAGCGCCCCCCCCCGGGAGGAGAATATTAGGATTGACACGAGAGGGCCCGGCGTCCACCCTGTTCAGAAGCCATGTTAAAAGGAACCCGTCCCCACTATGCGGTCCAGGGTTGCCGGACTCTCTCTTATTTCTCAGGGTGATTTCTGCTTATGTATGTCAATTTGTACATAGGAAGAGCCGAGTTAATAGATTGTTCCCAAGAACCCACGTAGGGAGGGGATCGGGAATTCCAGTATGATTTCTCTTCTAGCATAGTATAGCAGAAAACATATAAGTATTTTGGTGTATCTAGGCCTTTGGTCATCATCATGAATGCTTAGGAGCAATAACTCAGGGGTGATCGGGAGAGCCAGCTGGAGACAAAAGTTTATGAGCTCACCCAGCTTCGTCCAGAACCGAGCCCCTCTAGGGCAGCTCCAGAACATATGCATGTATGTACCTTCTTCTCCACCACAGCGAGTGCAATTGGCAGATCTCTCTGGGTAGATGCTATGTAGCCTCTGGGGTGTAAAATAAACTCTGTGAAGGAACTTGACTTGTATCAGTCTGTCCCTGGAGGAAATGAATGCCTGGGCACTTTCTCCAAGACAGTCATCCCAGTCCTCCCTGTCTAAGTCTGATACGTCAGCCTTCCACTTCTCCCAAAGACGTTCCATCCTGGGAGAGTGAACTCCTTGCAGGTCAAAATACAGTGTAGACAAAGGTTTAGACAGCTGTTCTAGGGCCAGTCTTCCTTCTAGCGGGTCCATATCTAACTTCGGGACAGTAGGGAACTGAGCTCGCATTGCATGGCGTAGCTGGAAGTACCAGAATGTCATCCAATTGGGTAGATGGAATCGGGTTCTGAGTTCTGTCAGTGAGAGCAGTCTATCAGTCCTTAGAATATCCCCTAAAGTATTTATCCCCTACTTGGCCTAAATCTGGGGGTCAGGGATGGTGCGGAGATGTGGGAGATTGGGATTACCCCACAGGGTGAAGAGAAACCATCTGTTGGGGCAGGTAAATCTTGTCCTCACAGCAGCCCAAACCCTGAGTGTAGTCTTAGTGGAATGAGGTAGCGCAGCGTAAGCTCGGGATCCTTGATAAATCAGATTCTCCAATTCTTGAAGAGAGCCCAAAATGGCTGCCTCAAGACTGATTGCCGCATTTTCTCATGACTGTAGGAACCACCACCGGACAGTGACCAGCACCGCCGCCCAGAAATAAACTCACAGATCTGGGAGTGCCAGGCCTCCACATCTCACAGGAAGGATCAAGGTAGACTTCGCTATTTTAGGAAGGGCTCCCCCCCTTATGAAGCTGCCCATACATTTCTCCACCTCCTTAAAGAACAGGTTAGGCATCCAGGTCGGGCAGTTGCCGAAAACATAGAGAAACTTAGGGAGGAAGATCATCAAACCAGGGGCTCACCGAGAGGTAGAGGGGAGTCTGTCCAGATCAGGGGATGGAGTGATATTAAAACCCCCTACAATCAAAATATCATCAACACCATATGTGAGCACTTTCTGCATAACAGTGTTAAGCACCGAAACATCAGAAGGGGGGGGGGGCAAATAGAGACCCACCAGGACCAAGGCAGTACTAGATACAAGGGCATGCATTATTATAAAGCGGCCTTCCGGATCCGTTTTTAGATCAATAAGCTGGAAAGGGAGCTTTCTATGCACTAGGATAATGACCCCCTCTGAGTAGCTGGAGTGCGTGGCATGGTAGTGTGCCCCAACCCATGCCCTCTTCAGGCCCAAGATCCGAGATCCCACCAGATGGGTCTCCCGAAGCACAACTAGCTGGGGAGAGTATTTTTTAAGGTAAACAAAGACCAAGGAGTGTTTCGTAGCAGAGTTGAGGCCCCGCACATTCCAGGAAATTATATTGTGCATAGCCTGAGGGACATAATCTAGTTCCCATCAGGAGGTGCTGGAGTCAGGATAACAAAGTACCTGAGTCAGTGTATTCACCTGGTATGTACCAGGGGCACAGAGCTTAAGGTGGCTTCTGGCCAACAGTGAATTTATCAATCTGCACTGCCCAGGGGTTGACACGAGACCCCCCCAATTTTAACGTTTAACAGGATTGGGCAACGGTCAGATCCCACAAGTAATAAAAGTTTCCATTACCTCCAACCTCATGAAATAATGGGGTTGTATGTAGAACAGAGGCCCGCAGGCCCACCAGGAAATGGCAAACAGGTAGAGCCTGATTTAACGCATGGTCAGGGCTGGGGGGGCCATCATCCCTGCGGCGGCAAGGATTCCATCCAGTTGGCTGCCTCTCTTGGAGAGGTAAAAAATCTCACAGTTTCCCCATCCACGACTCGCAGTTTGGCTGGGAAGAGCACACTGTACTTTATTTTCCTTTCCCGAAAAGCAGCTTTTACTGCATCAAAGGACCTGTGGAGCTTTTGCATCTCCACAGAGTAATCTGGGAACACCATGAGCCTGTTGTTCTTATAGTGTATTTCTCCTGCCAGTCTGGCGGCTCTAAGCAGTTCATCCCAGTCTCTGAAAATTAGCAGCCGCAGAATAAAAGGGCGAGGGGGGCTCCCTGAGGGCCGGGCTGTGGCAGCATACGGTGGGCCCTTTCCACAGTAAAGTATGGGGATAGCGGGGCTGCAGGCAGGAGAGAGCGTAGAAGCTCTTCGGTAAAGACTATAGGATTCTTCCCCTCGGCCCCCTCTGCTAACCCTATAATGCGGATATTATTGCGGCCGCAACGATTTTCGGCATCTTCGGCTCTGTATTCTAGGGTTTAGAGCTTGGACTGAAGCGCACAAAGGGCTCCATCATGCTCTGCCACCATGTCCTCCACATGTCCCACTCTCCTCTCCGCATTAGTCAGTCGGGACCGGACCTTGTCCATGTCCTGGCGGATAAGTCCCATGTCAAGCTGCACTTCCACTATCTTGCTAGTAAGGGTCATTTGGCAGGTGGCTATGGCAGTGTGGCAGGACGCAATATCCGCCATAACCTCCAGTGTCCCCGGGGGATTAGCTGAGGCCTGTGCAGGGGAGTCAGTCTGCGATGCCATATTGGCATGTGCTGTGAAAGCAGGCTGCTGCCGTAGTTCAGGGCCGATAGTAGCCGGAGTATCATGGGGAAAACGGAGCTTCTTACCACCCTTGCCGCGGCCCGGCTATTTCTGCTGCTCCAGGTGATGGGTCTCTTGGGTACACAGAAAAGAAGGAGAAAGTTCCAGCACAGCCCTGGGCTGTGCGACCGGTCACTCTGCCATCTTGGACACACCCCCAGCATTTCGAATTTCTAGTTGGGAGGGAGAGATTTTCAGTAAGTATAGCTTATCTGGGAATAGAAATGTAGCATAACCTTATTGACTTCTGAAGGTGTGGTTTTAATGGTCTCACAAAGAGGTGATGTGAGTGGGCCGATGTGGACCTTTACAAAGCCTCGCTAGAAGCTTACCCGCGTTGTTACCGTATTTATGTAACATGGCATCCATATGTGCACGTTTGGTCAGCTCTAGAGTGTCTGCCTAAGAGTCAAAGGCCTGTTTGGCTGTGTGCCATTCAGCCTTGTTTGCTTGGGAGTCTTGAGTGGAGAGGGAGCGCTGAGCAAGCTTGAGGCGGGAGCTTGCTTCCCTATAACTTGTTAATGCATGTTTCTTGTAGCAGCATATGAAATTACCATACCCAGGATATAGGACTTGCCTGCTTCCCAGAATAAGTTGGAGTTGTCCAAGTGAGTTGAGTTGTCAAAGGAATATTCTTTCCAGGCCTTGTCCATATATGACTGAAAATCAGTATTGTTATGTAAGTAGGATAAGTGTGGATTGGATTAGGAGTTTGAGAGTTCAAATGATACTGAGATTGGGGCATGATCTGATATGGCAATATCATGGATCTCTGTCCCTGAGATAGTCGAGATGATACTGTCAGTGTAAAAAAAGTAGTCGATTCTAGTAAATACAGTATGGGGGAGGAATAAAATGTAAATTCCCTATCAAGGGTGGAAGAGCCAGCACACGTCTGTGAGTTGGAGGGAGGACATTGTAGAGGAAAAATAAATTTGGTCGGGTTTTCTGGTGGTTTTATGTAGATGTTTGAGTGTGGATCTATCGTCTGTTGGGGTGTAGAATAGAATTAAAGTTCCCACCTATATACCCAACCACGACACTACCTGCCTGGAGTTTGCATGTTCTCTCCTTGTGCCTGCGTGGGTTTCCTCCGGGTACTCCGGTTTCCTCCCACACTCCAAAGACATGCTGGTAGCCGGTAGGTTAATTGGATCCTGTCTAAATTGTCCCTAGTATGTATGAATGTGAGTTAGGGACCTTAGATTGTAAGCTCCTTGAGGGTAGGGACTGATGTGAATGTATAATGTATATGTAAAGCGCTGCGTAAATTGATGGCGCTATATAAGTACCTGAAATAAATAAAAAAATAAAAATATTATGTGTGAGATATGTGGTGATTTTAGCAGTCTGGTCAAAAGATCCCCAAACAATTGTTTCCCAGGGCTGTTGGGAGCATACACATTTGAAATCAGAAGGTCTCTATTACTGAGGTGCACGTGGGCTGTAAGAAAGCGTCCCTGATCATCAGAGTCCACAGAAAGAATTTCGCAGGGGACGTTCTTGTGGATCAGGATGAGCACCCCAGCCTTTCGGCCGACTGCGTCAAACCCTAATACTGTATCCACCCAGAGTTTCTTCATACGATGGAAGTCAAGAGATGTTAAGTGGGATTCCTGTAACAGGGCAATGTCAGATTTTAGTCTCTGGAGGTGTCCTAAAACCTTAAGTCTCTTAATAGGGGACCTAAGCCCTTTCACATTCCATGAAGTTACTCTCATGGGGGGTTTTCTTGAAAGGGGATATGAGCAGATATTGAGGATGGATAGGCGTTATCTGGTGTGAGGGTGGTTGTTGAGGTGGATAATAGTGAGGAAGGATCCTTATGTGGATTGGTTATACTTGGGGTAGTGATCTGGTGTAAAGGAGTAGGAAGTGTAGGTGTACCATGAGGGGGAAACACAAGGGAAAAACAACGTAAATAAATGATACACAATAACATCCATGAGACTTCGCTTTTTTCCGCATGGTTCACTGTATGGGCCAGCTCCTTTTGACTGACCCAGTGCAAGGTGCATGGATACGCCCGTTTGATCAGGGGTATATGCGTAGCGTACTTGGGTCATTAGGAAAGGAGGCATAGCAGGAGCATGCAGTGGAACCTGTAAGGAAAGATTGTGAGACGAAGTCTGGTAGGGTAACAATAGCATGCCGCTTGGCTAAGCAAGGCAGCCGAGGAAAGAAAATTAACAAGTATAACATTGAAAATCGCCATAATAAACCAAGCAGTGGTTATTCATTTACCCTCATGAAATTTTAAATAGAGTCACCATGAGCAAGGTGTCAGCGGTGATTGTAGCGATTGTTTGGACCAGAATATCTGAAGCGTTTTGGGGAGTCCTTGCGTGGGCTTTGTTGATCCAGGGGGCGAGGTAACTGGGGTGCCTTGGAGAAGAGATTGGGTTGGGTTTCTGAGTGTAATGATCGCAGGTATATCTCAGTCTCTGATGGGTCAGGAAAGGAGAGCTTATCTCCGTTCGGTGCTTTGAGTCGGAGAGTGGCGGGAAAGGCAAGGGTGAATTTCACTTGTTGCTGATGATGAGCAGTGCAGATCTGCTGGAAGGCTTTCCTTTTCTTGGAAACTTTGACGGAATAATTGGCAAAAATCAGGATTTTTATTCCGTCGATTTGTAGGGACCTGGATTGCCTTTATTTTTGCAAGATGGTGGCTTTGTCAGCTTAACTTAGCTATTTGGCGATGATTGGGCAGGGAGATGTGCGGTCCACAGAGTATACTCCCATGCGATGAGCCTGTTCCACTGTATAGGGAAAAGAAAAGCAACTCCTGCGCACAGGTGGATCACCATATGTAGTAGGTAAAGCACTGGCCTTGCTGCCCTCAAGGATGGGGATCCTAGTGAAAACCGAGATAAAAAGAAGACAAAAGCGCACCAGCCTAGTGCATTAACTTTTAAAACATTTATTTGATAAACTGCATAGCTCTGAGGAAGAGGGGACATTCCCCTCGAAACGCGTTAGCGGATTGCAGCATCTGTGCGTTCCTCCACGACCCCTGGAAGGCTCCACTCTTTCCAAATCGCAGACTGTTTACCGGTGCGATTTTTGTTGTGCCTCCTCTATAATCGCCTGTGAGTTATTTCCTTTAATATTTTTTATCAAATAAATGGTTTAAAAGTTAATGCACTAGGCTGGTGCGCTTTTGTCTTCTTTTTATCTCCACTGTATAGGGACCTGGTCAGCCTAGCATTTCAGGAATGCGTCGGGCACAGATTTCTGTAATGGGGGCTGTTTGTAAAGCCTCTGGGACCCCCACAAAGCGCAGATTACTGTGTCTTGATCTGTTTTCCAGGTCTTCCAGCTTCTGGAATATATATTGATTTGTTTTATCCTGTGCCTGTTCTGTAGATTGAGCCTGGTACAGCTACTCTTGCATACAGGAAATTCTCTGCTCAGCCTCATTAAGCTGATTGGTTGCCAGAGGTTACAGTGTATCATTATCGCTCACTGACTGGCTACTAGAGGTTACAGCACACATTATGGCCTACTGTTTATTTTCTAGAGGTTACAGCACATGACTTCTGCTTGTTGATTGGTTGCTAGAGATGACTGTACATCAATGCTGCTCACTGATTTATTGCTAGAGGTTACTTGACATCTATACCACTCACTAATTGGTTGCTAGAGGTTACTGAACATTATTACTGCTCACTGATTGGTTCCTAGAGGTTACTGCATACCCTTACCACTCAATGATTGGTTGCAAGAGGTTAGTGTACCGCATTACTGCTCACTAATTGGTTGCTAAACGTTACAGCACATCATCTCCTCACTGCCTGCACATCATAGACTGGGGAGGTGAGGGGACCCATCAATAGACATAAAACTCCTAGGACTCCTGGGATCAGTGCCAATGCTGGGGGGTTGATGGGATCAGTGGCAGTGGTGCGGGGATGGGATTAGTTAAGAGGCAGTACACTGTGGCAAATTCTGAATCATGTGGAGCAAAGCTGGAAATTCTTGGCAAGTATATAGTGAGGAATTCTACCAATGTAATGGGGAATTTACAATGACCACCAATGTGAGGGGGAATTTGCACTGACCACAATGTAACAGGGGATTTTACACCACCCACCAATAGAAAAGAGGGATTTCTACACTGACTGTAATTAGAGCATTTACACCAACCACCGGTGTAAGGGGGAATATACAATGACCTCCATGTATGGGGGAATTTGCACTGACAACCATTTTCGAGGAGATTTGTACTGACTACCAATGTAAGGTGACACTTCTACACTGACTACCAATGTCAGGTGACACTTCTACACCGACTACCAATGTTAGGGGGTATTTACACTGACCACCAATGTAAAGGGGGATTTACACTGACCACCATTGTAAGGGCAATTCTGCACTTACCACAAATGCAAAGGGAAATGTAAACTGATCACCAATATTATGAAGAATTTACACTGACAACCAATGTAATGGGGGATTTTACATCAACGGTCAATAAAGGGGGATTTCTACACTGGCCACCAATGTAAGGGGGAATTACACTCACCACTAGGGATGAGCCGAACACCCCCCTGTTCGGTTCGCACCAGAACATGCGAACAGGAAAAAAATTCGTTCGAACACGCGAACACCGTTAAAGTCTATGGGACACGAACATGAATAATCAAAAGTGCTAATTTTAAAGGCTAATATGCAAGTTATTGTCAATAAAAGTGTTTGGGGACCTGGGTCCTGCCCCAGGGGACATGGATCAATGCAAAAAAAAGTTTTAAAAACGGCCGTTTTTTCAGGAGCAGTGATTTTAATAATGCTTAAAGTCAAACAATAAAAGTGTAATATCCCTTTAAATTTCGTACCTGGGTGGTGTCTATAGTATGCCTGTAAAGGGGCGCATGTTTCCCGTGTTTAGAACAGTCTGACAGCAAAATGACATTTTGAAGGAAAAAACTCATTTAAAACTACCGCGGCTATTGCATTGCCGACAATACACATAGAAGTTCATTGATAAAAACGGCATGGGAATTCCCCACAGGGCAACCCCGAACCAAAATTAAAAAAAAAAAATGATGTGGGAGTCCCCCTAAATTCCATACAAGGCCCTTCAGGTCTGGTATGGATATTAAGGGGAACCCCAGCCAAAATGTAAAAAAAAAATTGACGTGGGGTTCCCCCTGAATTCCATACCAGACCCTTCAGGTCTGGTATGGATTTTAAGGGGAACCCCGCGCCCAAAAAAAAAAAAAAAACGGCGTGGGGTCCCCCTAAAAATCCATACCAGACCCTTATCCGAGCACGCAACCTGGCAGGCCGCAGGAAAAGAGGGGGGGACGAGAGTGCGGCCCCCCCCCCTCCTGAACCATACCAGGCCACATGCCCTCAACATTGGGAGGGTGCTTTGGGGTAGCCCCCCAAAGCACCTTGTCCCCATGTTGATGAAGACAAGGGCCTCATCCCCACAACCGTGGCCGGTGGTTGTGGGGGTCTGCGGGCGGGGGGCTTATCGGAATCTGGAAGCCCCCTTTAACAAGGGGACCCCCAGATCCCGCCCCCCCCCCCCTGTGTGAAATGGTAAGGGGGTACTTACCCCTACCATTTCACTAAAAAACTGTCAAAAATGTTAAAAATGACAAGAGACAGTTTTTGACAATTCCTTTATTTAAATGCTTCTTCTTTCTTCCTTCATCTTCTTCTTCTTCTGGTTCTTCTGGCTCTTCTGGTTCTTCCTCCGGCGTTCTCGTCCAGCATCTCCTCCGCGGCGTCTTCTATCTTCTTCTCCTCGGGCCGCTCCGCACCCATGGCATGAGGGGGGAGGCTCCCGCTCTTCTCTTCATCTTCTTCTTCATCTTCATCTTCTTCTTCATCTTCTTCTTCTTCATCTTCTTCTTCTTCTTCTTCTTCTTCTTCTTCTTCTCTTCTTCATCTCTTCTTCCTTCTTCATTTCTTCTGCGGGCCGCACCGCATCCATGCATGGAGGGAGGCTCCCGCTGTGTGACGGCGTCTCTTCGTCTGACGGTTCTTAAATAACGGGGGGCGGGGCCACCCGGTGACCCCGCCCCCCTCTGACGCACGGGACATGACGGGACTTCCCTGTGGCATTCCCCGTGACGTCACAGGGAAGTCCCGTCAATTCACCGTGCGTCAGAGGGGGGCGGGGTCACCGGATGGCCCCGCCCCCCGTTATTTAAGAACCGTCAGACGAAGAGATGCCGTCACACAGCGGGAGCCTCCCTCCATGCATGGATGCGGAGCGGCCCGCAGAAGAAATGAAGAAGAGAAGAAGAGATGAAGAAGAGAAGAAGAAGATGAAGAAGATGAAGAAGAAGATGAAGAAGAAGATGAAGATGAAGAAGAAGATGAAGAGAAGAGCGGGAGCCTCCCCCCTCATGCCATGGGTGCGGAGCGGCCCGAGGAGAAGAAGATAGAAGACGCCGCGGAGGAGATGCTGGACGAGAACGCCGGAGGAAGAACCAGAAGAGCCAGAAGAACCAGAAGAAGATGAAGGAAGAAAGAAGAAGCATTTAAATAAAGGAATTGTCAAAAACTGTCTCTTGTCATTTTTAACATTTTTGACAGTTTTTTAGTGAAATGGTAGGGGTAAGTACCCCCTTACCATTTCACACAGGGGGGGGGCCGGGATCTGGGGGTCCCCTTGTTAAAGGGGGCTTCCAGATTCCGATAAGCCCCCCGCCCGCAGACCCCCACAACCACCGGCCACGGTTGTGGGGATGAGGCCCTTGTCTTCATCAACATGGGGACAAGGTGTTTTGGGGGGCTACCCCAAAGCACCCTCCCAATGTTGAGGGCATGTGGCCTGGTACGGTTCAGGAGGGGGGGGGGCCGCACTCTCGTCCCCCCCTCTTTTCCTGCGGCCTGCCAGGTTGCGTGCTCGGATAAGGGTCTGGTATGGATTTTTAGGGGGACCCCACGCCGTTTTTTTTTTTTTTTTTTGGCGCGGGGTTCCCCTTAAAATCCATACCAGACCTGAAGGGTCTGGTATGGAATTTAGGGGGAACCCCACGTCAATTTTTTTTTTAAATTTTGGCTGGGGTTCCCCTTAATATCCATACCAGACCTGAAGGGCCTTGTATGGAATTTAGGGGGACCCCCACATCATTTTTTTTTTATTATTTTGGTTCGGGGTTGCCCTGTGGGGAATTCCCATGCCGTTTTTATCAATGAACTTCTATGTGTATTGTCGGCAATGCAATAGCCGCGGGTAGTTTTAAATGAGTTTTTTCCTTCCAAATGTCATTTTGCTGTCAGACTGTTCTAAACACAGGAAACATGCGCCCCTTTACAGGCATACTATAGACACCCCCCAGGTACGAAATTTAAAGGGATATTACACTTTTATTGTTTGACTTTAAGCATTAATAAAATCACTGCTCCTGAAAAAACGTCCGTTTTTAAAACTTTTTTTTGCATTGATCCATGTCCCCTGGGGCAGGACCCGGGTCCCCAAACACTTTTTATGACAATAACTTGCATATAAGCCTTTAAAATTAGCACTTTTGATTTCTCCCATAGACTTTTAAAGGGTGTTCCGCGGCATTCGAATTTGCCGCGAACACCCCAAATTGTTCGCTGTTCGGCGAACTTGCGAACAGCCAATGTTCGAGTAGAACATGAGTTCGACTCGAACTCGAAGCTCATCCCTACTCACCACCAATTTAAAGGGGGCTTCTACATGGACCACCAATGTAAGGGAGGATTTGAAACTGACCACAAATGCAAGTTTGGAGTTTTTGTAACGATTACCAATATAGAAAGGAGTTCCTACACTGGCCACCAATGTAATGGGGATTTACACTGACCACTAATGTAATAGGAGCATTCACAGTAACCAATGTAAAAAGAGGGATTTACACTGACCACTAGGGATGAGCCGAACACCCCCCGGTTCGGTTCGCACCAGAACCTGCGAACGGACCGAAAGTTTGCACGAACGTTAGAACCCCATTGACGTCTATGGGACTCGAACGTTCGAAATCAAAAGTGCTCATTTTAAAGGCTAATTTGCATGGTATTGTCCTAAAAAGGGTTTGGGGACCCGTGTCCTACCCCAGGGGACATGTATCAATGCAAAAAAAACTTTGAAAAACAGCCGTTTTTTCGGGAGCAGTGATTTTAATGATGCTTAAAGTAAAAAAAAAAAAGTGAAATATTCCTTTAAATATCGTACCTGGGGGGTGTCTATAGTATGCCTGTAAAGTGACGCGTCTTTCCCGTGTTTAGAACAGTCCCTGCACCAAATGTCATTTTTAAAGGAAAAAATCTCATTTAAAACTGCTTGCGGGTTTAATGTCATGTCGGGTCATGGCAATATGGATGAAAATCAGTGAGACAAACGGCATGGGTACCCCCCAGTCTATTACCAGGCCCTTTGGGTCTTGTATGGATATTAAGGGGAACCCCGCACCCAAATTAAAATAAGGAAAGGCCCTATATACTCTGAACAGCAGTATACAGGCGGTGCAAACAAGACAGGGACTGTAGGTTTGTTGTTAAGTAGAATCTCTTTGTAATTTTGAACGGGTACATTTTTAACGTGTTTAGCTCCAGCCAAAAAATCTTTTTTAAGCTTTTTGGAAAACATAGGGAAGGGTTATCACCCCTGTGACATTTGTTTTGCTGTCTTTCCTCCTCTTCAGAAGATTTCACCTCACTTTTTGTCCCAATGAAAAATGTTTTTTGAAAATTTGGGTTTTTTTGTGGAACAAGGATTGGAAAACATCAGTGGAAAGGAGAAATTGTTTTCCCATATTAACTCTTACAGGAGAGAATTTCCCTTCATAGGGGTAGATTTCATCTCACTTCCTGTTGTCTCCTTCCGTTTGCAAGTAGGAGTCGTTTGTAAGTTAGATGTTTGAAAGTAGGGTCCTGCCCTATATACTCATCAGAAATTTGGGCCTTAGGTGTTGCTGTGGCCACAACACTGTAAGCCCTCACAGGGCCCTGCTGTGAAATATTAGATCAAGAATTGTAATTACATGCCCCTGTTGAACAGGAGCTGAAAAATTAGGCCTTAGGCACTGGTGCTGGTGCCACAACACTGCAACCCCTCACAGACACTCTAGTTGGAACGCAGGAACGAGCCCTGCTGCAAAGTATTGCATCAAAAATTGTAATTACACGCCCCTGTTAGACAGGGGCAGAAAAATTGGGCCTTAGGCACTGGTGCCACAACACTGCAACCCCTCACAGACACTCTAGTTGGAACGCAGGAACGAGCCCTGCTGCAAAGTATTGCATCAAAAATTGTAATTACACGCCCCTGTTAGACAGGGGCAGAAAAATTGGGCCTTAGGCACTGGTGCTGGTGCCACAACACTGCAACCCCTCACAGACACTCTAGTTGGAACGCAGGAACGAGCCCTGCTGCAAAGTATTGCATCAAAAATTGTAATTACACGCCCCTGTTAAACAGGGGCTGAAAAATTGTGCCTTAGGCACTGGTGGTGGCGCCCAGAACCAAAAATGTTCTTACAAGCTATCAGCGTGATGATTGAGGAGGAAGAGGATAATTACTCAGGGATAGTCACTCAGCATCAGCATAGGCAGTCTTTGAAGGGATCTGAGATTTCAAAAAAAATTATTCGGTTACATCAGCATCAGGTGCTTGGTAGCTGGTGGTGATCCAAGACTGATTCATTTTTATGAAGGTCAGTCGATCGACCGAGTCGGTGGACAGACGCACCCTGTGATCGGTTACCACGCCTCCAGCAGCACTGAATGTGCGTTCCGAAAGAACGCTGGATGCAGGACAGGCCAGTAGCTCAATTGCATACTGTGCAAGCTCTGGCCAGTGATCCATCCTCAAGACCCAGTAACCCAGAGGATTTTCAGTGGGAAAGGTGTCCAAGTCTGATCTTGCCCCTAGGTATTCCTGCACCATGTAAAACAGACGCTGGCGATGGTTGCTGGAACCGATCATACCTTGGGGCTGTGGACCAAAAAATTGTCTGAACGCATCAGTCAGACGGCCACCTTCTCCACCGCTCCTTCTTTGACTGACCGAAGCCTCAGCAACACGTTGTCCAGAAACAGGAGTTTGTAACCTCCCAGTCTCTGGGAACGCGTTGCACAGACCTTTCTGCAAGGCCTCCTGAAGATGTTTCATCCTCTGCTCCCTCTGTGATGGCAAGATAAGGTCCGCAACCTTACCCTTGTAACGTGGATCAAGGAGGGTTGCCAGCCAGTATTGGTCCTTCTACTTGATACCACGAATACGAGGATCCTTACGCAGGCTTTGCAGGATCAGGGAGGCCATGCAGCGTAGGTTTGCTGAGGCATTCGGTCCGGAGTCCTCTGGGTCACTAAGGACGACAACGTCCGCAGCCACCTCCTCCCAGCCACGTACAAGTCCATGTGTTTCTTGGGACTGATCCCTTAAAGACTGCTGCTGATGCTGAGTGCCAGGCTCCACCTCCATACTGACACAATCTTCCTCCTCCTCCTCCTCGTCCTCTTCCTGTGTGATCGGCGGGCACGCAGGAACACTGTCTGGATAAAGGGGGCCTTGAGAGCTAAGGAAGTCCTCCTCTTCCTGCCTCTGTTCTGCCTCAAGTGCCCTGTCCATTATTCCACGCAGCGTGTGCTCCAACAGGTGGACAAGGGGGACAGTGTCACTGATGCATGCACTGTCACTGCTCACCATCCTCGTGGCCTCCTCGAATGGTGACAGGACAGTGCATGCATCCCTGATCATGGCCCACTGGCGTGGGGAAAAAAAACCAAGCTCCCCTGACCCTGTCCTGGTGCCATAGTCGCACAGGTACTCATTGATGGCCCTCTGCTGCGTGTGCAGCCGCTGCAGCATGGCCAACGTTGAGTTCCACCTGGTGGGCATGTCACAGATTAGGCGGTTCTTGGGCAGGTTAAACTCCTTTTGGAGGTCCGTCAGCCGAGCACTGGCATTATATGATCGGCGGAAATGCACACAGACTTTCCTGGCCTGCCTCAGGACATCCTGTAAGCCCGGGTACCTGCCCAAGCACCGCTGCACCACCAAGTTAAGGACGTGAGACAAACAGGGCACATGGGTCATTTGTCCGTGTCGGAGGGCAGAGAGGAGGTTGGTGCCATTGTCGCAAACCACCATTCCTGCCTTAAGTTGGCGTGGCGTCAACCACCTCTGAACCTGCCCCTGCAGAGCTGACAGAACCTCTGCCCCAGTGTGGCTCCTGTCCCCCAAGCACACCAGCTCAAGCACCGCATGGCATCTTTTGGCCTGCGTACTTGCGTAGTCCCTTGAACGACTACAGAGCACCGCTGGTTCCGAGGAAGAGGCCATGGAGGAAGAAGAAGAGGAGGGGGTGGAGGAGAGAGGTGTGTCACAATCATTAGCATTTTGGAGGCGGGGGGCGGAACAACCTCCAACACTACTGCACCTTGTCCTGCATCCTTCCCAGCTGCCAGCAGAGTCACCCAATGCGCCGTGAAACTTAGGTAACGTCCCTGTCCATGCCTGCTGGACCATGAGTCAGCGGTAATATGCACCTTACCGCTGACGGCCCTGTCCAGCGAGGCATGGACATTGCCTTCCACATGCCGGTAGAGAGTCGGAATCGCCTTCCGTGAGAAAAAGTGGCGTTTGGGTACCTGCCACTGAGGAACCGCACATTCCACAAACTCACGGAAGGGGGCAGAGTCTACCAACTGAAAAGGCAGCAGTTGAAGTGCTAGCAATTTTTGCCAAGCTAGCATTCAACCGCTGGGCATGTGGATGGCTGGGAGCAAACTTCTTTCGGCGGTGCAGCAGCTGGGGCAGGGAAATTTGCCTGGTACAATCTGACGTCGGTGTACCAAAAGCAGATTGCCCACAAGTACTTGGCTGTGACACACATAATTCTACACCTTCATTCCTCTCACTGCAGGTCTCAGAGAGGACTGGAGGTCTAGTGGGGTTGGAAATCTCAGCTGATGAGGAGCAAGGAGAGATCCTCTTTGTTCTTTGGTGTGGGTCTTTTAGATACGCTTGCCAACGAACTGCATGGCAGGTCAACATATGTCTGGTCAAGCATGTGGTACCCAAGCGGGAGATGTTTTGGCCACGTGAGATACGCTTGAGACATATGTTGCAAATAACAGCGGTGCGATCTGATGCACTCGTCTCAAAAAAGGCCCACACCAAAGAACTTTTTGAATAACGCGCAGAGACTGCAGCGCCCTGCACATGTGGAGCTTTGGGGTGTGATGCAGTCAATGTGCTGCCCTTAGGCTGGCCCCTGGAGGGCATCCTGCCTCGTTGGTGATGTGCCGCCTCCTCCTCCTCCTCCTCTCTCCTATCAGGCACCCACGTTGAGTCAGTGACCTCATCATCCCCTCCCTCCTCATCACTGGAGCAAACCTGGCAGTATGCTGCAGCAGGGGGAGCATGACTGCCAGATTGCTGTCCTTCTTGGGCACCCCCTCTGTCCGTGCTCATGTTACTGCCTTCATCGAGCTCAGTATCATCATCAGAGCCTTCCAAACGCTGGGCATCCTCCTGGAGCATGTACCTAACACTGTGGTCAAACAGTTCGAGGGACTCCTCAGGAGGACATGGTGGAGCTAGGGAAGGAGTCACTGATGACATTGAGCCGAGGGAAGAGGCCGCTGCTTTGCCAGACAAAGCACCCTGGGCATGGGTGAGAGAGGATGAGGAGGATGAGGACGGCTTGGTCATCCACTCGACCAAGTCTTCCGCATGTTGTGGCTCAACACGGCCAGCTGCCGAAAAAAAGGCCAAGCGTGTCCCATGGCCATGTGCTGATGAGGATGCACCGTCTCCACGACCAGCACTAGACACAGAGCCTGCTTGCCCTCTCTTATTGGCTTGTGACTGTCTGCCTCTCCTTCTTGGCCTTCCAGGCATACTAATGGCCTGTAGCTGCACTAAGCTGGGATATATATATCTATCTATATATATATGTACTGATACTGCAGCTAGCAAAATCAACTGCTTGCCTGTAGTATGAGAACACCACCAACCTTCTACAGGTAGCTTTAGCTGAACACTGTGAGGTGGACGCACCCCACTAACTTGTAGGTTTAGCTGAACACTGTGAGCAGGACGCACTGCACTAACTGTAAATAGTCTAGCTGCCTGACCGTGGTACTAATAGGATCAAAAGAGCACCAGTAATTTTCCTCAGGTAGCTTTATATACTGTAACAAGACAAGCCTGCCTGTCAGTAGGAAGATAACAGGAACGGATCTAGCTGAACACTGTGAGCAGGACGCACTGTACTAAATGTAAATAGTCTAGCTGCCTGACCGTGGTACTAATAGGATCAAAAGAACACCAGTAATTTTCTTCAGGTAGCTTTATATACTGTAACAAGACAAGCCTGCCTGTCAGTAGGAAGATAACAGGAACGGATCTAGCTGAACACTGTGAGCAGGACGCACTGTACTAAATGTAAATAGTCTAGCTGCCTGACCGTGGTACTAATAGGATCAAAAGAACACCAGTAATTTTCTTTAGGTAGCTGTTAATACTGTAACAAGACAAGCCTGCCTGTCAGTAGGAAGATAACAGGAACGGATCTAGCTGAACACTGTGAGCAGGGCGCACTGTACTAAATGTAAATAGTCTAGCTGCCTGACTGTGGTACTAATAGGATCAAAAGAACACCAGTAATTTTCTTTAGGTAGCTGTTAATACTGTAACAAGACAAGCCTGCCTGTCAGTAGGAAGATAACAGGAACGGATCTAGCTGAACACTGTGAGCAGGACGCACTGCACTAAATGTAAATAGTCTAGAAGAAAACAGGAATGGATCTAGCTGAACACTGTGAGCAGGACGCACTGTACTAAATGTAAATAGTCTAGCTGCCTGACCGTGGTACTAATAGGATCAAAAGAACACCAGTAATTTTCTTTAGGTAGCTGTTAATACTGTAACAAGACAAGCCTGCCTGTCAGTAGGAAGATAACAGGAACGGATCTAGCTGAACACTGTGAGCAGGACGCACTGCACTAAATGTAAATAGTCTAGAAGATAACAGGAACGGATCTAGCTGAACACTGTGAGCAGGACGCACTGTACTAAATGTAAATAGTCTAGCTGCCTGACCGTGGTACTAATAGGATCAAAAGAACACCAGTAATTTTCTTTAGGTAGCTGTTAATACTGTAACAAGACAAGCCTGCCTGTCAGTAGGAAGATAACAGGAACGGATCTAGCTGAACACTGTGAGCAGGACGCACTGCACTAAATGTAAATAGTCTAGAAGATAACAGGAACGGATCTAGCTGAACACTGTGAGCAGGACGCACTGCACTAAATGTAAATAGTCTAGAAGATAACAGGAACGGATCTAGCTGAACACTGTGAGCAGGACGCACTGCACTAAATGTAAATAGTCTAGAATTTAACAGGAACGGATCTAGCTGAACACTGTGAGCAGGACGCACTGCACTAAATGTAAATAGTCTAGAAGATAACAGGAACGGATCTAGCTGAACACTGTGAGCAGGACGCACTGCACTAAATGTAAATAGTCTAGAAGATAACAGGAACGGATCTAGCTAAACTGAATACAGTGTATATATATATATGCAACACCTGGGATGCATATATATACACAATACACTGTAAGTGCAGCTAACTGACTGACTGTTCTGCCTAATCTATCTAACTCAAATCAAATGACACTGTCTCTCTGTCTATCTCTTTCAACGCTGGAACACACACTACACAGGGCCGCCGTGTAGGCGGCCTTATATAGTGTGGGGCGTGTATTAAATCCCCTGAGCCATAATTGGCCAAAGCCTCCTTGGCTTTGGCCAATTACGGCTCTCTGTTCAGGCGGCGCTGTGATTGGCCAAGCATGCGGGTCATAGTGCATGCTTGGCCAATCATCAGCAAGCAATGCACTGCGATGCCGCAGTGAATTATGGGCCGTGACGCGCCACACGAATTTGGCGCGAACGCCCCATATCGTTCGCAATTCGGCGAACGGGCGAACAGCCGATGTTCGAGTCGAACATGGGTTCGACTCGAACACGGAGCTCATCCCTACTGACCACCAATGTAAGGGGGACCTTCACACTGGTCACTAGTGTGAATGAAAGGATTGTACACCAAGTCCCAATGAATGAGAAGATTTACACTAACCACCAATGTAACTGAGACATTTAGCCTGCTTTCACATTTGTGTGTCGGGAATACATGCAAAATCGCTTTTCTGACACCACAGAAACATGCTGCCCTTTAGCAGATACACAGCAGTGCCATTAATTGTTAATGACACCCTCATGCAACGGCTGAGATGTGCGTATTCACATGCACCAAAATCCAGGATGCTGTGGCACCATGTTATTTTAAAGAAGGGTTCCATCTCCAATTTGCTTACCTTTGCAGAACAGGCTAATGTGAGGCTAATTGACTATAGTTGTAGGCAGGACTTTCCAGCATGCCCCTTTACCTCCCCAGTGGGCAGCATTCAGCAGAAGTGATGGTGGATATGACCTCAGGGGGACATGATATACATATGAATGCCACCTCTATTTATATATGCCGCGGTCCTTGACTATTTACATATTAATGCAGGTTATGTAAACACGGGGTCTGCAGTCGAGTTATCTGTACATGGCAAAAGGGCAGAGCTGGGCAGCAGCAACAGAATTTTACACTGAGATATCAGGATACAGCATGGGACTAAAACTTCAAGGGATCAGGGAATTTAAACTGGGATAGTTGGCAAGTATGAGGCAGCTGCTTTGGGCCCCACAACAACAATGGGGCCCAAGGCAGCTGCCCCTTTTGCCCTGCCTTAAAAACGGTCCTGGTTGGAGAGCAGGGCCAGATCTGCAATGTCAGACGAGAGCTGGGCAGATTGCGATCGCGTCCCGCTTTTATTTAAAAAATGGTCCATCAGTGTGGGGAGGCTTCTCTGATGGTCCGTGGCTGGTTCGCTGGGCAGATTTAGGGTCCGAGTCCTGGGAGATATTGTGGAGCACAGCTACCTCATGCGGCGCTGGAACTGGAAGTCTTGCTTGTATTCTTAATGTACATGTGAGGGTAACTAATTTTAATTATATTTTTCTACAAGTAAATGAAATTACACTACGTGGATTCTCTCTATTATCTCTTCCATACATGCAATTAGGAGACAAATTAATATCTATATGGTATACTGCTGCTGGATATAAGAGGATACATCCACCGATCAGGATTACAAGCCCCAACATAATCAGGATAATCACTTAAGCACATATGACTCTTATCTAAACCTAAGAGTCCATACCTACTGGTGAGTGGGAGCACTGAAGGGGAGAACAATATTTGCTCCATATTTAAAGGGATATGACTGAATAAATGAAGAAACACATGGATGTGGACTAATTGGATTTTTTTATTTTTTATTTTCAGTTTTTTAACATTTTTATTTTTATCTTAAAATGTTTTATTTGATGTTGAATCCTTTCACTATTTGTATTTCGATATCAATATTATTATGTCACGTGTGTATATAATGGTCCACCCAGTAAACTAGGCAGTGCCTAAATTATTACACTAAGTTTAAAAGGTTTAGAGCTGCAGCCGGTCACATATTTATTTCACATTGGTAGAGGCACTTTACTGGTTTTACACTTATTTGATCCTAGGCGCGGGTGTATAAAACATCAGTATAGGTTTTTACTGCTGTCCAGGGCTGATTTACTCTAATTGCCTGTCCTGCTGTCCTTCCTGTCTGCTGGCAATGGTTTCATCAGATAGGAATTGAGGGAAATCTGCAACAGGAACAAAATCTGACAGAGGTTCTTTCCTTTCCCTACCCTACTAAAGAAAAACTTTTCTTTTTTTTCTTTCTGTGTTGCTGTTGGAGAGTTTTCTACGCTAAAAAGTGAACCCGTGCCCACACTATGGACATTTAAGTATTTACATGTTCCTAGGCTGTAAAAGAGCTTTAACAAACAAGCCATCCCTAACCTTTCTAGTCGCTTTCACTGTAAATTAATTTATTCTCAAAGACAAAGTCAGGTTTCAGTGGGTTTCAAACAGCTTAGAAACTCCCACTGTTTGTTTAAATTTATAGGTTGTTGGATTGACAAGATTCTGCAGCAATAGAAGGTAGAGGAGTAAGAGCAACAATTTCAGTGCTTCTGCTGTGAACTTTGTAGCTACACTTATAGGCATTGTGGAGAAATTCATCCTCAGTGGTGATTAATGGCTTGATTAAAAATGCTTTTACTGCTTGTTCAGAATATGTATAAAAACACTTTATTGTGCATAGTCTGGGCACTTTTTCTCTTTAATGATTTTCACCAAGAGGGAAATAAGCTGTGTTAATGTGCTCCCAGGTGAGTCTGTGTACAGCTTTGGAAATAGAACCTGCTTTGTGTTTTTTGCACAATGTTGCTTACACTAGTAATGGAAACCACTTTAGTTCAATACTATAAATTCAATGTTAGTAGCATCATTCAAAGCATTCATCTGACATTGCCTAAGCAATGCCTGCCAAATGTTAATTATCCTTTATAAATATTATCCCAAGTAGTGCAAATTTATGACATGTTAATTTCCCTGACCTTACTGGAACTTTATTAGCTCAGCTCCTATTCACATGATGCATGATCTAGGGCTTGAGTGTGACAGAGACTCCCCATGAGGGTCACATGACATAGTGAGATCTACTAGTCCACAGTGCTTTCCATTCTATAGTTGCCAACATTATTTCTCCTGGGATTCTTATCTAGGGCAGGTACAACAACAAGTAGACATGTGGCTCTATTAGACAATGTTACAATAATCTCTTGAAGTTCAAGCTGCTTAGAATTCCATTCAGTTCATGTAGGATAAGTCCTAAAATAGCATAAGATTGTATACACCCCTGCTACCAGTGAGGTAGTGCAGTAACATATATAAAAGCCTTACTGAATATTTTGTGAAAGTGGTAAGAAGGGCTTCATTATTTATTTAACTCTGCCTCCCCTGTAAATGTTATATTATTGGCTTTGTGCAGAAGATGTATTTCTTATCTTACTCCCTTCAACTACCTAATATAGTTGAAGGGGAAATATCCAAAGTATGCTTCCTGCTGGGGGAGGTCAATGAATGTTGTGCTGGAAGCCAAAGTCACAAGGAGACTTTAAGATGTAATGCCTCCCTAAATTCAGTTATGTGCTGCCTTCCCCTAGACAGAAAACAAGTCTGATGGAGCAGAGTACAGATGTATCTTCTTGCTAAATTTTGGGTACTCAGTAATGCCCAGGATCTTGCTGGAAAGGATGGTGACACCACCCATGACTAGAAACAGTAAGTGGAAGCCAGGGTAAGGCAAATATATTAACCTGCCTGGCGGTATGATTATTTCAGATTTTTGATGCTGAAAGCAGTACAATTATTTTGCATGAAAATTTGGCATTTTTATATTGTAGGCCTGTAATTCTTAGGAATAACTCACTTAAATCTGTCCAAACAAGAGTCTAGTAGACATCCCGGGTATGATAAAATTTGAAACACTAAATGATAAATTATAATATAATAGATAACTATAAATAATTATCACAAATAATAATATAATAATAATAAAAATTATTCAATAATGTAATCAAATCAAAAACACTGAAATCTGCTCAGTTGCAGAATTGTCACTGTCATTACTTTCAGTGTTTGATGACGGATTTCCCCACAAATCACTATCGCTCAATTCTGCAAGTGATTCTAATTTATTATCGCTGTTTTCTAGCTGGTCTAAAACCACTTTTGATGTAAAGGGACAGTTTTGGTTGCTATGGACAATCTCCAGTTAACAGGCAGAAAGAACAGTATTTATAATATAAAACTGCATGCAGGGCACTGGACAAACCACTAGGGACAAAAGGGATATGAAATAAATTTATACAGCAATGTAATCTGTAAGATTACAGTATACTGTATATGTATTGTGGTTTTTACTTTTTGAATTTGGCGCCATTCTCCGTCCCTGTGCGTCGCAACGATCGCAGGGAACGGAACTCGGCTCTGTGATAGATTGAGCGGAGGACGGCTCACACACAGAGCGGGGAGGACATCGCAGGATCCTGGGGACAAGGTAAGTTTGCTGTACCTGGATCCTGCGATGCAATCCCGAGTGTAACTCGGGGTTACCGCTTATGGTGCTGAAAATCCATCCCGAGCCACACTCGGGAATACCGTCAGAGAGGTTAAAGAGGAATTTCACTCTGGTATAAAAAAAAGTTAAAAAGTCTGTAGCTAAAAATATTGTAGCTGTCAACTTTTAGGAATCAAATACTTACCAGCCTATAGAGTACAGCAGTGTCTTCACATCAGTCAGTTCTTCACCAGGTTTCCACTTATCAGCATCACCCTCTTGGGTTTGGGAGCTGGCTATGACTTTCTAGTGTCTCACAGACCAACCCCCACTGCACAGCGAGGCATTGCAGCATTGTGGGATGAGTCCTGCAGCCTCCTGGAATGTAAATGTCATTGTCGCCTGGGTGAGAGCTGAAAAGGTTAGATCAGGTATTTGTCAAAAAAGTCACCTGCTCCCTGAAAAAAAATATGTGTTAGGGGTGAGGAAGAGGATGAACATGATTTTTACCTTTTGGGTTTTTTCTCCACAGGCCTTTTTTATATTTCGATATCGGGAGCATGAAAAACGCTTGGTGCAAAATCTGCTATAAAGTGCCATGAAAACGTCAAAATGATATGGGCTCCGCAATTATTGTACATTCTGCATCAGCTATTTTTTACAGGGCCAACTTAGATCCTTCCAAGACCTGCAAGGAGAATTTGATATTTCGCAGATTTTTTCAATACCTTCAGTTACGACACGCTCTATCAGTGCAGGCCAAAATAACCAACATGGGATTGATTTCCTCTCCCTCATTGATTCCTTGGTCAATGTGGTGGACAAGAAGGGTCTTATTTCTTCCCTCTACAGCAGTGGTTCTCAACTCCTGTCCTCAGGACCCACTAACAGGCCAGATTTAAAGTATTACCTTGGGGAGATGCAGACTAGAATACTGCAATCACCGAGCAAATTATATCACCTGTGATGTATTTCAGTTATCTTATCAAACCTGTCCTGTTAGCGGGTCCTGAGGACAGGAGTTGAGAACTATTGCTCTACAGGATGCTGCTGGAAAAATCTTTAGCTAACATTCGCATACCTGGTAGGATAGGATGGGAAAAAGATATTGGGGAAATAGAAGATGAGACATGGCAGGCGATGCTTGATCAGGTTCAATTGGTTTCCCTCTCACACACACAGAGGTTGTCCCAGCTGTTTGTGCTCCATAGATCGTATTGAACGCCCATACAGCTTCATAGATGGAATTGAAGGAGGATTCTGATTGCATACGTTGTCACAGCACCTCAGCTGATCTTTTACATCTGCTCTCGCGTTGCCCCAAACTGGTTCTCTACTGGCACCGAATCATTGATACTATCAATAGCATTTCAAGTTAATTTGATTAATGAACCTTTAACATGTGTACTGGGGTTTATGGATGAGGAAGTATTTCCAACTACTGTTCGAATCCCTCTTTCCAAACTGCTATTTCTGGCATGTAAATGCATTGCATCTAAATGGCTGTCCCATCTCCCCCCTACAGTGGAGGAGTGGCATTATTTAATACTGAGTAATGCCCCATACACATGGTCGGTATTTTCGATGGAAAATGTGTGATAGGACCTTGTTGTTGGAAATTCTGACCGTGTGTAGGCTCCATCACACATTTTGCATCAGATTTTCCTACACACAAAGTTTGAGAGCAGGATATAAAATTTTCCGACAACAAAATCCGTTGTCGGAAATTCCGATCTTGTGTACACAAATCCGATGCACAAAGTGCCACGCATGCTCAGAATAAATAAAGAGATGAAAGCTATTGGCCACTGCCCCGTTTATAGTCCCGACGTACGTGTTTTACGTCACCGCGTTCAGAATGATCGGATTTTCCGACAACTTTGTGTGACCGTGTGTATGCAAGACAAGTTTGAGCCAACATCCGTCGGAAAAAATCCTAGGATTTTGTTGTCGGAATGTGTGTACGGGGCATTAGTGTTATGACATGTATTATATATTCTGGTGTTTTTTGCTGTTTCTTATGTTAAAATCTTGCAAGGTGTAGCATGCTGCATAGTGCAGGGATTATCTGCGTGGAGAAATAGATATGTTTTGTTTCTGCAGAAGCTGCTTTTTTATTTATTACTCATATGTTTTATGAGTTTTGTATGTCAGAATTGCTCAGGATTATGATGCTGCTGACCATTTTATGGTATTTTTTTTTTTCGTTTTATGTTTTTTCTTATTTGTATGTTTGTTTTTTGTAAAATTCACAAACCTCTTAATAAAAACTTTTAGATAAAAAAAAAAAGAAAAAAGTGCCATGAAAAACAAAATATTGAGGCAAACAAGGACCTTTAAAAAAACTCTAGGTGCCTGACTATTGCTGACTTCAATAGGCAGTCATTTATATTAAACAGGTTTGCAGATATGCAGTGCTGACTTTTCTGTGATTATTCTGACCTGCAACGTTTTTCACATAACAGCCATGTAACTAGCATTTTAAGAACAAGGTCAGCTATGAAAATTATTATATTTTTCTTTGCACAGCTTTCCATTAACGTTTCGCTCCTGGCCTGTACACATGGATTTCATTTTAAGCCTGACTAGCATTTTTCTTTTCAAGAAAATTTTATATAAGGAAAAAAAATTACAGAAATCTCGATCAACTGTTGTACATAACTGAGTTTTAGAACAACAAGATTTCAATACATGTAGAATTTTGTCACTTCAGCATAAACCTTTACATGATGGATCTGGACCTACTATTCCGTTCAGTATGATCTACATTCGTCAGTGAGCTTAATCCAAGATGGGGGCCAATGTAGAGTGCAACTACTGCTAAGATTCTCAGACAAGGAGCAGGGAAGGGAAGGTGTCTTAAGTAGGATACATGGGCATAGTTTAATCACTTTTGGAGGAAGTTGTGATTAGTAGTAGGGAGGGATTTGCCACGTGTTAGGTCCAAGTTTGGTTCTTATAGAGTCTAGCTGAGGTGTATGTGAAGTGGAGTTGTAGGGAGAATCTGTGTGTGTTAGAACTGGATACATTAGTAGGGGGGGAGGGGGGGTAGTGGGAAGGGGAGCAGAGAGGAGGAAAGGAGGAGAGTGTGGGGAGGAGAGAGAAAATAGGGCAGAAGAGAGAAAAAAAATGGTGAAGGGGAGAAGGGGGGGGGGGGGGGGGGTCCGTCTCTGACTTCCCTCAGGTTTTAAAGGAATGCGGGGAATTCCAATTGGAATTTATTTATGTCTTGGAGGGGGACGGACCTTAAAGGGCGAGGGTGTCATGTAGTGTAGGATATGAAATGTTTTTTTTTTTTTTGGGGGGGGCGACAGAGTATGTCGTAGTTATCGCTAATTCCTTATGTGAGTGAATTGTGTATGTTTAATATGCAGGTGTCATCTGAAAATGTAACCAGCATGCCCATTTTTGCTGAATTTTGATGGGGCGTCGCGTGAAATGTGGATCAGTTCTTCCATTTCAGCGACTTTACGGATCCTGTTAAACCAGTCTTTGATTGTGGGTATCTGAGGAGAGCCCCAGAGCAGGGGGATGCATCGTTTTGCTGCGCTAAGCATGTGCATTGCCATGGATTTGTGATGGGATTTGTGTGGTAGGGCTGAATGGTGAAGCAGGAATTGGGCTGGGGATAAATCTAGATCGTAAGAGGTTACTTGGGAGACAGATTCAGCGGTCCCCCTGTTGCTGATCACGTGTGTAGAAGAGATTGACCCTGGCAAGGTCCTGCCTACTGATCACCTTATTGGATGGAGCAACCCAGTGTGTTTCTGGCTCTTCACTGAGAAGCCGTGGTGTGACGTTACTTACCATTGAGTGCCAGGCTACCTACAAGCTATCCAAACCTTGCCGTCTGGTAAGCGTTTAGCACATATGGTGGTGGATCTTCTCACAAGTTGCTATCTGTGTGATCGATTAACCTCACTTTCATTTGGTCTGAACACTTTTTGGATGATTCCATTCATGGATTCTTTATCATTTCTATATTTTTCACTGTTGGGACTAATTTTTACCACCCTTTTATGTTTTTGTTTTTTGGCACTCATATTGTTCATTCTTTGGGTCCATCACGGATCCTCGGTTTATATTTATCCATATAATTTTCATATATTGTATTTACTTTTTTTAGCGCTGCTCACGTTTTTATATTATTTTCCATTTGGGTGGCAAGGTGGGGGGCAGTGAGGAGTTGCCCTCGGTGAAAGAATTGGTGGGCTCGGGTTTGATCTTGTGACCAGTTATCGGTAAGAAAGTGGTGATAAAACCCTGAGGGGAAGTCAGGGTTCACGTCAGGGTTCACGTTTTTATATTATTTTCCATTTGGGTGGCAAGGTGGGGGGCAGTGAGGAGTTGCCCTCGGTGAAAGAATTGGTGGGCTCGGGTTTGATCTTGTGACCAGTTATCGGTAAGAAAGTGGTGATAAAACCCTGAGGGGAAGTCAGGGTTCAATTTTCCTGGGTTAGTAGTCCTGGGATAGAGGATATGGTAGTTTGGGTACACAACTTCTGAAAGCAATGTAAGGTGGGTCCAATCAGTGGGTGGTGCTGAGTTGCCAAAGGAATGTGACGTGGGGTCGTCCATGGCAGAGAGGCCAGAGGAAGGGTAGTTAGAGATGCTTCTAATGGGACCCAGTCTTTGTAGGAGGAGTGGACATTCCAGTCTACAATTCTGGAGAGGTGTATGGCTGTATAGTAATTTAGGAGGTCCGGGAGACCTATCCCCCTTAGTCGTTTTGGCCGGGTGAGCTGTTTAAAATTGATTCTGGGTCCACGTTCCCCCCAGAGAAATCTGGAGCATATATTTTTGTATGTTTTAAAAAAGGCTGGTGGATCGGAAACATGGATCGGAATCGTCTGCAAGATGTATAACAGTCTCGGTAGAGCATTCATCTTTAAGATTGCCGCCCTGCCAAACCATGAAAATATTGGTTTGTTCCAAATTTTGAGGTCGGAGGTTAGCTTATTAAGGAGAGGCACGTGATTTTTCATATCGAGGTCTGAAAGTTTGGAGGGGAGTTGTATACACAAATATGTGATTGAGTCATGTTTCCAGTAAAATGGGAAATTCTCTTTACATTGGTCTACTAGGGGTTGTGGGAGGGATATGTTGAGGGCAAAAGATTTAGAGAAATTGATTTTGAGGTTAGAAATTAGTTGGAAATATTGGAATTCTGTTAAGAGTACAGGTAGAGTAGTCAGGGGTTCTGTGAGAAATAGTAATACGTCGTCCGCAAAGGCAGCGTATTTATATTCTCTAGTAGACATGTGCACACTTAAATATTTTGTCTCGGAATTTAGTTTTCGTCCAAAAAATACATTTATTTAGTTACTCCCGAAATTCGTTTTTATTTATTTTGTTTCGTTAAAAAATGCATTCGTCCGAAAATCCAAAATAATTAAGGTCGAATCTGTCATTGAAGATTCGACGGAGCAGCTAAACTGTACGACGCCGCAATCGTACATTTCTGGTCGAATGTTCTGCCTACAAGCTATAGTAGAATTCTAATGTTGTATAACACTAGTAATAATTATATTTATTAATTATTATTACCAGTCAAGTAACATTAGAATTCTTCTATAGCCTATGGGCGGAGCATTTGGCCATAAATGTCCGCTCGCGGCGACTACTTAGTCGAATCTTCATGTCGAATCTTTTCTCTCTATGTCGAATAATCTTGGACTAATAGAGTTAGGTTAGGCACATTCAACCTTTTTGCTATTGTCTCTTTAATGTCGACTCTTTTTTCTCTATGTAGAATAATCTTGGACTAATAGAGCTAAGGTTAGGCACATTCGACTACAGGTTCAATGGACACAGATCACTATTGTCAGCATCATGTCAAATCTTTTATTTATATCGAACTGTTGTCGCAACAAAAACGAAAATAAAGCATTTGTTTATGTCGGATCTTTCGGTTTTTGGATTCTGCGCGTTCGTTATCGTTTGTTAGAACGATAACGAAAATACCCGAAATTCGGACGAAAATGCATTCAGACGAAAACGAATGCACATGTCTATTCTCTAGTAATTGCTTGAATTCCCTGAATGTCTGGGTTGAGTCATAGCTTACGAAGGAAGGGTTCCAGCATAAAAATAAAAAGGATAGGAGACAGGGGGCAGCCCTGTCTGGTTCCATTACGGTTGAGGAAGGCGTTTGACAGAGTATTGTTGACACGTACTCTGGCTGATGGACTAGAGTATAAGGATAGAATGAGGTTCATCATGCGAGGGCCTAAGCCAATAGCTTGTAGGACTGCAAGCCTGACTAGCATTTGTTTCTTTTTACTCAGGTTATTCAAAGTGTATACAGAGTCAAAATGTTTTATTTTATTTTTAGATGGCAGAGAAAGGTTAAAACCTCCATCAATTTATTGTTTGTCATGTGTATCCCACTGGAGAGATTTCTTTTCACTTCCCATCTTTGGGATGCAACAGGAAATGAGAGGAAATTTCTCCAAAATGAACCAAATTCTCAACTGGGAGAGTTGTCATAGCAATAGATGTCCCAATTGGAAGATTTTGCTATATTTGCTCTAAGAACTCAAAACTTGAATTTCCCCTCCCTCTTTTTTCCTTTACATACATCTTAACATGCCCAACAGTATAGCTACCTTATGGTTCCTTTACATTTGTTTATATGAGCAACATACTAGATTTCACTGTACTGCTCATTAATTTACGTGACATAAGTGTATTGAGAAGTGTGACTTTTCATTTGCTAGTTTAGCATAATGCAATAATAGCTAGCATAGAGTTATTCAATGATAATGCTGCTGCTTCAGATTGATTTTTTTCTAATCACAGAGTTCATATAGGGAGAAAAATAGCATAGTATAATGCTTTTACTTAATAAATATAAAAAGCGTCATCATAGGAATGTGAACTATTCTAATCAATAGCTGCCTTGTAGTACAATTGGATTGGTTTCCAACATTCATTTTAAATACTTGCTCTACCATATGTTTATTGCAAAATACAAAATAATATGTTCAACATGAAAAAAGTTGTCAACCTCTATCTATATTTTGTTTTTTTCTACTACTTTTTGGAAGGAGAAATAGTGTTTCATGTAGCAGTAAATGAGACCTGACAGTGATGTGATGCTGTTTCCAGGGAGCTGGGAACGCAATTACCCACAATTCAACTTAATCCGCAGTGAACCTTCTCCCATCCCCCAAATTTTAAAGAAAGACATTTGAAAGAAACAACTTATCTGTAACCCTCATAGGAGGTGCTGCTGTAGTTCACGAAAAAAAAAAAAAAAAGAAAACACACTTTAATGTGCCTAATCTAATTTTTTTTTAAATATATACTGTGGATATTTAACTTTACTGTAGTTCTTCTTTAGATTGGAACCTAACTGTATTTGAGCACCACAAACAAAAACGCTATTTAAGTCATTTTTAATATTCAAAGCAATCTCACCCATCCATTCTGGTCTCCATGCTTTAATTTGTTTAGAAATCAGCTTAAAATATTCCCTCTGTCCTGCCATCAGCATGTTGATTGATAGAGTAAAGTTCCCCTATAAAGCTAAATTTTAAAGTGGTTGGGATGGTCAGCACAGCATACTTGCACTTTATGACACACTTACCTCTGGGCGGGCTCTCCCCCAGCACTGTAATGTCTGAGCCCCTGGCAGCAATGCTCTCGTTCCGGGTCAGCCGTCTTCTGTATTTACCTACTGGTCAGGCACCCATGATGTAACTCCCACACATGTGAGCTGGAGCTGGCCCCATTCCCAAATCTTACAGATGTCAGGACTGTATACTATGCTGCCCATGAGCTGTAGTCAAAAAAAATTGGTAGCAAGTAAGTAAAAGATTTTTTGGCAGAAGAGAATGATAAATTCCCTTCTACCAAAGATCCTACCTCCTGAAAATTTTGGTTTCTTATCCGAACTTTCACTTTTGTACACAGATAAAAAGCTTTTGGCTTCATGGTAACCAGTAGTCTACTGTTTTTGTCTGGTTAGGGTTTCCTAAGCTGGGTGTTTGATTCATCCCACCTCCTTCTGGAAGAAGCTTCCAAAATATAGAGCAGAGAGAGTCAAATGGCCAGTATGAATATTTATCATGCCCCAGCAATCACTGGAAAGAAACATCCAGAAGGTGGCTGGGGAGGTGATAAATATATTTGAGGCCTTTCCAGAGTGTTTTTTGCTCTCCTGGGAGGGCTCCAGTTCTCCTAGGGATGCTGCCCCTGGGAATAGCTAGTGAGACAAGAAGTTGCAGTCTGGGTTTCAGTAGGTGCTGGGCAGAGGGCCTGGAAAAGATTGCCAAATACTTATTTGCTGGAGGGCATCATCCTAAGGTCCTGGCCTGGATAAAGATTTATTTTTGGACAATGGCATCACAAATGGCAGAGATTCTTGCCTCATTCTACTGGCAGGGGAAAAGAAAATGGAATAATATGGTTTGAAGGAAACGAAAGAGAAACTTTTTTTAAGAGAAACAACAGGTGAATATCATCAGTTTAATGTGAAAAAGAAGAAAAAAATGCTTTTTTTCTGATTAATTTGTAAATAATGTACATAGGACAGTCACATAGTCCTATTTACTGATTAAACATAAACTCATGTACAACATTGTACGTATTTTAGAAAATGCTATTTATGGGTAAAATAAAATCAGTGGATCCTGTTCACACCAATAAAGTAGCCTGCAGCACATTTTTTAAATTCCTCTGTACAGTACAATATTTTTGTATGTGATAATGGCCCATTGAAGTGATTGGTAAATAGTCAAACATATTTGCATATTGTTGTTTTATCTACACTCAGAGTATCTTCACTGTGGAAAAATATTATTTTTTTTTATAGTACTGTTCCCTCTATTTTGCATAATGCACATACCGTATCAATATTACACACTCACACATTCACACTCGCAATCCTGTCAGCCTCTGAGAGGGCTTTAGGGCTGTATTTGTATTTTTTTTTACCAAAAATATGTAGAAGAATATATATTGGCCTAAACTGATGAATAATTGTATTTTTTTATATATATATATTTTTTTTTTTGGATATATATTATAGCAGAAAGTAAAAAAAAGTATTTTTTTTTTTCAAAATTGTCGCTCTTTGTTTGTTTATAGCCCAAAAAATAAAAAAACGCAGAGGTGATCAAATACCACTAAAAGAAAGCTCTATTTGTGGGAAAAAAAAGAAATCAATTTTGTTTGGGTACAGTGTCGCACAACCGCGCAATTGTCTGTTAAAGGGATGCAGTGCCGTATCGCAAAAAATGGCCTGGTCATTAAGGGGGCAAATCCTTCCGGGGCTGAAGTGGTTAAATCTGTCAGGGGTTAACCACTCTGTGTGTCCCAATGTGGGACTTTTCTTCACACTTCCTGCACCAGTGAAGTTTCTCCAAAGTGGACACAGACAAGGATAAAACATGTTTCTGGTACAGAGGAAAAGGAATAAATTGCTCTATTCTCGTTGATGATTTCACCTTACTTCCTGTCTGATGATAGGTGACTAGGAGAGGAAGTAAGGGAAAATCTGACCAATGAGATCACAAACAACAAACCTATTCCCAATCTTTCCAAAATAAAACAGACAAAAAATGTTTTAAAAAGGTTACATTGGGACAATCTATACAGCAGCAATTGCTAGTTTGTTGACATTAGACAAGCTTTGCCATATGTTGTTAGCATCTTGAATTATTATTGCTGAGATGACAGAATTGTCACTTTAGAATGGGAAATCTATATAAAAATTGTCAGTAGAGTACAAACCTCATGTAATAAATATATAAAAATCATGTTTCATTCCTACACATGAAACTATTTTCACTGCAGCTGACACCTACACACATAGAGAGCTTGCGTCTATGGTTATATATTTTATTATCAATTTTAAAATAAAAATTTTGCTTTGTTGTTCATCTTTGGAGTTCCAGCTTCATAAGCAGTCAATAGCTTAGACAAAAAGCTTCAAACAGCTCTTAGCTTTTGATGAGATTCTCTCTGTATTGCCTGTAAACTCTGCCCTCTAATCACACACATCCAGTCCCTGAATCCAAGCTGCAACGTGCTCAGAGTCATTGATTTACTCACAATACCCCAGTGACTCCTGAAGTTATTCTGTGAAGAATATTAAATGAGAGCATGGAACAAACACAGCTTCTCAGATCACCGAGAAAACTAGCAACAAAACATACACCAAAAGCATGATATACACTTAGAGGAAAGAATTGCCTACTGTAAAATGGAATAATGCATTTTCATTTTCCAAATCTTTTTTATGAAGACAGGGGGATCTAGAACATGATACAAAATAATGTAACAGTAAGCAAAATATATACCAAGCCACAATATCACGGATCAGTGCATGTATCTTTGACTCAGTTACTGTTAGTCTTTGGCGCAGAGCCTCCTGATGCACGGTAAGGAACATTTGAAGTCAAATGGTTAAATACTATTAGGGGAAGGTTAAGGTTGAAGATAAAGTAAGAGTGAGGATTAAGGTTATGCCTAGGGTAAACTGGAAGGATAGAGTGAGAAACCCCATGGGAAATTAATTGTATTCTTATTTTACAGCCCAGTGTTTTTGTATGTAATATACTGTTAGGATCCATTAGCTTCCCAGCCTCCACTGTATTATTTAAGATGTTAATTCTCAATGCCAAAACATGGTCTAAATAAAAGTTCAACAATGTCCCTATCTTCAAACCTATCCCTAACTGTAACCTCATGCTGACATTAAAGACAAAACATTTTTTTATTTTTCTGTTTTGGATAGAGTACTAAAGGATTTGAAGGGATTCTAATCAATGGGGCACAGATGGCTAAAAACCAGACAGGGGTTGGCTTTAAAGGGTAACTCCACTTTCATGGAAAAAAAAAATAGCAAATAAAAAAATATATATATATACGGTATATATATATATATATATTGTACAGGACGCCGTGGCTGGGTCCTGGAAGGATGCTATGTTTCCCCTATGTTTGGACTGTGGTCCCTTTAAGGGAACAAAAAAGGGTTAACTCACCTGTAAGAGGAAGTGGGTTTAAAACAAGACAGGAAGTTAGAGAGGGTGTGGAGGAGTGTAGAGGAGAATGTGGATGGTGGATGGTGTTTGGTGTGCAGCAACAAAAGTGAATAGCAGTGTCCTGCCTGGAAGCCTCCTGCCAGGGGAAGCTACCTGCAACAGAAACTAAGGACTGTTTAACTGCAATAGCAGTTCTGGACTTTGCAAGTCGGTGAGACTGAAACCTTTTTCTTTTGTTTTTGCTGCTGTAAAGCTATTTAAGTTCAATAAATCTCCTTTTGAGTGAAAAGCCTGTGTCCTGCGATCTAGCTGGTTCCCCAAACTTTCCAAGTGGTGCTCGAATGCGGGCAGGACAGAGTAACAGGCATTTTTCTTGCTGTTTTTTTTGTATTGGACTTAAAACTGACATTTAAAGGGATAGTACAGTGGATTTATGTCCTGGGTTAAAGCCGCACAAACCCTGAAAGCTGAAGCAATGGAGGAGCTAATTAAACAGCTGTCCTTGGCTAATATACAAGCGCAGACTCGCCATGAGGAAGCTAATCAGCGCTTAACAACCCAGCTGGAGGTACAGCAAGAAAACACTCGCCTGTTGGTGGCCCAGTTGGCAGCCCAGCAAGCGGCCCAGTAAGGGGTTATGCAGGCTCAGGTGACTGCCTTAAAAGAAGTAGTGCAGCAGCTTTCTCAGGGCCGTGAGCAAGCGGCTGTTGCCCCTGGCAACCAGGTGACCGTGAGGGCAAGCCATTTTTTGCAGAAGTTGTCCCTAAGTGATGATGTAGAGGCATTTCTTGCTACATTTGAGAGGACGGCAGAGAGAGAAGGGTGGCCCCAGGACCAGTGGGCCGGCCTAATTGCTCCTTTCCTAACCGGAGATCCTCAAAAAGCCTACTTCGACCTGCCACCGGATCACGCCAAAGACTATCAAACATTAAAGGCAGAAATACTGGCTCGTTTGGGGGTAACTACAGCTGTTCGGGCCCAACGAGTGCACCAATGGAAGTATCATCCAGATCGTCCACCACGGTCTCAAATGCATGACCTGGTGCAACTGGTAAAAAAATGGCTGCAGCCCGAAATGTTGTCTGGCCTCCAAATCGTGGAGCGGGTCATGCTGGACCGATACCTAAGGTCGCTGCCAGAAGACCTTCAACAGTGGGTCAGCCATGGAGACCCCAAAACAGTGAACCTCCTTGTCGAGATGGTGGAACGATACACAGTGGTGGAGGATCTGCTTCGCCCTACCAAGCGCCAAGGACCCAGTCTGCCACGGCATATTCGTTCGACTGCGGCCCTTCGAAAGGACGTTCCCCAGAGCCCTGGAACCAACACCCCGGAAGGTCAAGAGTCACTCCCGATACCTTCTCAGTGATCTGTGAGAGCAGGGGATGTACAATGTTGGCGATGTCATTCCTGGGGCCATACCCGGGCCCAATGCCCACAGCAAGAGGAGCCCATGGAATGCGGGGTTCTTCGGAGGGGGTCTTTTTATGCCCAGAAAGCATGCACAACACATATTGATCTTGGAGAAGAGAAATTCGAGTGTGAAGTCCAAGTGAACCACCTCCCTGCCCGGGCTTTGCTGGACTCCGGAAGCATGGTAACCCTGGTCCATCCTAGAGTAATTGGGAAGATCGGTCCGGTAAGAAAAACTTTACGGGTGGTGTGCATTCACGGGGACACTAGAGAGTACCCTCTCATCTCGGTGTCCATCTCCACAGCATGTGGCACTGGTACTCAAGAGGTGGGGGTGGTAAAGAACTTGGTACATGATATTATCATAGGACGAGATTGTCCATTATTTGCAAAACTGTGGGGACAAGGAGAACTACCTTGACGGTCCAGAGATTGGCAAGAAACTAGTCCCTCTGTTCCTGCTGTTGAGAGAAATAACCCTGAAATGCCGAATGTTCTTGAAAATGCTAATGATTTGGTTAATGGTGATGAAAGTAGTACTGATATTATTAAGGGTGTCAAAATGTGTGGTTCACAGACCTATCTGAACACTGAAGAAGGGGGGGAACCTTCCCCACTTCAGGTAATGCTGGGGGAAGAGGATGAGGAAGTGGCCGTTACCCCTGCTCTGCCGGATTTGGGTGTTCCACAGGTGGCATTTGGTACTGCCCAGATGCAGGACCCCACTTTGGCCCATGCACGGGAACAGGTTGTAGTAATAAATGGGGTTCCCCAAGAGCCAGGTGCGAATGAGCGGTGGCCACACTTTGCAATATGTAATGAATTGCTTTATCGGGTTACCAAAGTGAGGGAAAATGTGGTAGAGCAATTATTGGTACCCCAACAGTATAGACGCAAGGTCCTGGACCTGGCCCATGATGATGTTTTAGGGGGACACCTGGAAGTTGAAAAGACGGAGGCACGGATCACCGACCGGTTTTACTGGCCAGGTCTGAAAGCAGAGGTAAGGAGATACTGTACCTCTTGTCCCACCTGTCAGTTGACCGCTCCGGTGACCCACTTCCGGAATCCTTTGGTCCCTCTGCCCATGATTGAGGTCCCATTTGAAAGGATAGCCATGGATATAGTGGGTCCCTTGGTGAAGTCGGCTCGAGGTCACTCCTACAAACTGGTGATTCTCGACTATGCCACCCGATATCTTGAGGCGCTACCCCTGCGGAATACCTCCTCTAAGGCTATTGCCCGGGAATTATTCCAGTTGTTTACACGGACTGGTTTTCCCAAGGAAATACTAACGGACCAGGGCACCCCGTTTATGTCGAGGGTTATGGCCGATGTGTGCAAGCTCTTCCGGATTAAACAGCTGCGCACATCGGTCTACCATCCCCAAATGGATGGGTTGGTAGAACGCTTTAATAAGACCCTTAAATCTATGCTCAAGAGAGTTGTACAAAGGGATGGGAAAGACTGGGACTGTCTGTTACCAGCTCTCCTGTTTGCTATCTGGGAAGTGCCCCAGGCCTCCACTGGGCTTTCGCCCTTTGAGTTGGTATATGGGCGGAGACCTCGCGGACTACTGGATTTTGTTAAAGAGGAATGGGAAAGTGAACCTAGTCAGCATAAGAGTGTTCTTGAATATGTTTCCCAAATGCAGGAGAGGATCCGAACTGTGTTGCCACTAGTCAAGGAACATTTACAAAAATCCCAGGAGGCTCAACGACGAGTCTATAATAGGGCTGCTAAAATAAGGAACTTTCAAGTGGGGGATCGAGTAGCGGTGTTGATTCCCACTGTGGAAAGTAAATTCTTAGCCAGGTGGCAAGGCCCCTTTGAAGTTGTAGAAAAAGTGGCTCACGAGTACCATAGAGCATGATATCATCACGGAACCAGGAGTCAAAGTTTTTGTCCGGCCCTACCGCATCCCAGAGGCCCAAAGGAAGGCTGTTTCAGAGGAAGTGAAGAAGATGTTAGACCTGGAGATTATTGAAGAATCGCAGAGTGAGTGGTCGAGCCCGATTGTGTTGGTACCGAAGCCCAACGGGACTCTGCGATTCTGCAATGATTTCCGGAAACTTAATGAAGTTTCACGGTTTGATGCCTACCCCATGCCCCGGGTAGATGAGCTTATTGAGAGACTAGGTCCAGCCAGGTTTATCACTACGTTAGACCTTACCAAGGGATATTGGCAAATCCCGTTGACTAAGGCTGCTAGGGAGAAAACTGCTTTTTCTACCCCAGAGGGGAGTTTTCAGTACAAAAGGATGCCTTTTGGATTGCAAACTGCTCCAGCCACATTCCAGCGAGCAATGGGTAGGATTTTACGACCTCACCAGAAGTATGCCTCAGTGTACTTGGACGACATAGTCATTTTTAGCAGAGACTGGGAATCACACTTGCCCAAAGTCCAGGCAGTGCTGGACTCTCTTTGGAAGGAGGGGTTTACAAATAAACCCTGAAAAATGTGCTTTGGGAATGGAGGAGGTGAAATACCTGGGCTATATCGTGGGTAGAGCGGTGGTGAAACCTCAGGTCAGCAAGGTAGAGGCTATACAGAGTTGGCCCCGTCCCCTCACAAAAAAGCAGGTACGTGCATTCTTGGGCATGGTGGAATACTACAGGAGGTTTGTACCCAACTTTGCCACGTTGGCGGCTCCATTGACCGATCTGACTAAGGGTCGGAAATCGGTCATGGTGGAGTGGAATGCAGACGCTGAGAAGGCCTTTTTGGAGCTCAAGTCGGCACTGTGCCAACACCCTGTCCTGGTAGCACCCAATTTTTCAAAAGAGTTTGTTGTCCAAACTGATGCTTCCGATGTAGGGTTGGGAGCGGTGTTGTCACCGGTTGTTCATGGAGAGGAGCACCCGGTAGTCTTCCTCAGTAGGAAGTTAACACCAGCGGAGAAAAACTACGCTATAATTGAACGAGAGTGTCTGGCCATTAAGTGGGCTCTGGAGTCCCTCAGATATTACCTTTTGGGGAGGAAGTTTAGGCTGATTTCTGACCATGCCCCTTTAACATGGTTGAGACAGGGTAAAGGGAATAATGCCAGGGTTACTCGGTGGTTCCTGGCACTCCAGGAATTTAAATTTGTAGTGGAGCATAGGCCCGGGAGACCTGCATCAAAATGCAGATGCCCTCTCCCGAGTCCATTGTTTGAGCTCCACTGTTGCCTCCACCACCATGGCGTTGGGGCACAGGGGGGGATATGTACAGGACGCCGTGGCTGGGTCCTGGAAGGATGCTATGTTTCCCCTCTGTTTGGACTGTGGTCCCTTTAAGGGAACAAAAAAGGGTTAACTCACCTGTAAGAGGAAGTGGGTTTAAAACAAGACAGGAAGTTAGAGAGGGTGTGGAGGAGTGTAGAGGAGAATGTGGATGGTGGATGGTGTTTGGTGTGCAGCAACAAAAGTGAATAGCAGTGTCCTGCCTGGAAGCCTCCTGCCAGGGGAAGCTACCTGCAACAGAAACTAAGGACTGTTTAACTGCAATAGCAGTTCTGGACTTTGCAAGTTGGTGAGACTGAAACCTTTTTCTTTTGTTTTTGCTGCTGTAAAGCTATTTAAGTTCAATAAATCTCCTTTTGAGTGAAAAGCCTGTGTCCTGCGATCTAGCTGGTTTCCCAAACTATATATATATATAGCATATACAATTGCGACACAAGTCATATTGTGATTGAATGTTATTAAAAATTATTAATTAACACTTAACCCTAACCTCCAACCTAATGCTGATTGTAGCTCCAAACTACTATGACTTAGCATTGAAATACTTCCTAACCCCCAAACCTTAATCCACTAGCACTTGACCCTAACCCAAAGCTAGCCCTTAACCTCAACCTTAAAAGTATTAACTTATTGAGCACCAGAAATATAAGTGGCAATGCCACCAAATCATGACATCAAAGATAACATGTCTGCCTTTTTTTTTTAACATCATCTTATTTTTCAAGCAATTCTGTACCTATATGTGCACCACTTTAAAGAAGCCTGTTTAATTTTTTTTCCCCAACAGCATACTGCCATCTTCAAATAACCACCCCAGCAAACTTGGTACAGCTTAAGCTCAGAAAGACAGAGAATTCAGCAGTGCTGCCTTACTCCACCACGCAACACCATCAACTTCATGTTCAGCAGTTCTAATGTAGGAAGTGATGTCTGACAATCAAGCTAACCTTGGTAATTTATACGCAATTCTAAAATAACCAACTCTCCTTGGCTTCAGAATTATTTATTATGCTTAAAGTCTTAAAACAAAGGGACAAAAAGTTAATAGAGGCTTTAATGGGTTTTTGGTGAATTTAAATATAATTTTAGAATTTTCTCATTTAATATTTAATGTGACCCATACCTTTCTTTGTGCTATCCCATCTAACAGTACCTGTACTTAGAGGCTGTTCTAAACTTTTTATTGCTACCTCTCTCATATCATATTTATTGAGCAATCACTACATAGCATCTGGGAAACTGTGTACACAATTGAATTTGCCTTTTGAAATCTGATCTCCAATGATTTTGTATGGAAAAAGAAAACACATCATCCATCCTTTCCATTTGGCTGGAATTATTATTTTTTGCTACTGGTTGACCCCAGGCATTTTATTATGCAATGCACAATGACCCTACATTTGTACAGTGACTAATTTGTACAATATTAAAAGATTGTTCTTTTGAAATTGATGGTAGTTTGGGAGCATTGACATTATGCTATATTGAAACCTGGTCAAACACTGCAAAAAAATTAGAGTGACCATGTATGCAAGCCCTATGAGGTGCATAAGTAGCTGTACCTAGAGAAATAATAGCCTGCGCCCTTTGTTGCACTGCCTATCTTTGTGCAGCATCTTTAAGAAAACCATACTGACAGAAGGGTGGGAGCTGCTGTTGCTGTTTTTCATTTGAAATCCTCTCAACACTTTTTAAATCACTGATTCTAAACAAGTATGTAGATCACCAGTAGTGGCTTCAAAATCCATAATTGTTGAGGGTGTGGTAGAAAGATGACTGTATGCTATGCACACAGTCATATCTCTTGTGCTAATAAGCACCCATTTCCGTCTTAATGATATAACATACTTTTTGATTGCATGTCTCCCCTCTGGTTCCCCATTCCCCAGTAGGGATGAGCCGAACAACCCCTGTTTGGTTCGCACCAGAACATGCGAACAGGAAAAAAGTTTGTTCGAACACCGTTAAAGTCTATGGGACACGAACATGAATAATCAAAAGTGCTAATTTTAAAGGCTTATATGCAAGTTATTGTCATAAAAAGTGTTTGGGGACCTGGGTCCTGCCCCAGGGGACATGGATCAATGCAAAAAAAAGTTTTAAAAACGGCTGTTTTTTCAGGAGCAGTGATTTTAATAATGCTTAAAGTCAAACAATAAAAGTAATATCCCTTTAAATTTCGTAGCTGGGGGGTGTCTATAGTATGCCTGTAAAGGGGCGCATGTTTCCTGTGTTTAGAACAGTATGACAGCAAAATTACATTTCGAAGGAAAAAACCCATTTAAAACTACTCGCGGCTATTGCATTGCCGGTCCGACAATACACAAAGTGATACATTTTTTGATAAAAACGGCATGGGAATTCCCCACAGGGGAACCCCGAACCAAAATTTAAAATAAAAAATGACGTGGGGGTCCCCCTAAATTCCATACCAGGCCCTTCAGGTCTGGTATGGATATTAAGGGGAACCCCGGCCAAAATTTAAAAAAAAAATGACGTGGGGGTACCCCTAAATTCCATACCAGACCCTTCAGGTCTGGTACGGTTTTTAAGGGGAACCCCGCGCCAAAAAAAACAAAAAAAAAACGACGTGGGGTCCCCCCAAAAATCCATACCAGACCCTTATCCGAGCACGCAACCTGGCAGACCGCAGGAAAAGAGGGGGGGGCGAGAGAGCGCCCCCCCCTCCTGAACCGTACCAGGCCACATGCCCTCAACATTGGGAGGGTGCTTTGGGGTAGCCCCCCAAAACACCTTGTCCCCATGTTGATGAGAACAAGGGCCTCATCCCCACAACCCTGGCTGGTGGTTGTGGGGGTCTGCGGGCGGGGGGCTTATCGGAATCTGGAAGCCCCCTTTAACAAGGGGACCCCCAGATCCCGGCCCTCCCCCCTGTGTGAAATGGTAAGGGGGTACTTTACCCTACCATTTCACTGAAAAACTGTCAAAAATGTTAAAAATGACAAGAGACAGTTTTTGACAATTCCTTTATTTAATTGCTTCTTCTTTCTTCTATCTTCCTTCATCTTCTTCTTCTGGTTCTTCTGGCTCTTCTGGTTCTTCCTCCGGCGTTCTCGTCCAGCATCTCCTCCGCGGCGTCTTCTATCTTCTTCTCCTCGGGCCGCTCTGCACCCATGCCATGGGGGGAAGTTCCCGCTCTTCTCTTCATCTTCTTCATCTTCTCTTCTTCTTTTCTTCTCTTCTTCTCTTCTTCATTTTCTTCTCCAGGCCGCTCCGCATCCATGCTGGCATGGAGGGAGGCTCCCGCTGTGTGACGGCGTCTCCTCGTCTGACGGTTCTTAAATAACAGGGGCGGGGCCACCCGGTGACCCCGCCACCCTCTGACGCACGGTGACTTGACGGGACTTCTCTGTGACGTCACGGGGAATGCCACAGGGAAGTCCCGTCATGTCCCGTGCGTCAGAGGGGGGCGGGGTCACCGGGTGGCCCCACCCCCATTATTTAAGAACCGTCAGACGAGGAGACGCGTCACACAGCGGGAGCCTCCCTCCATGCCAGCATGGATGCGGAGCGGCCCGGAGAAGAAAATGAAGAAGAGAAGAAGAGAAGAAGAGAAGAAGATGAAGAAGAAGATGAAAAAGATGAAGAGAAGAGCGGGAGCCTCCCCCCATGCCATGGGTGCGAAGCGGCCCGAGGAGAAGAAGATAGAAGACGCCGCGGAGGAGATGCTGGACGAGAACGCCGGAGGAAGAACCAGAAGAACCAGAAGAAGAAGAAGATGAAGGAAGATAGAAGAAAGAAGAAGCATTTCAATAAAGGAATTGTCAAAAACTGTCTCTTGTCATTTTTAACATTTTTGACAGTTTTTTAGTGAAATGGTAGGGGTAAGTACCCCCTTACCATTTCACACGGGGGGGGGGGGGGCGGGATCTGGGGGTCCCCTTGTTAAAGGGGGCTTCCAGATTCCGATAAGCCCCCCACCCGCAGACCTCCACAACCACCGGCCAGGGTTGTGGGGATGAGGCCCTTGTCCTCATCAACATGGGGACAAGGTGTTTTGGGGGGCTACCCCAAAGCACCCTCCCAATGTTGAGGGCATGTGGCCTGGTACGGTTCAGGAGGGGGGGGGCGCTCTCTCGCCCCCCCCTCTTTTCCTGCGGTCTGCCAGGTTGCGTGCTCGGATAAGGGTCTGGTATGGATTTTTGGGGGGACCCCACGCCTTTTTATTTTTATTTTTGGCGTGGGGTTCCCCTTAAAATCCATACCAGACCTGAAGGGTCTGGTATGGAATTTAGGGGGACCCCCACGTCATTTTGTTTTTAAATTTTGGCCGGGGTTCCCCTTAATATCCATACCAGACCTGAAGGGCCTGGTATGGAATTTAGGGGGACCCCCACGTCATTTTTTTTTTTAAATTTTGGTTCGGGGTTCCCCTGTAGGGAATTCCCATGCCGTTTTTATCAATGAACTTCTATGTGTATTGTCGGACCAGCAATGCAATAGCCGCGAGTACTTTTAAATGGGTTTTTTCCTTCGAAATGTCATTTTGCTGTCAGACTGTTCTAAACACAGGAAACATGCGCCCCTTTTCAGGAATACTATAGACACCCCCCAGCTATGAAATTTAAAGGGATATTACACTTTTATTGTTTGACTTTAAGCATTATTAACCACTTCAAAACCAGCCTCGTTTTGGATTTTAGGTGTTTAAGAGTTTAAAACAGGTTTTTTTGCTAGAAAATTACTTAGAACCCCCAAACATTATATATTGTTTTTTTTCTAACACCCTAGAGAATAAAATAGCGGTCATTGCAATACTTTTTTTTGCACCGTATTTGCGCAGCGGTCTTCTAAGCGCACTTTTTTTGGAAAAAATTCACTTTTTTGAAAAAAAAAATAAGACAACAGTAAAGTTAGCCCAATTTTTTTTTATATTGTGAAATATAATGTTACGCCAAGTAAATTGATACCCATCATGTCACGCTTTAAAATTGCGCCCGCTCGTGGAATGGCGTCAAACTTTTACCCTTAAAAATCTCCATAGGCGACGTTTAAAAAATTCTACAGATTGCAGGTTTTGCGTTACAGAGGAGGTCTAGGGCTAGAATTATTGCTCTCACTCTACCGGTCGCGGCGATACCTCACATGTGTGGTTTGACCACCGTTTTCATATGCGGGCGCTACTCACGTATGCGTTCGCTTCTGCGCGCGAGCTCGTCGGGACAGGGCGCTTTAAAATTTTTTTTTTTTTTTTTAATTATTTATTTTACTTTATTTTATTTATTTTTTCACTGTTTTTTAAAAAAAAAAAATTTGGATCACTTTTATTCCTATTACAAGGAATGTAAACATCCCTTGTAATAGAAAAAAGCATGACAGGTCCTCTTAAATATGAGATCTGGGGTCAAAAAGTCCTCAGATCTCATATTTAGACTATAATGCAAAAAAAAAAAAAAAAGTAGTTTAAAAAAATGACACAAAATAAATTGTGCCTTTAAGAGAAGTGGGCGGAGCCGTCGTAATGACGTCGCTCCGGCCGTCACATGGTATAGAGACGGGTGGGAGCCATCTTGGCCTCACTCGTCTCAGTACCTCAGCTGTGAAAGGACCCGATCACCTCCGCCGTTACCGACGGCTCCGGTAAGCGGCGGAGGGTGCGGGAGAGCGGCGGGAGGGGGGGTGGCACCTCTCCCGCCGCCGATAACGGTGATCTCGCGGCGAACCCGCTGCATAGACCACCGTTATCGTGTGCAGAATCGCCGGCCCTAAAGATGGATACCTCGGTTGTGGCAGCAGCTGCTGCCGTTACCGAGATATCCATCTTTAAAAAACAGGACGTCAATATACAGTGGGCGGTCGGGAGGTGGTTAAAATCACTGCTCCTGAAAAAACGGCCGTTTTTAAAACTTTTTTTTGCATTGATCCATGTCCCCTGGGGCAGGACCCAGGTCCCCAAACACTTTTTATGACAATAACTTGCATATAAGCCTTTAAAATTAGCACTTTTGATTTCTCCCATAGACTTTTAAAGGGTGTTCCGCGGCATTCGAATTTGTCGCGAACACCCCAAATTGTTCGCTGTTCGGCGAACTTGCGAACAGCCAATGTTCGAGTCGAACATGAGTTCGACTCGAACTCGAAGCTCATCCCTATTCCCCAGTAAACAGACATTACCACATTCTTACATCCTCATCTCCGCATGGCCTCTTCACACTCGCCAGCAAGCCCTTTTATTCACACCAAAGCTTTCACAAACAGGAAGTGATGGTCCCAGCAGCCAATCACATCTTACATGGAAGTGACCTCACAGGATATGACCATATAAGGATTTAACACAGGATATGACAATGCAGAAACCCTTCCAACAGGGTTAAATACAGAACCAATCACAGACATGTATACATTCAAATAGAAATACAGTAGTGACGTGTGCAGGCAGTGGTGTGCAAAACCATGCGGTAAGCACATGGCTTTGAACACAACCGTGTGCACACTCCCACTGTTACCAGTGATGCGAGCCATACTATACTATGGCCCAGTTGGCCATAATTTTGTATAGTTATGCTATGGTTCCCAAAATACGCAGACTTGCTTACTTAGGAGTTGAAATGCGGTCGCCATGGAGTGGCCAGTTCCTTGGTGAGGCATAAACAGACATCCTTAAAAGAGCAAACAGATCCGCCATGTCCACGGGAAGGTTTCCGCATCCAATGGTCTTCCACCAACGTCTGAATGTGCGAATACACTCACATTAGCGTATTACAGCAAAACTGACACTGTAGGATACATTTAGAAAAATTCCCACAACAGTTCCTCCTCTTTGTCATATGCTCCAATGTGTCCCTCGATGAATCTTGACTTTCTTCCTTACAGTCCATATGAGTCCATAAAAAAGAAAAACACGGCTTGACATGTAGACACTGTTCTTCAGGAGAGATGACATGGTGAGCTGTAGTAATCGCCGGTTGGTCTTGGATCATCTGTGTCTTGTTCGTGGGTTGGGCTTCGGGGCGCCCCATTGAGGAAGATGTGGTCATCTGCTCTGGCTCTGGTCACGCGTCCAATCAGGCAACTCCTCATCACGGCATATAGAAGGAATAGAAACAAAAACAACATGAGTAAATATACTCCTACCTCCTTCAACTATGATCCGCTGCAAAATAAAAAAAATCCCCACAGATTCCCAGACCCTTAAGAGGATTCCAACCTTCACTAGCTATAGCTCTGGCTTCAACAGTTTAAATGAACATCCCATCCACAATGGATGAGAATTTTTCAATTGTATCAAGCTCAAAACTCCTCCCACCAATATGAACATCCTAGATATTATGTACCGCTGTCATCGCTGGGGCACTAGTAGACCCAACCATGTGTCCTGTTCATTTTCTTAGCTAGTTGGAATGCTTTTCATCGTTACCCTTGCTAAAATTTACTAAACAAAAAAATATATAAATAAACAAAGATACTCCTCAATTTTTTGGTGTGGTTGAGCCGCTTCTTGCAGTGGCTGGCGTGATCTCATCCCTCAAGTTTCTTTACAACGACCCAGTCACCTGGTTGGAAAGAATGTAAACTGGTTATTGTGTCAGGGTCCAGGAGGGACTCGTGAACCCTGTGGTGTACCTTTTGAAGTTCATGTTACAGTGATTGCACCTACCCCATCAGCTGAGAATGTAGGTGACAGCTAATGAGGAAAGTACAACTCTGGTTTTGGTTGACCTCCAAACAAACCTCATATGACAATAACCCAGACATCGGGACTGTAGTCACTGTATAACCTGTGCCTGGCTTACCATCTGGGGTGTAATACCTGGAACCAGTGACAAAAAGGTACTTAGCATCTGGGATGGGAGCCTACTTCACCAGACTGCTGCTTGCTGATTCAAATTCCATCAAAGAAAGAAAGTCTTGGCACAAAACTTGGTTAGAATTACAAAGGTTAGTATTATTAGTTTGAAAAACTGTCATTCTCACCATTCTCTTCCCCCCTTTTTCCCCCTCATTACAAACTGGAGGAAGACACTCAGGGTTTAGATGGGGCATAGACATGTGCACACTGAAATATTTCATTTCGGAATTTCGTTTTCGTCCGAAAAATATATTTATTTAGTTATTCCCGAAATTCATTTTTATTTATTTTGTTTTTCGTTAAAAATTGCATTCATCTGAAAATCCAAATTAATTAAGGTCAAATCTGTCATTGAAGGCTTATAGTGTCTGTCAAATGTTCAAAGAAGATTCGACGGAGCAGCTAAACTGTACGTGTACATTTCCGGTTGAATTTTCTGCCCACAAGCTAGCTGTAGTAGAATTCTAATGTTGTATGACTAGTAATAATTATATTTATTAATTATTTTACTAGTCAACCAACATTAGAATTTTTCTATAATCTATGGGCGGATGCATTTGACCGGAAATGTACGATTGCAGCGTCGTACAGTTTAGCTGCTCCGTTGAATCTTCTTAGAACTTTCGACAGACACCATAAGCCAAAGATTCGACATTTGTATGTTTTTCGTTGCTTTGTTGAATCTTCGTCGTTCATGCTGAATGGTCTATTCTACCCCAACAGTCAGCCAACTTTCACATTCATTTCTCAATCTCCAAGTGCAATGGCGGGCGTGGCATCTGACGTTGTGTCAGATATTGATATGGCATTATAATATAGAATCTATAATAATAAATCCTCCCCCCACAACACGGGCAGCCTCTGAGGCTATCACAACACTAGCAACACTAGTATCGCTATCAAGTTCACAACACTAACACAATAGCAGCAGATTATTATGAAAAAGTTAAGTTGAACTGTAGCTTGCTTCACTATTGCTCTGCTGCTGTGCTTATGCTTAATTGCTAAATAATTCAGGTTCTCTGACAAACGGACCAGCTAAGATTGACTGTCTTCTGAAATGATTCAGTGTGTGTGTCTCTCTCTGCTAGCAAATCGTAAGTGAAATTAAGTTGGCTGTACGTGTGTACTTAGTTCTAGCTATTTTACTGCCCCTCCTCTTCGGTTACAATCGGCCAATAACATTCATCATCATCATTATTTTTATTTTACTTCCCCCACCCAATTCCAGCAGCAATCTTTTCTCTCTATGTCAAATCTTTTCACTCTATGTCAAATCTTTTCTCTCTATGTCGAATCTTTTCTCTCTATGTAGAAGAAGGGGACGTGACTCCCGCGGGAGCCTATTCCAGGAAGTGGGTGCAAATACCTGTAGTAGACAAGTATCTGCACCCCCTCCCCCCTGAAAGGTGCCAATTGTGGCACTGGAGGGGGGAAGGAATCAGATGAGCGGAAGTTCCACTTTTGGGTGGAACTCCGCTTTAAGGTTAGGCACATTCGACCACAGGTTCGATAGACACAGATTGTTATTGTCAGCGTCATGTCGAATCTCCTATCTATATCGAACTGTTGTCGCAACGAAAATGAAAAAAAAGCATTTGTTTATGTCGGATCTTTCGGTTTTCGTACTCTGTACTTTCGTTATCGTTTGTTAAAATGATAATGAAAATACCTGAAATTCGGACGAAAATGCATTCGGACAAAAACAAATGCACAGGTCTAATGGTACAGAAACAAACAATGAAACTGTGAAATAGCCTATGACACTTATACCTTCTTATACACCTGCTTTCTATGTACATACACTTTCAGAAACTCCTTGGACCTGAAAAGATACTTATAAACAAAAGTTATTACTCTGTCCTTCAAAGAATGGTAAACAATATGGGGCAGAGCTGTTGAAAGTACTAAAGCCAGAGAAGGCCAGATAGCTTGCACTTTTGGAAGAAAGTCCCAAAGGCAACCACATTGTTTTTCTAATGAAGATTGTCTTTTAACGCCGAACTAGATTCCTTTGTAATGATCAACACCAGATAATAAATTAATTGTCTATTGGTCTAATTAATAGATGAGAACACTATAGTGACAATGATCTATATGTATTACAGAATTCAAGAACCCAGAGGTGTAGTTTAATCTAATAATAATCATTTGGTGTCCTGGTAAAATTATATTGAATGCACTTTCTTCTTCATGATCTAGTTTAGAATCAATGATATGAGGAAACATTACTGTGACAGACCTAGCCGGGAGAGAGACTTTTGGAGGGGACTGAATGCTAGCCTCTTGCTGATCGATCGTGGGCCCTGGTATTTGGGGGAACGGTGCTCTTTGTGAGCTGTATGCCTGGGGACCCTTGAGGTGGTATTACTGTGGATTCGGGTCCTGGTCCCCCAGGACACGCAGACTCTGAGGACCCTGGATTTGCCATATTAGGAATAGTGGCTGATTCATAATGCTGGGACAAATACTGTTAGGAGATGCTGATGTCAATTCCAGCCATCTGTCTGTCTGTTGCCTGCTAGAATGTGTATTGTAAATAAGTCTAGTATGGGATCTAAGAGTCATTAGATCCCCATTGTTGTTTGTGTTAATTAACTTTGCTATTGTGTGAAGAAGAGTCTGTGCTGATTTGTGATAATGTTGATTGGGTTTTCTGAGCTACAAGACGGCCAGTCTGGCCTAAAGGTCATGTCTAAGTCATCTAGGCTGTCTAAAGGGATTAGTTAATTAGCCCATGTTAATTAGGTTTCTGGTCACAGGTGTATGTTCAGAGTTATATGAGCAGGAGGTGTGCACCTCCTTTTTTAATGTATAAAAGAGCCTGTATTTTTCAATAAAAGAGATTCCTGGTTGAACTTACATACAGCCTGCCTATTGTTTGTTCTGAGCTACACAACTGCATTAGAACGGCACATAGCTGTAGTTCTAGTCCCGGAGCATGAGATGTTGCGATCTGCAATCTGATTCTATAGCGGCAGAGGAGTGTTGGAAGAGTGGAACCGAGCGAGCAGGGGCTCGTTACATTGGTTGGCAGCCGTGGGATTTGCTCTCCAGTTACTGGGACACACCAAACCAGCCTGCAGGAGAGCCACGCTGAAAGACTTACTTGAGAGCCGTGGAGGGAATGGTGGGATTGTGCTTCCTTGCCGTGAACACATCCAAACCATCACCTGGATCCAAGGTTCAGATAGCAGGAGAGGAGAGGTACAGATACCCGCCACCATGGAAGAGGAATTCAGAAGGAGGTTGCGAGAGATGCAGATACAGCACAGAGGACCAGTATCAGAGCAGGTCCTGCTAGGATGATTTGATTCTATCCGCTGCAAACTCTGGAAGGAAGCGCTAGCCCGTGAGCAGCAAAACCAGGGAAAAGTTCTCCCCTCCATCCATGTAAGGTACTGGTCACAGTATGAAGTGCGAATGCTGTTATTGGGGGAACAGCCGAACCAGGAGTGGACAGCCGAGTTAAGCAGGCTGATCCGGGCAGAAATGCGGTTGAACGAGAGCTACAGAGCCCTCCAGTGGTATGTAGCCCAAGTGTGCCGTGGACAGTGGATGACAGCCCCACGGAAGGCTTTGACTACGATGGCCTGGGATTGTTATACTGGAGGCTGTCCAGGGACCCTGACTTTGGGAGTGATCGGGAGTGGCGTTTGGAGGAAATAATGGAGCACAGAGAGCGAAGACTGAATGTCTCAGAAGTGCACTGGGCACAGGAAGATTTGGAGTTTCTGGCCATTCAGGAATGGGAGCTGGAGATCGCCTACAGACAGCTGTTAGACTCTGCTCAGCAGCAGGGTGGTGCTCCCTTTGACTGGGACTATCAGGAAATACCAGTTGACAACTCTGAAATCGTGGCTGAAGAGTTGACAATGTGGCAGAGTAACAGTGTGCTTTGCCAACCTGGCCCCACAGCTATGGAGGCGGAGGTCTTATGGCGGATGCAGCAAGTGCTGACTGACCTTGATGAACCTGTTTCTGCATTGGATGATCTTGGATGGAGGAATGTGCCTATCCAGCAGCATGCCAGAGAATCGGCAGTGGAAAATCTGAAGATTGCCGTCGCCAAACCTGAAGTGCTGACAACAGGGCAGAGCTCTGCTAACCTCTGCCCAGCACTGATAGCATCTTCTGGGTTCCAGGGACAGGAGATGGGGAACCTTTATCCCCAGACACCAGTTGCAGAGACAGGGGATTTGATAGACTTTTCTGCTGAGGAAGAACAACCTGGTGAGCCTCCAGCAGAAGAAGAGCTGTTATTAGGGCCAAACTTCCTTGTGCTCTGCCCAGCACTGATAGCATCTTCTGGGTTCCACGGAGAGGAGATGGTGAACCTTTATCCCCAGACACCAGTTGCAGAGACAGGGGATTTGATAGACTTTTCTGCTGAGGAAGAACAACCTGGTGAGCCTCCAGCAGAAGAAGAGCTGTTATTAGGGCCAAACTTCACTGTGCTCTGCCCAGCACCAACAGAAGTATCTGTGAAGTTACAAGGAACTTCCCCAGCTGAAGCGCTGGCAACCGGACAGAGGGTCCCAGATCTCTGCCCTACACCTGCGGTGGTTCCGGAGGCTCAGGGTGAGAAGGAGGTGGTCACTTCCCAGCAGCAGATCAGGATACAGGGAGAGAAGGGAGAGGAGGTGTTCGTCGTCCCTCCCCAACAGTTGGCCAGGGTGGAGGAAGTGGTCTTTCCTCCCCAGCAAAGATCCGTGCACCTGGGAGACAGTACCACAGACATATCGTCCCAACAACTAGATGAGGGAATGGAAAAGGAAGCAGCTGGCTCACCTCCCCAATGGCAGCTACACAGTTTGGGAGTGGAGGAAGCCAGCCTCCTGCCCCAACAGTTAGCTGGAGCGAAGGATGCGGAGTCCCCAGCAGAAGTGCTGGCAACAGGGCAGAATGCTACCAGCCTCTGCCCAGCACCAGCAACAACTACAAAGTTCCAGGGAGGCGGGGCAGTTGGCCTCCCTCCCCAACAGTTAGCCGGAGCAGATGGTGTGGAGTTTTCAGCAGAAAGGCTGGCAACAGGGCCGACTACTGCTGGACTCTGCCCTCAACTAATAGAGGATGGATTTCCTGTGAAGGTGGATGGGACTTCAGTCTCCACCTGTATACCCAAGGGATGCTGGGCAGTCGGCCCAGATCCCCAACAGTATGACGGAGTGAGCCCAGACACACTGTCTTCTCTCCAGTGGCAGAAAGGACTCCAGGGAGAAGGGCCAGTCCAGGCCTCTCCCCGGTGGCAGATATGTTCTTTGAGAGAGGCAGAGGTTGGCCGGGTGAGTAATGCTTTGTTTGGAACAATTTGTTTGGGGTACTGTGTGGGTACAGGCATTAGAGGACTGGAACTACTGACTAACTTTGGAGTCAACCTGACTGGGGTCTCCTCCTGTGTTATTCTCCTGCTGAAAGGGGAGAAATGTGACAGACCTAGCCGGGAGAGAGACTTTTGGAGGGGACTGAATGCTAGCCTCTTGCTGATCGATCGTGGGCCCTGGCATTTTGAGGAACGGTACTCTTTGTGAGCTGTATGCCTGGGGACCCTTGAGGTGGTATTACTGTGGATTCTGGTCCTGGTCCCCCAGGACACACAGACACTGGGGACCCTGGATTTGCCATATTAGTGGCTGATTCATAATGCTGGGACAAATACTGTTAGGAAATGCTGATGTCAATTCCAGCCACCTGTCTGTCTGTTGCCTGCTAGAATGTGTATTGTAAATAAGTCTAGTATGGGATCTAAGAGTCATTAGATCCCCATTGTTGTTTGTGTTAATTAACTCTGATATTGTGTGAAGAAGAGTCTGTGTTGATTTGTGATAATGTTGATTGGGTTTTCTGAGCTACAAGACAGCCAGTCTGGCCTAAAGGTCATGTCTGAGTCATCTAGGCTGTCTAAAGGGATTAGTTAATTAGCCCATGTTAATTAGGTTTCTGAGCACAGGTGTATGTTCAGAGTTATATCAGCAGGAGGTGTGCACCTCCTCTTTTACTGTATAAAAGAGCCTGTATTTTTCAATAAACGAGATTCCTGGTTGAACTTACATACAGCCTGCCTGGTGTTTGTTCTGAGCTACACAACTGGATTAGAACGGCACATAGCTGTAGTTCTAGTCCCGGAGCATCAGGTGACTGAACCATCAGATGTTGTGATCTGCAATCTGATTCTATAGCTGCAGAGGAGTGTCGGGAGAGTGGAACCGAGTGAGCAGGGGCTCGTTACAATTACAGAAAAGACGGTACCAGAAATATAGAACTATAAGACAATACATAATTAGAGTTGGACCGGACACCCATGGTTTAGTTTGCACCAGAACTCCCGAACATGTAAAAAGTTTGTACCCGAGCTACAAACTGTAAAACATTTTTTTTTTTAATCATTTTTAAAAATTCCTTTAAATATGGTGCCTGGGCGGGTCCCCTTAGTCTGCCTGTAAAGTGATGCATCTGTACAGTGTATAAAACCTGCTGCAGCAAAACTAAAATATATAAAGAAAACAAAAATTACATTTAAATTGTCGGAAATACAATACCATTGCCAGCAATAGAAAAATGTAAAAAAAAATGTTGTGGGGGGGCCCCCCCAATCCATACCAGGCCCTTTGGGTCTGGTATGTATTTTAAGGGGAACCCCATGCCAAAATGTAAAAAATAAATGGCTTGGCCCCCCATATCCATACCAGACCCTTATCCTAGCATGCAGCCCAGCAGGTCAGGAAAGGGGAGGGCGAGCAAGTGCCACCCTCCTGAACCATACCAGGCCACATGCCCTCAATATGGGGGAGCTTTGGGGTGGAGGGCTCTGCCTCAAAGCACCTTGTCCCCATGTTGATAGGGAAAAGGGCCTCTTCCCGACAACCCGGGGCTGTGGTTGTGGGGGTCTGCACGCAGGGGGCTTATAAGAATCTGGAAGCCCCCTTTAACAAGGGGGCCTCCAGATCCCGGTCCCCTCCATTATGTGAATGAGTATGGGGTACATTGTACCCCTACCTATTTAACAAAAATGTGTCAAAAATAAATAAAAACACACACACACACACAGTTTTTGACAATTTCTTTATTAAAAAAAAACCAAAGGTCCCCCGATCTATCGTCAATCATGCCTCCGGACCTGAAAAAAGAAAAAAAAATGATCCGCCCACAACATTTGCACATGGTACAACCTATACCTGGTACTACAGGGTAATTCTATATGTTACGGCTTGTCTATATTCTACTTTTTCACCTTTTTTTTCACTCTACACTTGTATCGTTGTCTCATGAACATCACCTACTAGGTTTCTTCTCTGTAAGCACGCTTCCAGTGTTTGCTTACTTACTATTTCAGAATTCTCACTGGTCCCTTTTACATCCCACCTTTATCTCTGCTTTGCACACTATCCAGCAGGTATATCACTACCTACACCCCACCCTGCACTTTTTGTCACCCTATTTTCACCTTTTTTCCTCCATGTATCCCTATTTTCTCTGTACTTGACAGTGCTGCCGGGTGTATCATATACAATACTTTTAATTATCTTACAGATTTACTGGCCACTATTGGCACAATACCCAATATACTACATTTGTTCCCTGGTTGGGGACGTTTTCGGTGTGGGCCTGTTACTTATGGGCGGACTTCTATACCTCAGCTCCCGGGGAGGCTTGATATGGTGACCCCTGCACACCGGGATTATTCGGAGTTCAGTGTTCCAATGGGATGTAAGTCTGCGGATTTGACCATCTCTATGCTCTATATATATCTTTTTACATATAATACTTTCCATATCATGGGCCCCATTTTTTGATTTAGAACATCTCCATTATTTACAGATATTCAATATCCGCTCCTGATGAGTCGGCTTACCGACGAAACGCGTCGAGCTTTTGAGGATGTAACCCCTCACATTTCCACCAAGATTTTTATGAATTTTACTGTATATTACAAGTTATACTCATGAAATATGTATTATTTCCCCTTGTTATGGCAATTATGTTCTACACTCTGTTTATATGTATGTAATTTACTTCCCAAGATGTCTGCATATGCACTGAGCAATTTTTTGTTATATATAACGTTACGCAACTTGATACTCATGTACATTAAAAATATTTATCTTTACTCTCAAATTTGTGTTTGAACCTGCCTCATTTAAAGTCCCATACTCTTTTATTATTTTTTGAATTTATAATTAGGGATGGAGGCGCACTACCCCCCTTACCTTGTGCGCTTCATTTAAAGTCCCAGTATATGGAGATATACATTCCCCCCTCTGTTGTATCCGCCCACAACAAAGGCTATCCGCCATGTGCCTGCTCCGCCATCTGACAGTTCTTTAATAGGTAAGGGACAGAGCCACCTGGTGGCACTATCCTGTGTGAAGTTGCCGATCAGTGCATGCTGGTTTGCTGACATCACAGTGGGATTTTTTTGGTGAATAAGTAGGGGTACGATGCACAGCCATTACTTTATTCAAATGTTGGTTCTGATGCTGAGGAAGGCAGGAACATGAGCCTACAGAGAGGGGAGAACACTGGTGCACAAATTGGTAGGCATGTTCTCCCAGCCACAGCATATTGCCAAGTTATATCCAGTGGTAATGACTCGGATGGAGGAGATGATGATGATGATGAGGTCACTGACGTGACTTGGGTGCCACATAGAGCAGAGGAGGAAAGTGAGGGTGAGGCACAACCCCAACGAGGCAGCCATCATGGAGAAATAGAGAGCAGCCACCCTATTCCATCACATTGTGGAGCTGTTATCTCCCGGCCCACTTCCCACAGCTCAGCTGTCTGGGCCTTTTTTAGCACATGTGCAGCGGATTGCACTCTTGTAATTTGCAAACTTTGTCTCAAGCACATCAAGCGTGGCAAAAATACCAGCCATTTGGGTACCACATGCTTGACAAGGCATTTAACCTCCCACCACTCAGTCCACTGACAAGAGCACCTGATAGCCACACAAAAGGGACGCAATTCTGTTCCTCCTCCTTATTCACCTCAGTCTGCCCTAGCTACAACAACAGACAAAAAATAAACACAGCGCTCGTTTGAGGAGAGAACCTGGAGGTGTACACAGATCAAATAACTGTGATTAATAAAGTCTCTCAATAGGAGGGTCGAAGTCCATAGCAACAGTCTCTAAGATGAAGAGGGAGAGGAATCTATGTACCAGCACTAAGGGCAACCAGTGTAAAGAGCTAGAAGCAGTCTCTGCAATGCAACAAAGGAAAAGAAACACAGCGCCTCTAAGTGCAGTATTAGTAAACCATTTAATAAGTCAAAAGTAAAACTACTCACAAAGGGAGCATAAACACAGGCATGATAGTAATCCTGCAGCAAAATCCGGAGGTGGTTTTTCACGGACGTTTAGGAGAAAAAACACCTCTGTATTTTGCTGCAGGATTACTATCATTCTTGTTTTTATGCTCCCTTTGTGAGTAGTTTTACTGTTGACTTATTAAATGGTTTACCAATAGTGCACTTAGAGGCGCTGTGTTTCTTTTCCTTTGTTGCCTTAGCTATACCTTATGACCTCTCAGCAGCCTCCACTGACAGGGATGATGGTATAGCACAGGGTCTCCTAGGTCCTTGCAGTACATTTGCCAGTAGCACACTAACAGCTGTAGACTAAAGCCGGCAAATTTTTCTGCCCCATCTGCTGCAGTGAAAAAAATACAGTCACTGCCACCCACATACCCAGTGTCTAAATGCAAGCTTGTTAAAGCTGCTGGCTCTAAAACTTCTGCCTTTCCATCTAGTGGATTCTGCCTCCTTCCATGAAGTTACAGAATGTGCTGTACCACAATGGCAGGTTCCCAGTCGCTATTTCTTTTCACGTAAGGCCATTACAGCTCTGTACTAGGGATGAGCTTCGTGTTCGAGTCGAACCCATGTTCGACTCGAACATCGGCTGTTCGGTCGTTCGCCGAATTGCGAACGATATGGGCCGTTCGCGCCAAATTCGTGTGGCGCGTCACGGCCCATAATTCACTGCGGCATCGCAGTGCATTGCTGGCTGATGATTGGCCAAGCATGCACTATGACCCGCATGCTTGGCCAATCACAGCGCCGTCAGTAGAGAGAGCTGTAATTGGCCAAAGCCAGGGTGGCTTTGGCCAATTATGGCTCAGGGGATTTAGTACACACCCCACACTATATAAGGCCGCCTGCGCGGCGGCCCTGTGTAGTGTGTGTTCCGGTGTGCTGAGAGATAGAGAGAGAGAGAGACAGTGTCATTTGATTTGAGTTAGATAGATTAGGCAGAACAGTCAGTCAGTTAGCTGCACTTACAGTGTATTGTGTATATATATGCATCCCAGGTGTTGCATATATATATATACACTGTATTCAGTTTAGCTAGATCCGTTCCTGTTATCTTCTATCTAGACTATTTACATTTAGTGCAGTGTGTCCTGCTCACAGTGTTCAGCTAGATCCGTTCCTGCTATTTACATTCAGTGCAGTGCGTCCTGCTCACAGTGTTCAGCTAGATCCGTTCCTGGTATTTACATTTAGTGCAGTGCGTCCTGCTCACAGTGTTCAGCTAGATCCGTTCCTGCTATTTACATTCAGTGCAGTGCGTCCTGCTCACAGTGTTCAGCTAGATCCGTTCCTGCTATTTACATTCAGTGCAGTGCGTCCTGCTCACAGTGTTCAGCTAGATCCGTTCCTGCTATTTACATTCAGTGCAGTGCGTCCTGCTCACAGTGTTCAGCTAGATCCGTTCCTGGTATTTACATTTAGTGCAGTGCGTCCTGCTCACAGTGTTCAGCTACATCCGTTCCTGCTATTTACATTCAGTGCAGTGCGTCCTGCTCACAGTGTTCAGCTAGATCCGTTCCTGCTATTTACATTCAGTGCAGTGCGTCCTGCTCACAGTGTTCAGCTAGATCCGTTCCTGCTATTTACATTCAGTGCAGTGCGTCCTGCTCACAGTGTTCAGCTAGATCCGTTCCTGCTATTTACATTCAGTGCAGTGCGTCCTGCTCACAGTGTTCAGCTAGATCCGTTCCTGCTATTTACATTCAGTGCAGTGCGTCCTGCTCACAGTGTTCAGCTAGATCCGTTCCTGGTATTTACATTTAGTGCAGTGCGTCCTGCTCACAGTGTTCAGCTACATCCGTTCCTGCTATTTACATTCAGTGCAGTGCGTCCTGCTCACAGTGTTCAGCTAGATCCGTTCCTGCTATTTACATTCAGTGCAGTGCGTCCTGCTCACAGTGTTCAGCTAGATCCGTTCCTGCTATTTACATTCAGTGCAGTGCGTCCTGCTCACAGTGTTCAGCTAGATCCGTTCCTGCTATTTACATTCAGTGCAGTGCGTCCTGCTCACAGTGTTCAGCTAGATCCGTTCCTGCTATTTACATTCAGTGCAGTGCGTCCTGCTCACAGTGTTCAGCTAGATCCGTTCCTGCTATTTACATTCAGTGCAGTGCGTCCTGCTCACAGTGTTCAGCTAGATCCGTTCCTGGTATTTACATTTAGTGCAGTGCGTCCTGCTCACAGTGTTCAGCTAGATCCGTTCCTGCTATTTACATTCAGTGCAGTGCGTCCTGCTCACAGTGTTCAGCTAGATCCGTTCCTGCTATTTACATTCAGTGCAGTGCGTCCTGCTCACAGTGTTCAGCTAGATCCGTTCCTGCTATATACATTTAGTGCAGTACGTCCTGCTCACAGTGTTCAGCTAGATCCGTTCCTGTTATCTTCCTACTGACAGGCAGGCTTGTCTGGTTACAGTATATAAAGCTACCTGAAGAAAATTACAGGTGTTCTATCCCAGCTTAGTGCAGCTACAGGCCATTAGTATGTCTGGAAGGCCAAGAAGGAGAGGCAGACAATCACAAGCCAATAAGAGAGGGCAAGCAGGCTCTGTGTCTAGTGCTGGTCGTGGAGACGGTGCATCCTCATCAGCACGTGGCCATGGGACACGCTTGGCCTTTTTTTCGGCAGCTGGCCGTGTTGAGCCGCAACATGCGGAAGACTTGGTCGAGTGGATGACCAAGCCGTCCTCATCCTCCTCATCCTCTCTCACCCATGCCCAGGGTGCTTTGTCTGGCAAAGCAGCGGCCTCTTCCCTCAGCTCAATGTCATCAGTGACTCCTTCCCTAGCTCCACCATGTCCTCATGAGGATTCCCTCGAACTGTTTGACCACAGTGTTGGGTACATGCTCCAGGAGGATGCCCAGCGTTTGGAAGGCTCTGATGATGATACTGAGCTCAATGAAGGCAGTAACATGAGCACGGACAGAGGGGGTGCCCAAGAAGGACAGCAATCTGGCAGTCATGCTCCCCCTGCTGCAGCATACTGCCAGGTTTGCTCCAGTGATGAGGAGGGAGGGGATGATGAGGTCACTGACTCAACGTGGGTGCCTGATAGGAGAGAGGAGGAGGAGGAGGAGGAGGAGGAGGTGGCACATCACCAACTAGGCAGGATGCCCTCCAGGGGCCAGCCTAAGGGCAGCACATTGACTGCATCACACCCCAAAGCTCCACATGTGCAGGGCGCTGCAGTCTCTGCGCGTTATTCAAAAAGTTCTTTGGTGTGGGCCTTTTTTGAGACGAGTGCATCAGATCGCACCGCTGCTATTTGCAACATATGTCTCAAGCGTATCTCGCGTGGCCAAAACATCTCCCGCTTGGGTACCACATGCTTGACCAGACATATGTTGACCTGCCATGCAGTTCGTTGGCAAGCGTATCTGAAAGACCCACACCAAAGAACAAAGACGATCTCTCCTTGCTCCTCATCAGCTGAGATTTCCAACCCCACTAGACCTTCAGTCCTCTCTGAGACCTGCAGTGAGAGGAATGAAGGTGTAGAATTAGGTGTGTCACAGCCAAGTACTTGTGGGCAATCTGCTTTTGGTACACCGACGTCAGATTGTACCAGGCAAATTTCCCTGCCCCAGCTGCTGCACCGCCGAAAGAAGTTTGCTCCCAGCCATCCACATGCCCAGCGGTTGAATGCTAGCTTGGCAAAATTGCTAGCACTTCAACTGCTGCCTTTTCAGTTGGTAGACTCTGCCCCCTTCCGTGAGTTTGTGGAATGTGCGGTTCCTCAGTGGCAGGTACCCAAACGCCACTTTTTCTCACGGAAGGCGATTCCGGCTCTCTACCGGCATGTGGAAGGCAATGTCCATGCCTCGCTGGACAGGGCGGTCAGTGGTAAGGTGCATATTACCGCTGACTCATGGTCCAGCAGGCATGGACAGGGACGTTACTTAAGTTTCACAGCGCATTGGGTGACTCTGCTGGCAGCTGGGAAGGATGCAGGACAAGGTGCTGTAGTGTTGGAGGTTGTTCCGCCACCACGCCTCCAAAATGCTGATTGTGACACACCTCTCTCCTCCACCCCCTCCTCTTCTTCTTCCTCCATGGCCTCTTCCTCGGAACCAGCGGTGCTCCGTAGGCGTTCAAGGGGCTACGCAAGTACGCAGGCCAAAAGATGCCATGCGGTGCTTGAGCTGGTGTGCTTGGGGGACAGGAGCCACACTGGGGCAGAGGTTCTGTCAGCTCTGCAGGGGCAGGTTCAGAGGTGGTTGACGCCACGCCAACTTAAGGCAGGAATGGTGGTTTGCGACAATGGCACCAACCTCCTCTCTGCCCTCCGACAGGGACAACTGACCCATGTGCCCTGTTTGGCTCACGTCCTTAACTTGGTGGTGCAGCGGTTCTTGGGCAGGTACCCGGGCTTACAGGATGTCCTGAGGCAGGCCAGGAAAGTCTCTGTGCATTTCCGCCGGTCATATAATGCCAGTGCTCGGCTGACGGACCTCCAAAAGGAGTTTAACCTGCCCAAGAACCGCCTAATCTGTGACATGCCCACCAGGTGGAACTCGACGTTGGCCATGCTGCAGCGGCTGCACACGCAGCAGAGGGCCATCAATGAGTACCTGTGCGACTATGGCACCAGGACAGGGTCAGGGGACCTTGGTTTTTTTTCCCCACGCCAGTGGGCCATGATCAGGGATGCATGCACTGTCCTGTCACCATTCGAGGAGGCCACGAGGATGGTGAGCACTGACAGTGCATGCATCAGTGACACTGTCCCCCTTGTCCACCTGTTGGAGCACACGCTGCGTGGAATAATGGACAGGGCACTTGAGGCAGAACAGAGGCAGGAAGAGGAGGACTTCCTTAGCTCTCAAGGCCCCCTTTATCCAGACAGTGTTCCTGCGTGCCCGCCGATCACACAGGAAGAGGACGAGGAGGAGGAGGAGGAGGAGGAGGAAGATTGTGTCAGTATGGAGGTGGAGCCTGGCACTCAGCATCAGCAGTCTTTAAGGGATCAGTCCCAAGGAACACATGGACTTGTACGTGGCTGGGAGGAGGTGGCTGCGGACGTTGTTGTCCTTAGTGACCCAGAGGACTCCGGACCGAATGCCTCAGCAAACCTACGCTGCATGGCCTCCCTGATCCTGCAAAGCCTGCGTAAGGATCCTCGTATTCGTGGTATCAAGGAGAAGGACCAATACTGGCTGGCAACCCTCCTTGATCCACGTTACAAGGGTAAGGTTGCGGACCTTATCTTGCCATCGCAGAGGGAGCAGAGGATGAAACATCTTCGGGAGGCCTTGCAGAAAGGTCTGTGCAACGCGTTCCCAGAGACTGGGAGGTTACAAACTCCTGTTTCTGGACAACGTGTTGCTGAGGCTTCGGTCAGTCAAAGAAGGAGCGGTGGAGAAGGTGGCCGTCTGACCGATGCGTTCAGACAATTTTTTGGTCCGCAGCCCCAAGGTTCCAGCAACCATCGCCAGCGTCTGTTTTACATGGTGCAGGAATACCTAGGGGCAAGATCAGACTTGGACACCTTTCCCACCGAAAATCCTCTGGGTTACTGGGTCTTGAGGATGGATCACTGGCCAGAGCTTGCACAGTATGCAATTGAGCTACTGGCCTGTCCTGCATCCAGCGTTCTTTCGGAACGCACATTCAGTGCTGCTGGAGGCGTGGTAACCGATCACAGGGTGCGTCTGTCCACCGACTCGGTCGATCGGCTGACCTTCATAAAAATGAATCAGTCTTGGATCACCACCAGCTACCAAGCACCTGATGCAGATGTAACCGAATAATTTTTTTTGAAATCTCAGATCCCTTCAAAGACTGCCTATGCTGATGCTGAGTGACTATCCCTGAGTAATTATCCTCTTCCTCCTCAATCATCACGCTGATAGCTTGTAAGAACATTTTTGGTTCTGGGCGCCACCACCAGTGCCTAAGGCACAATTTTTCAGCCCCTGTTTAACAGGGGCGTGTAATTACAATTTTTGATGCAATACTTTGCAGCAGGGCTTGTTCCTGCGTTTCAACTAGAGTGTCTGTGAGGGGTTGCAGTGTTGTGGCACCAGCACCAGTGCCTAAGACCCAATTTTTCTGCCCCTGTCTAACAGGGGCGTGTAATTACAATTTTTGATGCAATACTTTGCAGCAGGGCTCGTTCCTGCGTTCCAACTAGAGTGTCTGTGAGGGGTTGCAGTGTTGTGGCACCAGCACCAGTGCCTAAGGCCTAATTTTTCAGCTCCTGTTCAACAGGGGCATGTAATTACAATTCTTGATCTAATATTTCACAGCAGGGCCCTGTGAGGGCTTACAGTGTTTTGGCCACAGCAACACCTAAGGCCCAAATTTCTGCTGAGTATATAGGGCAGGACCCTACCTTCAAACATCTAACTTACAAACGACTCCTACTTGCAAACGGTAGGAGACAACAGGAAGTGAGATGAAATCTACCCCTAAGGAAGGGAAATTCTCTCCTGTAAGATAATGTAAAGCAGTTGACCTGATTGGGCCCCACAATTACCATAACCATGTCTCCATCCCTGTATATACATTAAAAAGCAAAAGAGAGGGGCAGTGGGACTTTAAATGAGGCATGGGTAGGTCTTTGAAAAAGTCTAGGATACCTTATGTTAAATTAACTATCACCACCCCTTAAGGGGCTTAAAAGCTGTATAGCCATAGAGAAATGCTAATCAAAGAAATGCATAGACATCAATTCATGAGTAATATAATAATAATAATAATATAATGCATCATAATATACAATACATAAATCATGCACATCGAGGCACAATAAAAATAGTAGTCATGTTGATAGAAACGTTGTTTATAAACGCTGTTTGAAAATAATTGATACAAGCAATCACAGTTCTAAAATGGGTATACAAAAAAGGTGAACAAGGTATTCCGAATAACAATGTTAGTAAGTATAAATGGTATACGATAGAATTCATAGATGAACCAAACTTGAAATGGCAACCCTGAGTGTAGACTCGACGCGTTTCATGGCGTTTAAAGCCAATCATCAGGAGTGGGATGCATCAAGAGATGACTAGAAAAATAAATAAAACAAATCAATAAATAGATCATTGAAGTCTCAATTAGAATCATGCTTACACAAGGTAAAGCAGGTATTTTAGAATATATAAATACACATTACCTTTTGGCAACAACCCAGTACATAACCCAACAGTCCAATTGTGGAATAATGAAGGTGGCCCTGAGAGAGCTGTCTCCCCCGGGGTTGAGGCCAAGGACACACAAGGCTAACCCCCAAACCGAAAGTCTCCATGGGGGCTGGAGAATCGGAGAGGGGGTAGAGAGGAACAGCAGCCAGGGAGAGAGCCAGACAGCCAAAACACACTTCCCAAGTAGGAGGCATACATGTATGGGCCACAGATGAAGTTCTGCAATAAATGAAAGAAAAAAGAATAATGAGGAGGAGATGTGTAACAAAGAGATGGGGATGAGTGTGTCAAAAAAAATAAAAATAAAAATAAAATAAAAATAAAAAAATAAAATATAGAACAATGTTGTGAATGAAGGAAAGTAAAATGTAAAACCAAGCTGGCACTAGAATGTATGTCTGACACCTGCCCCAAAAATAACTGGGTGGTGAGAACCAACAAACAAAAGATATATATAAATAATGTATACTAGCATGTTGCCAATGTGTTGGTATTTAAATGAAAGGCATAAAAATAAATAAATAAATAATGCACACCTGTGTAAAGAGAAATCAAGCATGATGTGAATAGGTGTGTGATAATGAAGAGAAACAGCCTGATTACCTGAGGTGTGGATGAAGACCCATATATCCTCTCCTCCTGAGAAAAAAGTGTGGAATGAACTGCCAGCTCATCCTGACCTTTGTATCCTCAGCCTGGGGGCGTGTCCCAGCCAACGTCATGCAATCACGTTTGGCCAAAGAAATAGACGGGGCAGACAACCAACTGAGGCACAGAGATCTCAGCAGCAGTTCATCCCCGCCCATCAAGCCTAAGTGAGATGGAGGGAGCATAAACGCAGGTCGGCGTCGGAAGGACACCGCACCAGCGGCATGCTGGGCATGACGCCGATGCGCCAAGATCCAGCCCCGCCCCCATCGCTGAAGAGATGGGTGGGGGGAGAAGGAGCTGGGCGCATCGCAACCCCGGGGGAAGAGAGATCAATCAAAAAGGACCACCCACCCTGTGGGTGGGGCGTGCCAAACAGGCAATGGAAAAAACAAAAGGAAGAGATAAAGAGTGGACTGTATCTCTGAACTAACAGAGGGTAGAGACTAAATTGAAATAGCCAGTGATCCAGAGAACGAGTAGGTTACTGAATGGACCAAATGAAGAGGAAGTAAGAAAGCGGATGCCAGCGTAAAAATAGCTCTTGGGACTAAAAGCCCAGATTAAGTAGTTGCGTTAGTGAAGTGGGGCATGACAGGTCAAAGAGGGAAACGGGTGTCTTCCACCCAAATAAACATATTGTAAAGCAGTTGACCTGATTGGGCCCCACAATTACCATAACCATGTCTCCATCCCTGTATATACATTAAAAAGCAAAAGAGAGGGGCAGTGGGACTTTAAATGAGGCATGGGTAGGTCTTTGAAAAAGTCTAGGATACCTTATGTTAAATTAACTATCACCACCCCTTAAGGGGCTTAAAAGCTGTATAGCCATAGAGAAATGCTAATCAAAGAAATGCATAGACATCAATTCATGAGTAATATAATAATAATAATAATATAATGCATCATAATATACAATACATAAATCATGCACATCGAGGCACAATAAAAATAGTAGTCATGTTGATAGAAACGTTGTTTATAAACGCTGTTTGAAAATAATTGATACAAGCAATCACAGTTCTAAAATGGGTATACAAAAAAGGTGAACAAGGTATTCCGAATAACAATGTTAGTAAGTATAAATGGTATACGATAGAATTCATAGATGAACCAAACTTGAAATGGCAACCCTGAGTGTAGACTCGACGCGTTTCATGGCGTTTAAAGCCAATCATCAGGAGTGGGATGCATCAAGAGATGACTAGAAAAATAAATAAAACAAATCAATAAATAGATCATTGAAGTCTCAATTAGAATCATGCTTACACAAGGTAAAGCAGGTATTTTAGAATATATAAATACACATTACCTTTTGGCAACAACCCAGTACATAACCCAACAGTCCAATTGTGGAATAATGAAGGTGGCCCTGAGAGAGCTGTCTCCCCCGGGGTTGAGGCCAAGGACACACAAGGCTAACCCCCAAACCGAAAGTCTCCATGGGGGCTGGAGAATCGGAGAGGGGGTAGAGAGGAACAGCAGCCAGGGAGAGAGCCATACAGCCAAAACACACTTCCCAAGTAGGAGGCATACATGTATGGGCCACAGATGAAGTTCTGCAATAAATGAAAGAAAAAAGAATAATGAGGAGGAGATGTGTAACAAAGAGATGGGGATGAGTGTGTCAAAAAAAATAAAAATAAAAATAAAATAAAAATAAAAAAATAAAATATAGAACAATGTTGTGAATGAAGGAAAGTAAAATGTAAAACCAAGCTGGCACTAGAATGTATGTCTGACACCTGCCCCAAAAATAACTGGGTGGTGAGAACCAACAAACAAAAGATATATATAAATAATGTATACTAGCATGTTGCCAATGTGTTGGTATTTAAATGAAAGGCATAAAAATAAATAAATAAATAATGCACACCTGTGTAAAGAGAAATCAAGCATGATGTGAATAGGTGTGTGATAATGAAGAGAAACAGCCTGATTACCTGAGGTGTGGATGAAGACCCATATATCCTCTCCTCCTGAGAAAAAAGTGTGGAATGAACTGCCAGCTCATCCTGACCTTTGTATCCTCAGCCTGGGGGCGTGTCCCAGCCAACGTCATGCAATCACGTTTGGCCAAAGAAATAGACGGGGCAGACAACCAACTGAGGCACAGAGATCTCAGCAGCAGTTCATCCCCGCCCATCAAGCCTAAGTGAGATGGAGGGAGCATAAACGCAGGTCGGCGTCGGAAGGACACCGCACCAGCGGCATGCTGGGCATGACGCCGATGCGCCAAGATCCAGCCCCGCCCCCATCGCTGAAGAGATGGGTGGGGGGAGAAGGAGCTGGGCGCATCGCAACCCCGGGGGAAGAGAGATCAATCAAAAAGGACCACCCACCCTGTGGGTGGGGCGTGCCAAACAGGCAATGGAAAAAACAAAAGGAAGAGATAAAGAGTGGACTGTATCTCTGAACTAACAGAGGGTAGAGACTAAATTGAAATAGCCAGTGATCCAGAGAACGAGTAGGTTACTGAATGGACCAAATGAAGAGGAAGTAAGAAAGCGGATGCCAGCGTAAAAATAGCTCTTGGGACTAAAAGCCCAGATTAAGTAGTTGCGTTAGTGAAGTGGGGCATGACAGGTCAAAGAGGGAAACGGGTGTCTTCCACCCAAATAAACATATTGTAAAGCAGTTGACCTGATTGGGCCCCACAATTACCATAACCATGTCTCCATCCCTGTATATACATTAAAAAGCAAAAGAGAGGGGCAGTGGGACTTTAAATGAGGCATGGGTAGGTCTTTGAAAAAGTCTAGGATACCTTATGTTAAATTAACTATCACCACCCCTTAAGGGGCTTAAAAGCTGTATAGCCATAGAGAAATGCTAATCAAAGAAATGCATAGACATCAATTCATGAGTAATATAATAATAATAATAATATAATGCATCATAATATACAATACATAAATCATGCACATCGAGGCACAATAAAAATAGTAGTCATGTTGATAGAAACGTTGTTTATAAACGCTGTTTGAAAATAATTGATACAAGCAATCACAGTTCTAAGATGGGTATACAAAAAAGGTGAACAAGGTATTCCGAATAACAATGTTAGTAAGTATAAATGGTATACGATAGAATTCATAGATGAACCAAACTTGAAATGGCAACCCTGAGTGTAGACTCGACGCGTTTCATGGCGTTTAAAGCCAATCATCAGGAGTGGGATGCATCAAGAGATGACTAGAAAAATAAATAAAACAAATCAATAAATAGATCATTGAAGTCTCAATTAGAATCATGCTTACACAAGGTAAAGCAGGTATTTTAGAATATATAAATACACATTACCTTTTGGCAACAACCCAGTACATAACCCAACAGTCCAATTGTGGAATAATGAAGGTGGCCCTGAGAGAGCTGTCTCCCCCGGGGTTGAGGCCAAGGACACACAAGGCTAACCCCCAAACCGAAAGTCTCCATGGGGGCTGGAGAATCGGAGAGGGGGTAGAGAGGAACAGCAGCCAGGGAGAGAGCCAGACAGCCAAAACACACTTCCCAAGTAGGAGGCATACATGTATGGGCCACAGATGAAGTTCTGCAATAAATGAAAGAAAAAAGAATAATGAGGAGGAGATGTGTAACAAAGAGATGGGGATGAGTGTGTCAAAAAAAATTCTATTTCTTTGGCCAAACGTGATTGCATGACGTTGGCTGGGACACGCCCCCAGGCTGAGGATACAAAGGTCAGGATGAGCTGGCAGTTCATTCCACACTTTTTTCTCAGGAGGAGAGGATATATGGGTCTTCATCCACACCTCAGGTAATCAGGCTGTTTCTCTTCATTATCACACACCTATTCACATCATGCTTGATTTCTCTTTACACAGGTGTGCATTATTTATTTATTTATTTTTATGCCTTTCATTTAAATACCAACACATTGGCAACATGCTAGTATACATTATTTATATATATCTTTTGTTTGTTGGTTCTCACCACCCAGTTATTTTTGGGGCAGGTGTCAGACATACATTCTAGTGCCAGCTTGGTTTTACATTTTACTTTCCTTCATTCACAACATTGTTCTATATTTTATTTTTTTATTTTTATTTTATTTTTATTTTTATTTTTTTTGACACACTCATCCCCATCTCTTTGTTACACATCTCCTCCTCATTATTCTTTTTTCTTTCATTTATTGCAGAACTTCATCTGTGGCCCATACATGTATGCCTCCTACTTGGGAAGTGTGTTTTGGCTGTCTGGCTCTCTCCCTGGCTGCTGTTCCTCTCTACCCCCTCTCCGATTCTCCAGCCCCCATGGAGACTTTCGGTTTGGGGGTTAGCCTTGTGTGTCCTTGGCCTCAACCCCGGGGGAGACAGCTCTCTCAGGGCCACCTTCATTATTCCACAATTGGACTGTTGGGTTATGTACTGGGTTGTTGCCAAAAGGTAATGTGTATTTATATATTCTAAAATACCTGCTTTACCTTGTGTAAGCATGATTCTAATTGAGACTTCAATGATCTATTTATTGATTTGTTTTATTTATTTTTCTAGTCATCTCTTGATGCATCCCACTCCTGATGATTGGCTTTAAACGCCATGAAACGCGTCGAGTCTACACTCAGGGTTGCCATTTCAAGTTTGGTTCATCTATGAATTCTATCGTATACCATTTATACTTACTAACATTGTTATTCGGAATACCTTGTTCACCTTTTTTGTATACCCATTTTAGAACTGTGATTGCTTGTATCAATTATTTTCAAACAGCGTTTATAAACAACGTTTCTATCAACATGACTACTATTTTTATTGTGCCTCGATGTGCATGATTTATGTATTGTATATTATGATGCATTATATTATTATTATTATTATATTACTCATGAATTGATGTCTATGCATTTCTTTGATTAGCATTTCTCTATGGCTATACAGCTTTTAAGCCCCTTAAGGGGGGGTGATAGTTAATTTAACATAAGGTATCCTAGACTTTTTCAAAGACCTACCCATGCCTCATTTAAAGTCCCACTGCCCCTCTCTTTTGCTTCTCTCCTGTAAGAGTTAATATGGGAAAACAATTTCTCCTTTCCACTGATGCTTTCCAATCCTTGTTCCACAAAAAAACCCAAATTTTCAAAAAACATTTTTCATTGGGACAAAAAAGTGAGGTGAAATCTTCTGAAGAGGAGGAAAGACGCAAAACAAATGTCACAGGGGTGATAACCCTTCCCTATGTTTTCCAAAAAGCTTAGAAAAGATTTTTTGGCTGGAGCTAAACACATTAAAAATGTTCAAAATTACAAACAGATTCTACTTAACAACAAACCTACAGTCCCTGTCTTGTTTGCACCGCCTGTATACTGCTGTTCAGAGTATATAGGGCCTGGTGGCCCCACACCTTTCCTTATTTTAATTTGGGTGTGGGGTTCCCCTTAATATCCATACAAGACCCAAAGGGCCTGGTAATGGACTGGGGGGTACCCATGCCGTTTGTCTCACTGATTTTCATCCATATTGCCATGACCCGACATGACATTAAACCCGAAAGCAGTTTTAAATGAGATTTTTTCCTATAAAAATGACATTTGGTGCAGGGACTGTTCTAAACATGGGAAACACGCGTCACTTTACAGGCATACTATAGACACCCCCCAGGTACGATATTTAAAGGAATATTTCACTTTTTTTTTTTTTACTTTAAGCATCATTAAAATCACTGCTCCCGAAAAAACGGCCGTTTTTAAAAGTTTTTTTTGCATTGATACATGTCCCCTGGGGTAGGACCCGGGTCCCCAAACCCTTTTTAGGACAATACCATGCAAATTAGCCTTTAAAATGAGCACTTTTGATTTCGAACGTTCGAGTCCCATAGACGTCAATGGGGTTCTAACGTTCGTGCGAACTTTCGGTCCGTTCGCGGGTTCTGGTGCGAACCGAACCGGGGGGTGTTCGGCTCATCCCTACTCTGTACCATCACGTTGAAGGCAATGCTGTGGCATCGTTGGGCAAGGCAGTCAATCGCAAAGTCCGTTACTGCTGACACGTGGTCCAGAAAGCATGGTCAGGGGCGATATATTTAGTTCACAGCACACTGGGTAACTCTGCTTGCAACTCAGAAGAATGCAAGACAGGGCTCAGTGCAGCAGGTTGTTGTGCCCCCACGTCTCCATACAGCTAGTGATGATGATGCGAGATTTGTCAGCTCTACCCCCTCCTCCTCCTCCATGCCCCCCTCTGCTGAATTGTCCTATGAACCACAAGTACCCCTTAAGCGTTCAAGGGGCTATTCAATGAGGCAGGCTAAAAGGTACCATGTAGTGCTTCAGCTGGTGTGTCTAGGGGACAGGAACCACACCGGAGCAGAGATTCTTGCAGTTCTGCAGGGGCAGGCCCAGAGGTGGTTCACTCCACACCAGCGGGGGCCAGAAATGGTGGTGTGAGATAATAACACAAACCTCCGGTCTGCGCAGAGACAGGGAAAGTTGAAACATGTCCTCAATTTGGTGGTGCAGCATTTCCTAAATAGGTACCCAGGGTTGAAAGCAGTGTTAATTTTGGCAGCAATTTTCAATTTAGTTTTAGTCTTAGTCTTTTTACTAAAATGGCATTTTAGTTTTAGTTCCATTTTAGTCTTCTGCAATTGTTTTAGTTTTAGTCATATTTAGTTGACTAAGTCTCCAGTACATTTTGGTCCACTAAAATGTCCTACATCCTAAAATCTTCAGTACATTTTAGTTGACTAAACTCATTTTAGTCGCTTAAAATCGAATGGGTGTAGTTAAATTGTAATGCATTATTAAAGCATTTCTCTACAATTTCCAAACCCATTATATACTGCTGGAGTGAAAAATCTAACATGTTATTATTGATGGTATTAACATTTGAACTTGCACTACAGACCAGTGTTAATTTTGACGTCAAATTTCAATTTAGTTTTAGTTATACTCTTTTGAATAAAATACCATTTTAGTTTTAGCCGTATTTTAGTCTTTTGACTGAAATGACATTTTGGTTTTAGTCGTATTTTAGTCTACTAAAATAGTATTAATTTAGTAGACGAAAATGTTTTGGTCGATGAAATTAACACTGGTTGGAAGATCTGCTAAAGCAGGCCAGAAGAGTCTGTAGCCATTTCAGGTGGTCATACACAGCCAGTGCTTGGTTGGCTGAAATTCAGCAGGAAATTCCACCTGCCCGTAAACCGCCAGATTTGTGACATGCCCACCAGGTGGAACTCGACTTTGGCAATGATCCTGGAGGAATCACGGTCCTCTCGAAACAATGATGCTCAGGAGTGGAGCTTTATTTCAGGCTTCCACTCTCAATATAGAGAGGTGGAGAATATCTTTGCCACCCATTGGCATGTCCTGCTTATGGACAAAATGCTACATTCAGTGTTACCCCCTAAACCAGGTTTTATCTATAGAAAAGCATTAAGCTTTTCTGACAAAATAGTAAAAAAAGTACTGGATCCTCCTGCGAGACCCCCCACGTTTTGGGAAAGAGATGGTTTCTTCAGTTGTAGGAAATGTAGAGCCTGTAAAGAAGTGAACAGGCCACTGAGAGCCCTAGATAGGTTTACATCGACCTCTAACAATAGAGAATTTGCCATCAAGGAATTTATAACATGTAACTCCTCCCATGTAGTCTATGCTCTGCAATGTCCATGTGGTCTTATGTACATAGGACGAACAAAGAGATTGCTTAAAATCAGAATTGCAGAGCATATAGCGAATATAAAATTAGGTTTTAAAGACCATAACGTTTCGCTCCATTTTAAATTGATGCATAATCAGGACCCCTCTGGTCTTAAATTTTGGGGCATAGACCACCTTAAGCCCGGATGGAGGGGGTCCAATTTGGTTAAAGACCTGTCCAAGAGGGAGACCAAGTGGATATTTTTGGCAGACACCTTAGCGCCAAAGGGGTTAAATGTCGACTTGGACATTAATTGCTTTATAAGCAATTATTGATTAGGATTGGGTCTGCTATTCGGGTTTGTCGGGTCTTTTAGACATATTTGGATATTTGGTTATATATTTGTTTAAGATATTGAGTTTTCTATGTGTTTTTGTGTATTTTTTGTATATATATTTTTTATTTATATATATACACAATTTTATATACACATATACTGTATATGTATAATTTTTGTCTATTTTTTTATATATATGGTTTTTATTTATATATATATACAATTTTATATACACATATACTGTATATGTATAATTTTTGACCTTCTGTAATTAACACTCTCTCTTAGTAATTTAATCCTATTTTATCTATCATAGTGACTTTTAGTATTTTTAAATTTTTAAAAAGATGTATCTATGCTATAATATGTGGTCCATCTATTGTATGTACATTGTTATAGATAACGTTCGTAATGGATGTCAAATGTACACGGCTGTATAACATGAGGGATTTGACTCCGTCAGTTTATAGATTGAAATGTGATAACTAGAGCATGCTGTATCTCTTACTGTTGTATATTATTACTCTTGCATGTTATCACCTGTAAGGGATTGAGTTAAAACTTACAAACATGAGAATCTTAAAGACAGTCTGTTTAGAATGACGGTCTGCAGCTGCTCTGATACTTGTTATTGTTCACTTTATTATGGTAACCGTATGGTATTAAGTGCATTGTGGGGCTTTTTGTCCCTCTCCCCCCCTTGTTGAATGCCGCCGCTGTTTCCTAGGTGAGGTTGACGTGCACCTGTCAACCTACTGCTGTGATTGGCTGCGGAGGTGAGAGATGGGAGAATTTAAGCCCATAGCATTAGTCGTGTAGCCCCACCCTCTGTTGAAGTCAGGATATGACGAAACGCATCAGAGCGTGGCTGACACGATGAAGGAAGTGACGTTTGCACTCCATCGAGGTCGGACCCAGAACGAGGAAGTCATCACCGCCTTCTGATTGCGGAGACCGGTTCCAGTTGGCCACGGTGCAGCTCACGGTGGTATTTATTTGATCTGCTTTATTTATATTTTAATCTGGTACAATGCTAGCATTTGGGGAGTGTTTATGTATTGAGTGCTTTTCATGAATAAAACGGAATTACGCTATATACGCTCTTATCTCGTTTTTAAATGGTTTGTAGCCTCTTCATCTCCCTATTGCCTTGAGAAGTGCTGTATTGAGGTGGTCCAGAATATCCCTTAACTGAATGCTTTGAGTCTTTAAAGCTCCGGTGAGTTTAACCCCCGAAGGGGAGTGTGTTCATAAGTGGTGGAGTTGGATTGATCGGTGGAAGGTGCATGCTGTGACATACTCTGTGATCTACTTGAACACCCTCTGAATCACTACTGATATCGCACTAGTCTATTGGACTTTTTATGTGTGTAGTTGGCCACACTTTTTACTTATGCTCAACATAGCGCTGTTTCAGTATATGACTACAATCACTGTTGTGTTCCTGCTGGAGCAGACTCTGCATGACATTATGGACAGGGCACTTGAGGCAGAGCAGCCGAAGGAAGAGGAGGACTTCCTTTCCTCTCAAGTCCCACTATATGCAGATACCATTTTTCCTACGCCACAGAACACACAAGAGGAGAGGGAGAAGGAGGATTTTTGGCAGTTTTGGAGGCATTGAAGCACAGAAAGACATACATCAAACAGTAAGAGATGGTTTTCCATCCCTAGAAACCTTGGGCGTAGTATGTGGCTGGAAGGAGGCAATTCCAGATACTTTAATAAATGACCCAGAGGAGTCTGCTTCTCATGCCTCCACATCGTTGCAGTACATGGGCTCCCTCATGCTTCAAAGCTGCGATAACACCCAGAAAACGTGGCGTAAAGGAGAAGGATCACTATTGGTTGGTAAACCTCCTTGACCACTGTTACAAGGGGAAAGTCTCAGAACTCATCCCGTCCCCACAGAGAGTGCAAAGATGAAAGCTCTTGAGGACACCTTAAAGTAGAGTTCTAATGCTTTTCCTGGCTCTGGTAGGTTACAGTGTCATGGAAAATGTAGTTTTGAGGCTTCTGTTGGTCAAGAGAGGAGTGGTGGAGAAGGCAGCTGCCTAAGTGATGCATTTCACATTTTTTTTTAGTCCTCTCCGCCCAGGGCTGTCAGCTTCCACATCTAGCGTGGACGATTATCTAGGGGCTGCCCTGCATCCAGTGTGCTTTCCAAACGAGCATTCAGTGCTGCTCAAGGTTTTGTTACTGATAATAGAACACGTCTGTCCACAGACTCCATGGTCCATCTGACATTTATCAAAATGAATCAGTCCTGGATTACCAGCAGCTATGAAGCCCCTAAAGTCACTGATTAAGTGTTTTTGGGATGTGGAATCTCTTCAGGACCTCTAGAATGCCAAGCGTTGTGGGTGTTGATTTCATCTGGAAGAATGTTTTTGGTGTAGGTGTTATGGGCACAATTAACACCCAAAGACCAATTTTTCCACACCTGTTTGACAGGTGCATATCATTTAAATTTTTGACAGCAAGGCTAATTCTTGCTTTTATCAAGAATACCTCTATAGGGTTACAGTGTGAAGGCGCTACTGACACCCAAAGACCAATTTTCCACACCTCAAAAATATATGTAACCAAATATATCTGCCTATATGGGAAAGAAGCTTGCCCCAATAGTGCAACAGCGTACAATTTATAACAGTGTGTATAATGTGAGAAACAAAACGTGATAAAAAATATATATATATACCCAGTGAACCTATATATATATTAATGTGAAGTATATATGTGTGAAATTTAAATCAAAATAAGGTATGATAGTGAAGTGGGATCAAATAGATAGGACCTAAAGTCATCAGAAAGTTACCAGTAAATTAACTCAAACCAAGCCATGTATCACAAAGAAAATTCGTATCAAGTTATAAAAAGCATAAAAAACATAAAAAGCCCAAAAATACTGGTGAAAACAATAAAAAAACAAAATAAAAAAAGTAAAAAAAAGGTGATGCTCCAAAATGGCCAAGTGTCCAAAGTAATCAGGTGACTCTTGTGTTTGGCAAATCAAGTGACTTGTGTGCTCCCCCTGATGGGTCCCCACTCACCAGCTCCTTGTACCCCTACAGGCGTAATGGGCATGTATGGATAGCCTCGGATGGTGTCCCTTGGTGGCTCTGCTCGCGGTCCGTCTGTAGTCTATAGGGCCTCTGCAGCTCGCTCCACATGGTTAAGGTATCCAGGGGTGTCTCGCCAGTCACTTTTCCCAAAGATAAATTTATCAGCTTATCAGGGATGGATCCTAGTAAACAACTATTAACGTGGAAACAGCTACGCACAGAGCAAAGCTCCCCCACCTTGCCCCACCATTTATGACTCCTTGTTTCGAACACCCTGCTGGGTAAACTTGCTGTATTGGCATTCCAAGACAACAATTTCCAACATAGGCCAAATGGCTATATCAACCAGGCAGTAAAACTCCAAAAATATATTATATTAAAACATGTTGCCTTCCAACACATGCCATTTTCTTGATGACTACAGTTCAGATTTGAAAAACAAAACCTCAGTTTAACATATCTGCAATTAACTTAAGACTCATTCACATGTCCACAGAGGGCCATACAATGTCATATTTCTGCACCCGGGGGTAACAGGTGTTTACATGCAGCTGCAGCCAGCAGCCTGCACAAATCAATGATGATTTGTGACAGATGCCATGGCTTCATGCATATAACCACAAATCCAAGCATATACATGTGTACAGGGATAGATGAGCAGCCCTGGACACAGTTCGCATCCAGGGCCTCCATCGCTTACATACATACAGCTTCAACGAATGTCAGCCTACTATTGATTTGTACAGACTGCTGGCCATGGCTATATGCAAACACCTGTGACTCCTTGGCACAGAAATACACTCCTTCTTGATGGTGTATGGCCCTCTGCGGTTATGTAAATGAGACCCTAGATAGTTTTACAGCCCCTCCTGGAAAAATTAAAAATGTCTCTTTTAATCAAACTACAAGAGGTGACCTTGTGTGATACAAGAGACTCAATACTGATCAAGATGCCAAAAAAGGTTTTCACTATGGCGCCATGAATGTTTTTATGCACAGTAATTACATCCTCCTTTGCACGTCTTTTCTCTTAACAACAACTGAGCAGTTTCTACTTTGTCTATGAATTGATTTAGTTGACCTTCTCTTTATGTTCTCTAGTTTCAGATCATTGCATCAAGTTTGTTGAATAATGTACAAAACATTACTGCAGTAATACAATGTGTTATACAGACCCATTTCATTCCTTCTTATGCCCCGTACACACGGTCGGATTTTCCGATGGACAATGTCCGATCGGAGCGTGTTGTCGGAAATTCCGACCGTGTGTGGGCGCCATTTGACATTTTCCATCGGATTTTCCGACACACAAAGTTGGAAGGCAGGAGATAAAATTTTCCGACAACAAAATCCGTTGTCGGAAATTCCGATCGTGTGTACACAAATCCGATGGACAAAGTGCCACGCATGCTCAGAATAAACAAAGAGATGAAAGCTATTGGCCACTGCCCCGTTTATAGTCCCGACGTACGTGTTTTACGTCACCGCGTTCAGAATGATCGGATTTTCTGACAACTTTGTGTGACCGTGTGTATGCAAGACAAGTTTGAGCCAACATCCGTCGGAAAAAATCCTAGGATTTTGTTGTCGGAATGTCCGAACAAAGTCCGACCGTGTGTACGGGGCATTAGGTGTATGCCCTTTCAAAGACAATGTCCAGCTCAAACTTCTTATTGTGGCATATTCCTGCATTGTTTTATATTTTATCTCCAACGAGGCTACACTTATCAGCATTACATTCAGTATGTGCTTGTCATCAATATAGGATATAAAGCTGGCCATACACAGAAAGAATTTGATTGGCCTGCTGTTTTAATATTTTCACATAAAGTATGAAAATCCACATAATGTGCAACTGTCCAGGTGTGCTCCCTGTATAGGAGGGAGAGGGCAGATAGAAGAGGGGTAGGGATGTGCCTGTGTGTCAAGAGTGATTTGATGTTGAATATGAGGGATGACATTGCTAACGGGGCTAGTGATGAGGTGATCTTTGTGGCTGGAACTTCAAAGGGACAAAACAAACAGTTAAATAATTGTGGGTGTATGCTATAGGCCCCATGACATTAAGAAGGAGGACGAGTTAGAATGGTGGGAAGGCAGGGCAATGCTATAATCTTGAAGGGACTTCAACTATCCTGATATTGATTGGGCAGATGGAACTGCTTATTTTAACTAAGGGTTGTCATTTCTTGAATATAATGCAGAACAAGTTCATGAGTCAAATAGTGGAAAGCCCAACTAGAATAATGCTCTTCTGGGCCTGGACTAGCTCATTGCAGATGTGGAAGTAGGGGGTAAATTAGGTAACAAGGATCACAGAGTAATTCAGTTTGCCATAAACTATAGGAAAAGGAGACACAACAGTATGACAAGAAGGTTACATTTCAAGAGCCAACTTTACTAAGTTGCACGCTATACTAGATAATACTAAATGGGATAAAATTCTTGAAACAAAGAACACTTTAAGGATATATTAAATGGTCGCATTAGTCAGTGCATTCCAATAGGCAACAAGTATAAAAAAGCAAACGTTTAACCTGGGTGGCTAAATACCAATGTAAAAGGCATATTAATGAAAAAAACTGTCCTTAGAAAATCTAAGGCCAAAGGGTCACCATCAGGATTCCAAAACTACAAAGAATGCAATAAAGAAATGCAAGAGCATGGTCAGGGCAGCTAAAATAATTTATGAGAGACACATTGTTCAGGAGAGTAAAAAAAATCCCCCAAACTTTTCCAAATATATTAAATGGGACTACCTTTTTTGCACCTTTTTTGAGATCCATAATCCTTTGCTATTTGCACATGTATTATCTTGCTACTTAGATTGCACATATTTGTATTGGAAACATGTATTTGCATAGTTTGCACATTTATGCACTTTATTATATGTGACGTTTTATATTATCCTCACATTGTTATTTTTGCATTGGAATCACGTTCATTTATAATCTAATTTGCACATTGATTGTTATTATCATATGTTAGTTATATTCAGGTCTTTTTTTCTCAGACAATAGGTGCAGGAACTCCCCTTTTCCCTGCCCCTACCCACCTCCGAGCACCGTCCCCTGGTTCCATCCCCTACCCACCTCCCAGTACCACCCCTTTTAGACATTACAGAACCAAGTATCATTTTGTGGTGCTAAGTAATTTGTATGGAATTTGGTAATGATATCAAGAAAAGCAGTAAAATAGATCCCCTTCAGCCAGCAACAATAGATCCCCACAACAACAATTTACCACCCACAACAAAATTCCCCCCCCCCCAGCAACAATAGACTCCCGGCAGCATCAACAGATCTCCGCACAGCCAGCATTTATAGACTCTCTGGCAGCCATCAACAATAGACCCCCTCCCCCAACAGTAGATATACATAAGACATAAGATCCACCCCTAGCAACAATAGGTCCACCAGCAAAAATAGATCCCCTCCAGCTAAAATAGATCCCCCAGCAGTGAGCATCAATACCCTGCAGCACACCCCAGCACCCCTTGCAGTCAGTCCAGGAGGTGCTGGAACTTCGTTCCCCCGTGTTCCCGCTGAAAAAAAGTCCTGGGTATATTTATTTTGAGTAAGAGCCACATTCCTATTATTTTCAAAAATTTCCCAGTGTGTGAACACCATTGATGTTGGCAGCTACTTGCTAGGTTATATTTTAGAGTTATTGGTTTGCGCATTAGTACCCCCCCTTTTATCATTATATTGAATGTACCCCTGTGGGTAAAACAGACCAAAAAAGACTAGAAAACTTAATGTGAACAAATCGCCATGACCAGATGGCTTATACCTGAGAATTCTCAAAAAATAGCCGGACCATTTTTCCTACTTTTTAAGGACAGGTTACTGAATGGTACCAGCTGATTGGTGAAAAGCAAATGTGGTACCAAAATTCAAAAAAGGTCTGATGTATATACCTGGAAACTATAGACCAGTCAGCCTAGCATCAACAGTATGTACATTATTGAAAGGAATGATAAGGTACCATATCCAAAAGTTTGCTCATAACAATAGTATCATTAGTAGCAGGAATCAAGGATGGAAAAGGATCTGGGGGTCCTAGTAGATCACAAACTAAGCAATAGCATGCAATGCCAAGCATTAGCAAGCAAGGCTTGCAGACTATTAGCATGCATCAAAAATGGTATTTACTGAAGAGATGCAATTATAATTCTACCACTTTACAAAACACTGGTTTGGCCATATCTTGAGTGTGCGGTCCAGTTTTGGTCCTCTAGAAGGATGTCCTTGAACTGGAGAGAGTCCAGAGAAGGCAACATAGTTAATAAGGGGGATGGAGATCCTTAGGCATGAGGAACCACTACAAAAGTTAAACTTATTCTTAGGGTTATACCGATACCAATACCGGTATCGGTGCTGATACCAAGTAAATTTCATGGGTACTCGTACTCATGAAAATGTTTAGATACCTGAAACCAATACCTTTGTGATACGATTTAAGCCCATACAAAATGAATGGGCTCAAATTGCACTGCAAAGAATATCATATGATTTGAACAGGAATGCAGTACGATTCCTGTCCGAATCACATGTGGTGAACCCAGGCTTGACATAGTGATTTCAGCCTGGGTTCACACAGGAGTGGTACAGGAAACCACATACAATTCGGACAGGAATTGCCCTGCAAAGATAGTATCGGCATTCAGTTTTGGCAATTGACCGAAAGTGACGGTATTCGTACTCGCCGGTAAAAAACCTGTATCGGCAAAATTATGGCTCTTAAACGGGCGTTTATAGGTCACGCTTTTCATTCCCTGTACTCTAATTACGCCAGAGGGGTCTCTGTATTGATGTCCAAATGCCTATCTTGCACTCCTAAAACTATTGCCACTGACCTGTTTGGGAGGTTTGTTGTACTGGTCCTCCTCATAAACAACTTACTTAATTCCTTTGTAGCAATCTATGTCCCATCACCATTTACTTTAGCTGTGTGGGAGTTAGTGTTGGCCAAGGTGCTTCAAGTGGCAGAAGGTCCTATTATTTTAGCCGGAGATTTAAACACTGTGCTTTCTCTTGATATGGATAGGTTATATGTCAAATCCAACTGCAGTTCCCCACTAGAAGCATGTATTACACAATATGGCTTGGTGGAGGCCTGGAGATGGAAAAACCCAGATACTCGTGCTTATTCTTGTTATTCATCTACATATAATACTCTCTCAACTAGATATGTGTTTTATGTCCAGAGACACTTTGCCTAGGGTAGTGGCAGAATACATGCAAAATCGCTTTTCTGACACCACAGAAACATGCTGCCCTTTAGCAGATACACAGCAGTGCCATTAATTGTTAATGACACCCTCATGCAACGGCTGAGATGTGCGTATTCACATGCACCAAAATCCAGGATGCTGTGGCACCATGTTATTTTAAAGAAGGGTTCCATCTCCAATTTGCTTACGTAGTGTATCTTCCGAGGGCAATTTCGGATCACTCACCATTGCTGTTAACTCTAATGCCCCGTACACACAGTCGGAATTTTCCAATGGAAAATGTCCGATCGGAGCGTGTTGTCGGAAATTTCGACCGTGTGTGGGCTCCATCGGACATTTTCCATCGGATTTTCCGACACACAAAGTTGGAGAGCAGGAGATAAAATTTTCCGACAACAAAATCCGTTGTCGGAAATTCCGATCGTGTGTACACAAATCCGACGGACAAAGTGCCACACATGCTCAAAATAAATAAAGAGATGAAAGCTATTGGCCACTGCCCCGTTTATAGTCCCGACGTACGTGTTTTACGTCACCGTGTTCAGAATGATCGGATTTTCCGACAACTTTGTGTGACTGTGTGTATGCAAGACAAGTTTGAGCCAACATCCGTCGTAAAAAATCCTAGGATTTTGTTGTCGGAATGTCCGAACAAAGTCCGACCATGTGTACGCCCTATAACTGTGGGTCATTTTGTGTGGGTATAACTTGTGGAGATTGAGCTCATTGTGGTTAAAGGAAGAATGTTTTGAACGTTCCTCTGCCGCCGCTATTGGTAATTTTTGGAATGATAATAAAAGTGATGTCCCATTGGGTGATACCTGGGATGCGTTTAAACCTACCCTCCTCTAATTTTAGGGTGTGGAGAGACTTCGCGCGACAACTAGAACTGGTGCTGGTTGAAAAGACATAAAAAAAGGACTTCATCAATCCCAATGAATCTTTGAATATGGAGCTAGCAGCAGCAGAACTAGATCTCCCTATATCTGTACCAGAAATAGAAGCGGCGATGCACCCCTAACAAAACCCTGGGGTTAGATGGATACCCGGTAGAGTGGTATTGCACTTATAAGGAATTCTTTGCACAAAAGTTATTAAACTTTTAATGTTCTGCTTTCTAAACCGCACAAGGACCACAACTTTTGTGAGTGCTATCGCCCTATATCACTAATTAAGGCTGATGCCAAAATACTGGCAAAACTCTTTGCTAGAAGACTGTCAGAAACCATGAATCAGACTGAGACAGAAGTACAGTTAAATCACACTTGTTTAATAAAAATTAAAAAAAGTAAATAGAGTAAACATAGTCAAAACATAGCCAGAGTTCTGGAACCGGAATGGATAGTCAGACAAGCCAAAACTTCAGGAGGCCAGAGATGAGCGTAGTAGAACAGCAAGCAGGATCTGGAGCCAGAAGGAATGTCAGCCAAACAAGTCTTTAACAGGAACACAGGAGAGTGTCTCTAGAGATGTGACCAAGGTGAAGGCAGAGATCATCTGGACTGGACGGCTTAAGTAGGCAGGACTGACGACCGGGATATCATCAACAGGTGAGTCACTGTGGAGAGATAGGAGCTGGCAATTAGCCGCCAGTTTTGAGAAGGGCTGAGCCCAGCCCTGACAAAGACTCAATAAGGTGATAGCTTCCATCATTAACCCAGACCAGACCAGTTTTATACCAATGCGATCAATGGCTATTAATCTACGCAGACTATTTACAATCCTGTAGTCGGTGGAACCTGAACCTGACACCCGAATTGTGGTCTTCTTGGACACCCATAAGGCCTTTGACTCTATGGAGTGGCCTTATCTAATGGCAGTCCTTGTGCGGTTGGGTTTTGGACCTCAATTTATAGCTTGGGTAAAATTACTGTATGCTAGTCCCATGGCTTAAGAATTAACAATATTATAACTGATAGCTTTGAAATGGACCAGGGCACACGACAGGGGATGCCCATTGTCACCCCTGTTGTTTTCTGTAGCTATAGATCAACTGGCAGCACTGATTTAGGCAGACCAGGCAGTTAAAGGATGTTGGTTAAACACCCTGGAGGAGAAAACCTCCCTGTATGCAGACGACATGCTACTGTACTTGGCAGATGATGGAGAGTCTTTAAATCAGGCACTAAGCATAGTCTCAAGTTTTGATGCCTACTCTGGTTTTAAAGTCAGTTGGAGTAAAACAATTGTCTTCCCTCTGGACCCCCTATTTACCCCTAAGATACCCCCGGATATCCCCCTACAAGTAGTCTACAAATTCAGGTACTTGGGAGTGGAGATCCAATTGCCATTAAGTACCTTTATTTCCAAAAATTTTACCCCTCTGGTGGCTCATCTAAAAAAAACTTGCAGACTTGGGCCAAGTTACCTCTTAAACTTTTAGGACGAATCAACATATTTAAATTTATATACCTACCCAGATTTCTTAATATACGAAGGCATGCCCCAATTTATATCCCTAAAAAACTATTAACAGAAATAAATTGAATAATTTCCTTGTTTCTCTGGGAATCTAGGCCACCTAGGATCTTTCTGGAGACATTATATTTAACCACAATGGAGGAGGGCCTAGCCTTACCAAATCTTCAATGCTATTATTTAGCATCACAATTGAAGCATATACACTGTTGGTTTTTTTCCAGATCTAGATGTTGCCTCGGTGACTGCTCAGGCTGCCCTGGTTCACTCCTACGAAGCATTGATTAATGTACTTTATAGAAATGGTCCATATCCTGAAGAAGGAGCAGGCATTCTTAAACTTTCACATAACATTTTTCACCTCTGCAATAAGAAAATAGGGGGCTCCTCCTTGAATACATCGCCTAACGCACCCCTTTGTTTCAATCCCCAATTAGATGAAGTATATAAGATCCCTGGGAGGATATGGTGGGCCAGATATGGCATTAAATATGCTCACCAACTGTTTTCTGATGGTGTCTTTAAAATGCTTAGGGATCTTCGGTTGGAATTTAAGATTCCCAGCAAGCACTTTTATAGTTACCTGCAATTGCGACATGTGGTAACGGCTCAGTTTGGTTTGACAGAGGTGTCACTTTCCCCCTCTAGATTGGAGAAATTGCTATTTGAGGATGACCATTCTAAACTTATTTCTAGATACTATTCTCTTGACCTCCTCCTCTCAGAGGATGGAGAAAATAGCTAGACAATGGACATCTGACATCCCGACCTCAACAGATGAAATATGGTCTGAGGTAGTGGGGGTTCTATAGTCCTCTGTGATATCTGCTAGGGACAAAATAATACAATACAACTTTCAGCATAGAATTCACTATACCCCAGCTCGTTTGTATAAGATGGGTAGAGTGGATTCACCTGAATGCTACCACTGTCACACTGAGGTGGGGGATTATTTTCATATGATCTGGCAGTGCCCACATTTAGCGAGATTTTGGAAGGCAGTTCTGGTGTTCCTGCAGAATAGGCTGGCCATCCCAAATGTTTACTCTCCAGCCAGATGTTTCTTAGGTGACTTTGGAGAGGAGAATCTATCTAGTAATAAAAAGACCCTGTTGAATATAGTGTTTTATGCTAAGAAAGCCCTAGCACTCAAATGGAAAAACCCTACACTTCCTTCTGTTCAATTCTGGATAGACTTGATCGATAGATCACAAACTAACATGCCTCTAGGGGTTGCCCTAAAAAATTTGAGAAGCTATGGTCAGATATTGTTACTTAAAGAAATGTAGGAAATAACATACTGCAAAATGGGATGAGAGGGCGTATCGTCAAATGCTCTACAGAGTGGTTTTGCCTGTACACAGTAGACCCCTGAATAGGTGTCAAGGTTAGACTCATGCAGATTATATTATATACTTATACCATCCAAAAATGGAACTTTCGCTTTTCAGAAGCCTCCCTCCCTCCGGTGTCACCTTTATCTATGCCATATCCAGCGCCTCCCCCCTCTGTCTTCTGGGAGATGCACAGGTCCCAGAAGACAGCAGGGACCAGTGGGATCACGCAGCGCGACTTGCGCATGCGCAGTAGGGAACCAGGCTGTGAAGCCGCAAGGCTTCACTTCCTGAATCCCTTACCGAAGATGGAGGTGCCTCTACCTAAGAGCCGAGGGACAGATCGGCTTCGGGTGCCGACATTGCGGGCACCCTGGACAGGTAAGTGTCCATATTTTAAAAGTCAGCAGCTGCAGTATTTGACTTAAAAAAAAAAAAAATCAGCGGAACTCCGCTTTAAGATTTGTTGTTCTGTTAGTTCTTTATATGATCAGCTTGATGCACTACAAGGTTCATTAGGAATAAGTTATTTTGATAATGCCTAAACTGATGTATATTGAGCAACTATATTTCTATTTGAAACGGGTGTTCTATTATTGTTATTTCACCATGTATTTTATGAGATATGGATGTGTTGTCATTATTGTTTTATTTTGTGAAACATCAATAAATTTACCCTTTAAAAAAAAAAAAAAACCTGTATCGGTGCAACCCTACTTGTTCTCCCTGGAGAAGAGATGCTTAAGAGGGGATATTAGGGCAATATTCAAATCTTTATATGGGGACTCTAGCATAGGAAGGAAGCTATTTAACCTAAGGTCTCTAAAGAAGACACAAGGTCACACATCGAAGTTGGACAAGAAGGGGTTCAATCTTAAACTGTGTAAGAGGTTCTTTCCTCTTAGAGCAGTGAGATTTTGAAATTACTCTTATGGGGCGTACACACGGTCGGACTTTGTTCGGACATTCCGACAACAAAATCCTAGGATTTTTTACGACGGATGTTGGCTCAAATTTGTCTTGCATACACACAGTCACACAAAGTTGTCGGAAAATCCGATCGTTCTGAACACGGTGACGTAAAACACGTACGTCAGGACTATAAACGGGGCAGTGGCCAATAGCTTTCATCTCTTTATTTATTTTGAGCATGTGTGGCACTTTGTCCGTCGGATTTGTGTACACACGATCGGAATTTCCGACAACGGATTTTGTTGTCGGAAAATTTTATCTCCTGCTCTCCAACTTTGTGTGTCGGAAAATCCGATGGAAAATGTCCGATGGAGCCCACACACGGTCGGAATTTCCGACAACACGCTCCGATCGGACATTTTCCATCGGAAAATCCGACCGTGTGTACGGGGCATTACAGTTGTTGGTTTTAGTGAGGAGTGTAGATAGTTTATCCACATGCATTTACAGTAAATATACTGAGAGAGAGAGCGGCAGGTGCAGGCACAATCATGAATCTGTACATCAGCTGATTCTTCCAGGTTTGGCTGCTTGTGTGCGCACTCCCCTTGCTGCCCTATGCTGTGATTGGACACAGCGCACGTTTGGCAGCTGATTTCAGCCAATGATTTTGGCTGAATGCAGCTGATCGGCTGTGTCTAATCACACACAGAATTCTGTGAGCAGGGAACAGTAATCTGGCCGTTTCTTCATCCTGCAAAGGAAGGTAAGTAAAACCTTGGACAGAGGGGTGGCTGTGGATGTCTAATGAGTAAGGTAAAATCTACAGGCTTGGAAAGGTCAGTTTGTAAATGGACAGAAAACTGGCTAAAAGATAGAATTCAGAAAGTAGTGGTTAATGATTCTTACTATGAATGGTCTAAGGTTATTAGTGGTGTACCCCAAGGTTCAGTATTGGGACCCTTACTTTTTAATATCTTTACAAATGATATAGGGTCTGAGATGAAAAGTACCATTTCAGTATTTTTTTTCAATTGATTTTATTGAAAGAAGTATCAGTACAAGATATGGTAAAAGCAACAGTACATTGTCACACATTACCTGGTTTGTACATTTTCGACTAGGTGATGTTTACAAAGAAGAAACAAATAACAAGATTTTTTCTTCTTTCAGAGAGCACAGATGCACTGCTAGGGGGTACAAGGTATATAAAGCTGTGAGAGAGACACAGAGGCAGAGTAGAATTAGCTGAACCCTGATCACCCGTAACTAAGGGGGGTGCAAAGAAAGAAAGAAAGTAAAACATGAGCGACAAAAATAATATCTTATACAAAAGAAAATCTGAACAGCAGATAACAGGATGGATTCTCTTTGCAGGGTTACCAAACTTTAAGGGGGGGGGGGGGTACACCTACTGCATTGTAAATGGCACCTAGGCCTGTGTTTGTAGTCAGGAGCTAAATGTTGTCATCCAAGTTGCTGGCACACTAGAGGAATAAAGGATTGTTGTCATGTTTCTATCCCTGAGGCCTACTGGGAAAGGATTATTTTCAGAAGGTGTTATCCTTATTGTAGAGCATTTGGAGGCCCTTATAGTATGAAAAAGATCTCTCAAAAGTCTTGAGTTCCTCATGAGATAGTGTTTAGTCCATGAAGGCCTGGCATCTTAAGTAGATGGGTTTGCTAGAGGCTTTATGGTTAAAGTCAGTGTTAATTTTTTCCTTGTAGAGTAACAGCAGAAGTTCCCGTTTGATCTGCGAGATTTTAGGGCAATGGGAAGAGGTCCAGTTTTTCTAGATGTATCTCCAGGCCACCACCAGGCATATCAGGATCCAGTCCTTGTGTTGAAAGTTGGTGTTGGAGGACCACGTCAGGAGTTGCTTGTCCCAGTATCCAAAGATGAGAAGAGGAGGGTCTTTTGGGAGTTGTAGCAGAGTAATACCGTGTATGAATGATATGACTTGGTCCCAAAAGGTGTTGATGTATTTGGAGGTCCAGAAACTATGGGTTAAAGAAGGTCTTGGCTGGTGGCATAGTGGGCAGGAGGTGGACTGAGGGTTGTTTTTTTTCCGATAGGAAGGGTATATATGCATGATAAAGTATTTTTAGTTGTGTTTCTCAATAAGATTTGTTGGGAATCAACTGAAGAATTTTGTTGTAGCCTTGCAGTATTTTGTCTACTATTTCTGCATCCTGGAAGTCTCTGCCCCAGTTAGCTGCTGAGGAGGAGGCAATAGTAGGAATGGTCTTACGGATAACGGGTTTGTCTGAAATGGTATACGAACCTTCTTGGAGTAAACAATCCATTATAGTTACTCGGAATCTCTCGCCCCCCTCTCTACATGAGGCACGAATGAAGCTGATACATTGCCAAAAATAGAAAGCATGGAACTTAGGTAGGGAGAATTTTTCTGCTTGGACCTTAAAGGCGTGAGGTAGTCCAGATTCCAGGTCACAAAGGGAAGAAAAGTTGATGAGATCCTTTTGTTGCCATATGGAGAAAGTTTTGTGTTCCATCTCAGAGGGGAAACTGGGGTTGCCTTGGATTGGTAGATGTCTAGAGATGAATGGTGAAAGCTTCAAACATTTTCTTACTTCCCTCCAGACTATGGCTGTATCACGCAGAACGAAATTAGGTTGCAGGTCTGACGGTATGGATTTCCATTTGCAGTTTAGGAGAACCACAAAAGAGTGGGGGTGGGCCATTGATGATTCAATAGGGTAGTTTAAATAGCATGAGGCCTGCGATATCCAGTCCAGACTAGGGATGAGCTTCGTGTTCGAGTCGAACCCATGTTCGACTCGAACATCGGCTGTTCGACCGTCCGTCGAATTGCGAACGATATGGGCCGTTCGCGCCAAATTCGTGTGGCGCGTCACGGCCCATAATTCACTGCGGCATCGCAGTGCATTGCTGGCTGATGATTGGCCAAGCATGCACTATGACCCGCATGCTTGGCCAATCACAGCGCCGTCAGTAGAGAGAGCTGTAATTGGCCAAAGCCAGGGTGGCTTTGGCCAATTATGGCTCAGGGGATTTAGTACACACCCCACACTATATAAGGCCGCCTGCACGGCGGCCCTGTGTAGTGTGTGTTCCGGTGTGCTGAGAGATAGAGAGAGAGAGAGACAGTGTCATTTGATTTGAGTTAGATAGATTAGGCAGAACAGTCAGTCAGTTAGCTGCACTTACAGTGTATTGTGTATATATATGCATCCCAGGTGTTGCATATATATATATACACTGTATTCAGTTTAGCTAGATCCGTTCCTGTTATCTTCTATCTAGACTATTTAGTGCAGTGTGTCCTGCTCACAGTGTTCAGCTAGATCCGTTCCTGCTATTTACATTCAGTGCAGTGCGTCCTGCTCACAGTGTTCAGCTAGATCCGTTCCTGCTATTTACATTCAGTGCAGTGCGTCCTGCTCACAGTGTTCAGCTAGATCCGTTCCTGCTATTTACATTCAGTGCAGTGCGTCCTGCTCACAGTGTTCAGCTAGATCCGTTCCTGCTATTTACATTCAGTGCAGTGCGTCCTGCTCACAGTGTTCAGCTAGATCCGTTCCTGCTATTGACATTCAGTGCAGTGCGTCCTGCTCACAGTGTTCAGCTAGATCCGTTCCTGCTATTTACATTCAGTGCAGTGCGTCCTGCTCACAGTGTTCAGCTAGATCCGTTCCTGCTATTGACATTCAGTGCAGTGCGTCCTGCTCACAGTGTTCAGCTAGATCCGTTCCTGCTATTTACATTCAGTGCAGTGCGTCCTGCTCACAGTGTTCAGCTAGATCCGTTCCTGCTATTTACATTCAGTGCAGTGCGTCCTGCTCACAGTGTTCAGCTAGATCCGTTCCTGCTATTTACATTCAGTGCAGTGCGTCCTGCTCACAGTGTTCAGCTAGATCCGTTCCTGCTATTTACATTCAGTGCAGTGCGTCCTGCTCACAGTGTTCAGCTAGATCCGTTCCTGCTATTTACATTCAGTGCAGTGCGTCCTGCTCACAGTGTTCAGCTAGATCCGTTCCTGCTATTTACATTCAGTGCAGTGCGTCCTGCTCACAGTGTTCAGCTAGATCCGTTCCTGCTATTTACATTCAGTGCAGTGCGTCCTGCTCACAGTGTTCAGCTAGATCCGTTCCTGCTATTTACATTCAGTGCAGTGCGTCCTGCTCACAGTGTTCAGCTAGATCCGTTCCTGCTATTTACATTCAGTGCAGTGCGTCCTGCTCACAGTGTTCAGCTAGATCCGTTCCTGCTATTTACATTCAGTGCAGTGCGTCCTGCTCACAGTGTTCAGCTAGATCCGTTCCTGCTATTTACATTCAGTGCAGTGCGTCCTGCTCACAGTGTTCAGCTAGATCCGTTCCTGCTATTTACATTCAGTGCAGTGCGTCCTGCTCACAGTGTTCAGCTAGATCCGTTCCTGCTATTTACATTCAGTGCAGTGCGTCCTGCTCACAGTGTTCAGCTAGATCCGTTCCTGTTATCTTCCTACTGACAGGCAGGCTTGTCTGGTTACAGTATATAAAGCTACCTGAAGAAAATTACAGGTGTTCTTTTTGATCCTATTAGTACCACGGTCAGGCAGCTAGACTATTTACATTTAGTACAGTGTGTCCTGCTCACAGTGTTCAGCTAGATCCGTTCCTGTTATCTTCCTACTGACAGGCAGGCTTGTCTGGTTACAGTATATAAAGCTACCTGAAGAAAATTACAGGTGTTCTATCCCAGCTTAGTGCAGCTACAGGCCATTAGTATGTCTGGAAGGCCAAGAAGGAGAGGCAGACAGTCACAAGCCAATAAGAGAGGGCAAGCAGGCTCTGTGTCTAGTGCTGGTCGTGGAGACGGTGCATCCTCATCAGCACGTGGCCATGGGACACGCTTGGCCTTTTTTTCGGCAGCTGGCCGTGTTGAGCCGCAACATGCGGAAGACTTGGTCGAGTGGATGACCAAGCCGTCCTCATCCTCCTCATCCTCTCTCACCCATGCCCAGGGTGCTTTGTCTGGCAAAGCAGCGGCCTCTTCCCTCAGCTCAATGTCATCAGTGACTCCTTCCCTAGCTCCACCATGTCCTCATGAGGATTCCCTCGAACTGTTTGACCACAGTGTTGGGTACATGCTCCAGGAGGATGCCCAGCGTTTGGAAGGCTCTGATGATGATACTGAGCTCGATGAAGGCAGTAACATGAGCACGGACAGAGGGGGTGCCCAAGAAGGACAGCAATCTGGCAGTCATGCTCCCCCTGCTGCAGCATACTGCCAGGTTTGCTCCAGTGATGAGGAGGGAGGGGATGATGAGGTCACTGACTCAACGTGGGTGCCTGATAGGAGAGAGGAGGAGGAGGAGGAGGAGGAGGCGGCACATCACCAACGAGGCAGGATGCCCTCCAGGGGCCAGCCTAAGGGCAGCACATTGACTGCATCACACCCCAAAGCTCCACATGTGCAGGGCGCTGCAGTCTCTGCGCGTTATTCAAAAAGTTCTTTGGTGTGGGCCTTTTTTGAGACGAGTGCATCAGATCGCACCGCTGCTATTTGCAACATATGTCTCAAGCGTATCTCGCGTGGCCAAAACATCTCCCGCTTGGGTACCACATGCTTGACCAGACATATGTTGACCTGCCATGCAGTTCGTTGGCAAGCGTATCTGAAAGACCCACACCAAAGAACAAAGAGGATCTCTCCTTGCTCCTCATCAGCTGAGATTTCCAACCCCACTAGACCTTCAGTCCTCTCTGAGACCTGCAGTGAGAGGAATGAAGGTGTAGAATTAGGTGTGTCACAGCCAAGTACTTGTGGGCAATCTGCTTTTGGTACACCGACGTCAGATTGTACCAGGCAAATTTCCCTGCCCCAGCTGCTGCACCGCCGAAAGAAGTTTGCTCCCAGCCATCCACATGCCCAGCGGTTGAATGCTAGCTTGGCAAAATTGCTAGCACTTCAACTGCTGCCTTTTCAGTTGGTAGACTCTGCCCCCTTCCGTGAGTTTGTGGAATGTGCGGTTCCTCAGTGGCAGGTACCCAAACGCCACTTTTTCTCACGGAAGGCGATTCCGGCTCTCTACCGGCATGTGGAAGGCAATGTCCATGCCTCGCTGGACAGGGCGGTCAGCGGTAAGGTGCATATTACCGCTGACTCATGGTCCAGCAGGCATGGACAGGGACGTTACTTAAGTTTCACGGCGCATTGGGTGACTCTGCTGGCAGCTGGGAAGGATGCAGGACAAGGTGCAGTAGTGTTGGAGGTTGTTCCGCCACCACGCCTCCAAAATGCTGATTGTGACACACCTCTCTCCTCCACCCCCTCCTCTTCTTCTTCCTCCATGGCCTCTTCCTCGGAACCAGCGGTGCTCCGTAGGTGTTCAAGGGGCTACGCAAGTACGCAGGCCAAAAGATGCCATGCGGTGCTTGAGCTGGTGTGCTTGGGGGACAGGAGCCACACTGGGGCAGAGGTTCTGTCAGCTCTGCAGGGGCAGGTTCAGAGGTGGTTGACGCCACGCCAACTTAAGGCAGGAATGGTGGTTTGCGACAATGGCACCAACCTCCTCTCTGCCCTCCGACAGGGACAACTGACCCATGTGCCCTGTTTGGCTCACGTCCTTAACTTGGTGGTGCAGCGGTTCTTGGGCAGGTACCCGGGCTTACAGGATGTCCTGAGGCAGGCCAGGAAAGTCTGTGTGCATTTCCGCCGGTCATATAATGCCAGTGCTCGGCTGACGGACCTCCAAAAGGAGTTTAACCTGCCCAAGAACCGCCTAATCTGTGACATGCCCACCAGGTGGAACTCGACGTTGGCCATGCTGCAGCGGCTGCACACGCAGCAGAGGGCCATCAATGAGTACCTGTGCGACTATGGCACCAGGACAGGGTCAGGGGACCTTGGTTTTTTTTCCCCACGCCAGTGGGCCATGATCAGGGATGCATGCACTGTCCTGTCACCATTCGAGGAGGCCACGAGGATGGTGAGCACTGACAGTGCATGCATCAGTGACACTATCCCCCTTGTCCACCTGTTGGAGCACACGCTGCGTGGAATAATGGACAGGGCACTTGAGGCAGAACAGAGGCAGGAAGAGGAGGACTTCCTTAGCTCTCAAGGCCCCCTTTATCCAGACAGTGTTCCTGCGTGCCCGCCGATCACACAGGAAGAGGACGAGGAGGAGGAGGAGGAGGAGGAGGAAGATTGTGTCAGTATGGAGGTGGAGCCTGGCACTCAGCATCAGCAGTCTTTAAGGGATCAGTCCCAAGGAACACATGGACTTGTACGTGGCTGGGAGGAGGTGGCTGCGGACGTTGTTGTCCTTAGTGACCCAGAGGACTCCGGACCGAATGCCTCAGCAAACCTACGCTGCATGGCCTCCCTGATCCTGCAAAGCCTGCGTAAGGATCCTCGTATTCGTGGTATCAAGGAGAAGGACCAATACTGGCTGGCAACCCTCCTTGATCCACGTTACAAGGGTAAGGTTGCGGACCTTATCTTGCCATCGCAGAGGGAGCAGAGGATGAAACATCTTCGGGAGGCCTTGCAGAAAGGTCTGTGCAACGCGTTCCCAGAGACTGGGAGGTTACAAACTCCTGTTTCTGGACAACGTGTTGCTGAGGCTTCGGTCAGTCAAAGAAGGAGCGGTGGAGAAGGTGGCCGTCTGACCGATGCGTTCAGACAATTTTTTGGTCCGCAGCCCCAAGGTATGATCGGTTCCAGCAACCATCGCCAGCGTCTGTTTTACATGGTGCAGGAATACCTAGGGGCAAGATCAGACTTGGACACCTTTCCCACCGAAAATCCTCTGGGTTACTGGGTCTTGAGGATGGATCACTGGCCAGAGCTTGCACAGTATGCAATTGAGCTACTGGCCTGTCCTGCATCCAGCGTTCTTTCGGAACGTACATTCAGTGCTGCTGGAGGCGTGGTAACCGATCACAGGGTGCGTCTGTCCACTGACTCGGTCGATCGGCTGACCTTCATAAAAATGAATCAGTCTTGGATCACCACCAGCTACCAAGCACCTGATGCTGATGTAACTGAATAATTTTTTTCAGATCCCTTCAAAGACTGCCTATGCTGATGCTGAGTGATTATCCCTGAGTAATTATCCTCTTCCTCCTCAATCATCACGCTGATAGCTTGTAAGAACATTTTTGGTTCTGGGCGCCACCACCAGTGCCTAAGGCACAATTTTTCAGCCCCTGTATAACAGGGGCGTGTAATTACAATTTTTGATGTAATACTTTGCAGCACGGCTCGTTCCTGCATTCCAACTAGAGTGTCTGTGAGGGGTTGCAGTGTTGTGGCACCAGCACCAGTGCCTAAGGCCCAATTTTTCTGCCCCTGTCTAACAGGGGCGTGTAATTACAATTTTTGATGCAATACTTTGCAGCAGTGCTCGTTCCTGCGTTCCAACTAGAGTGTCTGTGAGGGGTTGCAGTGTTGTGGCACCAGCACCAGTGCCTAAGGCCCAATTTTTCTGCCCCTGTCTAACAGGGGCGTGTAATTACAATTTTTGATGCAATACTTTGCAGCAGTGCTCGTTCCTGCGTTCCAACTAGAGTGTCTGTGAGGGGTTGCAGTGTTGTGGCACCAGCACCAGTGCCTAAGGCCCAATTTTTCTGCCCCTGTCTAACAGGGGCGTGTAATTACAATTTTTGATGCAATACTTTGCAGCAGTGCTCGTTCCTGCGTTCCAACTAGAGTGTCTGTGAGGGGTTGCAGTGTTGTGGCACCAGCACCAGTGCCTAAGGCCCAATTTTTCTGCCCCTGTCTAACAGGGGCGTGTAATTACAATTTTTGATGCAATACTTTGCAGCAGTGCTCGTTCCTGCGTTCCAACTAGAGTGTCTGTGAGGGGTTGCAGTGTTGTGGCACCAGCACCAGTGCCTAAGGCCTAATTTTTCAGCTCCTGTTCAACAGGGGCATGTAATTACAATTCTTGATCTAATATTTCACAGCAGGGCCCTGTGAGGGCTTACAGTGTTTTGGCCACAGCAACACCTAAGGCCCAAATTTCTGCTGAGTATATAGGGCAGGACCCTACTTTCAAACATCTAACTTACAAACGACTCCTACTTGCAAACGGAAGGAGACAACAGGAAGTGAGATGAAATCTACCCATAGGAAGGGAAATTCTCTCATGTAAGAGTTAATATGGGAAAACAATTTCTCCTTTCCACTGATGCTTTCCAATCCTTGTTCCACAAAAAAACCCAAATTTTCAAAAAACATTTTTCATTGGGACAAAAAAGTGAGGTGAAATCTTCTGAAGAGGAGGAAAGACGCAAAACAAATGTCACAGGGGTGATAACCCTTCCCTATGTTTTCCAAAAAGCTTAGAAAAGATTTTTTGGCTGGAGCTAAACACATTAAAAATGTTCAAAATTACAAAGAGATTCTACTTAACAACAAACCTACAGTCCCTGTCTTGTTTGCACCGCCTGTATACTGCTGTTCAGAGTATATAGGGACCTTTCCTTATTTTAATTTGGGTGCGGGGTTCCCCTTAATATCCATACAAGACCCAAAGGGCCTGGTAATGGACTCGGGGGTACCCATGCCGTTTGTCTCACTGATTTTCATCCATATTGCCAGGACCCGACATGACATTAAACCCGCAAGCAGTTTTAAATGAGATTTTTTCCTTTAAAAATGACATTTGGTGCAGGGACTGTTCTAAACATGGGAAACACGCGTCACTTTACAGGCATACTATAGACACCCCCCAGGTACGATATTTAAAGGAATATTTCACTTTTTTTTTTTTACTTTAAGCATCATTAAAATCACTGCTCCCGAAAAAACGGCCGTTTTTAAAAGTTTTTTTTGCATTGATACATGTCCCCTGGGGTAGGACCCGGGTCCCCAAACCCTTTTTAGGACAATACCATGCAAATTAGCCTTTAAAATGAGCACTTTTGATTTCGAACGTTCGAGTCCCATAGACGTCAATGGGGTTCTAACGTTCGTGCGAACTTTCGGTCCGTTCGCGGGTTCTGGTGCGAACCGAACCGGGGGGTGTTCGGCTCATCCCTAGTCCAGACGTATTCTGGGAAGACAGGCTAAGTTATTGGGGACATTGGAGAGACTGATAACCCTTGCTCCTGGGAAGATATAGTTTTGTTGGTGCAATGCGTGGTTGCTTTTTCTGCCAGATACATTTAGTAAAAACTCTATTCAACAGCTGAATATCTTTGTGTTTTAGGAGTATTGGTATAGTTTGAAGTGCATATAGTAGGAATGAGCCGAACACCCTCCTGTTCGGTTCGCAGTAGAACACGTGAACACACGAACACCGTTAAAGTCTATGGGACATGAACATGAAAAATCAAAAGTGCTAATTTTAAAGGCTTATATGCAAGTTATTGTCATAAAAAGTGTTTGGGGACCCGAGTCCTGCCCCAGGGGACATGTATCAATGCAAATTAAAAAAAAAAAAAAAAGTCTGCTTTTTCGGGAGCAGTGATTTTTTTTATTGCTTAAAGTGAAACAATAAAAATTAAATATTCCTTTAAAAATTGTACCTGGGGGGTGTCTATAGTATGCCTGTAAAGTGGCGCATTTTTCCTGTGTTTAGAACAGTACCACAGCAAAATGACATTTCTAAAGGAAAAATAGTCATTTAAAACTGATCGCGGCTGTAATGAATTGTTGGGTCTCTGCAATATAGATACAGATAATTGAAAAAAAGAGCATGGGATCCCCCCCCCGTCCATTGCCAGGCCCTTTGGGTCTGGTATGAATATTAAGGGGAACCCTGAATCAAAATGTAAAAAAAAATTGCATGGGGGTCCTCCTAAAATCCATACCAGGCTTCCCCGTGGTGCCAAAGGGGGACAGGGCCACCCGGTAATGTAAATGGGTGACACAGCCCCCCTCTGATGCGACGGGGAAGCCATGGGGAAGTCCCTGTGGCATCAGAGGGGGGTGGGGTCACCCGGTTGTGTCACCGGGTGGCCCCGCCCTCAGTTATATAAGAGCTGTCACAGCGAAGACGCGTCATACAGCGGGAGCCTCCCATGGAGGCGGGTTGGTCTCGGCTTTTTTTTATTTTCTTTTTCAGACTGTCAGGCGGCGTGAACTTACTTCATGAGACATTTTTATTTTTTTATTTTTTTAATAAAAAAATAAAGCTGTGTCTTGTCTTTTGTACCATTTTAACACTTTTTTTGTGAAATGGTAGGGGTACATTTGTACCCCATTACCAATTCACACAGGGGGGAGGCTGGGATCTGGGGGTCCCCTTGTTAAAGGGGGCTTCCAGATTCCAATAAGCCCCCTGCCCGCAGACCCCCATAACCACCGGGCAAGGGTTGTGGGGATGAGGCCCTTGTCCCCATCAACATTGGGACAAGGTGCTTTGCAGGGCTACCTAAAAGCACCCTCCCCATGTTGAGGGCATGTGGCCTGGTATGGTTCAGGAGGGGGGGCAATCTCTCATCCCCCCTCTTTTCCTGCGGCCTGCCAAATTGCGTGCTCATATAAGGGTCTGGTATGGATTTTGGGGGGACCCCTACGCCATTTTTTTAAAAATTTTGGCGCAGGGTTCCCCTTAAAATCCATACCAGACCTGAAGGGTCTGGTATGGATTTTTGGGGGGACCCCTATGTCATTTTTTTTTAATTTGGCGCAGGGTTCCCCTTCATTTCCATATCAGGCCTGAAGGACCTAGTATGGATTTTAGGGGGACCCCAATGCAATTTTTTTAAAATTTTGATTCGGGGTTCCCCTTAATATTCATACCAGACCGAAAGGCCCTGGTAATGGACGGGGGGGGGGGGGGAATCCCATGCTCTTTTTTTCAATTGTATGTATCTAGATTGCCGAGACCCGACAATTCATTAGCCACAATCAGTTTTAAATGACAATTTTTCCTTTAGAAATCTCATTTTGCTGCGGTACTGTTCTAAGCACAGGAAAAATGCGCCACTTTACAGGCATACTATAGACACCCCCCAGGCATGGAATTTAAAGAATATTTCATTTTTATTGTTTCACTTTAAGCATTAAAAAAATCATTGCTCCCAAAAAAAAGTATGTTTTAAAAAGAAAATTTTGCATTGATACATGTCCCCTGGGGCAGGATCCAGGTCCCCAAACACTTTTTATGACAATAACTTGCATATAAGCCTTTAAAATTAGCAATTTTGATTTTTCATGTTAGCGTCCCATAGACTTTAATGGTGTTCCGGCGGCTTTTGAATTTGCCCCAAACACCGCATATTGTTCGGTGTTCGCTGAACATCCGAACAACCAAAGTTCGGCCCGAACTCGCATAGTTCGCCCATCCCTAGCATATAGTAGGTGGTCAAAGCTGACCATTTTTACTAAATGACATCTCTCCAAAAGCGAAAGAGGCAGATCCATCCAGTTTTCGAATTCTTGAATAATTTTTTTCACTAAAGGGGGATAGTTTAGGATATATAGGGAAGAAGGGATTTTACCTTTATCTTGATGCCTAAGTAGGTTATATGTGATTTGGCCACGGTGAAGGGCAAGTGGGAAGAGGGGGTTTGGATGGAGTCTAGGGGGAGAATTTCACTCTTGTTATAGGTAATGTGAAGGCCAGAACTTTTTTAAATTCATCAAATGTTTATTTGATGGTGGTCATGTCAGAGGTGGGGTTTTCTGAGAAAAATAGGATTTTTATAACAGCTTACCTGTAAGTTCATGCCTTAAATAATTACTTAATGGGTTATGGGCCACCTTCAAGTGATGGACACTGGTATACTCAATACAGGAAGTTCACTCCCTATATAACCCCTCCTCCTTCCAGGAGCACATCAGTTTTTGTAGCAAAGCAATATACTTAAATCCCAAAAGAGGGGAGGGACCCCTGTGTCCCATGATGTACTCCAAGAAATAGATTTTACAGGTAAGCTGTTATAAAAATCCTATTTTCTTTATCGTACATCATGGGACACAGAGCCTTAAGTAATTACTTAATGGGACGTCCCATAGAAATGCTACTTGAGGGGAGGGAGACACCCCCAGACTTGAGGACTTATACTGCTGCCTGCAGCACACTGCGCCCGAAGGCGATATCCTCATACCTCCCTACATACACCTGATAAAATTTTGGGAATGTATGCACTGAAGCCCAAGTTGCGGTCTTACAGATCTGAGCCATAGAGGCCTGGTGACGCACTGCCCAAGAAGCACTAACCGCCCTGGTAGAGTGCGCCTTAACTGGAAAAGGGGGAATCTTACCCCTTGAATTATAAGTTTGAATTATAACTTGCCGAATCCACTTAGCGACGGTGGATTTCAACGCTGCCTGTCCTTTCTTAGGACCCTCTGGCAGAATAAATAAGACATCAGTCTTACGAATCTGAGCAGTTGTCTTTAAAGAGTTTTTCACTGCTCACGACATCAAGACAATGTACTGACTTCTCTTCCCTGGAACATGGTTTTGGAAAAAACGATGGCAGGACAATATCTTGGTTCAGGTGAAAACCTGAAACCACTTTTGGTAAAAAGTCTTGACGAGGGTGCAACACCACTCTGTCCTCATGAATAATCAAATATGGCTCTTTACTCAAAAGAGCAGCCAATTCCGAAACTCTCCTTGCTGAGTATATAGCAACCAAGAACACCAGCTTCCTTGTCAGAAGGACTAAGGGAATATGCTGTATCGGTTCAATGGCTGTTTTTGTAACACTGACAAAACTAAATTAAATTCCCAAGGGCTTAAAGGTGTTTTAACTGGTGGATTAATCTGCATCACCCCTTGCATAAAACCCCGGACTAAAGAATGCATAGCAAGCGGTCTTTGAAATAAGATCGATAAGGCTGAAACTTGGCCCTTAATAGTACTCAAGGCCGACTTCATCTCTACGCCTAAATGTAGAAAGGCAAGAATTCTGCCTATGATATATCTCCGAGGGTGCAAGCCCCTGGATTCACACCAGGAAACATAAGCCTTCCAGACTCTATAATATATAGTTCTGGAAGCTGGCTTCCTTGCATTAATCTAAGTAGAGATAACTGACACGGTAATCCCATGTTTATTCAAAATGTGGGTTTCAATAGCTAGGCCGTTAAATTTAGCGTTCTCAATGTGGGATGGAATATCGGCCCCTGTGGGAGCAGGTCTGGCCTTAGTGTAGTGAAAGGGACCATGGATCCTCCATTGCCATCTTTACGATTTCTGCATACTATGACCTTTTGGGCCATGCTGGTGCTACCAGAATTACCGGCTTTCTTTCCAGCTTGATTCTGCAAAGAAGTCATGGTAGCAACTGAATAGGGGGGAATGCATAGATCAGTGAGAACTGAGCCCACGGGGTCACCAACGCATCTGTTCCGCCTGCGAGTTGATCCCTTGTCCTGGACACAAAGTTGACTAATTTCATGTTGAATCTGGACGCTAGAAGATCTACGTCCGGAGTCCCCCATCTTTGGCAAACAGCCCAAAAAATGTTGAGGCCAAGAGACCATTCCCCTGGGAATAACTGCTGGTGACTTAAGTAGTCCGCCTGCCAATTTTCTACTCCCGGAATGAGGACTGCTGATAGGCACGGAATATTCCTTTCTGCCCAAGTTAGAATATGGTTCACCTCTCTCTGCGCTGAGGGACTCTTGGTGCCCCCTTGGTGATTGATATAGGCCACAGCCGTGGCATTGTCGGATTGGATCCTGACAGGGCAATCCCTTAACCTGGCTTTCAGAGCCAGATGCACTGCCCGAATCTCTAGGATGTTGATGGGCAAGGCTCTTTCGGTTTTTGACCACTCTCCCTGGGCATCCATCTTCTTTAGTACTGCTCCCCAGCCTGGCATCTGTCGTTACTACTTTCCGGATAATTGGTCTGAAGGATTTTCCTTTCAGCAGATTCTGGGTTAGTAACCACCAACTGAGGCTTTGGGGCACCCTTGGAAACAGCCACATTGGCAAGTCCAAAGCTTGGATCGTTTTGTTCCAAGCAGACAGGATACTGTTTTGTAACAGTCTCAAATGGAACTGGGCATAGGGAAACGCTTTGAATGAAGCCACCATCTTTCCTAGCAACCTCATGCAAAGGCGAATTGAGGAATTTCCTTTCGACCTGACCATCCGCACCAGTTCTCGTATGGAGTTGATTTTTGCCTGAGGCAAGAACACCTTTTTCTGGGCTGTATCTATGATCCGACCCAAATACTCTAGCTTACTTAGCAGTATTAAGGAAGACTTCTCTAGGTTGAGAATCCAACCCAGATTTTTCAGGTAATTGGTTGTAATGCGTACACTTTGCTCCAAATGAGCCATCGATTGGTCTATTAGCAATAGATTGTCTAGGTACACCAAGACTGTTATGCCCTGTGCCCTTAACCTGGCTAGAGGTGGGGCCAGCACTTTTTTGAACACTCAGGGTGCTGTAGCTGGCCCAAAGGGCAAGGCTACAAACTGAAATGCTGTTGTTCTACTTCGAACCGCAAAGACCTTTGGTGAGCAGAAAATGTAGGGACATGCAGATATGCATCCCTGATATTGATAGACGCCAGAAGTTCTCCTCCTTGTAGGATAGAAACTACTGACCTGAACGACTCCATTGAAAGGAGCAGATCTTCAGGAACTGATTTCGATTCTTTAGATCTAGAATGGGTCTGTTGAATAAAACCCCAAAGCTTGCTCTTCTGTGCATGTACAGGAAACACTTAAAAAGGCTGTGAAGGTTTTAAGGAACCTAAAGAAGAAACAGAACTATCAGCTGACTCTGCTAGAAGTAGCTTGAAAGAGGCACAAACCTTCTCTGTAAGAGATTGTACCAGCAATCTCTCAGATTGCGAGGCTGAAAAAGGATCATCTACCGCAGAGGAGTAATCGGTATACCTTTCTTCCTGATCACCCGAGGGTAACCCATCATCCTCTACCCACTGTTCCCTTGATAAGGGGTCTAAGGTGGGGAAGGGGGATCTAACACGCTTCCTATCCTTTTGGATAGCGGATGCGATTAAAGTCACAAAAATTTTTATTCTAGGCCCTAGGCGGAGGAAGACGCATTTTCAGTCATGTATACAGGGGCTGAATTTTCTGTGCCTGGGCCTGACCCTGAGGCTTTCCTCTAGAGTCTGACAGTGGAAGCTGTCGCCAGTGCCTAGAGGCGGATGCCCCTGGCGCAGGGGAAGGAGTCAGTTTAAATGAAGGACGTTTATACTTTCTTTTGAGCAAAAGAGTACCTTTCCCACTAGTAATCATTTGGATGTGTTTGACCAAATCCTCCCCAAATAATCGATCCCTATGAAAAGGGAAACTACTCAGAAGCCTTTTGCAAAGTGCTTCGGCTGACCAAAAAAAAAAAAATTAAATTTTTTCAATTTTTTTTATTTTTACCACAGGGTCATAAGCATGTGTACCAGCACAAGTGCAAGGCGGGACACCTGGCAAATAGAGTCTTTCATGGCGTCTATGACAAAACATATCGCCCTGGGTAGTTTGACCAAATTGTGGGCCTGTGTGCAGGGACCTCTTTAAGGGCCTGTCTAAACTAGTCCCTTAGGGACTGACAGATGCCTATTGCTGCAACTGCAGGCTGAGTAACCGCACCTGCCAAGGAAAAAGAGGATTTTAACAGGAATTCTAACTTTTTATCTGTTGGATCCTTAAGCATTTGTGCATTGTCTACTGGACAAGTTAAACTTTTGTTCACACTGGAAATCACAGCACCAACAGTTGGTACTTTCCATTCTTTGGTTATTTTCTACACCATGGGATAGAGAACTGAGAATCTCTTTGGAGGGAGAAAATGCTTATCCGGGTGATCCCATTCAGCATAAATAAGCTTTTCTAGTAAAGCATGGACCGGAAAGGCATGAAAAGGCTATAAGGGTTTTAAAGAACCCAAGGAAGAAACCGAACTTTCAGCTGACTCTGTTAGGGGTAGCTTGAAAGTGGAACAAACCATCTCCGTAAGAGTTTGTGCCAGCAATCTCTCAGATTGCAAGGCTGAAAAAGGTTCATCAACTGTTGTTTCCTCCACAGAGAAATAATCGGCTTGTTTTTCCCCGTGAGGGTAATACCTCATCCTGTGCCCACTGTTCCCTTGGTAAAGGGATTGAGGTGGTGGAGGGAGGTCTGGCACGCTTCCTATCCGTTTGGATGGAGGATGCGATTAAAGCCACTAATCTTCCTTCTAGGCCCTGCAGGGCAGAGGAAAATGCATCTTCAGTCACGTATACAGGGGCTGAAGTGTGAGAAGCAGTTGCACCACCAACTGGTTCCAATGACTCACCCTGGCTTGCCATAACTGGCATTTCCAGAGAGGATGACAGTGTGGAGGCATGACTGGAGTTCCCAGCGCCTGGGGGTGGAATTTTTAGTACCTTTGTGGTAAATCTGGAAGTCATAGTGCTAAGCACAAAAGCAGAGGCACTTTAGTAAAAATGTACTACTTGCTGAGCAATAGTCTAGCAAAACAATTTCACCATAAAGATCAGCTTGATGCTGAGTAACAATGTATTTCCTGTACTGGAAATGCCTGTATACATCCCTTAAGTGCCTCCGCGCTCCTGTGTTCTTGGTGACAGACTTCTACTATGTAGTTGCTCTTAAGAGATTTTCTGACAATGAGAGCGTCTGTTTTATAACAAACTGCAGGTGTAAACCTGATTGGCATCCTCAGCTGTGCGCCGTGTGCCACGTGGAAGCTGATTCCTGCACACGGCGCCGCCTGCCTTAAGCCATGCCCCTTCCAGTACCCGTCCTCCTCCTTGTTTTTTTTTTTTTAACCACTTAAGGACCGCCTCACGCCGATGTACGTCGGCAAAGCGGCACGGGCAGGCAAAATCACGTACATGTAAGTGATTTGCCTCCCGCGGGTGGGGGGTCCGTTCGGACCCCCCCCGGTGCCCGAGGCGGTCCTGTTATGTCCCCCGGCGATCGGAGGTGAGGGGGAGGCCATCCGTTCGTGGCCCCCCCTCGCGATCGCCGCCGGCCAATCAGATCATTTCCTTTGCTGCTGTATGCTAAACAGCAGCAAAGGAAATGATGTCATCTCTCCTCGGGTCGGTATTTTCCGTTCCGGCGCCGAGGGGAGAAGACAGGTATGTGAGTGAAAACACTACACACACAGTAGAACATGCCAGGCACACATTACACCCCTATCCCCCCCTGATCGCCCCCCGATCCCCCCCCCTGTCACAAACTGACACCAGCAGTTTTTTTTTTTTTTCTGATTACTGCTATGTGTCAGTTTGTGACAGTTACAGTGTTAGGACAGGTACTGTTAGCCCCTTTTAGGTCTAGGGTACCCCCCTAACCCCCCCTAATAAAGTTTTAACCCCTTGATCACCCCCCGTCACCAGTGTCACTAAGCGATCATTTTTCTGATCGCTGTATTAGTGTCGCTGGTGATGCTAGTTAGGGAGGTAAATATTTAGGTTCGCCGTCAGCGTTTTATAGCGTCAGGGACCCCCATATACTACCCAATAAATGTTTTAACCCCTTGATTGCCCCCTAGTTAACCCTTTCACCACTGATCACCATATAACCGTTACGGGTGACGCTGATTAGTTAGTTTATTTTTTATAGTGTCAGGGCACCCGCCGTTTATTACCGAATAAAGGTTTAGCCCCCTGATCGCCCGGCGGTGATATGCGTCGCCCCAGGCAGCGTCAGATTAGTGCCAGTACTGCTAACACCCACGCACGCATCATACGCCTCCCTTAGTGGTATAGTATCTGAACGGATCAATATCTGATCTGATCAGATCTATACTAGCGTCCCCAGCAGTTTAGGGTTCCCAAAAACGCAGTGTTAGCGGGATCAGCCCAGATACCTGCTAGCACCTGCGTTTTGCCCCTCCGCTCGGCCCACCCAAGTGCAGTATCGATCGATCACTGTCACTTACAAAGCACTAAACGCATAACTGCAGCGTTCACAGAGTCAGGCCTGATCCCTGCGATCGCTAACAGTTTTTTTGGTAGCATTTTGGTGAACTGGCAAGCACCAGCCCCAGGCAGCGTCAGGTTAGCGCCAGTAGCGCTAACACCCAGGCACGCACCGTACACCTCCCTTAGTGGTATAGTATCTGAACGGATCAATATCTGATCCGATCAGATCTATACTAGCGTCCCCAGCAGTTTAGGGTTCCCAAAAAAGCAGTGTTAGCGGAATCAGCCCAGATACCTGCTAGCACCTGCGTTTTGCCCCTCCGCCCGGCCCAGCTCAGCCCACCCAAGTGCAGTATCGATCGATCACTGTCACTTACAAAACACTAAACGCATAACTGCAGCGTTCGCAGAGTCAGGCCTGATCCCTGCGATCGCTAACAGTTTTTTTGGAAGCATTTTGGTGAACTGGCAAGCACCAGCCCCAGGCAGCGTCAGGTTAGTGCCAGTACCGCTAACACCCACGCACGCACCGTACACCTCCCTTAGTGGTATAGTATCTGAACGGATCAATATCTGATCCGATCAGATCTATACTAGCGTCCCCAGCAGTTTAGGGTTCCCAAAAACGCAGTGTTAGCGGGATCAGCCCAGATACCTACTAGCACCTGCGTTTTGCCCCTCCGCCCAGCCCAGCCCACCCGAGTGCAGTATCGATCGATCACTGTCACTTACAAAACACTAAACGCATAACTGCAGCGTTCGCAGAGTCAGGCCTGATCCCTGCGATCGCTAACAGTTTTTTTGGTAGCGCTTTGGTGAACTGGCAAGCACCAGCGGCCTAGTACACCCCGGTCATAGTCAAACCAGCACTGCAGTAACACTTGGTGACGTGGCGAGTCCCATAAGTGCAGTTCAAGCTGGTGAGGTGGCAAGCACAAGTAGTGTCCCGCTGCCACCAAAAAGACAAACACAGGCCCGCCGTGCCCATAATGCCCTTCCTGCTGCATTCGCCAATCCTAATTGGGAACCCACCGCTTCTGCAGCGCCCGTACTTCCCCCATTCACATTCCCAACCAAATGCAGTCGGCTGCATGAGAGGCATTTTCTTTATGTCCTCCCGAGTACCCCCCCTACCCAACGAACCCCCCAAAAAAGATGTTGTGTCTGCAGCAAGCGCGGATATAGGCGTGACACCCGCTATTATTGTCCCTCCTGTCCTGACAATCCTGGTCTTTGCATTGGTGAATGTTTTGAACGCTACCATTCACTAGTTGAGTATTAGCGTAGGGTACAGCATTGCACAGACTAGGCACACTTTCACAGGGTCTCCCAAGATGCCATCGCATTTTGAGAGACCCGAACCTGGAACCGGTTGCAGTTATAAAAGTTAGTTACAAAAAAAGTGTAAAAAAAAAATATATATATATATAAAATAAAAATAAATAGTTGTCGTATTATTGTTCTCTCTCTCTCTCTATTCTCTCTCTCTATTGTTCTGCGCTTTTTTACTGTATTCTAATCTGCAATGTTTTATTGTTATTGTTTTATCATGTTTGCTTTTCAGGTATGCAATTTTTTATACTTTACTGTTTACTGTGCTTTATTGTTAGCCATTTTTTTGTCTTCAGGTACGCCATTCACGACTTTGAGTGGTTATACCAGAATGATGCCTGCAGGTTTAGGTATCATCTTGGTATCATTCTTTTCAGCCAGCGGTCGGCTTTCATGTAAAAGCAATCCTAGTGGCTAATTAGCCTCTAGACTGCTTTTACAAGCCGTGGGAGGGAATGCCCCCCCCCACCGTCTTCCGTGTTTTTCTCTGGCTCTCCTGTCTCAACAGGGAACCTGAGAATGCAGCCGGTGATTCAGCCAGCTGACCATAGAGCTGATCAGAGACCAGAGTGGCTCCAAACATCTCTATGGCCTAAGAAACCGGAAGCTACAAGCATTTTATGACTTAGATTTCGCCGGATGTAAACAGCGCCATTGGGAAATTGGGGAAGCATTTTATCACACCGATCTTGGTGTGGTCAGATGCTTTGAGGGCAGAGGAGAGATCTAGGGTCTAATAGACCCCAATTTTTTCAAAAAAGAGTACCTGTCACTACCTATTGCTATCATAGGGGATATTTACATTCCCCGAGATAACAATAAAAATGATTAAAAAAAAAAAAAATGAAAGGAACAGTTTAAAAATAAGATAAAAAGGCAAAAAAATAATAAAGAAAAAAAAAAAAAAAGCACCCCTGTCGCCCCCTGCTCTCGCGCTAAGGCGAACGCAAGCGGCGGTCTGTCGTCAAACGTAAACAGCAATTGCACCATGCATGTGAGGTATCACCGTGAAGGTTAGATCGAGGGCAGTAATTTTTGCAGTAGACCTCCTCTGTAAATATAAAGTGGTAACCTGTAAAGGCTTTTAAAAATGTATTTATTTTGTTGCCACTGCACGTTTGTGCGCAATTGTAAAGCATGTCATGTTTGGTATCCATGTACTCGGCCTAAGATCATCTTTTTTATATCATCAAACATTTGGGCAATATAGTGTGTTTTAGTGCATTGAAATTTAAAAAAGTGTGTTTTTTCCCCAAAAAATGCGTTTGAAAAATCGCTGCGCAAATACTGTGTGAAAAAAAAAATGAAACACCCACCATTTTAATCTGTAGGGCATTTGCTTTAAAAAAATATATAATGTTTGGGGGTTCAAAGTAATTTTCTTGCAAAAAAAAAAAAACTTTTTCATGTAAACAATAAGTGTCAGAAAGGGCTTTGTCTTCAAGTGGTTAGAAGAGTGGGTGATGTGTGACATAAGCTTCTAAATGTTGTGCATAAAATGCCAGGACAGTTCAAAACCCCCCCAAATGACCCCATTTTGGAAAGTAGACACCCCAAGCTATTTGCTGAGAGGCATGTCGAGTCCATGGAATATTTTATATTGCAACACAAGTTGCGGGAAAGAGACAAATTTTTTATTTTTTTTGCACAAAATTGTCACTAAATGATATATTGCTCAAACATGCCATGGGAATATGTGAAATTACACCCCAAAATACATTCTGCTGCTTCTCCTGAGTACGGGGATACCACATGTGTGAGACTTTTTGGGAGCCTAGCCGCGCACGGGACCCCGAAAACCAAGCACCGCCTTCAGGCTTTCTAAGGGCGTGAATTTTTGATTTCACTCTTCACTGCCTATCACAGTTTCGGAGGCCATGGAATGCCCAGGTAGCACAAAACCCCCCCAAATGACCCCATTTTGGAAAGTAGACACCCAAAGCTATTTGCAGTTAAAGTGACGCAGTGCCAAATTGGAAAAAGACCTCTGGTCCTTAGGCAGCATAATGGTCCGGGGCTCAAGTGGTTAAATGAACCTTTATCCGCGCGCGCGCGGGCAGCATGGCATTCGGGTCTGTAGCGCAGACCCGATGAAGAGGAGGGTCTGTGATCGCCGCTGGCCCTTCAGAATCTCTATGCTTTCTATATGCAAGTGGTCTTTGAAATATACAGGCTGGGGCGCAACAAGGCTTATTAAACGGCAGTCTGACAACAAAATGTGAGTCTTCAAAGTAATATCCATAGGAAGCCGCCACCGCACCCCTCCAAAGGGGGGGGGGTGTTTTCTCAGCAGGCAATTAGTGTTTTACACAGGAGCCATTATATATAATAATCTGCTGTACCCCCAGCCTCTTAGTTCCCCCAGGGGGAGAGGAACACCTCTGTTCAATTAAGAACCCCCTCCTGCTGCTGGGACACACACATGCTGTTTAAAGCTGGACACAGAACTGCTGAGATTTTAAGGCATTACAATGTTTTTCATATGGAAGAAAAAGGCATAGGTGGACTTTTTACAGTTCCTAAGCTTTTTCCCCTACCTTTTCCTCGCTGCAGGATACTGCTGAAAACAGACAGATCCAAATTTTACCCATCACGGCGGGCAGCGTTAGCAAACCTTCAAAGACCCGGTCCCTTAATAGGGGTTCCACTCCTTTGCACCTGCATAGCACCCCTCAGGAGCAACTTTAGGTAATGTAGCATGACCAAAAATAGTCCTGGTTCCTGGGGTCCAGCCCTCAAAAGAGAGGCTTACAGGCAAAACCTTGTTCTTCTATGCGAGGCCCGGGTACCATCCCTAGGCCTCAGTGGCTTGGATGGATCCGGTGTGTGTGGAGGTTATTTAAATCCAGCATGGTTCCCTCCTGGAGCTCCTCAGAGCACATCTTCACTTGTGGCCAACACCTTAGACACTGGCAAAAAAACTGATGTGCTCCTGGAAGGAGGAGGGGTTATATAGGGAGTGAGCTTCCTGTATTGGGTATACCAGTGTCCATTACCTGAAGGTGGCCCATAACCCATTAAGTAATTACTTAAGGCTCTGTGTCCCATGTTGTACGATAAAGAAATAAGTACGTCATCAGCGAATAGGGAAGTACGTAACTCATAATCACCGATATGTACCCAGTGTAATAGGGCCTTCAGGTTAGATATCTGGAGAGGGGTTCTAATGCCAGGTTGAAGAGCAGTGGCGAGAGGGGACAGCCTTGCCTCGTACCTCTGTAGAAGTGAAATTCGTTGGTGAGGAGACTGGCCACCACCAGTCTGGCCACGGGAGATGTGTACATAGAGTCTACCAGATGATTGAGAGAACCAGTAAAGCCCATTTTAGGTAGAACCATTGAAAGCCCATCAAAACTGACATTATCAAAGGCTTTCTCTGTGTCCAGAGTGATAATGACAAAGTCCTTCCTTGGGTTACACTTGGCATGTTCTAGGTTCATCATTACTTTATGGATATTTAATGTGGCTGTTCTCCCTTTTATAAAGCCTGACTGAGTGGGATGTATCAGAGAGGGGATAATGTTGGCGAGTCTGGTGGCAGCAATTTTTTAAGAGGAACTTTACATCTAGATTTAAAAGTGATATAGACCTATAGGAGCTCGGCTCAAGGGGATCTTTTAGATTGATAACGGCTTGATTCCTTGTGGGTATGTAAGGGCCTCCTGTCCAAGCGCCTGTACAGTATACACATTGATGAGGGTATGCTCCACTATTTTTTTGTAGGGTTTTGTGGAATTCCCCTGTAAACCCATCAGGGCCGGGGGCCTTGGTGGGGGCTAAGTGGCGAATGGTTGTGAAGATTTCGAACATAGATATATATGCATTTAAGGTCTCAAATTAAACATGAGCAACCGTCGGTAAGTGTAGTTTAAGAATTTTTGTGTGATATATTTTTTTTAAAAATGGGGTCAGGAGCATATAGAGAGGTATAGTATTGTAACATATCTTTGTTAATCTCCTATGACGTGGTGTTAATGGTGCCTGAGGTGTCTCGTAGGGAAGTGATATATGTGGGATGATTTGGGCCGTTGCCAACACCTTGCCCACTTTTTTACTGTATTTGTGTAGCATGGCATCCATGTGAGCCCATTTCGTCAGCTCTAAAGTGTCTGCCCATGTGTCAAAAGCTCTCTTGGCTGACTGCCATTCGGCTCTGTTTTCGAGGGAATCTTGGGCAGATAGGGAGTGCTGAGCCTAGCCCTTGCTTTCCTATAACTAGCTAAGGCGTGTTTTTTTATAGGTGCAGCATAAGAAATGATCCGGCCTCGAAGAAAGGCCTTATCAGCTTCCCAGAATAAGTTGGGGTTGTCTATATGGGATGAGTTGGTAGAGGAGAATTCTTTCCAAGCCGCATCCATATATGTCTGGAAATCAGAGTTCTTGAGTAGATATGATGGAAAACGTCATAAGCGGGGGTTAGATTGGGAGTCTGAGTGGTCGAGTGTTGCTGAGAGTGGAGGGTGGTCCAAAATGGCTATGTCATGGATCTCTGCTCCTGAGATCATTGGAACAATACTGTCAGTGCAAAAAAATGTAATCAGTTCTGGTGAATACGTTATAAAGAGTAGAATAGAATGTAAATTCCCTGTCCGCTTGGTGAAATCATCACCATATATCGGTGAAGTGAAGGGAGTGCATTATAGAGGCAAAATAGGTTGGGCTGGGGTCTCTGCAGGGCCTGCAGGGGTGTTTGGGTGCAGATCTATCATTTATCAGGTGCAATGTAGAGTTGAAGTCCCCACCAACTCTAGGAGGGATGTGTTGGGACTTTAGTAGTCTACCGGATAGATCTCCAAAGAATTGTTTTCCAGGGCTATTGGGTGCATATACATTAGATATCATGAGATCTCTATTACCCAAGTGGATATGGGCAGAGAGAAAACGTCCCTGACTGTCGGATTCTATTGAAACAACTTCACATTGGAGGTTTTTGTGGATTAGAATAAGGACCCCAGCTTTACGTCCGACGGCATCGGATCCAAACAAAGTACCCACCCAAAGCTTTTTCATCTGGTGGAAGTCAGAGGAAGTCAGATGGGATTCCTGTATTAGAGCAATGTCAGTTTTTAGTCTCTTAAGATGGCGTAATACTTTAAGTCTCTTAATGGGGGACCTAAGCCCTTTCACGTTCCATGAGGTAACTTTCATGGGGGGGAATACTAAGAGAAGGGTTTGGGCTGGTTTTGTAATGGCATAGGATTTTACCAGGGTGGGAGGAACTATTATGCTGACAGATATTGGTGCAAGTGCCTTATGTGAATCAACTATTGCATGAGTGCCAGGCATGTGGATGATTGTGTGAGGTAGAGGTGTACAAAATGGGAGAAGACATTGAGGGAAAATAACATAAGTAAACCATAATACAGAACATTCATAGAACTTTGTTTTTTTCCGCATGGGTTCACTGTGTAAACCAGCTCCCAGTAACCGACCTGGTAGATGATGCATGGTTTGCTGGTTTAGTTGGTGTTTTCAATTGCAGTGGGCTTGGGTCATTTAAATAAAAAAACTGTCCCGCGATGTCCATTCATCTTCGACCACAGACCCCGACAACCCGATTAAAAAAAATATGGAAAAAACTCTGCCTTCATGGGAGGCTCCCACTGACTGAAGCCTCTTCTCGATGACAGCCTAATGTCAGAGGGGGGAAGGGTCATCCTTTTGCGTCACTGGGTGGCCCCGCCCTCCGCTATACAACAGCTGTCATCGCGAAGAGGCTTCAGTCAGCGGGAGCCTCCCATGGAGGCGGAGTTTTTTCCATTTCTTCAAAAAAAAATTTTTATCGGGTTGCCAGACGCTGTGATTGAAGATGAATGGACATCGCGGGACAGGTTTTTTGTTTTTTTTAATAAAGTCCCAAATTGTCTACTTTAACTTTTAACATTTTGACACTTTTTTTTAGTGAATGTGTAGGGGTACAATGTACCCGATACCCATTTACATGGGGGGGCCGGGATCTGGGGGTCCCCTTGTTAAAGTGGGCTTCCAGGTTCCGATAAGCCCCCCACCCGCAGACCCCCACAACCACTGGGCAAGGGTTGTGGGGATGAGGCCCTTGTCCCCATCAACATGGGGACAAGGTACTTTGGGGGGACCCCAAAGCACCCTCCCCATGTTGAGGGCACATGGCCTGGTATGATTCAGGAGGGGGGGGCGCTCTCTCATACCCCCTTTTCCTGCCGCCTGCCAGGTTGTGTGCTCGAATAAGGGTCTGGTACGGGTTTTGGGGGCCCCCTATGCCATTTTTTTACATTTTGGCTCGGGGTTCCCCTTAAAATCCATACCAGACCTGAAGGGCATGGTATGGATTTTGGGGGGACCCCCACGCAATTAAAAAAAAAAATTTGGTGCGGGGTTCCCCTTAATATTCATACCAGACCCAAAGGGCCTGGTAATGGACAAGGGGGAACCCATGCCATTTTTTTCAATGATTTTTATCTATATTGCTGGGACTGGACAATACATTACACCTGCGAACAGTTTTAAATTACTTTTTTTCCTTTAGAAATGTCATTTTGCTGTGGTACTGTTATAAACATGGGAAAGATGCACTACTTTACAGGCATTCTAAGGAAACCCCCCAGGCATGATATTTAAAGGAACATTTCATTTTTATTGTTTCACTTTAAGCATTATTAAAATCACTGCTACTGAAAAAACGTTAGTTTTTAAAACTTTTTTTGCATTGAAACACGTCCTCTGGGGCAGGACCTGGGTCCCCAAACACTTTTTATGGCAATAACTTGCATATAAGCATTTAAAATGTGCACTTTTGATTTTTCATGTTCGTGTCCCATAGATTTTAACGAGTGTTCGAGTGTTCGTACAAATGTTTTGCCTGTTTGGCTCATCCCTATAGAGGAAGAGGAGATTAAGATATGATCATCATGTACAAAGACATAAGGGGTCCATATAGTGAACTTTATGTCTAGATGAAAAGAGATTTAATCTCCAAATACGCAAAGGTTTCTTCACAGTAAAAGCTGTGAAACTGTGGAATAGACTCCCTCCAGAGGTGGTTCTGGCCAGCTCCGTAGATTGTTTTTAAAAAGGCCTGGATTATTTCCTAAATGTACATAATATAACTGGATACTAATATTTATAGAGTTGATCCAGGGAAAATCCAACTGCCTCTCTGGGATCAAGAAGGAATTTTTTTCTCCTGCTGTAGCAAATTGGATCATGCTTTGCTGGGGTTTTCCGCCTTCCTCTGGATCAACTGTGGGTATAGGATTGTGTATATGGGATTTTATGAAAGTTTTTTTATTTATTGGTTGAACTAGATGGACTTGGGTCTTTTTTCAACCCAACACACATTATACATTGTTAGGCACACAGTTAACCCCTTGATTGCCTCTAAATGTTAACCCCTTCCCAGACAGTGTCATTAGCACAGTGTCAGTGTACAGTATTATCACTGATCACTGTATTATTGTCACTAGCGATGTCAGTGAGTAACCCTCTCAGATAGTGTCTGTTAGAGCCAGATTGCCTGCCATCCTATCACAGTCACACTATAAGTAGTTGATCATTGCCATTACAGTTTAGCGTCTATAGCTGTATTTTGACCAAATCATAATTTTTATGCATATTGTCCCACTCCCAGTGGCGTTTCCAGCTTTCATATTTAGGGGGGGGGGGCACATGGGGGACAGGGACAAAAGTAGGGGGGCCAACTATAAAATGCAATTATATACATATCCTGGGGCCCTTTACTTCTGTTGTGGGGCCTTTTATTATTATCCCGCAACGAGACCCTTTCACATGTTTTGCAGTGAGCTACCTTCCTACTGTATTGGGGCCCCCCCAGGGTGGCAGAAAACAAGAGGTATGTCACCAGCACACCAGGAAAATATAAGGGTCCAAAGCAGTGGGAGACCTACCAGGGTTGCAAAGGTTGCACTTGCGCCTGGGCCTTAGTGTTCTGCCACTGTGGGGTTCCCCAGCCTCCTCTTGCTGTCCTGCCCCTGCTATTGACACCACTGGTCTGGTGTCTATCTCCTTGGGGCAGCGGCAGTAGTCTATTAGTACCTAGCAGGGACAGGACAGCAACAATGGTAGTTCTGCCGCTGGTTCACAGTGGGAGGATTCCCCCATCCACCTGGATAGTATAGATGGGGGAATTGGAACAGTCTTTTTTTTCTTGTTTGTTTTTTCATTCAACCTAATAGTTGAATAAAAAAAGTGATCAATGTATGGTCTGCCTTAGACCTCTTTCACACTGGGGCATTTTTATAGGCTCTTTTGGGCTAAAAATAGCACCTGTAAAGCACCTGAAAAACGGCTCCCCTGCAGTTTCAATGTGAAAGCCCGAGTGCTTTCACATTGAGGCGGTGCGCTGGCAGGATGTTAAAAAAACTCCTGCAAGCAGCATCTTTGGAGCGGTGAAGGAGCGGTGTATACCGCTCCTAAAGCACCCCTGCCCATTGAAATGAATGGGCAGCGCCGCCACAGCCGGTGGTTATAACCCTTTTTCGGCCACTAGCGGGGGTTAAAAGCGCCACGCTAGCAACTGAAAACCTCTGCAAAAATGACCGTAAAGCGCTGATAAAAATAGCAGCGCTTTACCGCTGATGCCGCCTCGGTGTAAAAGCAGCCTAAGAGCTAAGAGCAGCCATAGACAGTTTAAATCTCGGCTGGTTCCGCGAGAACTGGTTGAGGTTTAAACCATTAATGGACAGGCTGAATGTACCAAGTTGATCGATCAAATTGGGTACAACCAGCCCTACCGGATTCTCTTATGATTATCGCTAGCGGTTGCTAGATCTGCTAGTGATAATCGCTATTTGTCGGGAGAATACAATTGCTCAGTGTAAGGGATTCCCCTGTCAGTACTGACTGTGCTGATGGGTGAATCATGCAAGTTTCTTACCTGCAATCTGTGGTTTCAGGAAAGAAATTTGCACTGTCTATTACCAGTCTGACTGAAACTGAAAGTTTGTGAATGTTTTGAAAGAACAGGAGAGGGGGAAGGTGACAGATGGGGGAGAGAAGGGAGGGGGAGGGAGATAGGGACAGTTCAGTGAATACAGTGTACTGCAGTGTGAACACTCACCCACAGGTCCGGGCTGGAAGATCTGGCATCATTGGCACACAGACGAACCTGCAGCTGCTGGTTTTCATATTTCCCGCCCACACATCCCCTCTCTTCAGATACAGCGGTGCTGAGTGTAGTGTGGGCAGGACGGGAAGATAGGAGAGGAGCAGAGGTGATAGGAGGAGAAGAGCTGTATTCTTTGATCTCCCGTCAGTGGGGGGGGGGGGGGGTGGTTGTGTTTGCTGGGCTGTGTAAGAGTGTCACAGACACTCTTATAGAGCTGCAGCCCCACCAGTCTCAGAATTTACAGGCTGATTCTCCTGTCCTACAGATGGGAGAAACCAATCTGTTTTTTCACAGTCACTGAGATAATGGGAGGCTTAGCCCGCCCCCTTCCTCCCCCAGTGCTGGTGCAGTCCTTCCTGAAATTCAGGGGATTTCTCCCCCTCCCTCTCTCCTCGCTGACACTATATGCTGCATGTATAATATGAGCGGCGCTCGCATAGCCACGACTGCCCGATCTGCTCCCTCTCCCTGCATCCTCATTGGCAGGGAGGAGAGCGACTTCAGGACCTGAAGTCGCTCTTCTCCCTGCCAATGACGACGCAGGGAGAAGGAGCAGATCGGGCGGCCGTGGATATGCGAGCGCCGCTCATATTATACATGCAGCATATAGTGTCAGCGAGGAGAGAGGGAGGGGGAGAAATCCCCCGCAGGAGCTGTCAGGACGCTCTGCCTCTCAGGAGAGCCTGTATCCACTCTGCGGCGGCCCGAGAAAGATGTGGAGCACCCCGCTACATGTAGAAAAAAATGTGTTTTTTATTGGGGGGCGCATGGTGGGGCACAGCATAATTTTGGGGGGGTCGGGCCCCCTCTGGCCCCCCTTAGTGACGTCATTGCCAACTCCAAGCTGTATAAAGTTGAATGCTTATTGGATTTAAGCATATCAGGTGATGTGTATTTGTGTAATGAGGGAGGGCGTGGCCTAAGGTGATCAACGCCCTATATATCAAGGTGTGCACAGTATTGGGCAACTTCTTTTGCTCAGGCAAAATGGGCCAAAAATTAGATTTAACTGACTCTGAATAGTCAATAATTGTAAAAAGTCTTTCAGAGGGATGCAGTATTCTTGAAATTGCTAAGATATTGGGGCATGATCACAGAACCATCAAACGTTGCAAATAGTCAACAAGGTCAAAAGAAACCTGTTAAGAAAAAAAAATGCAAATTAACTGCCAAAGATGTGAGAAAAGTCAAATGTGAAGCTACCAGGAACCAATTATCCTCCAGTACTGTCAAACTCCAGAACTGCAACCTACCTGGAGCGCCCAGAAGTACAAGGTGTTGAGTGCTTAGAGACATGGCCATCTTGTGCACACATAGATATTCTCCTAAGAAAGCCAAGACCTCAGTTTTACTTTCTTAAATATTCAGGTTTGAGGTTTATTAACATTTTGGATTGAGCGAGAGCACTGTAGTTGTTCAATAATGAAATGAATCCTCAAAAATGCAACTTGCCTAATAATTGTGCACACAGCGTACATGTCATAGATTGTAGACACTATAACTTTCGCACAAACCAATTAATATACACTTATTGGGATTTTTCTTTAGCAGAAACTTGAAAAATGAAAGCCAACAGCTACACATACTGCAGCTGCTAGCTTTTAACAATAGGAAACTTACCTGTCCTGGAGTCCAGCGATGTTGGCACCACAGCTGATGTTTCCATCAGCTGTCGGCTGCTGCCACCGCCATTGCGGGTAAGGGTACCCGGCAGTGTAGCCTTACGGCTTTATGCCGGGAACCCTATTGCGCATGCGCGAGGCCCCGCTCCTCTCTTCTACTGACCCGGCGACAGGAAGAGGAGGAGGGAAGAGGAGGGAGCCCCGCGGTGATGTCTTGGGACAGGTATCCTATCCCCCCTCCCCCCCGAAAGGTGCCTATTGCGGCACCGGAGAGGGAGAGGAGACAAATGAGTGGAAGTTGCACTTTTGGGTGGAACTCCGCTTTAATCAAGTTTGGTAAAATTACCCACTAAACTCACAGTTAGGGACTAAAGTTTTGGAAAATTTGAGGGATATTTTAACAGAAAGATACATACAGCATACATGTATCTATGTACAATAGAACCAAGAGCATAGACATCATTCAGCAGCTGGCTTGTTTTTTTACCATACAGATTAATCTTATGGATGATTGTGGAAAGTCTTGTGGCCTAAAATGCATTATGTTTGTTTTTAAATCAGTAACATTTGCTTGAAAAAAAAAACATGCACAGAGAAGATAAAATACAACTAAACAATTTTGCACTGGCACAGCACTAGGTAATAAGGTACATTATTTCCTTTCATGCATGCATAGCTGAAAAATTCTTTCAGCCACATTTCAAAATTGAAGCAATATTTACAAAATAAATCTCTGCTGATCTTTTATTTTAATATATCTTTTTCTCGTTACAGAGGTATAACACTGGTGAACAGCTGATGAAGAAAAAAGTCCCATTAGGAATGAGCTCTTCAATGATCAAATGGCCATTTTACATTTACCAAATCAACTTTGTGATGTTTTCATCGGTAACCTTCTTGATTTTTTTTATAATTGGTAATTAAGAAACTCAACTTTACCAACACAATGATAATGCAGATGAACAGCAGTGCTTGCTCTAAATCACAGACAATGTTGATCTTACATTAAATTAATAATTATGGCTCATGCTGTTCTACATTTCAAAAACAAAAAACATTTGGCATACAAAAAAGTAATTTGACCGACTGGAATTAGTTGACCAGCAGATCTACGTCTTCTCATTTGGTCATACACTGTCATTGCCTTGCGTAGCATTATTCGGAAAAAAACTTCAGTTGTAAGTATACAGTAGTGTCTCAAGCAATGACTGAAGCCTACTTCAAGTTCCGTGGAAACCGAACTATCTATGTACAGCAGTTTCCAACAGTGGCCACTGAAGCAACAGCCACAACCACAGATAAATATTCTAACCTTTACATGTATGTTGGCTTGTTCTTAGGTCTGCTTGCTGTGCTTCTGGTTCTGTTATTTACTATGCTATTGCGTATCAAGCATGTTATCTCTCCTATTACCACCACTACAGAAAGCTCTGAGATGCCACAGTTCACAGATGTAGAGATGCAAGGAAGGTCTCCAAGTGCCTGATGGATTTTACCAACCTGGATACCTTGCAGACGTTCACAGATTAACATGTGCAATTGCAAACTCTTAAAGCATGCTGATGAACCCTTAAGTGACTTACACGTTAACAGGATTAATATAGTCTTCTCAAGCATTTCCTTGTTGTGTAGAAGTACCACATTCTGTTCAACTTCTAAATTCTTTTTTTCTAAAATGCTTACTTTAAGATGATATTGTATATGTTGGTTACTTTTGTATGTATTATAACTTTGGATACAGCACAAACATACAAGTCAATTGATGCAACAAACTATTACTTGTCACTACTCATTGGGTAATGAAAGTTGTGACTGGATTTTGAGCCTATAATTTAGAGGAATTCACTGTTTATCTAAGCCATGATTTTTAATTTGGTTTAAGTATGTTTAGGACACCAGTCGGCTTCTTTAAAAATCATACAAAGAGCAGGGGTGTTAAGTATCCTATGGTTACATGCAAAATTCATGGTGATGCCAACTAAAGAACAATAAACGGGTATGTGACTAATTGCTGTGGTTTTCTGCATTTTGCACATTGCTCTTTGCCCTAATTAATAAGTCCAAGGGTATATTAAAGTGTAAAGTTTTATGTAGTTTCTACAGCTGACCTTCAGCAAATATATTATGTGGTATTATATTTTTTTATGTTACATCCATGAAGACAACTTACATTGTTACATTATAAAAATGACAAAAGGAGAATTGAAAGTCCTCCTACTAGAACACAAGTGTGACTCAATGAGGGGGCCGATATAGCCAAACATAATGGTGGACTTATCTTTTGATATTTTAGACTCATTTTTTTAAATTGCAGTTCAATACCACATACAGGCATCCTTTTGGCGACTGGATTAGTATTTTATAGGATACAGTTTCTCTGTTCATTACTTATTTTTTGGCAAGAGGATGAATATTGGTCCATGGCACAAAATGATCCTTTTAGTATGGAGAACAAGCCCTGTTGAAAAATATTGCCATTTATCTCAGAATAACATGAACAGCTCACATTAAAAAATAATAATATTGCTCCTTGACAAACCATGCCTGTCATGGTTAAATAATTGTACAATGGGTGCAAGAAACATCAAGAAAAGAATACATGATGACATAAATAAACATAAAAATAATGTTACACATTTTTAGCTTCTATATGGAAGCCAGCATGTGTCTGGACCTGAAATGTCTCAGTTTATAATGCATTCCACTGGTCCTATCTACTCTACTTTATTGAGTCAGAATGCTGTTTTATTATAAGCAGCCTATTATAGCTTATTTTCTATTGAATTATTTTTTTATCTAAAGTAATGTTTACATGATATACAAATATGGAGCAGGGCTTCTGTTTTACTGGTATATACATCTGTGATAAAAGAGTGTCAGGAGAAAAGCAGAAAGATAGTTTTAGTTATGTAATACTCTGAGTATAATACTATAAGTTCTGTAACTCCAGTGGCACAGAAGAATTTGTAGTGAAAGATTTTCAGGGATAAAACCTGTGGTTGCTTTGTTAAAGTCAGCACAATTGAGAGCCCTAAGTTGTAGGTATAGCATCAGTAGCAATAAGTGACTGAAAAGTAAATTTTTTGCCTTCTCTTCGTATACATGGTGTTGTCTGAGTCTTTTGAAGGGAACCTCAAATGAAGATTTTTGTCAATGTACATTTAGCATTGTTGTGCAATTCCACATTATAACAAATAAACATACGTTTATTCTGTATGACGCGTGCCAATTGATATTTCTTTTTTTATGCTAATATAATATTAGTTTATAGTAAGAAGGCATCTGTGTTTGGTTTTGCCTTCCCTGTGCAAGAATTAGAAATTTTGTCTTGAGTAATATATGATTAGTTGACTGACGCCAAGCTCAGTCAACATTCATTTCACAAAATGAGCATTCACTTTATTAAATGAACAGTCTCTCTTTTGATAGCAAATCAACCCATTTGTCTTTAAGCCTACATTTTAGTTCAGTGTGGTCCAGAATTTGCTTGTGTTTTGCTCTGTATCTGCTGCATGTGACCATGCTAGTGAGATATTCCCTCCATTCCTGTGAGGGTAACACAAAGATTTTTGTTGTTATCTAAATGTCTTGTAACCCTTCCTGTACCTTCATACATTACTATGGATCATCCACCTGGGAGCCATGGCATTGTCACTCACAGAGGCATACTTCTGCTTTAAATATTTTAATTTACTTTATTTTCACTGTCTAGTAAAGACAAAATACACACAAAAAATAATTGAACAAGGTAAAGGCCAGCAAATGCATTTGTGTTTTGTTTACTTTTTGATGTTATTAAATTTTTGCGTTTTTCACAGAAAAGGATTGCAAAAAAAGTAACATAAAAAAGTTAAAAAAAAGTTTTGTTGTCTTTTCTTTCTTTCCTTGAAAAAACCTTGAAATAACTCTAAATGACACAAAAACATGTATAGAATACAGTGTTAATTTTGGCAGCAAATTTCGATTTAGTTTTAGTCTTAGGACTAAAATGGCATTTTAGCTTTAGTCCCATTTTAGTCTTCTGCAATTGTTTTAGACGTATTTAGTCGACTAAAATGTCCTACGTTTTAATCGGCTAAAATCTCCAGTACATTTTAGTCGACTAAAACTAATTTTAGTCATCTAAAATCTAATGGGTTTAATTAAATTGTAATGCATTAGTTAACATTTCACTACAATTTCCAAACTTATTATATACTGCTGAAGTGAAAAATCTCATATGTTATTATTTAAGGTATTGAGGTATGAACATGCACTACAGACCAATGTTAATTTTGAAGTCAAATTTCAATTTAGGTTGAGTCTTAGTCTTTTGACTAAAATGCCATTTTAGTTTTAGTCCCATTTTAGTCTTTTGACTAAAATGCCATTTTAGTTTTAGTCTCATTTTAGTCATCTCAATTGTTTAAGTTTTAGTCGTATTTTAGTAGACTAAAATAGTATTCATTTAGTCGATTAAAATGTTTTAGTCGTTTTAGTCGACGAAATTAACACTGATAGAATACTATACCTCAACAACTAAAACTGACCCCATGAAAGCATGAAAATCAAGTATTCCCGGAGAGGTGAGAGGTGAGACTGCACTATTAAAACTACTGAAGAGTAGAGATTCAGGTAACTATAAAAATTCCAAGTGTTGGCTTGTTCTCTTTAAACAGCGTTGTTGACAACTCTATATGCAGTTTCAGTATGCCTGATGTTACAAAGATGAACTGATTTTCAAATATCCTTATTTTTTAACAAATTTGGTCCCCAACCATTTATCCACTAAGATAAGATAAGATATATATCTTATAAAAATATAGACACAATCTAAAGGCAAGTGCAGAGATTTAAACTGAGAGTTAGCCCCTAAAAGTAGGACAAGTATGTGTCACTTTTTTATTGATAAAAATAAGATTTTAGATTACACAACAAAAAAGCACATCTGACAGCAATATCTCTCCAAAAAGACTTCCTGCTGTCTGCAGAGGGACATGCCACAGAGATCGCTATTGCTACTCGAGCCTTTCGGGATAATAGAAACAGACAGGCCCTCAATAAGATATTTAAATATAGCCCAGCCAGAGGGCTCTGGGGAAATTCTTATAGTTAATTGTCCAGAGTTTGTTGCTGTGTCTGCAAAAAATAAGGATTTTGGAACGAACCAAATGCATATACATTAGTATAACACACAAACAAGGTTTTTTTTTCAGTTTCACATTTAAAATGGAACGTCACTTTCTCAATCAACATTCACTATTTTTAATCCTTATGCTGCTAGCAATAGTAAATAGATAGGAAGGTATATTATATTTACTTGTTTTAGACTTTTTTTTTCACAATTCTTCAGTTACTTCCTGGTTTCCATGCCTAGGCAAAGGATGCCACACATCCCATGAGTCTTTAGGAGGGGAGGAGGAGCTTTCTCAGCTAAGCACACCCTCCTGCCTGCATGCAGGAGCTTAGGGCAGATGGATTCCAGGAAGTAAATTCTACACAAATCATCTGCCCTTACTCAAGATGGCTACGGCCAGAAATGCTAGGGGGGGGGGGGGGGGTTCAAAGTGATTTCTCAGCAAAATAAAGCATGGAGAAATGGAATAGAGGGAGGGTGTTGTCTTTGAATATTAAAAATTAATGAAATAGCATTTGTGGTGTTCAGATGCCGTGTAGTGCCACTTTAAGACAACTACATAGTCCAGTATGCTATTCAGATATGGTGTTTTGTGCAATAAAGTAACAATCAATATACTGTGTGAAAAACATGCATATTACACCACTGATATGTCTCAGTTATCCTGTATATTCTGATACATACTCCATTCCTGAGATTTGGGTGCCCATACCTTGCCACTAGTGATAGATATTGGGGTTCCCATACCTTGCATTGTGACAGATATGACAGCATTGAGCAGTTGTGCTTTGCTAGCTGCAGAATGAATCCAGTTCACTGTCACATCTGCTCCAACATTGGGAGGAAGGGGTATACATGACAGAGTCTGCAGAAGTACTCTAGTGACTCAGAAGACTGTCTCTTCTTCCCTTTGCACCACATTACAAGTACCTGATGAAGGCTGAGTGGAATGGGACTCAATTAGGTTTCCCACCCAGCCAATGCTGGGAGAAACATGTACTGTTGGAAAATATTGATCAGCCATCTGTCAGTAATGTGTTTGCTAATATTTTACTGCTGGCCACCCCTCTGATGCTGTAAGCTTGCTGTGGTAAAGGCCGACAGAGGTGCTGAACTTGCCCTCGATCTTTCATTAGCTATAAGCTGATACAGTAAAGAGTAGGAAGTGGGCTCTCATAAGATGTGCATTGCTCAATAATAATGAGGCATAGTGATCTGGAGACTAAGAAAATTGCAGGCTGGCACTGCATATGGTACATTGGCCTCTGCCATATTAGCAGAATAGTAGAAAAATCTAAGCTGGAGTTTACCAATTGTCTACAAAACACAAAAATGTTAACACACGGGTTGTTACTAAAACTGGAGTGCAAAATCTGGTGCAGCTGTGTATGGTAGTCAATCAGCTTCCAGGTTTTACCCCAGGTTCTCACCTGAGTTCACCTGAACTTGTACAATTTCACTCCCGCATGTCAGTCCCGATTTCGGCCGCGATTTCACAGACATCTGTGCCGGTTTCTGCACAGATGTTAATGGAAATCGCACCCCGAAATCGCAAAAGGTAGTACAGAAACGACTTTTTGAAATCGGTGCGGTGCCCCAAATGCAACGTTGCACCGATTAGGACGGTGCCATTGCTGGCAAATGCCGCCGATTTGACATGCGTTTGGGCATGTCAAATTGCATGTTAAAACACACCAATGTGAACCAGGGCTTATTGTAAAAGTTTAATTGAACAAACTGAAGTTAGAGGCTTATTGGCTACCATGCACTGCTGCATCAGATTTTACACTCTTCAGTTTTAATAAATCTCCCCCACAGCCTATAGCAAGCATGCACTAAATTTAGTAACAATGGTGATTTCATATAGAATGCATTCCCCAGGGTCCAAATATACACCAGATAAGATACGGCATGCCTGAAATCTCTGTGGTTATTCTCTATCTAAGCACTTTTAGCTCATCCCAACACTGCCTACCACCGTGATATATATATTTTTTTATAAATTCTTTATTTATACCAAAATGAGACAGGGTTAAACATTCAGTAGTACAGATCACATTTAAGTTCAGTGATATATGGTGAAGATAGTAACAAATCTCTTAACATATAAACAATTGTTCACAGAACTATGCAGAAAAAATATATAGAGCATCCAGAGAATTTCCATACATCATGAATAAAGAAAAAGACACAATGACATGTCTGACAAGTTCAGTGCCAATAGTAAAAAAAATATGTACTACAGATCACACAAATGCACCTTCCGTCTACGCCTTTTCATGCCCAGTCACATATCCTGTTGGAGTTGTTTTCTTCATGCACCTATAGATAACAGAGCATAGATTACATCTTAAACCACTGAATCTGCCTTTAGTTAAAACAGCCTGTATGTAGGCATTTTTAGATTTTCTAAAAATGCCTAATTAAACTTACATGTGGAAGGAATGCAAGTTTTTTCCCCAATTATTGAAGTGTATGTACAGCCAAAACTTTTTTGCAGTTTTGGATGGTGTAGGGTAGGACTTTTGCAAAGTGTAGTTGCATTCTGTAAGAGCAGTTGCTCCAGAGCTTAGTAAATGAGCAGAAACCCTGCTGACTTCCGTCATTCAATCATGTGCAAGCAAAAAAGATTTTTTTTTTTTTCCTTGCATGTGTTTGGGTATTCTTTGGAAAGTGAAGCTTTACCTCATTACTAAGTCCTGGAGCAACTGTCCTTGCAGAGTGCAACTGCACTTTGCAAAGTGCACAGTCTATTTGTCTTTAGTAAATCAGCCCCATAGTCTTTATTTCCATGTCATTCATTGATATTTCTCACAACAAAACTATAGGTACTTATAATGAAAGCATAAAACAATCTTATAGAATGCTTCATTAGTGTCAAAAATCTGGCTGTTTCGATCCTAATGGCCTAAGTTTATTCGTTGAAATGTCCTTCTTCTCATGTCTCTGTGTGTTTGCTAAAGCTGGCCAATCTCTGTACAGTCTTCTTTTGAGTTACCACCATTGTATAATTTGAGGACAAACCTAAACAATCAATTCAATTTGCATCAAATCAGGCAGATCCTTGCACTACATAGTTGATAGTAGATCTAAAGGAGGGGAGGTTGTACAATCAAATTGATAGTGTATGTAAGCCTTACTTTAAGAATCCTCCCTCTCCTCACCTGTGCCTTGTCTAGTGGTGGGACTTGTTTCTATTCTGTAAACCTGATAGCCCTTCTTCTGTTCCCCTTTCTATGTATATTTGTAGCCAAAGCTGTTATCTAAGACCTGTCTGTATCGACCATTGTGCATTACCCATAGCTCCCAACTGTCCCTGATTTCGAGGGACTGTCCCTGATTTGGAACAAAGTCCCTCTGTCCCTCCTTCCTCCTCACTTGTCCCTCATTTTGGTCTGATTTATATAGTTGTATATAAAATAAACTTTTTAGCTTCCAAAAAGTGTTTTGTAGTGCAAAAACTTTAATCCCATTTCTAAATTGCTGTATTTGAAAATTTTAAAGGCCAATAGAAAGGAATAGCAGTGTTAAAAAAAGCACTTGTCGGTTTAACAAATTATTTTTTTTGTACAAGTCTCCTTTAAGGGGGAGTGGCAGTGGGTGTGTCCTATGCCTACATACTTATGCTATTAAGTGTCCCTCGTTCCCATCTCAAAAAGTTGGTAGGTATGGCATTACTAGGGATGAGCCGAACACCCCCCCGCTCGGTTCGCACCAGAACCTGCGAACGGGCCGAAAATTTGCACGAATGTTAGAACCCCATTGACGCCTATGGGACTCGAACGTTCGAAATCAAAAGTGCTCATTTTAAAGGCTAATTTGTATGGTATTGTCCTAAAAAGGGTTTGGGGACCCGGGTCCTGCCCCAGGGGACATGTATCAATGCAAAAAAAACTTTTAAAAACAGTCGTTTTTTCGGGAGCAGTGATTTTAATGATGCTTAAAGTAAAAAAAAAAAAAGTGAAATATTCCTTTAAATATCGTACCTGGGGGGTGTCTATAGTATGCCTGTAAAGTGGCGCGTGTTTCCCGTGCTTAGAACAGTCCCTGCACCAAATGACATTTTTAAAGGAAAGAAAGTCATTTAAAACTGCTTGCGGCTTAAATGTAATGTCGGGTCCTGGCAATATGGATGAAAATCAGTGAGACAAATGGCATGGGTACCCTCCAGTCCATTACCAGGCCCTTTGGGTCCTGTATGGATATTAAGCGGAACCCCGCACCCAACTTAAAAAAAGGAAAGGTGTGGGGCCCCCAGGCCCTATATACTCTGAACAGCAGTATACAGGCGGTGCAAACAAGACAGGGACTGTAGGTTTGTTGTTAAGTAGAATCTGTTTGTAATTTTGAACTGGTACATTTTTAAAGTGTAGCTCCAGCCAAAAAATCTGTTTTTAAGCTTTTTGGTAAACATAGGGAAGGGTTATCACCCCTGTGACATTTGTTTTGCTGTCTGTGCTCCTCTTCAGAAGATTTCACCTCACTTTTTGTCCCAATGACAAATGTTTTTTTGAAAATTTGGGGTTTTTAGTGAAACAAGGATTGGTGATAAAGCATCAGTGGAAAGGAGAAAAGTTTTTCCCATATTAACTCTTACGGGAGAGAATTTCCCTTCCTATGGGGTAGATTTCATCTTACTTCCTGTTGTCTCCTTCTGTTTGCAAGTAGGAGTCATTTGTAAGTTGGATGTTTGAAAGTAGGGGCCTGCCCTATATACTCAGCAGAAATTTGGGCCTTAGTTGTGGCCTCAACACTGTAAGCCCTCACAGGGCCCCACTGTGAAATATTAGATCAAGAATTGTAATTACATGCCCCTGTTGAACAGGGCCAGAAAAATTGGGCCTTTGGTGATGGTGGTGGTGCTGGTGCCACAACACTTTAAGTCCTCACAGTTAATCTTGGTGGGCGCAGAAACGGGCCCTGCTGTGAAATATTAGATCAATAATTGTAATTACATGCCCCTGTTGAACAGGGGCTGAAAAATTGGGCCTTTGGTGGTGGTGGTGGTGCTGGTGGCACAACACTGTAAGTCCTCACAGTTAATCTTGGTGGGCACAGAAACGGGCCCTGCTGTGAAATATTCGATCAAGAATTGTAATTACATGCCCCTGGTGAACAGGGGCTGAAAAATTGGGCCTTTGGTGGTAGTGGTGGTGCTGGTGCCACAACACTGTAAGTCCTCACAGTTAATCTTGGTGGGCGCAGAAACGGGCCCTGCTGTGAAATATTAGATCAAGAATTCTAATTACATGTCCCTGTTGAAAAGGGGCTGAAAAATTGGGCCTTAGGCACTGGTGCCACAACACTGCAACCCCTCACAGATACTCTAGTTGGAACGCAGGAACTAGCCCTGCTGCAAAAGAATTGCATCAAAAATTGTAATTACACGCCTCTGTTAAACAGGGGCTGAAAAATTGGGCCTTAGGCACTGGTGCTGTTGCCACAACACTGCAACCCCTCACAGATACTCTAGTTGGAACGCAGGAACGAGCCCTGCTGCAAAGTATTGCATCAAAAATTGTAATTACACGCCCCTGTTAAACAGGGGCTGAAAAATTGGGCCTTAGGCACTGCTGCTGGTGCCACAACACTGCAACCCCTCACAGATACTCTAGTTGGAACGCAGGAACGAGCCCTGCTGCAAAGTATTGCATCAAAAATTGTAATTACACGTCCCTGTTAAACAGGGGCTGAAAAATTGGGCCTTAAGCACTGGTGCTGTTGCCACAACACTGCAAACCCTCACAGATACTCTAGTTGGAAAGCAGGAACGAGCCCTGCTGCAAAGTATTGCATCAAAAATTGTAATTACACGCCCCTGTTAAACAGGGGCTGAAAAATTGGGCCTTAGGCACTGGTGCTGGTGCCACAACACTGCAACCCCTCACAGATACTCTAGTTGGAACGCAGGAACGAGCCCTGCTGCAAAGTATTGCATCAAAAATTGTAATTACACGTCCCTGTTAAACAGGGGCTGAAAAATTGGGCCTTAGGCACTGGTGCCACAACACTGCAACCCCTCACAGATACTCTAGTTGGAACGCAGGAACGAGCCCTGCTGCAAAGTATTGCATCAAAAATTGTAATTACACGTCCCTGTTAAACAGGAGCTGAAAAATTGGGCCTTAGCCACTGGTGGCGGCACCCAGAACCAAAAATGTTCTTACAAGCTATCAGCATGATCATTGAGGAGGAAGAGAATAATTAATCAGCATAACAGGATAGTTACTCAGCATCAGCATAGGCAGTCTTTGAAGGGATCTGACATTTCAAAAAAAATTATTTGGTTACATCAGCATCAGGTGCTGGGTAGCTGGTGGTGATCCAAGACTGATTCATTTTTATGAAGGTCAGTCGATCAACCGAGTCGGTGGACAGACGCACCCTGTGATCGGTTACAAAGCCTTCAGCAGCACTGAATGTGCGTTCCGAAAGAACGCTGGATGCAGGACAGGCCAGTAGCTCAATTGCATGCTGTGCAAGCTCTGGCCAGTGATCCATCCTCAAGACCTAGTAAACCAGAGGATTTTCGGTGGGAAAGGTGTCCAAGTCAGATCTTGCCCCTAGGTATTCCTGCACCATGTAAAACAGACGCTGGTGATGGTTGCTGAAACCGATCATACCTTGGGGCTGCGGACTAAAAAATTGTCTGAACGCATCGGTCAGACGACCACCTTCTCCACCGCTCCTTCTTTGACTGACCGAAGCCTCAGCAACACGTTGTCCAGAAACAGGAGTTTGTAACCTCCCAGTCTCTGGGACCGCATTGCACAGACCTTTCTGCAAGGCCTCCCGAAGATGTTTCATCCTCTGCTCCCTCTGTGAAGGCAAGATAAGGTCCGCAACCTTACCCTTGTAACGTGGATCAAGGAGGGTTGCCAACCAGTATTGGTCCTTCTCCTTGATACCACGAATACAAGGATCCTTACGCAGGCTTTGCAGGATCGGGGAGGCCATGCAGCGTAGGTTTGCTGAGGCATTTGGTCCGGAGTCCTCTGGGTCACTAAGGATGACATGGTCCACAGCCACCTCCTCCCAGCCACGTACAAGTCCATGTGTTTCTTGGGACTGATCCCTTAAAGACTGCTGCTGATGCTGAGTGCCAGGCTCCAACCCCATACTGACACAATCCTCCTCATCCTCTTCCTGTGTGATCAGCGGTCACGCAGGAGCACTGTCTGGATAAAGGGGGCCTTGAGAGCTAAGGAAGTCCTCCTCTTCCTGCCTCTGTTCTGCCTCAAGTGCCCTGTCCATTATTCCACGCAGCGTGTGCTCCAACAGGTGGACAAGGGGACAGTATCACTGATGCATGCACTGTCACTGCTCACCATCCTCGTGGCCTTCTCAAATGGTGACAGGACAGTGCATGCATCCCTGATCATGGCCCACTGGCGTGGGAAAAAAAACAAGCTCCCCTGACCCTGTCCTGGTGCCATAGTCGCACAGGTACTCATTGATGGCCCTCTGCTGCCTGTGCTGCCGCTGAAGCATGGCCAACGTTCAGTTCCACCTGGTGGGCATGTCACAGATTAGGCGGTTCTTGGGCAGGTTAAACTCCTTTTGGAGGTCTGCCAGCCGAGCACTGGCATTATATGACCGGCAGAAATGCACACAGACTTTCCTGGCCTGCCTCAGGACATCCTGTAAGCCCGGGTACCTGCCCAAGAACCGCTGCACCACCAAGTTAAGGACGTGAGCCAAACAGGGCACATGGGTCAGTTGTCCCTGTCGGAGGGCGGAGAGGAGGTTGGTGCCATTGTTGCAAACCACCATTCCTACCTCAAGTTGGTGTGGCGTCAACCACCTCTGAGCCTGACCTGCCCCTGCAGAGCTGACAGAACCTTTGCCCCAGTGTGGCTCTTGTCCCCCAAGCACACCAGCTCAAGCACCGCATGGCATCTTTTGGCCTGCGTACTTGCGTAGCCCCTTGAACGCCTACGGAGCACCGCTGGTTCCGAGGACAAAGCACAGGAAGAGGCCATGGAGGAAGAAGAAGAGGAGGGGGTGGAGGAGAGAGGTTTGTCACAATCATAGTAGTGGCATTTTGGAGGCGTGGTGGCGGAAAAACTCCAACACTACTGCACCTTGTCCTGCATCCTTCCCAGCTGCAAGCAGAGTCACCCAATGCGCGGTGAAACTTAGGTAACGTCGCTGTCCATGTCTGCTGGACCATAAGTCAGCGATAATATACACCTTACCGCTGACCGCCCTGTCCAGCGAGGCATGAACATTGCCTTCCACATGCCGGTAGGGAGCCGGAATCGCCTTCCGTGAGTAAAAGTGGCGTTTGGGTACCTGCCACTGAGGAACCGCACATTCCACAAACTCACGGAAGGGGGCAGAGTCTACCAACTGAAAAGGTAGCAGTTGAAGTGCTAGCAATTTTGCCAAGTTAGCATTCAATCGCTGGGCATGTGGATGGCTGGGAGCGAACTTCTTTCGGCGGTGCAGCAGCTGGGGCAGGGAAATCTGCCTGGTACAATCTGACGTCGGTGTACCAAAAGCAGATTGCCCACAAGTACTTGGCTGTGACACACCTAATTCTACACCTTCATTCCTCTCAGTGCAGGTCTCAGAGAGGACTGAAGGTATAGTGGGGTTGGAGATCTCAGCTGATGAGGAGCAAGGAGAGGGCCTCTTTGTTCTTTGGTGTGGGTCTTTTAGATACGCTTGCCAACGAACTGCATGGCAGGTCAACATATGTCTGGTCAAGCATGTGGTGCCCAAGCGGGAGATGTTTTGGCCACGCGAGATATGCTTGACACATATGTTGCAAATAGCAGCGGTGCGATCTGATGCACTCGTCTCAAAAAAGGCCCACATCAAAGAACTTTTGGAATAACGTGCAGAGACAGCAGCGCCCTGCACATGCGGAGCTTTGTGGTGTGATGAAGTCAGTGTGCTGCCCTTAGGCTGGCCCCTGGAGGGCATCCTGCCTCGTTGGTGATGTGTCTCCCCCTCCTCCTCCTCTCTCCTATCAGGCCCCCACCTTGAGTCAGTGACCTCATCATCCCCTCCCTCCTCATCACTGGAGCAAACCTGGCAGTATGCTGCAGCAGGGGGAGCATGACTGCCAAATTGCTGTCCTTCTTGGGCACCCCCTCTGTCCGTGCTCATGTTACTGCCTTCATCTAGCTCAGTATCATCAGAGCCTTCTAAACACTGGGCATCCTCCTGGAGCATGTACCCAACACTGTGGTCAAACGGTTCGAGGGGCTCCTCAGGAAGACATGGTGGGGCTAGGGAAGGAGTCACTGATGCCATTGAGCCAAGGGAAGAGGCCGCGTTGGCAGCTGCTTTTCCAGACAAAGTACCCTGAGCATGGGTGAGAGAGGATGAGGAGGATGAGGACGGCTTGGTCATCTGCTCGACCAAGTCTTCTGTATGTTGGGGCTCAACACGGCCAGCTGCCGAAAAAAAGGCCAAGCGTGTCCCATGGCCACGTGCTGATGAGGATGCACCGTCTCCATGACCAGCACTGTTGCCTCTAGACACAGAGCCTGCTTGCCCTCTTTTATTGGCTTGTGACTGTCTGCAGCTAGCAAAATCAACTGCCTGCCTGTAGTATGAGAAAACCACCAACCTTCTACAGGTAGCTTTAGCTGAACACTGTGCAGAGGTCGCACTACACTAACTTGTAGCTTATTTAGTTGCCTGCGGTAGTGATAGGATCAGGAAAACACCACTAACCTTCTACAGGTAGCTTTAGCTGAACACTGTGCAGAGGTCGCACTACACTAACTTGTAGCTTATTTAGCTGCCTGCGGTAGTTATAGGATCAGGAACACACCACCAACCTTCTACAGGTAGCTTTAGCTGAACACTGTGCAGAGGTCGCACTACACTAACTTGTAGCTTATTTAGCTGCCTGCGGTAGTGATAGGATCAGGAAAACACCACTAACCTTCTACAGGTAGCTTTAGCTGAACACTGTGCAGAGGTCGCACTACACTAACTTGTAGCTTATTTAGCTGCCTGCGGTAGTGATAGGATCAGGAAAACACCTCCAACCTTCTACAGGTAGCTTTAGCTGAACACTGTGCAGAGGTCGCACTACACTAACTTGTATACAAACAAATAGATTCTGGTATATCTACCAGGATCCCAAAACGGCTACTTCCGCAAACAAAAAGTCTGTCCTAGGTATGTTTCTATAAAAGTATCAAATTTTATTGGGCCCAACGTAGGGACATATTACAAAAATTAATAAAGTACACCTGAAAGCATATATAAAAGCAACTTCAATTTGTATCCTCCCTAAGGTTCTCACAAAGGGAGATATCCTTGAAGAGGGTAAACCTCTACAGACATACAAAAAGGAAAAGAAAGAAAGGAGAAGAAAAACATATATGGGGACATCAACATGAAAAACATAAAAAACACCTCCAACACAGATAGTCCGGACACCAACCAACATTCACAGTGAACATTGCAGAGTAGGGACCCATATGTGGATATCAATGCATAGATAAGAGAGGGGAATTCACCCTAACTCCAGTGTATTTATGGGTTCCTATGCAATTTCAATGTGAGCGGCCCCCCTGGGGCTCTCTAAAGAGCATAATATCCGACATGTGAAACCAAAAATTAAATATTAAAAGTTGTGGCTGCTGGAAAATAGTTGTTGCTAGTTAGTGAAAAATAGGAACATCTCAATCTGGATAGTAGATGTAATATCATGGATTGGAATCCTGTTATGCCAATGTGTTGTTATCTGCAGATAATTGATGTTACTTCATAATTGCTGAAAGTCATTGCCTGCCATTGCATAACACAGCTATAAGCATGGATGTCTCATATTGCAGATGTCCTAAGAGCAAGACACTCTGAACCAGTGTGTGAATAAGTAGTGGTCAAAGGGATTCACTTATGATGTAGCAGCTGTGTGACCAAACACTGGACTATTAGCACTGAAAAACTGTCCAGGTGACTGGTAAATATTTAAACAGTCCTCTAAATAAATTCAGACTATATGATTGGTCACATAGACTCATCCAGACAGCATGGTTCCACTGATTCGGATGACACAGGGTAGCAGAGGAAGGAGATCTCGGTACTTTACCCTGCTCGGCTTAATCAGCGTAGTCATAGAATGCACCGTTGTATCAATCACCAGCCCTTCACGTCAGCTGTCCTCATAGTAGTTCATTGGTGATGGGGCAAACTCGTCTGCTCTTATACATCCTTGGTAGGGATGAGCTTCGAGTTCGAGTCGAACTCATGTTCTACTCGAACATTGGCTGTTCGCAAGTTCGCCGAACAGCGAACAATTTGGGGTGTTCGCGGCAAATTCGAATGCCGCGGAACACCCTTTAAAAGTCTATGGGAGAAATCAAAAGTGCTAATTTTAAAGGCTTATATGCAAGTTATTGTCATAAAAAGTGTTTGGGGACCTGGGTCCTGCTCCAGGGGACATGGATCAATGCAAAAAAAAGTTTTAAAAACTGACGTTTTTTCAGGAGCAGTGATTTTATTAATGCTTAAAGTCAAACAATAAAAGTGTAATATCCCTTTAAATTTCATACCTGGGGGGTGTCTATAGTATGCCTGTAAAGGGGCGCATGTTTCCTGTGTTTAGAACAGTCTGACAGCAAAATGACATTTGGAAGGAAAAAACTCATTTAAAACTACCCGCGGCTATTGCATTGCCGACAATACACATAGAAGTTCATTGATAAAAACGGCATGGGAATTCCCCACAGGGGAACCCCGAACCAAAATAAAAAAAAAAAAAATGATGTGGGGGTCCCCCTAAATTCCATACAAGGCCCTTCAGGTCTGGTATGGATATTAAGGGGAACCCCAGCCAAAATTTAAAAAAAAAATTGACGTGGGGTTCCCCCTAAATTCCATACCAGACCCTTCAGGTCTGGTATGGATTTTAAGGGGAACCCCGCGCCAAAAAAAAAAAAAAAAAACGGCGTGGGGTCCCCCTAAAAATCCATACCAGACCCTTATCCGAGCACGCAACCTGGCAGGCCGCAGGAAAAGAGGGGGGGACGAGAGTGCGGCCCCCCCCCCTCCTGAACCGTACCAGGCCACATGCCCTCAACATTGGGAGGGTGCTTTGGGGTAGCCCCCCAAAACACCTTGTCCCCATGTTGATGAGGACAAGGGCCTCATCCTCACAACCGTGGCCGGTGGTTGTGGGGGTCTGCGGGCGGGGGGCTTATCGGAATCTGGAAGCCCCCTTTAACAAGGGGACCCCCAGATCCCGCCCCCCCCCCCTGTGTGAAATGGTAAGGGGGTACTTACCCCTACCATTTCACTAAAAAACTGTCAAAAATGTTAAAAATGACAAGAGACAGTTTTTGACAATTCCTTTATTTAAATGCTTCTTCTTTCTTCCTTCATCTTCTTCTTCTTCTGGTTCTTCTGGCTCTTCTGGTTCTTCCTCCGGCGTTCTCGTCCAGCATCTCCTCCGCGGCGTCGTCTATCTTCTTCTCCTCGGGCCGCTCCGCACCCATGGCATGGGGGGAGGCTCCCGCTCTTCTCTTCATCTTCTTCTCTTCTTCATCTTCTTCTTCATCTTCTTCTTCATCTTCTTCTTCCTTCTTCTCTTCTTCATGTCTTCTCCGGGCCGCTCCGCAGCCATGCTGTGGCATGGAGGGAGGCTCCCGCTGTGTGACGGCGTCTCTTCGTCTGACGGTTCTTAAATAACGGGGGGCGGGGCCACCCGGTGACCCCGCCCCCTTCTGACGCACGGTGACATGACGGGACTTCCCTGTGGCATTCCCCGTGACGTCACAGGGAAGTCCCGTCAAGTCACCGTGCGTCAGAGGGGGGCGGGGTCACCGGGTGGCCCCGCCCCTCGTTATTTAAGAACCGTCAGACGAAGAGACGCCGTCACACAGCGGGAGCCTCCCTCCATGCCACAGCATGGCTGCGGAGCGGCCCGGAGAAGACATGAAGAAGAGAAGAAGGAAGAAGAAGATGAAGAAGAAGATGAAGAAGAGAAGAAGATGAAGAGAAGAGCGGGAGCCTCCCCTCATGCCATGGGTGCGGAGCGGCCCGAGGAGAAGAAGATAGAAGACGCCGCGGAGAAGATGCTGGACGAGAACGCCGGAGGAAGAACCAGAAGAGCCAGAAGAACCAGAAGAAGAAGAAGATGAAGGAAGAAAGAAGAAGCATTTAAATAAAGGAATTGTCAAAAACTGTCTCTTGTCATTTTTAACATTTTTGACAGTTTTTTAGTGAAATGGTAGGGGTAAGTACCCCCTTACCATTTCACACAGGGGGGGGGCCGGGATCTGGGGGTCCCCTTGTTAAAGGGGGCTTCCAGATTCCGATAAGCCCCCCGCCCGCAGACCCCCACAACCACCGGCCACGGTTGTGAGGATGAGGCCCTTGTCCTCATCAACATGGGGACAAGGTGTTTTGGGGGGCTACCCCAAAGCACCCTCCCAATGTTGAGGGCATGTGGCCTGGTACGGTTCAGGAGGGGGGGGCGCACTCTCGTCCCCCCCTCTTTTCCTGCGGCCTGCCAGGTTGCGTGCTCGGATAAGGGTCTGGTATGGATTTTTAGGGGGACCCCACGCCGTTTTTTTTTTTTTTTTGGCGCGGGGTTCCCCTTAAAATCCATACCAGACCTGAAGGGTCTGGTATGGAATTTAGGGGGAACCCCACGTCAATTTTTTTTTAAAATTTTGGCTGGGGTTCCCCTTAATATCCATACCAGACCTGAAGGGCCTTGTATGGAATTTAGGGGGACCCCCACATCATTTTTTTTTTTTAATTTTGGTTCGGGGTTGCCCTGTGGGGAATTCCCATGCCGTTTTTATCAATGAACTTCTATGTGTATTGTCGGCAATACAATAGCCGCGGGTAGTTTTAAATGTGTTTTTTCCTTCAAAATGTCATTTTGCTGTCAGACTGTTCTAAACACGGGAAACATGCGCCCCTTTACAGGCATACTATAGACACCCCCCAGGTATGAAATTTAAAGGGATATTACACTTTTATTGTTTGACTTTAAGCATTATTAAAATCACTGCTCCTGAAAAAACGGCCGTTTTTAAAACTTTTTTTTGCATTGATTCATGTCTCCTGGGGCAGGACCCAGGTCCCCAAACACTTTTATTGACAATAACTTGCATATTAGCCTTTAAAATTAGCACTTTTGATTATTCATGTTCGTGTCCCATAGACTTTAACGGTGTTCACGTGTTCGAACGAATTTTTTTCCTGTTCGCATGTTCTGGTGCGAACCGAACAGGGGGGGTGTTCGGCTCATCCCTAATCCTTGGTGAGTCCATTGAGGGTGTCGGGCCTGTATGCACTAGGTAAACCTAGTGGGGTACGATACCCATTCTGTGTAGCCGGCGCACAGGCAGCCGGCGCGCCGAGCAATGTCTCCAGCGTCTCCTATCTCCCCGTGTAGTTGTTGCGGGGCTTGTCGTGGATTGGCATCACGTGACCTCTGTGACGTCAACGCGTTTCGCTAACTGATTAGCGTAGCTTCGTCTGGACTACACTAACTTGTAGCAAGGTTTGCAACAAGAGAATCTGGATGTCGCACACTGGATAAAATAGAAAATTCTTCTTTATTGTAAAAATTGGATCATCAAAAATACAGGACAATCAGGCAGATGGTACAGACACAGCTGACGCGTTTCGCACTCAGCTATGAGTAAGCACTCAAACTAGAGTGCGAAACGCGTCAGCTGTGTCTGTACCATCTGCCTGATTGTCCTGTATTTTTAATGATCCTATTTTTACAATAAAGAAGAATTTTCTACTTTATCCAGTGTGCGGCATCCAGATTCTCTTGTTCCAAACCTTGCTTCAATTTGCATTTAGCCAGCACCTGGGACTCCCCTCCTCTGAAGGATCTACTAAACACACACCTGGGAGCAAGTCTACCTGAGCGGTGAACCACCTTCCCTGTTTTGTCTACACTAACTTGTAGCTTATTTAGCTGCCTGCTGTAGTGATAGGATCAGGAAAACACCACCAACCTTCTACAGGTAGCTTTAGCTGAACACTGTGCAGAGGTCGCACTACACTAACTTGTAGCTTTAGCTGAACACTGTGAGGAGGACGCACTACACTAACTTGTAGCTTTAGCTGAACACTGTTCAGAGGTCGCACTACACTAACTTGTAGCTTTAGCTGAACACTGTTCAGAGGACGCACTACACTAACTTGTAGCTTTACCTGAACACTGTGCACTACACTAACTTGTAGCTTTAGATTAACACTGTGAGGAGGACGCACTACACTAACTTGTAGCTTTAGCTGAACACTGTGCTGAGGTTGCAGTACACTAACTTGTAGCTTTAGCTGAACACTGTGAGGAGGACCCACTACACTAACTTGTAGCTTTAGCTGAACACTGTGCAGAGGTCGCACTACACTAACTTGTAGTTTTAGCTGAACACTGTGAGGAGGACGCACTACACTAACTTGTAGCTTTAGCTGAACACTGTGGGGAGGACGCACTACACTAACCTGTAGCTTTAGCTGAACACTGTGAGGAGGACGCACTACACTAACTTGTAGCTTTAGCTGAACACTGTGCACTACACTAACTTGTAGCTTTAGATTAACACTGTGCAGAGGTTGCAGTACACTAACTTGTAGCTTTAGCTGAACACCGAGGATAAATTCAGAAATAATATTAGCACCACAGAGTGTATTTTGGAAAGTACATACATATTTTATAAATGGTGACATTTGTTAAATAACCTTAGGATTTGTACATGACATTGATATACAGTATCTCACAAAAGTGAGTACACTCCTCACATTTTTGTAAATATTTTATTATATCTTTTCATGTGACAACACTGAAGAAATTACACTTTGCTACAATGTAAAGTAGTGAGTGTACAGCTTGTATAACAGTGTAAATTTGTTGTCCCCTCAAAATAAATCAACAGCCATTAATGTCTAAATTGCTGGCAACACAAGTGAGTACACCCCTAAGTGAAAATGTCCAAATTGTACTCACTTTTGTTGCCAGCGGTTTATACATTAATGGCTGTGTGTTGAGTTATTTTGAGGGGACAGCAAATTTACACTGTTAAACAAGCTGTACACACACTACTTTACATTATAGCAAAGTCTCATTTCTTCCGTGTTGTCACATGAAAAGATATAATAAAATATGTACAAAAATGTGAGCGGTGTACTCACTTTGTGAGATACTGTATATATCTATATATATATCTATATATAGATATATATACAGTATATATTCCTGGGGTTCAGTTTTAATGTAAACAATCATATTACTATGTATTAATGTATGTTGTATTACAACCTTGTTTGTATAATTGTAATTTTCTTTAAGTATCTTTTTATTTTTTTAGCCAGAGATCATTTTGACCAAATATGCCTAGGCGGAGGGAGCTTTGAAGCAGCAGATTATTTTCATGGCAGAGGTACTTCTTTACTCAAAATAGAAGTATGAATGGTTAATGCTGACTTTTGCCCTGCTGATGTAAAGTATGAATTTAATTGGGATTCTTTAAGTGATGGATTTCTACACTAGGCAGGGTACAGGGACAAGAGTCATTTTAAAATATTCTTTTGCAGTCATCCCTACCATCTAAACCAGGGGTCTCCAAACTTTGGCCCTCCAGTTGTTCAGGAACTACAATTCCCATCATGCCTAGTCATGTCTGTGAATCTCAGAGTTTTACAATGCCTTATGGGACATGTAGTTCTGCAACAGCTGGAGGGCCGTAGTTTGAGAACCCTGATCTAAACCACTGAGTGAAATGTGAGCTACATTCTGAAAACCCCCTGTTAGCTACACTGTAAGTGAGTTTAAAGAATTAATATAATGAGTTTATGCAACCAGTATTTAGACACCATGCTGCTCTAGGTACACCAGAACAATGATGCTCTTTTGTACCATGATTATTTTAGTAAAAACTGCTACTAGAATGCGCTGTTGTATGCAGCTCATTAGGGGGTCATTTGGAAGATGTTATTAATCTCCATTAAAGCAATTCTGCCTCTATTTTTTAGCAGCTGAATGAAGCAGCTGCTATTTTCAGCACCTGGTAAAGCAATCTCTGGAAAGCAAGCAATTAATACTTACCTGTCCTGATGCTAACCTTTGCTATACTGAAGAAAGCAACTTGAAGTAAAGTCTTCAGCATCTGGCACGCTCTAGCATGTATGTTGGATATCTGGTCCACCACTGTGTGCTGTGGTTCTATCTGCCCCCTACATAAGTACTGTGTCCTTTAGTAATATAGGGGTTGGTGGATGGAATCAGACAACACAGCAGTGGACTTTGGCTTCTGACACTCCTGGAATGTCAATTGTTAAGTTTCCTACTTCAAAGGAGAGGCATTTAGCTGCATGGACAGTGGGACAGGTAGGTATTAATGGTTTGCTTTGCAGGGATTCTTTTAAGCTGGTACACAAAGTGACAGTTTATTAAAGGGACTCCCTGCACAGTTTGCTCTAACTGTCATTGGTGGGTTTCCCCAGTTAAGCAAGAGCTTGCCAGCATCCATAAACTGGTATTGTATGGTGTGGTGATATAGCAGTAACTGGAAGAGTTATGCCGCGTACACACGGTCGGACTTTTCGTCTACAAAAGTCAGACAGCCTGTCCGACAGACTTCCGGCAGACTTTCGGCGGACTTTCGACGGACTTGCGGCAGACTTTCTAACGAACAGACTTGCCTACACACGATCACACAAAAGTCCGTCGAATTCTTACGTGATGACGTACACCGGACTAAAATAAGGAAGTTCATAGCCAGTAGCCAATAGGTGCCCTAGCGTGGCTTTTTGTCCGTCGGACTAGCACACAGACGAGCGGATTTCGGGGTCCGTCGTAGTTACGAAGTAAAGATTTGAAGCATGTTTCAAATCTAAAGTACGTCGGATTTGAGGCTAAAAAAGTATGTTGAAAGTCCGGAGAAGCCCACACACGATCGGATTACCAGCCAGCTTTAGTCCGTCAGCGTCCGTTGGACTTTTGTAGACGAAAAGTCCGACCGTGTGTACGCGGCATTAGGCTATGTACACACGCTCTGAATTTCTGACAACAAGTCTTGTTGTCGGAAAATTTGAGAACCTGCTCTCAAACATTTGTTGGCGGAAATTCCAACAACAAATGTTCTATGGAGCATACACACGGTCAGACTTTCCGACAACAAGCTCACATCCAACATTTGTTGTCGGAAAATCCTATCGGGTGTACGGCCCATAAGAGTTTTTCTCTTTGACCTTTAGAAGAGGACTGCAGTTCAGAAGTCTACATGCAGATAGTGTTTTGTGTCCCTCATTCTAGGAAAGTATGGCATTACTGGCCCAGGACATTCGTGTGATTTTGGGTAAGCAGTTAAAGATTCTGGACCTCCATGTTGGGTGAAGGGCTTAAAGTGAGAATGCTCCTGGTGTCACTTCTGATTATGTGTAAACCTAAACGGTGAAGTTGAAAGAATGTTATAATTTTTGTGGAAAAATAATCTTTCAAGCAAACTCAGTTTACATTTATGATAAACCCACTTGTGTGGACTTCAATTACTTTTGTTACACCATGAAAGTGACCTGTCTGTCAGGTGATGGCTAAAGGAAGGACATGACAAAGGGTAATGAGAGACTGAGGGTTGCTGCCTGCAATCCCATGCACAGTCAGGTCTGGGAAGAGGCAGCAAGGACAGAGGAACTTGCGATCAACCATGACTGGTGGCCTGCTGATGAGAGTCATTTCCTACGGCCCAGTGAGACCCTAATGCCGCGTACACACGGTCGGACTTTTCGTCTACAAAAGTCCAACAGACGCTGACGGACTAAAGCTGGCTGGTAATCCGATCGTGTGTGGGCTTCTCCGGACTTTCAACGTACTTTTTTAGCCTCAAATCTGACGTACTTTAGATTTGGAACATGCTTCAAATCTTTACGTCGTAACTACGACGGACCCCGAAATCCGCTCGTCTGTGTGCTAGTCCGACGGACAAAAACCCACGCTAGGGCAGCTATTGGCTACTGGCTATGAACTTCCTTATTTTAGTCTGGCGTACGTCATCACGTACGAATCCGTCGGACTTTTGTGTGGTCGTGTGTAGGCAAGTCCGTTCGTTAGAAAGTCTGCCACAAGTCCGCCGCAAGTCTGCCGAAAGTCCGCCGGAAGTATGTCGGACAGGCTGTCGGACTTTTGTAGCTGAAAAGTCCGACCGTGTGTACGCGGCATTAGAGAGAAAGAGAGATGGGTTGTCATTTGCCTGGAGAGCACTTGTGGAGCAGCGTTAACCTTGTAACCTACTGAGGCCCTGGCCATTGGCAGATGAAGCATTCTGGGTGGGGGGCACTGAGGGAAAAATGTGGTCCTTTAATGTATGTCACCTGTGTGGGTACCTCTATATTAAATAATTCATGCATTATTTTACCCTTTTCTTTGTTGTCAGGGATAGCGAAAACTGAAGTGAGATTCTATTTTGGAAAGGTGGGGATATCTCACAATAAGAAACAAACTGACTGAGGTCAAATTAGTATACTGGAGTATACATGGTGAATTTGTAGAAGCAGTGAAGAGAATGCTAATGCAATAAGGACATTAGACATTGCTGCAATGATAAAGAGGAACTGAATTTCCACATTATTGATAGCACTGTTTTAGACAGTGGGCAGTGGGGGTGGTGTTAGTCAGCAAGTAACAGTAATCACTCTCAAAATCTGTTATTAATTGTTGCTGTGACTATGACTAAGCAACAATGATGTTGTGAAATGCGTCAGCTGTCTGTCCTTCTTCTGTTGTCTGTTCTGAACGTTGACTATTTATTACAATAAAGGCTTTTATCGGAGTGCGGCTGTCCAGAATCCATTTCTTCTACACTCTCGAGATCTGTTATTAATTGTTGCTGTACCATTTTATACGTTGTGCATCTTTTCATAGTATCATATATTTTTATGATAAAAGCTTGCTAGGAACTATTTCTGACAATGAAACTGTGTATTTAAACCCAAGAATGAAAACTGACAGTATTGCAGCTTAACGTTCCTTGGACGTGGTGGTGCATTAATATTTTTCCACATTTTTTTCCTTTTATTTTAACCTGGTAAGTTAGATTGTTGGGACAAACCTTTTACCACTGACGGAGGTGCTTACAATGATCAGCTTTTATTTATTCATGTAAAACCTTTATCCCAAAAGGAGCAAAACTGTTGCTGTAACTACTTAACCATTTCAGCCCCGAAAGGATTTAGCCCCTTCCTGACCAGAGCACTTTTTGCGTTTCGGCACTACCTCGCTTTAGCTGACAATTGCATGGTCGTGCGACGTTGCACCCAAGTAAAATTGCCATCCTTTTTTTTCCCACAAATAGAGCTTTCTTTTGGTGGTATTTGATCACCTCTGCGGTTTTTATTTTTTGCGCTATAAACAAAAAAAGAGCGACAATTTTGAAAAAAAAGCTATATTTTTAACTTTTTGCTATAATAAATATCCCGCAAAAATATATATAAAAAAACGTTTTTTTCCTCAGTTTAGGCCGATGTGTATTCTTCTACATATTTTTGGTAAAAAAAATTGCAATAAGCGTATATTGATTGGTTTGTGCAAAAGTTATAGTGTCTACAAAATAAGGGATGGTTTTATGGCATTTTTATTATAATTTTTTTTTAGTAGTAATGGCGGCAATCTGCGATTTTTATCATGACTGTGACATTATGGCAGACACGTCGGACACTTTTGACACTATTTTGGGACCATTGTCTGTTTACTGTGTAAATGACACTGGCAGGGAAGAGATTAAACACTAGGGGGTGATCAAGGGGTTAAGTGTGTCCTAGGGAGTGATTCTAACTGTGGGGGGGATGGGCTACTACTCACATGACAGCGATCACTGCTCCCGATGACAGGGAGCAGTGATCTCTGTCGTGTCACTAGGCAGAACGAGAAATGCCTTGTTTACATAGGCATCTCCCCGTTCTTCTGCTTTGTGACATGATCGCGGGCACCCGGTGGACACGGAGCCAGCAGGACCCGCGGTCACAGAGCATGCGGCGGGCGCACCCACAATGCCACATCTTAAAGGGGATGTACCTGTACGCCCATTTGCCCAGCCGTGCAATTGTGCCGAAGTATATCGTCGTGTGCTGTTCGGCAAGGGGTTAAAAATTGTTAGCTGGAGTTTGGCTTTAATTTGTTAGTGTATCTAAATATGCTATTGTATCTAATACCACCCTTCCCCTAGACAAGGGGTCTCCAAACTTTTTAAACAAAGGTCCAGTTTATTGTCTTTCAGACTATAGGAGGGCCGGCCTATGGCCAATGGGAGTAGAAAATGCCTGGGGCTTAGTGGTCAGTGAAAGTAAAAAAGAAAAAATACATAGGGGGTTATTTACAAAAGGCAAATCCACTTTGCACTGAAAGTGCACTTGGAGGTGCAGTCGCTCTAAATCTAAGGGGTAGATCTGAAATGAGTGGAAGCTCTGCTGATTTTATCATCCAGTCATGTGCAAGCTAAAATGCTATTTTTTATTTTCCTTGCATGTCCCCCTCAGATCTACAGCGACTTTACTTCCAAGTGCACTTTTAGTGCACTTTCAAGTGCACTTGCAGTGCAAAGTGGTTTTGCCTTTAGTAAATAACCCCCATAGTGTCTGTGGTCAATAGGAAGAGGAATGGTGGCCAATCATTGGTGTCAGAGGAAGGAATAGTGCCCTATATTTGGTGTCAGTGGGAGGTATAGTGTCCCATTGTTGGTGTCAATGAAAATAATCAGTGGCGGCTGGTGCTCAAAATTTTTTGGGGGGGCGCAAACTGAAAAATTCTGAAAAAATACCCCATCAATTGCAGCCTCACTGTACCATCAATCGCAGCCACTGTGCCATCAAACGCAGCCACTGTGCCCATCAATTGCCAACACTGTACCATCAAACGCAGCCACTGTGTCATCAAAACGCAGCCACTGTGCCATTAAACGCAGCCACTGTGCCCATCAATTGCCGCCACTGTATTATCAAACACAGCCACTGTGCCATCAATTGCCGCCACTGCGCCATGAAATGCAGCCACTGTGCAGAAACCCAGCCACTGTGCCCATCAAATGCAGCTACTGTGCCCATCAAATGCAGCCACTGTGCCATATGAAACGCTGCCACTCTGCTATCAAATGCTGCCACTGTGCCATCAAATGCTGCCACTGTGCCCCATCAAATGCAGCCTTACTGTGCCCCATCAAATGCAGCCTCACTGTTCCCCATCAAAAGCAGCCTCACTGTGCGCCAGCAAACGCAGCCACTGTGCCATATCAAATGCTGCCAGTGTGCCCCCCGCCCGCCGTCTGTACTTACCCTGTCTTGGTGGCGGTGGGACAGCTCCTCGATGTCTTCTCCCGTCCTCTCTTCCCATCCTCTGCTATGATTGGACGCCTGATAGGCATCCAATCACAGCGCCTGTCGTTTCAGCCAATCAGGTGACGGGTAACAGATCCGAGCATCTGATTGGCGGAGAGGTGATTTAATGTTAGGAAAGCGAATATTCATTTGCTTTTCTAACACAGCTGAGTGAGGTCACCTTTTTTGACGCCTATTAGAGCCTATGGCTCTAATCAGGTGCTTCAAAAAAAATATCCTGCCGCTGTAATTCAGGTGCCCAGTGCCCGAAAAGTAACCGGGCACCTGAATAGGGGGTGGCAACGGCGGCCATGGATAGATTCATGCAATGCATGAATCTATCTATTGGTGATAGAGGGGTGGCTGGAGAGAGGGAGCTGCGCCCGTGCGCCCTTATGGACGCACCACCACTGAAAAGAATAATGCCCCATTGTTGATGCCCGTGGAAGGAGAAATGCCCCATCATTGATGTCAGTGAGAGGAAATGTACCTCAATGTTGGCGTCAGTGAGAGAAATAGTGCCCCATCATTGGTGTCAGTGGGAGGAATAGTGCCTCATCGTTGGTGTCAGTGGGACAAATAGTGCCCCATCACTGATGTCAGTAGAATGAATAGTGGTCCAACATTTCAGTGAATGAATGAATGAATGAAAGATTTGTATAGCGCTACAAATGCGAACTGAATCGCCTCAAGGCGCCTTTCCGTCCTGTGTTGTCCAGCTCCTTAGAAGAGGTAGGTCTTGAGTTTTTTTTGAAGGCCAGATGGTTTTCTTCCATGCGGATGTTAGTTGGTAGAGCGTTCCATAACCGTGGTCCTTGGACTGCGAATCTTCGTTCTCCCTATGATTTCTAGCGGGACTTGGGAATGAGGAGGAGGTTTTGGTTAGTTGATCGAAGATTGTGATTAGGTGTGTAGTGTTTTATTTTCTCGCATAGGTATTGAGGAGCGTTTCCTTGTATGCATTTGTGGGTGAGGCAGAGGGTCTTGAATGTGATCCGATTCTTTACGGTTAGCCAATGTAGGCTCCCCAGGGTTGGGGAGATGGATTCCCAGGTTTTTTTTCCTGTTACCAGTCTTGCTGCCCTGTTTTGGATGAGTTGTAGGCGTGCAATCTGATATTAAGGTAGTCCTTTGTAGAGGGAGTTTGTGTAGTCGAGTCGGGAATTAATGATTGTTCCAACTACTGCTGCTTTGTCCTCTTCTGTAACAAAGGGGATGAGTCTACGTAGCAGGCGGAGAAGGTGGTGAGATCCGCTGACTACTGATCGTATTTGTGCATCCATAGACATTTCTGAGTCAAAGATGACTCCGAGACTTTTGGCTTTGGTGCTTTGGGAGATAGTCTGTCCAAAGATGGTGGAAGGTGTCCATGGGGTCTTAGTTTTAGTATTTTTGTCTGCGTGTAGGAGAAGAAGCTCTGTTTTGGATCCGTTGAGTTTGAGGGAGCTAGTGGTCATCCAGTTGTCTATCAATGTGAGGCATTTTTCTAGTTGCTGATATTGGTCTTTTTGTCTGGTAATATGAAAGTAGAGTTGGGTGTCATTGGCGTATGAGTGGAAGCAGAGGTCCGATTTTCTGATAATTTTGAGGAGAGGGCAGATGTAGATGTTGAAGAGCACTGGTGACAAGGGTGAACCTTGAGAGACTCCATAATAAATTGCGCGGGTTTGAGAGGTGAAGGCTCCTAGTTTCACTGTCTGAGAACGATCTCTTAAGAAGGAGGCGAACCATTGTTGATATGAATCTGTTACTCCTGCTGCTTCTGTGAGGCGGTTGAGTAGGGTATTGTGGTCCACTGTATCGAATGCTGCACTGAGGTCCAACAGTACCAGGAGACATGATTCTCCGTCATCTGCTGCTCCGATGGCGTCGACCCATATTTTGAGAAGTGCCGTTTCTGTGCCATGGCCTGGGCGGAAGCCTGATTGCAGGGGGTCTAAGAGTTTGTGTGTGTCCAGGTGGTGTTGTAGCTGTTGTACTACTGCTTTTTCCATAATCTTGGAGATAGTGTTAAGGCTTGTTATCGATCTGCGGCAGTTAGGGTCCTTAGGGTCAAGGTTGGGTTTCTTTAGGAGAGGTTTGACGATGCCTTGCTTGAGGGCGATCAGAACAATCCCTTCTTTGAACGACTGATTTATGAGATGTGTTATAGTAGGAGCCAAGATATCGGAACATTCTTTCAGGAGTTTTGTGGGAATGATGTTGTTTGGTGATGTGCTGTCTCGGAGGCTTCTGATGATGTTTTTGGTGGTGTCAGTGGTAATAGGGATCAGCTAAAAATTCGGTGATTTTGTGATGTTCGTATCGATTTCCTCTTTTTGCTTTAGTGGAATGAGGTTGGTTGTTTTTTCCTGTTGAATTTTTTCCGAATGTTGTCGATTTTGTCGATGAAAAAAATCTGATAACTCATTGCAGAATTCTTGAGTTTCGTTTGCTGGGGGTTCTAGGCAGGTAGGGTTCATAGTCTGAGCGACTATTTTGAAAAGTTCCCGAGGGCGGTTTAAGGCTGTTGAGATGGTGTTTGAGAAATGTTCTTTTTTTGCTTGGAAGGAAGTATGCTCCATCGTTGATGTCAGAGAAGGAAAAGGGCCCCACCATTGGTGTCAGTGGGAGGAAATATGCCTCACTGTTGGTGTCAATGGAAAGAATGGAGCCTCATTTCTGGTTTCAATAGAAGGAATAATATCTTGTATCAAAGACAGGAATAGTGCCCCAAGGGCCGAATAAAGGCAGGCAAAGGGCCGCATCTGGTCCACCATCCACAGTTTGGAGACCACTGCCCTAGATTGACAATTCTGTTGTCCAAAGGTATCTCTGTTGCTCCTTCATCCACAGTATAGGCACTCTTATACATGAGGTGAGATAGTGGCCAGTTCACCAGATGAAAACAGAGGGAAAAAAAAACTAAAAAAGAAAACAAATGCAGTCACCACATCCAATGATTGGTATGCCGCAATATATTACATTTTTAATTTTGGGTTTAATACTGCTTTAACTTGGTTGTCCAAGGGTGACAACTATACTGAGCACCATTGTCACATTAGGACAAGGAGTTTGGTAGGACTACATAACACTCCTCTCCATCACAGTTGGAGGTGTTTTGTAATGAGCTGAGATAGCTGGGAACAGGAGAAGTTTTTAGCTTGCAAGATTTCTGATGGGATGAACCAAGGACGTGCAGTCAGGGGAGGCAGGTGAGGCAGGGCCTCACCTGCCATGAAAATAAAAAAAATAGCTATGCGACCTGGAGTCACAGGTTTGTAGCCCAAGTCCTACCCCACCACTGGTAAAAATTTGGGGCTCCTACGACCTATATTTCCAGAGATATAGGGGCTCTTTGCGCAGCCTGTCAGAAGCTAAATACAGAGCGGCCACTTTAAATACAAGCTTACACACTCTGCAGCAGACTGAGAGGATGAGCTCACAGTGCCTCTCACTTCTTGTCAGAGGCACTGAGCTCAATGAACTTCTTGGAGTCTTGGACTAATGGTAAAGTATCATTGGTCCCAGCTGTCCAATAAAAATGATGCAGTAGAGGCACGCCTCTCACTGCAGTGTAATAGAAGGGGCACGTGTCTAAAAGAGCCCAGCCCTCTTAACTACAAGGAAAATACATGTGTTTATGGGTATAAGATTTACCCACAATCCCATGTTTTTCTCACACAGATAAGTGGGAGAAACTGATTCTGTTGAAAAGGTATTGTTATATTCAAGCTAAATCATATATTTATATGCTATATGTTATAACATAATAATTTAATATTTATCTATTTACTGTGAAATTACTGGTTGGAAGTTATAACTTCAAATTTCAGTATTATTTCAGTTAAGCCACCTGCTAGAGCACAGATTTTGAAAATATAGTAAATTACCTTAAAAACAATATATAATAATTATTTATATATTACTTACTAATGGTAATTAACCCCTTGCCACCCAGGCCAATTATGACACTTCTCTACTACATGTAAAAATCATCATTTTTTTGCTTGAATTACTCAGGACCCTCAAACATTTATATTATTTTAGCAGATACCCTAGGGAAAAAATTGGTGGTCATTGCAACTTTTTATGTCACACGGTATTTGCGCAGCAATTTTTTTAAACACATTTTTTGGGGGGGAAATAACGATTTCATGAATAAAAAAAACACACTAACGTTAGCCCGATTTTTTGTATAATGTGAAAGTTGATGTTACGCTGAGTAAATAGATACCTAACATGTCACACTTTAAAATTGCGCACACTTGTGGAATGGCGCCAAACTTCAGTACTTATAAATCTCCATAGGTGATGCTTTAAAAATTTTTACAGGTTACATGTTTAGAGTTACAGAGGAGGTCTAGTGCTAGAATTATTGCTCTCGCTGTAACGATCACGGTGTATGTAACCTGTGTGTATCTGGCTCTGATACTAGCCAGTGCCTCACCAGCCACTGACCTCACCGCACGTCACTGAGATGAACAGTTCTCTTTTTTTGTCAAACAGATATACTAAAATGCTTTCAATGGTAATGTATATGTAACAGAACAAAAGGAAGCAAACAAAAGAAATGTATTGTTATAGCTTAAACATATCTTTCAAATCATGAGACTTTAAAAATACCAAAGGACACAAGTACACCAACATAGACACAGTAATCCCTTACAAATCTATAATGTTTTATTTCCATTCATATTACATTTCATAGGGATATATGCCATTACTCTTTGTGTACGAATATCTCTTGAAAACACTAATCTCCCACGATCTCCCTTAACTACCTATTGATATTAAATACCCAATTATCTTTCAATTCTCCGGCTGATACTTGCTGAGAGACAAGACCACTTCTCATAACATATCCCAAATATTAAATCTGCTTCTTCAGGGAAAAAACGGAAGTAATAGATCTACAAATCCATATCAACATAATTATATGCAGCAAAACAGCATACACTGGCACACAGATAATTTATAGCCATAATATATCTAAATCCCACTTGCAATGTTGATTTTGCATTTAGCCAGTCAAGCATCTCAATCAAACTCACCCCATAAGTGTGTGCATGTGGGGGGGGGGGGCTGCAGAAATGAGGGTGCAGAGAAAAGCTCTAGCTTAGTTAAGGACAGGCTGATTTATAGCCACTACAATGGTTCACAGAGAGGGGACCCTTGAACCCAGGGCTGGTGCAAGGATTTTTGACACCCTAGGCGAAACCTCATTTTGTCACCCCCCTTGGCTCCACCCCTGACTCCACCCCCTTTGCCCTGCCTACGTATACCCCACCTTTTTAGGCAGCAGTGCACCCTAGGCGGCTGTCTAGTTTGCCTAGTGGTAGCCCTGTTTGCACCACAAAAGGTACTATAAATGTGATACTGGTAACCAATGCTCTTGGATAGATGAGAGCAGGGCTAATGCATACTCTAGGAATGGTGGGGGGGGGGGGGTTATTTACTGAAGGCATATCCACGTTGCACTCCCCTCATTTCAGATCTTCCTCTCAGAGCTAAAGCAACTGCATTTCCAAGTGCACTCGCAGGGCACTTGTAGTGCAAAGTGTATTTGCCTTTAGTAAATCAACCCCAATGTGTTTTGTGTGTTCCCAATGTGGCATGTTTTATATAGGTAAAAAAGAAATTACAATTTTGTTGTGAAAAGCAGTATTAAATGCAAACCTGAAAATGTAACATATTGCAGCTTATCAATTATTAAATGTGGTGGCTGCATTAGTTTTCTTTTTTGGGTGTCTTTTTCCTTCTGTTTTCACCTAGTTATCTGGCCAGAAACACTGCATTAGAGTGCACCCACCCTGAATAATTGAGCACAGGAGGCACCTTTGGACAGCAGCATTGTCAATCTGGGGGGGGGGGGATGTTAGAGGTATTAGCAGATTTAGATATACTAGCAAATTGAAGCCAAACTCCACCTAACACTGCAGCCACACAAGCAGTTACAGCAACCATTTTTTTATTTTGGGATAAAGGTTTTACATGAATAAATAAAAGCTGATCATTGTAAATACCCCTGTCAGTGTTAAATGGTTTGTCTCAACATACTAAACGGACACATCTTCAGGAGAGCTTGCTTACTGGTCAGATCACCAGGTGAAAATAGAAGAAAGAAAGCTTAAAAAGAAAATGAATGCAGCCATCAAATATAACAATTGCTGAGCTGCTATATGATATATATTTGCATTAGGATTTAATACTTCTTTCATTTATAATTGTATTTATGTATTTAATTGAGAAAATACCAACCCCAGTGAGTTGGACTATAATGTTGACACCTTTTTTATTATTTGTATGTTAGATTGAATTTTTGAAGAGCATAGAGGAGGGGATTGTGGTAAATTGATTCTAAGAAAATGACTGGATAAATAAAAACCATGAAAGCTAAACATTCATCCAATTTTAATGAAATGTTTAGTTATAAACACTATTTTATAGCATAGCAACTTAAAAACCTAAAAAAGTGATAGCAGAAAAAAAGCCAGAGTGGTCCATCGAGTCTGCCCGATTTTGTTTTGTTGTTTTGTTTTTTTATTTGCATGTTTTGTCCTCTGTAGTGCTGGCCAACACTATACCCCCAATTTTGTACTCTCTCAGGGGATTCTTTTTCCCTAGGTGCATTAGTTTATGTATAAAAACATTGAACTGCGCTTTCCACTTGCTATGACCAATCTTCCAGCAATGCCAAATCATGTTCCATGTCATAGACACCTCCAGGGATATCAACCCTATTACACACCTTTGTGTCATCAGCAAACATACATACCTTACCCAACAAACCAATGGTTATATCACTTACATGGAATAGGACCCAGTACAGAGCCTTGTGGTACACTACTAGTGACTGCTCTCTGTTCTGAGTGAACCCCATTTACAACCACACTGTGGTATCTATCCTTTAGCCATCTGTATATTCACTAAACCACACAAGGGTTAAGTCCTAGTGTGTACAACTTTTGTATTAGATCATTGTGACGGATCTCGGATACACCAGCTGGGCACCTCCGCCAGACCTGTGTCTCCTGTTCTCCAAACGCACCCGCAGCAGGCAGACTCGCCATAACCAGCCCTCAACCACTTAATCATAATGCAAATAACACAGGTGTTGAGGGTTAAACATGCAGAGCATAAACTGTTTATTAAGTACAAAACATATACCTTTAAACACAGTTAGGGACACTCCCCTTAGCCTTGTCATAGCGGGGGTAGAGGGCAAGGAAGAATGGAAACTCGACACTTGTACATTCAAGCAACTACAGTTAAAACACACCAAGGTATTATAATAAGCAGGCAGCCCCTCGTCTCCACACCTTTTGTCTACGTCCTATGACCTAACATAATTAAACACAATAACAAGAGGGGGGATGGGGGAGAAGGGATGCAACTTACATAGAGACCTCATTACATTGCCATTTTGTCCCCAAGTCTCTCGTTCTCTGCTGGGCTATAGTCTGTGGGTAGGAGGCCAGCCCACAGCCCCCTCCAAAACACACAGTGACAGTGGGTTCTGTCACATTTCTCCCCTTTTAAAAACTGACTAACCAGGTATCTAGATATTATAATGGCTTTATTTTTTAACTCTAGCAATGCACAGTTCTGTATGTTTTAAGCAGTGTTTAGCAGCTCACTGCTACAACATGTCAGTTCTTTGTACCCATGTGACTTCTTCTGACATCAGTATTTGCGAAACATTGTAAAGAGGTTGTTAATAGGACCTAGACTTTGGGAGTGATTTGGAGTGGCGTTTGGAAGAAATCTCGGAATACAGAGAATGGACGCTGAATGTCTCATGCTGCATACACACAGTCGGACTTTCCAACGGGAAATGTTCGATGTGAGCTTGTTGTCAGAAAGTCCGACCGTGTGTATGCTCCATCGAACATTTGCTGTCGAAAATTTCCAGCCACAAATGTTTGAGAGCAGGTTCTCAAATTTCCCAACAACTTCACTTGTTGTCAGAAAGTCAGATCGTGTGTACACAAGTCCATCGCACAAAAGCTCACACATGCTCGGAATCAAGCAGAAGGAGCCACACTGGCTATTGCACTTCCTTTTTTAGTGCCATTGTATGTGTTGTACATCACCGAGTTCTTGATGATCGCAATTTCCGACAACATTTGTGTGACCGTGTGTATGCAAGACAAGTTTGAGCCAACATCCGTCGGAAAAAAATCCACGGTTTTGTTGTCGGAATGTCCAATCGTGTGTACGCGGCATCAGAAGTTCCCTGAGCACTGGAAGATTTGGAGTTTCTAGCCAATCAGGAATGAGAGCTAGAGATTGCCTACAGACAGCTGCTAGATTCTGCTCAGCAGCAGGTCTGGGCTCCCTTTGCCTGGGACTATCAAGAAATACCAGCTGATAACTCTGAAATCCTGGCTGAAGAGTCGGCAATGTGGCAGAGTAACAGTATGCTTTGCCAACCTGCCCCCCGCAGCTATGGACGTGGAGGTCTTATGGCGGATGCAGCAAGTGCTCACTGACCTTGATGATCCTGTTTCTGCATGGGATGATCTTGGATGGAGGAATGTATCTGTCCAGCTGCTGGATGAGGGTACGGGAAATGGAGCAGTTGGCTCATCTCTCCAGCCACAGACCACAGACTGTATGGATTTAATTGACCGTTCATCAGAGGATGTTATAGATTATGAGGCACCTGCCAAAGTGTTGGCACTGGGCCCAAGTGCAGCCAACCCGTGCCCTGGATTTTCAGCAATTCCAGAGACTTGTGGTTTAATTGACTTTTCTGCTGAGGAAGAACAACCGAGTGAGCCTCCAGCAAAGCTGAGCTAGCATCAGGGCAGGACATCACAGAGCCCTGCCCAGCACCAACAGCAGCATCTGTGGAGTTACAAGGAACTTCCCCAGCTGAAGCACTGGTCACCGGACAGAGGGTCCAAGACCTCTGCCCGATATCTGTGGCAGTTCCGGAGGCGCAGGGTGAGAAGGTGGAGGTCTCTCCCCTGCAGCAGATCAGGATACAGGGGGAGTAGGTAGAGGAGGTGTTCGTCGCCCCTCCCCAACAGTTGGCCAGGGTGGCAGAAGCAGTCTTTCCTCCCCTGCAAAGATCCGCGCACCTGGGAGACAGTACCAGAGACATGTCGTCCCAACAGCCAGATGAGGTAACGGAAGAGGAAGCAGCCGGCTCACCTCCCCAATGGCAGCTACACAGTTTTGGAGTGGAGGAATCCAGCCTCCTGCCCCAACAGTGAGCCGAAGCAGATGATGTGGAGTCCCCAGCAGAAGTGCTGGCAACAGGGCAGAGTGTTACCAACCTCTGCCCAGCACCGGCAACAACTATGTTGTTCCAGGGAGTCGGGGCAGTCGGCACCTCTCTCCAGCGACAAGCTGATGTAGTACAGATTCTACTCCCAGCTTAATCACTGGCAACAGGGCAGAGCGCCGTTGGCCTCTGCCTAGCAACTACAGTGTCTCTACAGCTTCAGGAAGCTGGGGTGATTGGCCCGTCTGCCCAGCAGTAGACCGAGCCCCGGAATGTTAAAAAACACCCAGCTGAAATGCTGGCAGCCAGACAGAGAGTCAATGACCTCTGCCCCACACTAACTGATGACAATTATTCCTTGCAGCCAAGAATGGAGATCATGCGAACTGACTATGTGAGTTCACTCTGCCCGACTAACACATGTCCAGACCAGGTGGAGTTCTGGGACCTTGTTAGTTGACTTTCGATGGGGGAGAAATGTGATAGACTCACCCAAGAAAAAGGCTTTAGGAGGGGACTGAATGCTAGCCTCTTGCCTACCGACTATGGACCCTGGCATTTGAGGGAGCTACAAGCATTTAGGAAGATATTCTGTTATGTAATGCAAAATGACATCATTAAGGAGGCCATGATGGTCTCTGCCAACTTGGGACTCAGTGGACAGATGTATGTGAAAGGAATGCTGATTAATGAGATCTGGAAAGCCTGGGTCTTTCACCCAATAGTTTGTCTCATTTTGTTGTGTACTCTTTGCTAGGTTGTTTGGGGTGTGGCTGTATTCCAATTTTCTATTGTGTCTGTCTGCCTTGGATATTATGGAATGTGTATATAGATTAGCTGTGAGATTGGTGGGGACGAATTCCTCCAACAGCTCTCACTGCTGTTGGGCAGTCTACCCCGCCCGAAATGCAAAAGGGAGGGGGGTGTTGTCCAGAGTATTACCAATGTACCTGTGTTTTCAATAAAGAGTCCATGTTCAGCAACCAAATGAGTATTGTCTTGTTTTGTTTGTTGTCAGCGGTTGGAATAACTGATATCTGTATTCAGACTAGGAGGAAGCGGCATATGATGAAAGCACTCAAGCGGAGTGTAGGACTTTTTGTTACAATCATTATGTGGAACTGTTAAAAAAATGCCTTGCTGAAATCAAGATATGCTATGTCCACAGCACCACCCTGGTCCAAAAAGATTGGTAATATAGTAAAAAAAAATCAGTCAGTTTAGTCTGACATGATCTACCCTCAGCATCTTGCTTGTATGTACAGAAGGGATAGAATAAGAAATATTTTGCCCTCCCTGTCATAATGTCATTAAAATATTAAATGAAATGACAAACATGTCTATACGTACCTGCTCTGTGCAATGGAATTACATAGCGGCCACGAACCTCACCTATTTGGGTCCCCTATTGGCTCTCCTGGCCCCTCCCCTCTGTCCAGTGCCCCCATGGGTAGCCACTTCCCATGAGGGAACTCATGCATGCTCGTACCCAAGCCCCCTCTGATTAATTTTGCTTGCCGATAGAAACGCGTCAGCTAGACGCCCCTGTTTTTACAGGGCTCACCACGGACTTCTCACCCCTTTATTCCCTACCATTTCTGCCCTGGGATCAGCCGGCTGTATGCAAGCATGGATAACCGTACTGCCCAGTGACTATTGCAGCCTATAACAGCCAGCACTTTCATCTCTATGGATGAACTATTTTTTCATTAATTTTCTGTATATGATTTGACTTTGTGTCCACTGACCTTCAAGGAGACACTTTACCTACTTGGGATTATCAAACTCCCACATACACCTGAGCATTAACACAGAGCAGATGTGAATCGAAGCTCCCACCTGGAAACCTCATCACGTGAACTCTCCTGTCAGTGCTACGCGGTCAGTGTCTGGCTATGTCTATCAGCTGAGTAGTCCATTCTCGGTGATATCGCAGACTTCAATTGTAAGGACTAAAAACTTCTGCTGAGACTTATACCGAGCGGGCCCTATCTCCAGTGATCTACGGCTGGTGAATGAATCTGTTTGTATAGCGGAGCGGTCTGGTCTTGTTGAAACCGCGATACTAGCTGTGCACAGACCAGTAAAGTTCCTCAATGCTGGATTGTGTTCAATTATCCTAAGTTGATATCTTTACAAGGATATCGGACTGTGGGTGCCTGATATATACCTACCTATGTACCTGTGAGTATGTGCTTCACCCCGGCTAATGAAGTTTACTTCCATTGAAACCTCTGTACACAGATTGTTACTAAGGAAGGAGTTTTTACCCCCCACTCACTTGCTATTTTCATCAAGCAGGTTCCCACATCCAATATTGCTACGGCATCTGGTTTATCCACCACTTGCAATTGCTCTCCTATCAGGGGACCTACATTTTTGTTCAGGACCATTCCTGTAGTAATTTTTTGTCTGATCCTCCTGATGTCTTGTACCAGGGCAGAATCCCATTATTTGGTGCATTCACCACTTCATCTTCTATGAACTGATGAATTTATTGTAATTATTACAGCCAATCACTGCCCAATGTCTCCCAGTTTATAGTCTCAGTTCTATATGATGGGTGAATGCTTGTATGAATGAATAATGGTGTCCGTGGTGATCACCTGTCCATGATAACATTATCATTACATTTAAAATTATGGTGGAGGTAGTTTGATACCTCATCATATGTATTGTGGGTGCAATTTTTTGTTTTTTGTATTTTTCTAATAAAGAATTGTTTTATATTGTATAATATTTTGGATGTTCCTCTCTGACGAATCTTTTTCCAGCCCTTTTGGGCTTCTTTTCTGCTTTCTTCCCTGCTCCTGGAATTTTGTTTATATTATTGGTTGATTCAGAGGAACTTGCTCTATTAGCCTTATCATTATTAGAATTATTATTAATTGTTTGGGCTATATGCAATAGACCCCTTACCCCTGGATGGGTTGAGTGTTTGCATCATGTTTACTTCTGTTTAGATATTGTTACACTCCCCTCCTTTGGGCTATCTTTACAGATGGTACCTCCTTGACGCTTTTATCCACAGTTTTTTTCCTTCGTACCCAAGCCCCGCTGCTGGGTCTATTAACACAGACAGCGGGACTCAGCCCCTGTTTTTCAACAGAAATGCTCTCTCGCAGTTACAGGGATGAGACAGACCATTTAACACTAGCCTGGGTGATTAAAATGATTAGCTTTTATTTATCCATGTAAAACCTTTATCCCAAAAGGAAAAAAAACTGTTGCTGTAATTGATTATAAAGTATTAGCTGGAGTTCAGCTTCAGATTGTTAGTGTATTTAAATCTGCTAGTACATCTAACACTCCGCTTCCCCCAGACTGACAATGCTGCTGTTGAAATGTGCCCCTGTGCTCATTCATCCGGAGTGGGGGGACACAAATGAATTTTGTGTTAATATGATTTTAGCAATATATATTGATTTCATTTTTTGTAATGCTCTTTCTTTATTTTGCCAGTTAATTGCAATGTCCCGTCACTCCATTTTTTTGTGGGTTTTTTGAGGGCTTGAACAAACAGTGAACTGACCGATGACACAAAACCCTGTAAAATGTACTTCTTATGCCGTGTACACATGACCTGACTTTTCGGCAGCAAAGGTCCAACGGAACTAATCCGTCGGACAATTCGATCGTATGTGGGCTTCATCGGACCTTTTTTGTCGAAAAAATCTGACAAACTTTAGAAATAGAGCATGTTTGAAATCTTTCTGACGGACTCGAGTCCTATCGAAAAATCAGTTTGTCTGTATGCTAGTCCGACGGACCAAAAACCACGCAAGGGCAGCTATTGGCTACTGGCTATGAACTTCCTTATTCTAGTCCGGTCGTACGTCATCACATTCGAATCAGTCAGACTTTGGGGTGATCGTGTGTAGGCAAGCCTGTTTCGTTGGAACTCCATCGGAACTCCGTCGAAAAGTCCTTCGAAGTTCAGTCCGTTTAAAAGTCTGTTCGTGTGTACGCGGCATCACAATGTTATATTATGAATGGGCATAAGACATGAAAGTTTTTAAAGGCTTATTTTTCTTGGTGTACTTTGGTACCTTTAGAAAGGGTTCACACTATTGCCGCATGCAGCTCACAGAGGGGGTCTGGTGCGTCCCCATTCACCATTTCAGGTCTGATTTCAGCCTGCATTCTTGAGCTGAATTCGGACCTGAAATGGACCAAAAGACGCAGAGGATCCCTGTGAAAATTTGCATCAGAGCCGTAGCAGAGATATGTGAACCAACTTCATAGAGAGACGGTCGCAATCTCCTACCATGCAAATTGGATGCAGAGAAAAACCCACATCCAATTCACATAGGCGTGAACTCAGCCTGAAAGTCCTATACTTTGAAAGATACAGTATGTTTGCTCATTGGAGATGTAGTACCATAGACCATAAATCAGTCCAAAGTTTATTATTTAATTGAAGCATGAAACTGTTAAATGAAAGGCATGTGGAAATTTTCCCCAGGGTTCCACATAGCAGTGCATAGCAAAATAATTTGGGTCACACTCTCTGTATCCATTTCAGTTATGTCTTGGGCAATGGTAAAATGCTCCTGGCTGAAACTGCATGTATCTTGTGTATGAATGTAATCAATCAAGCATAATCAGTCTTCATTTGGATATAATCAGCTCTTTTACGTCCACTTTGCAGGCTGAAGAAAATTCTATTTGAGCAGGGTGATCACTCTGTGGATTTCATTGCACAAGCCATTTATCAGCATAACACTAAACTGACTAAGGAGATCTGGGAGGTAGAAGATAGAGGATCTGTCAGTACAACTAAACCTTGCTTTATATCATAAAGCAACAAATTCTGTTAATCAGACCCACCCCACAAGGTTCAATTATTTTGTTATTTATTATAAGTTTAAGAATGTGTCCTTTGAATGGCTGAATTATTGAACTCTTGTAACTAACTTTGAACTGGCAACCTGGAAACTGTAACGTTTGCTTGATGAGCTATTGTATTTGTTAGCATTTATGAGCTGCCTAATGTGCTTCCCTAGGGTTATTTGAGAATAGCAGCCATTCACTAGGCCTGCGCACATGATCAGGGGAGTGATGTCACCATTTCCCTTAGCATTTGACATCAGCTAACACCTTGGATTTCAGTGACTGATGCAGCAGATGCAAGAGTTTTGAGTACAACTGGGACAGGGAGGGGGGCTTTGCAATAACACTGTCACCTGACCTGCATGGGCAAGCTGATAGTGTCTCTTTTACCTAACTGTGAAATAGAAATGGGTCTGAACGACCCACTGTTCGGTAACCAGAATTTTCGAACATCTCAAAAGTTCAGAATGGAATAATGGACCCCATTGAAGTCTATGGGACCTGAAATTGAAAAATCAAAAGTGCCCATTTTGAAGGCTTATATGCAAGTAATTGGGCATACAATGGTTATGGGGTCCGGGTACTGGCCTGGGGGACATCATAACTTTAAATGGGCAGTGATTTACTAATGCTTATAGGTGTTGTTAAGGCAGTGCACATAATCACTGCCAAGCCCTCTGCTAGGATAACCTGCAGTATTTACTGTATGCCGTTTTGTGAAATTCATCTTCTAAATACCTTATTACTTCTCCCCGATCAGCGGTCACGTGACCGCCCATCGCTGTCTTCCTCCAATGTGTGTACTAGGGAGGGAGGGGTTGAGATCTCCCTCTGACGTTTTTCGGGCAGTCATGTGACCTCCCTCTGTAATACATACATTGGAGCAAGACAGCGACGGGCAAACACATGACCGCTGATCGGGGAGAAGGAGTAATGTATTTAGAAGATGAATTTTACAAAACGACATACATTATATACTACAGATTATCCTAGCAGAGGGGCTGGCAGTGATTGTGAGCAGTAATGTTTGCACTGCTCTGAATAGCGCTAGAGGGGGAGGGGCGGTTCACACACAGAGCTGACAGGCAGGGAGGGAAGGGGGGAGGATGACACATGGGAGTAGAGAGGAGAGCTGCAGATGACCGAGGCACATAAACCAACCAAGGTGTCAGGTCTCAGCAGCCATGATAAACCATGTTCAGTTTACAGAGGGGAGGACATAAGATCAGCAAGGTATTTAAGGTGATACAGGGGGCTAAATTTCACAGAACAAGCACTGTGCTGTTATTCATACTTTAAAGTAACAGGATCCCTTTTTTTAGGAAAACAAATGCTTTAAAGTGAAACCATAAAAATGAGAAATAACAATAGAAATGAAAAAATCCTTTAAATTTAGTGCCTGGGGGGTCCCCTTAGTCTGCCTGTAATGTGACACATCTGTACAGCGTATAAAGCCTGCTGCAGCAATAATGACATTTAAAAAGCCAAAAAAATGACTTTTTCCCTTCAAGCTTTCTTTATTTTATAATCAACGGCTTTGGGAGCCAGTCTGTATGACAAGGCCCCAATTTTGTGCACTCAGTTTAGAGATCTAACAAGATTAGAGATTTTTTGGATAAATTCTGGTGTCTCGCAGACTTTGGATAGAAATAACAGGTGTGGAAAAATTGGGCTTTGGGTGTTGGTGGTGTCTTCACGCCATAATGCTATAGAGTTACTCTTGATGAAAGCAAGAATAGGCCTTGCTGTTAAAAATTTAAATGATATGCACCTGTCAGACAGGTGTGGAAAAATTGATCCTTGGGTGTTAATTGTGCCCATGAAACCTACACCAAAAAATTTCTTCCAGATGAAAACAACACCCACAAAGCTAGGCACCCTAGACAGTCTTTTAGAGATTCCAGATCCAGAAAGCACTTAATCAGCGACATTGGCACCAGTGACTTTATAGGTGCTGCTAATTCAGGACTGATTCATTTTGATAAGTGTCAGCTAGTCCACGGAGTCTGTGGACAGATGCGCTTTCTTATCTGTCACAAAACCTCCAGCAGCACTGAATGCCCGTTCGGAAAGCACACTGGATGCTGGGCAGCCCAGCAGCTCAATTGCATACTGGGCAAGTTCTGGCCAGTGGTCTATTCTCATGACCCTGCAACCCCAATGGATTATACACTGAAAAGCTCTCCATGTCTGTTTTCACCCCTAGATAATCTCCCACCATATGAAGCCGATGGGATGGGGAAGCTGACAGCCCTGGGCGCCGAGGACTAAAAAAAATTTGAAAGGCATCACTGAGGCGGCCCCCTTCTCCAGTGCTCCTCTGTTGACCAACAGAAGCTTCGAGACTAAGTTTTCCACCAGACTGTAACCTACCAGAGTCGGGAAAGACATTACATAAACTCCTCTTTAAGGTGTCCTCAAGAGATTTCATCGTCTGCTCCCTCTGTGGGGACGGGATGAGTTCTGAGACTTTCCCTTTGTAACAGTAATCCTTCTCCTTGATGCCACGTATTCTCGGGCCCTTTTGCAGGCTTTGAAGAATGAGGGAGCCCATGCACCACAAGTTTGCGGAGGCATGAGAAGCAGACTCCTTGGGGTCACTGAGGATTACATCAGTATCTGGAACTGCCTCCTCCTAGCAACTGTAATGGAAATTTGTACGTTCTGTATATAATTGTATTGTATTTTGTATGTATTGCACACTGCCCTCACTGTGCACACAGCACTAATAATGTTTTCAGTAAATGTTTACATTCTTTCGAGTCCTGATTAGAAGTAGCCTGCCTATGTAACGCCCCTTGTTACCATAAACGTACAATTGTAATATTAATGTGATACCTACGTAATCATGTGCATAAAAACCTTCAATTGTGTCATAATAAAGCAGAACAGTTATTTGGAAAGATGCTGAGCGTATCTTTTGTGTCTGTTCCCTACTGCAGTAGTTATTAATAATTTGGAACCACTAATCAATATGAGGATAGGAGTTGCCTATCATCAATTTAACCGAGTCAGCATGGCGAGCTTTGCCTTAGGAGGGGATTCCAGGTGACCCTGAGTATCCGAAACGAGGAGCTTGAGACGATCCGGGAATTTCTGATAATCAGCCGGCTGAGGTAAGCCTTTTGCTTACATTTGAGTTATCAGACTTCCTTGATCGGTAAGGCATTTTCGGGACAAAGGGTACCTATTTTACTCCCCTTAATCGAACTGTATTGATTGGTGGTTATATGTTATGTTATCCCTATCTATTGTCCATTGGAGTGTTATAGATAAGAAAGGGAAGAATAGTGCTGTTCACAGGTATATGTAGTAAATCTGCTAGATAAAGTAGTTTAGAGGCAAGAGGGTATAGGCACGCGTAGAGAAGAGAGAAGACTGGCCAGTCATTATGGGCATTGAATTAAGTAAGGGAATGAAGGGTAAGAGACCCTCAAAAATGCCCAGCGCAAGAGGAGCGCTATATATGAACCAAAGGTGCGGTTCCGCCTATACTGAGCCCCTAGATTAATTGTTAGAGTGGACATGGATCCACAATGGGTAACTGGGTTACCAAAGTCCACAGGGACTAAGAATCATGCAGAGTAAACAGCTAGAGAAACAGCTAGCTATGTGAGCAGGATGGATCAAGGGTGACATTAACACTAGACAGAAAGGGACATTTTCATGTTAAGTTTTGGGATGAATTTGGGGTCAGGCACTACAACTATTAGAGTCAGAAACAGAGAAATGAGAGTTAAAACAGAATACTTTATATTTTGTCAGAGAGGGAAGATGGGATGAGCACTCTGGCTGCCCGTCTGATCATAGAAGCTAGATATAAAAGATATCGGAACAAAATAAGGAATGCAGAATTTAGGCAGGGAAATAGTAAAGTGTTAAAAGAAAGTGAGAGAATGATATGCATGTGTTGTGTACAAATGGGAAAAATGTAAGCGATTTTAGAGAGATATTGGTGTATGTGTGTGCGAATGCTGGGACCTTTAGTTCTATTGCTTGTGTGTGTCATGTACGCAGATGTGACCCCCTCCTTTGTGCTCTCCTGAAAGAAATGTGGCTGGGATGAGAGGTCAGTGATAAGCTGGAAGGACACCATGCCAATTCCAGTTTTTTAGACAAAACATTTATAACAAAATGTGCTGGGTTAACGAATCTAATGGTAAACAATGTGATCACAATTATTTTGAATTTGTTTTCCAAACATAGTAAATTGAAGGTTACATTTAACCATGTATTACACAAATTGAATATCCTTTGATAGTGGAAACAGTGCATTTAAAAAAGGGAAATTAAGTAAAATTAAGTAATAATGAGTATTCATTTCTAATATGAGTTTAACAGTAATATAGATACATTGAAACTGGTTTAGACAACCTTTGGTTGGAAATGAAATCCAGGTTATTGGGGAAATTTGTAAAAATGGGATTAGTTTAGATTAAGATAACAATTTTTGTAATTTTACATTTATTCAATAAGCTCTTATTTAGAGAAAAAAAAAGATTAAGATGAGGTTGTTATTTGGAATAAAGCTGCCATAATATTTAACAAAGCCAAGATGGATGAGATACATAAGAAGTTTTACTACAAAAATGAAATTTCAAGGTTCTTGATAATAACTTGATGTGTGGTCCATGATGTGAGAGTAATAATAAATAAAATTTAAATATAACAGACCCATCACATCAAGTCCACACACTCTGTTAGGATAGATGCTACCTGCAGCCAGTTGTTTTTTAGTTTTTGATGCTTTGTGGTCCATCACACAGATTGTTGATCCTTTTGTTTTTATTTATTTTTATTTTTGAAATCCAAAGCAGAATGTGTGGATTTGTGAAATGATGTGCCCCTTTTTCTTGTAAGTACAGTGGTATAAGCAGAAGAATAGTTTGGATTTATGGGCATCTCTCCATGACCGCAGGGTATTGTTCTCATTTATTATAATATTGCCAGGAAAAAGTTGTCTTTTGAAACATGAAACTGGAGTTCTTACACAAACAGCGTGATAGAAAACAAGCCATTGTAATATATTTATGCAAGCTGGACCCAGTAATGAAGGGTTCATCCCGATATATCAGAGCTGTAGCTTTTATGCAAAGGTGCTATTAGACAAAGTTAGATATTGTTTTGTTCAAACATTTAATTTTGAATGGTCCGACATTCTGTGCAGCAAATATACAGCAAACTAAATGTTTGTCTAATGAAAGGTTTAAAATATGAGTTTGTTTATGTACAAATCTAACAATGAAAAATGCGTACATTTGAATCCAGCCACCTTATTGCCTCTATTGGAGGAGGCTGGGGACAAAGGAAGACACATGTGTTAAATTGATGACGTAGGAATCAGCTGCTGTGAGCCCAGTGCAGGACACACTCCCTGAAGACCCAGATATTTAATTTTTTGTAGATTTGAGAATGCAGTTTATCACCCAGAAGGATACTCTGTATTCAAAGTCATTGGATCTTTTTTCCCCAGCTCAAGAAGCAGAGCTCCATGTTTTAGCAAAGCCTGTGAGCTATAAAAAGAGTGTATATATTTATATAGATAGTCAAGATATAGAGAGCTTTTGGTTCCATTTAAAGGGCCAGAAGTTTGTTTTTACTTCGGCAGGTAAACCAACCAAGCATGCCAAGTTAATTTGATCGGCTGTTTTCAGCCTTCCAGGTTCTTGCTGAGGTAGCCATATTAACATTAACACATGGAAGCAGACCAGGATGCACTAAGGATGCTGCATTACAGCCCTGGACACTTGATGGGTCTGTGCAACTCACAGATTCCACCCTAGTTCTGGCCCAGTATAGCTGGGATTAATAATTCAACTTTAAGGACCCCAGAACGAGAAGAACAAGTGGTCCACAGGGGGCAACTTCTTATGAAACAGGACTTTGGAAAAGGTGATCATTTATGTCTGCCAGCCACTCTTTTCCCTCCAGCTTTTGACACATGGACCGTGTCATCAGTCACAAGCAGTTATGGCTGCCTTAGTAAATGAGCATGGGATAGAGCCAGGGTTCTCCACAGTTGTTTTTATAACACACCACTTCTTGTTTTACCTGTTACCAAAGGTGTTACCAAAAGCTGAACATCCCTTCCAGAGATTACAAAAAGATATATCCAGATGCCCAAGTCAGGATCTTACAAGTATGCATTTTGTCTGTATGGACATGTTTTTTGGATGTCCAGTGGCAAATGCTACTGCAACGGCCACAGTAAAAAGTGTTATCAGAAGTAGTTTGTAAGTACAGAGTGCAGAAAGTACAGAGAGTAACAGAGGAAATCATTTTTATAGGAGAGTCCTTACTAGAAGTTTTGAGGTTTTATTTTTACACCCCCTACTGTCTACAATGTAGCGGAAAAAGTAGAGTAAGAAACTAGAAAACTTTTGCCTGAATGTTTTCTTATATTTGATGAAGCCCCTAAGGGAGATGTTGGACTCTCTCCCTATGGGATTTGGTTTGGGAGTGTGTTACTCGCTTGCTTATATTTTGTCTCAGCAGCTGAAGGCCTCCTTTCGGATCTCATAGAGAATGTTGCTGATCTTTTAAGGTTTTTGACAAACTAATTTATGTGTTTTCTCCCCAATTCCAGATCCTAAAAGTTTGGAAGGATCTAAAACTAAAGCCAGGTGACTTTTGGATTGTTAAGAGACATTTATATATAAGGAAATGTTTGGAGACTCAATACAGCATCTATTTCATGTACAGTTTTTGCAAAACTTGAAGGAAAAGTCACCTGGATCCACACCAGACACTGCAAAAATGACTAAATTAAAGAAATCTCTGTGTTTGATTTGTTTCCCTCTTGTGATCACAGTCTAGGGTACTGTTTGATTCAATTACTTTAATTGTAAGGGATATATATATTTGAAAAGTAGTTTAGCCATGTTGAAGTCATATTTGTCTTTTGTATGTCTTCCATTTTATGTAGAATTGTCTGTGTTTACATATGCTGCTAAGTCAGCATGCTCACAATTAAGCTAGAAGGCCATTCTGGCCACAGGAGTGTACAGCCAGTACTCTGTAAATATGTCTTATCAATCATTTGTTTTTCACAATGAAAAGTCATTTGGTAATGAAAAAGTTGCTCAGCTATTATTTTCTCCACAATGGAGTTTTTTGCCTCTTTGGCCAGGACTACCTCCACCTAAGCGTGTGAAGGTTCCAGTTTAAAGGTGATAGCAGGTGTAGTTAGTGATCAAAATATTGATCAAAAGAGGGGAGACTGTAATGGAAATTTGTACGTTCTGTATATAATTGTATTGTATTTTGTATGTATTGCACACTGCCCTCACTGTGCACACAGCACTAATAATGTTTTCAGTAAATGTTTACATTCTTTCGAGTCCTGATTAGAAGTAGCCTGCCTATGTAACGCCCCTTGTTACCATAAACGTACAATTGTAATATTAATGTGATACCTACGTAATCATGTGCATAAAAACCTTCAATTGCGTCATAATAAAGCAGAACAGTTATTTGGAAAGATGCTGAGAGTATCTTTTGTGTCTGTTCCCTACTGCAGTAGTTATTATTAATTTGTAACCACTAATCAATATGAGGATAGGAGTTGCCTATCATCAATTTAACCGAGTCACAACGTACTACTCCCAAGGGTTCTAGGGATGGAAAACCATCTGTTAAGGGTTCACGTATGTCTTGTTCTGATTCAATGCCTCCAAAACTGCCAAAATCCTCTTCCTCCTCCCTCTCCTCCTGTGTGTTCTGCGGTGTGGCAAGAATGGTGTCTGCATAAAGCGGCATTGGGATGAAAGGAAGTCCTCCTCTTCCTCCCGCTGCTCTGCTTTGAGTGCCCTGCCCATAATGCCACGCAGGCTCTGCTCCAGCAGAAACACACAGGGATTGTATCACCGATGCATGTATTGTCAAAGCTCACCATCCTTGTGGCCCCCTCAATTGGTGACAGTACAGTGCATGCATTCTTTATCAACAGCCATTAGCGTGGGGGAAAAAAGCTGAGCCAGCCTGAGCCTGTCGTTGTGCCATACTCACACAGGTACTCATTGATGACCCCCTGCTGCATGTGCAGCCGCTGCAACACTGCCAAAGTCGAGTTCCACCTGGTGAGCATGTCACAAATCAGGCGGTTTACGGGCAGGTGGAATTCAGCCAACCGAGCACTGGCTGTGTATGACCGCCTGAAATGGCTACAGACTCTTCTGGCCTCCTTTAGCAAATCTTCCAACCCTGGAATTGAGGACACGTGCCAGGCATGGCATGTGTCAACTTTCCCTGTCTAAGAGCAGACAGGGGGTTTGTGCTATTATGGTAGACCTCCATTCCTGACTCCAGCTGGCATGGGGTGAACCCCCTTTGGGCTTGCCCATGCAAAGCTGCAAGAATCTCTGCTCTGACGTGGCTCCTGTCCCCTAGACAGACCAGCTGAAGCACTGCATGGCACCTTTTAGCCTGACTCATTGAAAAGCCCCTTGAATGCATAGTGGGTACTTGTGGGTCATAAGATAATTCAGCGGGGGAGGGCATGGAGGAGAAGGAGGGGGTAGAGTTGACAAATCTCGCATCATCACCACTAGCTGTATGGAGACATGGCGGCACAACAAGCTACAGCACTGAGCCCTGTCCTGCATCCTTCCGAGTTGCAAGCAGAATTACCCAATGTGCTGTGAACAAAATATATCGTCCCTAACCATGCTTGCTGGGCCATGTATCAGCAGTAATGTGGACCTTGCGGCTGACAGCCTTGCCCAACAATGCCACAACATTGCTTTCCACGTGATGGTACAGAGATGGAGTGGCCTTACGTGAAAAGAAATAGCAACTGGGAAACTGCCATTGTGGCACAGCACATTCTGCAAGATTATGGAAGGGGGCAGAATCTACCAGATGGAAAGACAGGAGTTGTAGAGCCAGCAGCTTTGACAAGATTGAATTTAGATAGTGGGCATGTGGGTGGCAGTGAGTGTTTTTTTTTTGCAGCAGATGGGGCAGAGAAATTTACCTGCTGTAGTCTACAGCCTGTGGTGTGCTACCAGCAGACGTGCTGCAAGGACCTGCTCCCTGTCAGTGGAGGCTGCTGAGAGGTCATGAAGTGTAGTGGGGGTAGACCGGAAAAGTAAGGAGTGAGGAGGAGCAGAATTGCGTCTCTTTTGTGTGGCTTTTAGGTGCTCTTGCCAATAGGCAGAGCGGTGGGAGGTAAATGCCTTGTCAAGCATGTGGTACCCAAATGTCTGGTGTTTTTGCCATGATTGATGTGCTTGAGGCAAAGTTTGGCCCAAACAGCTGAGCTGTGGGAAGTGGGCCAGGAGATAACAGCTCCACAATCTGGTGGAATAGGGTGGCTGCTCTCTACTCTTCCATGATAGCTGCCTCCACCTACTCCGCATGCTGTGGCTGAATAGCACGGGCAACATCACTAGAGGAAATGATGCCCTGCCTGAGGACGGACCATGTCCACCTGTGCCTGTGGACAAATACGCTGCTGGCTCCCTCACAGTTCCATGGGAATGTCTCCCTCTCCTTGTTGGCCTCCCAGACATGATGGGGGGGCACTTATTAACAACATGTAATAAAGATGTGGAAATATGTACATGGAGTGGTGTTTGGTGCACTTTAACATGAGTACTCGCTACACTGACACACTATACTGCAGTAAAACTGCACTGACACACTGCAATATACTGTGGTAAACATGCCCCAATGTACTGAACTATACTACATTAAACGCGCAGTAACGCACAGAAATATATTGCGTTAAACATGCAGTAACAAACTGAAATATACTGCATTAAACGTGCAGTAATGCACAGAAATATTCTGCATTAATTGTGCAATAACGCACAGAAATATACTGCATTGAACATGCAGTAATGCACTTAAATATACTGCGTTAAATGTGCACAAACGCACTGAAATATACTGCGTTAAACGTGCAGTAACGTACAGAAATATACTGCGTTAAACTGCGGTAACACACTGATATATACTGCGTTAAATGGCACGTAAGGCACTGAAATATACTGTATTAAACGTGCAGTAACACACAGAAATATACTGTGCTGAAAGTGCAGTAACGCACTGAAATATACTGCATTAAAGGGCACGTAATGCACTGACATATACTGCGTTAAACATGCAGGAATGCCCAGAAACATACTGCTTTAAACGTGCAGTAATGCCCAGAAATATACTGCGTTAAACCTGCAGTAATGCACAGAAATATACTGCATTAAACAGTATGGGCCGAACTGTTCGCCCATCCCTAGTGGTAACATGCATCTCTGAGCTAGTCATCTTCCTCAGCAAGCAAGCTGACTGTTTCAGAGAGGCATGCTGAGTGGACGCATCGCAGGCCAGACAGGGACAACCAAAGGGCCAGATGTGGCCCTGGGGCCGCAGTTTGCCCAGGTTTGGTTTACAGCCTCCTGCTGTGAGTGCCACAGACTGTTTTTTTTTTATTTATTCATTTTGCAACAATAATAAAATCACATAGGAACATATTAAATAAAGCACAATATGAAAGAATTCTGATATTGTGTTGTTTAAACCTTCATATCATCATACATCACTGATCATCTATTTGGATATGCACAATTCAGTCAAGGATAGATATCAATCTATTGTAAATGAGTATATTTCTATTGTACAAGGCTGATTCTACAATGGAACGAGGATCACTCAACACATTTCTCAGATACACAGGAACTGCATCATCGGGAGAATATTGGAGGTATACCGTATCCATAATAACGATATAAAAAGATTCATTAGTAAAACAAAATACAAGTTTATTTGTATAACATATTCAGAGGTGAGTATTGTACATTAGGGATGAGCTCAATGTTCGGGTCGTTCGGGTGTTCGCCCGTTTGCAGAACAGCGAACATTATGGGGTGTTCACGGAAAATTTGAGTGCCGCGGAACACCCCATAATGCACTGCGAGATCGCAGTGCATTGCTGTACAATGATTGACCAAAGCATGCACTTGCATGCTTTGGCAAATCACAGCGCTCTTTGCTGAGAGAGCCATAATTGGCCAAAGGCAGGGTGCCTTTGGCCAATCATGGCTCAGGGGGACTAAGTCCACGCCCCACACTATATAAGGCTGCTTACATAGCGGCCGTGTGTAGTGTTGTTGGCATGGACAGAGAGATAGCTTGAGTTAGATTAAGCAAGCAGGTTATTCTATTAGTGACAGTGTATTTGATATATGTAGGAAGGCCAGTATGGTGGCCTGAATTTATGGGAGGAGCCCGGGGGGTACTTAAGCAGCCCGCTCACCTGTGGTGCTTGTCGGTTTCCTGTGCGCGATATACGTCACTAGGCCGACTATTCGATATACCAGCGTCCGCAAGTTCTTGCCTCGCAAGTTCCCGTATTCGATACTCCGTACTCAAAACTTTCGAAGTCCGCGTTTTTCGTTCCTAGTTTGTACCACGCGTCTGGCTTGGCTGTCGCAGGTAAGGTCCCGTCGGACTTTTCGTTTTCATATCATGTCACAAAACCGTGAGTTCAAATTTCGTTTCACCCGCATCTCACAAACTGCAATGTATATCGCTCGTACTTTCGATATGTTACAAATTCGACAGCACAGCGACGCTGACGTCGCTTCATTTCTAGCATGTCGGTATCGATAGACAGCCATAGCCAGTCGCAAGTTGTAAATTATCAAAGCAAGTTAGTTCGATACCAATCATTTCTCATTTCTGAAACATTCTAAACTCATTTCTGACATTTCAAATCATTTCTGAAACATTCTAAACTCATTTCTGACATTTCAAATCATTTCTGAAACATTTCTAAACTCATTTCTGACATTTCAAATCATTTCTCATTTCAGTCACCTACCGCGCTCCGATTCGAATCCAGTCGCACCAAAGATGCGCCGATTCGTTCCGGTGTGCCCCAGTTATTACGGCCTCATTTCTATACATGCTCCAGAGTTACGTTATTGTCAGTCAATGGTACCTCTGTCATGGTTATCATTTCATTTCCATGTATCACGTTCCGACATGAATTCAGTCGCATAAAAAATGCACCGATTCGTCTCGGCGTGCCCCAGGATTGGCCTCATTTCTATACATGCTCCAGAGTTACGTTTCATCAGTCATTTGTACCTCTGTCATGGTTATCATTTCATTTCCATGTATCACGTTCCGACATGAATTCAGTCGCATGAAAAATGCACCGATTCGTCTCGGCGTGCCCCAGGATTGGCCCCATTTCTATACATGCTCCAGAGTTACGTTTTATCAGTCATTTGTACCTCTCTCATGGTTATCATTTCATTTTCATGTATCACGTTCCGACATGAATTCAGTCGCATGAAAATGCACCGATTCGTCTCGGCGTGCCCCAGGATTGGCCTCATTTCTATACATGCTCCAGAGTCCGGATCATAGCTAGTCGCAGACATCGGGGGATTGATCCATATCTCTGTCATGCAATTTCTACCATTTCACTCCCACAACGCATCACCGTTTCGAAACCAGTCGCATCTGAGGTGCACCGATTCGTCACGGCATGCATCACTGCTTCCGATCGCATTTCATACCTATACCAGAGCTCGGTTAGTTGCCAGTCGCTAACACGGCACAACCAATTCGAGCCTCGGTCAAAACAAATCATTTCTCTCATTTCATTTCATACTGCACTCCGATTCGAATCCAGATGCATCAAACAAGCACCGATTCGTCCCAGGAGCACCAATATTTCAGTTGCCTCATTTCAATACATGCTCCAGAGCCCGGTTCACGGTCGAACAAATCGTGACACGACCAGGCCGCACCTCTGTCATGCAGTTCATTCATTTCACAATCAAGGCAAACATTTCGAATCATTTCATTGTCACAAGATCGCAAGCACCATACAAATCATTGCTTCAAGTTAGTTAGCAATCCCTTCACGAATTGTCACCTTTTCATTTTTCTCAGGTCAGTCAAAGTTCAGTAGGTCCACCCTGCACCAGGTTGGACGATATCCCCCCAGGTAATTAAAAAAAAAAAAAAAAAAGAAAAAAAAAAAAAGAAAAAAGGGGAATGGGAGAATAAGTCGGGTAAGTATGACTCAGCGGATCAAAGGAAAAAACTTGAAATTCATGTCACCCCCAATAGGTTACAGTCAACCAGGAAATAAAGCTCGAGAGATCCTCACCAGAGCAACCATGTCCCAGGCCAGCAGTGAAGACTTCACGGCCCCTCTGTCACCTTCTCCGGTCTCAGAAAGCGGCAGCGTGCAATCCCTCAGGGGATGGACTATCCCCAAACTGACGGCAGAGCTCAGACGCAGAGGTGTCCCCTTCCCCGCCACAGCGAGGAAAGGCGAGCTCTTCAAACTCCTCTTTCCCCCACCAGCAGCAGGACCCAGTACCCAACAGGCATCCCTCCAGTCCATATCATCGGCCATCTCGCAATTACACACGATGGTGTCATCTCTATCCACCTCAGTTGCAGACGTCCAGGCCAGGGTTGCACTTCTGGAGGCCCGACCGGCCACGGCTGTCCCCGACCCAACTGCAACTCAGACCTTGACACCTCTTCCTGCAGGTACCTCAGGCTCCAGCGCCATTGTCTACCCCTCCCATCTGGTCCCAACCAGTATCAGGAAGGACATTTTGGACGGCAAGGACGTCAACCTGGCCTCTCTCCTTATCTCCGTGCATGATTTGGCAGAAAATAAGGCCTACTCCTGGGGCGACATATCGGTGGTCCTTAAAGCCAAAGACCCCAGGCTGAACCGCAAGCTATCAGTCCCCGAATTTACCCTGGCCTTTGGCATGCTCAGAGATGTCCTGTGCTCAGCCACCCCTAGCAGGCGGGAAGAGCTGGACTTGTATCTCCATACTGTGGTAGACTTGGGCCACAAGTATGGAGGTTTCGCCTTCTACGATTATCATCGTTCCTTCTCAGCCAAGGCCGCCGCCAGATTCATACAATTCCAGATTACGACAGATTGGAGTCTCATGGACACAGAGCTCTTCTGCCGCCACTTTGCCGGCTTACGCTCACCTCTGTGTGCAATTTGCCAGTCTTCCACCCACACTGCCACCTGGTGCGCCAATGCGGCGATCAGACGGCCCTTCGAGTTCCCCTCTACCTCAGGTACAGTACAGGGCCAGTCGATCCCTGAACCAACGCCTCAGGTGGACAAACTCGGACGCCCAGTCCGAACCGTGGGAGGGGCAGCCATCTGTAACAACTTCAACTATGGGTCCTGCAACTTCAGCCAGTGCCGTCTACTTCACATCTGCACTTTATGCCAAAGAGCACACCCTAGGAATTTGTGTGAAGTCAAGCAACACAAGAGGGCATGACTAAGCCGAATCAACATCTTATGGTTAGGACTGTATCTCACTTCACACCCCACCCCTTCCCTGGCCACCTACCTTATCCAAGGCTTCACAGCAGGCTTTCACACCGGCCTCATTTCACTGCCCCACAGTACTCACGAATGCGCCAATCTTCGTTCGGCAGCCATTGACGAACAAGCCATAGACCAGCTCTTACAGGCAGAGGTAGATCGAGACTACGTAATAGGCCCTTTCACTTGCCCCCCTTTCAGCACATGGAGAGTCAGCCCTATTGGGCTTGTCAAGGGCAAATTCTCTAATAAATTGCGTTTGGTGTACGACTTGTCTGCGCCTCATTCTTCGCACATACCCAGTCTCAATTCCCTGATCCCCTCCGAAGAGTTTTCCCTAAAATATTCCTCCGTTGACATGGCAATACAAGCGATCATCAAAGCAGGCACAGGTGCCTGGCTCTCCAAAGCCGACATCTCGGATGCTTTCAAGCTCCTGCCCATCCACCCATCCCTTTGGTGCTGGCATGGCATCAAATGGAAGGAAGCATATTATTTTGCTACGAAACTCACCTTCGGTTCGAAGAGTAGCCCGTGGCTCTTCGACACGTTCGCTCAGTCCCTCGTTTGGATACTATTACACAAGGGTCAATGCCATGAAGTCATCCATTATCTGGATGACTTCCTACTGATAGAACCGCCCAGCAAGCCCCCAGGAGATCTCAACAAACTTAGAGTAATTTTTGGAAACCTCAATGTTCCTATCGCCGAGCACAAAGTCGATGGTCCAGCAAACATCATCACCTTTCTCGGGGTCAGCTTGGATACCTGCGCAATGCAGGCCAGTCTCCCCCCCGACAAACTAACACGCATCAGGGCAGTCCTTCACGAGTTTACACACACCAAGGGCTGTACCAAAAAACAGTTGCAGTCTCTCCTGGGTATGCTCAACTTCGCCATGCGAATTATCCCACAAGGCCGCACATTTGTATCACGCCTGCTTAGATTTCTGTCAGAAACTCAAGACCCCGATCAGATTGTGAAATTAGACTCCGCAGCTATAGCGGACCTATCAATGTGGGAGGAATTCTTGTCCGCCTGGAATGGCATATCTCTATTTATACCTATGGTTTCGGTCCATTCACCCCAGGTGGTGACTGACGCTGCAGCCTCCACAGGTTTCGCGGCAATTTTTGGCCATCATTGGTTTTCAGGACCCTGGCCTCAACAGATACTGTTGATACCCGGCTTCTCCCAAACATCTGCCCTCTTTGAGCTTTATCCCATAGTGGCAGCCGCACAACTCTGGGGCCACCACTGGACAGGACAAACCGTAGTCTTCACCACCGACAACCAGGCCACGGCAGACATCATCAACAGAGGCAGGTCCAAGTCCCTAGCAGTCATGTCCTTCCTGCGCAGGTTGGTACAACTGTCCTTACAGCATCAGTTCAATATACACTGTGAATTTATTCTCGGCAGATACAACTCAGCAGCTGACGCACTATCCCGTTTCAATTATCCCTCCTTTTTAAACAGGTTCCCGATGCCGATCCAATGTCGGCCCCTATCCCTGTCTGGTCACAACTGACCCTGGACTAGTTCAACATCTACACGGAGCTACGCAACTAATAAATCATTCCCTCTCCCACAACACACTCAAAGCCTACCAGACAGCTTGGAAGGCCTTTAATAAATTCCTCACGTCCTGCCGCAAAGAACCAACAGACATCAAACAGGTACTGGCCTTCACTGCACACTGCCACACGCAGCTGGCCTTATCCTACAATACCATCCGGTTATACCTAGCCGGCATTCAACATTTCATGGCGCTTGAAGACCCGACGAAATCGTCACTGTTCTCATCTCACGCTATACGAGCCATCCTAAGGGGAATACAGAAACAACAACCAGTCATCAGCACTAAACGCTTGCCCATTACGGGGCCCATCTTTAGGGACATGTCAAATATTCTGGCTACTTCGCCATTCGGTCTGCTCCCCAGCACGGTCTTACAAGCAGCCATATATTTAGCTTACTATGGGTTCTTGCGGCCCGGCGAATTCACCACTAACAAACCCACAGACCAAGTACTATGCAGACGACACTTGCTCCGACACCAAGACCACTTTATCCTGCACCTCGAGGTCTCTAAAACCCAGCAAACGGGCTCGGGAGTGAACATTCACCTCTACAAAACCAACAACAGCTGGTGTCCAGTCGCTGTACTCAACCGACTCCTGTCTCTCCTGCCTGAGCAACCAGACAGCAGTCCCCTTCTACCATTCCCAGTCAAACCCTTAAACGCCTCTCAGTTTGTGAGTCACATAAGGATACTTCTCCGCAACCTTCACCTTAACCCTAGTCAGTATTCCGGACACTCTTTCCGCATCGGAGCAGCCTCCGTGGCGTCCTGCCACGGGGTGCCAGATCACATCATCAAAAGACTAGGCAGATGGAAATCAGTCTGCTTCGCCCGGTATATCCCCAATCCACAAACAGAGATGGCACAGGCATTCTCCAAATTGGCTCAATAAATAACTGAAAACCAATAAAATTATAACCCTACCTGAATGTTTTTGCCCCCTTATTTTGGCATACCGGCCATTAGACCAAGGCACACTTTCAGGTCCATTTCATATGGTAAGTCCACACTTTCAGGTCTATTTCCGATGGTAAGTCTTATCTTTACTATAAGTGTTATCTATGTACATATCGGACATAGGGCTCCAACCATAAGTAGGAAGGCCAGTATGGTGGCCTGAATTTATGGGAGGAGCCCGGGGGGTACTTAAGCAGCCCGCTCACCTGTGGTGCTTGTCGGTTTCCTGTGCGCGATACCCACCCTCCCATCCCCATTTCACAGCATTTCTCAAACTATTCATTTCATTCATTTCTCTTACAGAATAATCATTTCTTAAACCAGGGTATGCCCCCTTATTTTGGCATACCGGCCATTAGACCAAGGCACACTTTCAGGTCCATTTCATATGGTAAGTCCACACTTTCAGGTCTATTTCCGATGGTAAGTCTTATCTTTACTATAAGTGTTATCTATGTACATATCGGACATAGGGCTCCAACCATAAATTTATATGTACAGTCAGTCTAATATATATATATATATATATATATATATATATATATATATATATATATATATATATATACTCTGCATCCAGCGTAGCCTATAGCTACAGTGCATTTGGTGGTGTACTGTTTCTAATACACTTTAGGCGATGTATTAATATAAATATACAGTCTAGTATATATATATATATATATATATATATATATATATATATATATATATTCTGCATTCAGTGTAGCGTATATATACAGTGCATTCAGCTGTGTGCAGTACAGCGGGGACGGAAAATATTCAGACCCCCTTAAATTTTTCACTCTTTGCTATATTGCAGCCATTTGCTAAAATCATTTAAGTTCATTTTTTTCTTCATTAATGTACACACAGCACCCCATATTGACAGAAAAACACAGAATTGTTTACATTTTTGCAGATTTATTAAAAAAGAAAAACTGAAATATCACATGGTCCTAAGTATTCAGTATTTATTAGTATTTATTAGAAGCACCCTTTTGATCTAATACAGTCATGAGTGTTTTTGGGAAAGATGCAACAAGTTTTTCACACCTGGATTTGGGGATCCTCTGCCATTTCTCCTTGCAGATCCTCTCCAGTTCTGTCAGGTTGGATGGTAAACGTTGGTGGACAGCCATTTTTAGGTCTCTCTACCTAAAAATTGGGTTTAAGTCACGGCTCTGGCTGGGCCATTCAAGAACAGTCACAGAGTTGTTGTGAAGCCACTCCTTCATTATTTTAGCTGTGTGCTTAGGGTCATTGTTTTGTTGGAAGGTAAACCTTCGGCCCAGTCTGAGGTCCTGAGCACTCTGGAGAAGGTTTTCCTCCAGGATATCCCTGTACTTGGCTGCATTCATCTTTCCCTCGATTGCAACCAGTTGTCCTGTCCCTGCAGCTGAAAAACACCCCCACAGCATGATCCTGCCACCACCATGCTTCACTGTTGGGACTGTATTGGACAGGTGATGAGCAGTGCCTGGTTTTCTCCACACATACCGCTTAGAATTAAGGCCAAAAAGTTCTATCTTGGTCTCATCAGACCAAAGAATCTTATTTCTCACCATTTTGGAGTCCTTCAGGTGTTTTTTAGCAAACTCCATGCAGGCTTTCATGTATCTTGCATTGAGGAGAGGCTTCCGTCGGGCCACTCTGCCATAAGGCTCCGACTGGTGGAGCGCTGCAGTGATGGTTGACTTTCTACAACCTTCTCCCATCTCCCGACTGCATCTCTGGAGCTCAGCCACAGAGATCTTTGGGTTCTTCTTTACCTCTCTCACCAAGGCTCTTCTCCCCCGATAGCTCAGTTTGGCCAGACGGCCAGCTCTAGGAAGGCTTCTGGTCATCCCAAACGTCTTCCATTTAAGGATTATGGAGGACACTGTGCTCTTAGGAGCCTTAAGTGCAGCAGAAATTTTTTTGTAACCTTGGCCAGATCTGTGCCTTGCCAAAATTCTGTCTCTGAGGTCTTCAGGCAGTTCCTTTGACCTCATGATTCTCATTTGCTCTGACATGCACTGTGAGCTGTAAGGTCTTATATATACAGGTGTGTGGCTTTCCTAATCAAGTCCAATCAGTATAATCAAACACAGCTGGACTCAAATGAAGGTGTAGAACCATCTCAAGGATGATCAGAAGAAATGGACAGCACCTGAGTTAAATATATGAGTGTCACAGCAAAGGGTCTGAATACTTAGGACCGTGTGATATTTCAGTTTTTCTTTTTTAATAAATCTGCAAAAATGTCAACAATTCTGCGTTTTTCTGTCAATATGGGGTGCTGTGTGTACATTAATGAGGAAAAAAATTAACTTAAATGATTTTAGCAAATGGCTGCAATATAACAAAGAGTGAAAAATTTAAGGGGGTCTGAATACTTTCGGGCCCCACTGAATATAATACTAGGGATGAGCCAAACACCCCCCAGTTCGGTTCGCAGCAGGAACGTGCGAACAGCCGAAAAAATTTGTGCGGACACGTGAATGCCGTTAAAGTCTATGGGACGTGAACGTGAAAAATCAAAAGTGCTAATTTTAAAGACTTGTATGCAAGTTATTGCCATAAAAAATGTTTGGGGACCCGGGTCCTGCCCCAATGGACAGGTATCAATGCAAAAAAAGTTTTAAAAACAGACGTTTTTTCGGGAGCAGTGATTTTAATAATGCTTAAAGTGAAACAATAAAAATGAAATATTCCCTTATATATCGTACCTGGGGGTTGTCTTTAGTATGCCTGTAAAGTAGCGCTTCTTTCCCAAGTTTATAACAGTACCACAGCAAAATGACATTTCTAAAGGAAAAAATGTCATTTAAAACTGCTCGCAACTGTAATGTATTGTCGAATCCTGGCAATATAGATAATATTACTAAAAATACCAAAAAAAAAAAAGGTGTGGATGTCCCCCCAAAATCTATACCAGGCCCTTCAGGTTTGGTATGGATATTAGGGGAACCCCGCACCTAAAATTAAAAAAAAATGGTGTGGAGGTCCCCCAGGCACTATATACGCTGAACAGCAGGATATATACTATACTCTGCAGAAAAACTGGACCTTAGGTGTTGGTGGTACCAGAACACTGTAACCCCTCACAGTTACTCTTGTTGGGGGCAGGAACAGGCCATGCTGTGAAATATTATATGAAAAATTGTAATTACATAGCCCTGTTAAACAGGGGCAGAAAAGCTGGGCCTTTGGTTTTGGTGGCGCAAGCACACTGTAACCCCTCACAGTTACTCTTGTTGGGCGTAGAAACGGGCCCTGCTTAACCATTATTTTAAAAATAGTGATTACATGCCCCTGTTAAACAGGGGCAGAAAAATTGGGCCTTTTGGTTTTAGTGGTGCCAGAACACTGTAAACCCCCACAATTACTCTTGTTGGGTGCAGGAACGGGCCCTGCTGTGAAATATTATATGAAAAATTGTAATTACATGCCCCTGTTAAACAGGGGCTGAAAAAGTGGGCCTTTGGCTTTGGTGGCGCCAGAACACTGTAACCCCTCACAGTTACTCTTGTTGGGCGCAGGAACGAGACCTGCTGTGAAATATATCAACAATTGTAATTACATGCCCCTGGTAAACAGGGCCAGAAAAATCTGGCCTTAGTTGGTGGTGCCCTAAACCAAAAATATTGTTGGAAGCTAGCATCATCAAGATTGAGGAGGAATAGGATAGTCAGTATAGACAGTCTTCAAGGGATCCCAGATCCATAGCAAATTCAATCAGTTACATCAGCATCAGGTGCTTGATAGCTGCTGATCCAAGACTGATTCATTTTTATGAATGTGAGTCTATCAACGGAGTCTGTAATTACAGGCTATTAACTGACCCCCCGATAAGGGAAGCCTCAGCAATTAGACGAGACATTTAGTCTGTTGAGCCCTAACCTTGCTCCAATAAGGGCTAGGTAACACATCTGGAACCCCCCTCCCTGCCTTCAGAAGGGGTAGGAGGGGGGCTCCACCACGAAGAAATGATGGAGGGTATGAAGTAATTCCTCTCAAGGGAATATGTATACTCTGTGTTCAATTGTTCCAAAGTTAATTATTATCCAAATAGGCACCTTGGTGCTGGGTGCCGGGCATGTGCCTCCACCTATTCCTCATACTCCCTCGACTCTGCAGGATAGGTTGTCTGCCCCTTGCTGAGCAGACGATATTTGCTGGACTCGGTGCCCGGGGGTTGCTTTTCCCGCAGGGAGCCGGTCTAAATTTACTGAAGATGCTCTCTATTGCCTCTACATCTTTTCTTGCTATTATTTTCACTTATTCATTCTTTCCTCTTCCCCTCTCTCCTATCTCCAGTCACCCCATGTGGAAATTAACAGTTGTTCTTTTCTCAGTCACCTTTCAGGTTCAACACAAGATTCCTTCTTTTACAGTGTTACAGTTTGGGTGGCTCTTCTGTATGGGCAATCAATATCAGTTCCATCTGACGGTAAGTGACGCAGAGCAAGACAGCATCCACCAACATCTGCTCCATGGCTAATGCTCCCAGACCCACACTTAATAGCTACACATAACGCCCAGGGCCTGAACTCTCCCCTCAAAATGAGAAAGATATTCGATAGCTATAGCTACCTCAAACTAGATGTTATCATGGTTCAAGTAACCCTCTTTCCTAATTGGTATAGCCCCAATTACCTACACCATCAGTATCCCTTGTTCTACCTGGCAAAGGCAGAGGGATAGTCTAAAGGTGTAGCTATTCTATTTTCCAAAACTTGTAATTTTTTGCTGGCAGGCGGACTATAAAGACCCAGAAGGCAGATTTATCCTGGTTAAAGGGTTTATAGATGGCCATTTATTCTCCTTTATCTCCTATTATGCCCCCAAAAAGGGTCAACATAAGTCAACATAAGATCCTGGCAAACAGACTAACCTCATTTATAAGCTCCTGCCACTTGGCTAGGAACTTACTTTCCATCGTGGGAACCAGTACCAACACTCTGTCCCTGGGGCTGAAAGTACGGACCTTGGCACCCCGATCATAGACCCTCCTCTGGGCCTCCTGGGCTTGCTCCATATGTTCTCGTATCAGGGGCAGGACAGTTGCGATTTGATCCTAAATCAAGGAGACATGCTCTATGATGCTTCTATATGGGGTGGCCTCTCCTTCCCACGTTTCTTTGGCGACATCTAGCAACCCCCTGGGATGTCTACCATACAAAAGGGGGAATAGCCTGTGGATGCCTGCGGAACCTCACGTATGGCAAACATGAGATATGGTAGCAAAAAAATCCCAGTTTCTCCCATCTTTGTCGACCACCTTTTTCAGCATACTTTTCAACATTTTATTAAATCTTTCGACCAGACCATCCGTTTGGGGGTGGTAGACAGAGGTAAGAAGATGGGAGATTTTGTATAATCTACACAGTTCCTTGGTAACCCTGGACATAAATGGGGTACCCTGATCGGTTAAGACCTCTTTTGGGATCCCCACTTGACTAAACACCTGGACCAACTCCTTGGCAATAGCCTTGGCGGAGGTGTTGCGCAAGGGTATTGCCTTGGGATAGCGCATCGCATAATCCAGGATCACCAGAATATGCAGATTTCACAACCGGTCCCACGAGGTCCATGCCAATCCTCTCAAAGGGGACCTTGATTATTGGTAGAGGGACAAGGGGGCTGAGAAAATGGGGCAACGGCGCTGACATTTGGCACTCGGGGCACGATTTGCAGTATTCCTTGACATCTGCATACACCCCAAGCCATAAAAATCTCTGGGCGATTCTCTCCCTGTTTTTTTCAATACCGAGATGTCCCCCCGTTACATGACCATGGGCCAGGTCTAGCACCACACTGCGGAAGGGTTTGGGAACCAGTAGCAGGTCTATCTCGTCCTCTCCACGTTTTACCACTTGATACAATAAATTGTTTTTAATGGCCATGTAGGGGAAAGACACCCCCCAGTTAGGATCTACGGGTTCCCCATCCAACATCTTAACATTTTCCCTGGCTCTCACGAGGGTGGCATCTCGCAGTTGCTCGGTACAGAAGTCCTCTCTCCTGACCTCTAAGTCAGGTACCACATTCTGGCTACCCTCATTGTCAGGGTCAGAGGTGTTCTCCTGTTCGTTACCCTCGGGCTGGGAGCTAGCTTCCAGGTCCTCCGGGCTTCCCAGCCATGACAGGGAAAGGAAGAGGATCTCCAGCTTCCCCGATCCCACCAACAACATCCCCTTCCCTTTGGCAAAATGGGTCTGGTGAGAGTTCCCGTGCTTCCCCAGCAGGGGGAGCTCTATCTACCAGGCTCCCTCTGCTGTCCCATAAATTCCAAAATTGTGGAAAATCTCTCCCCACTAAAGCCTCATGAAGCAGTGAAGGTACCACCCCCACTGAATGTGTTACACTGCCCCAGGGGATATTAACCTCAACCACCACTGTCTGGTAGTCCCGAGTGTCCCCATGGATGCAAATTACCCCAATAGTACTGGGGTGTAGTTTTGTGGGGTTCACACAATCATTCCTGACTAGGGTCACCACACTACCAGAGTCTAGCAAAGCTGCGAGTGGCTTTCCATCCACTGAAATAACACACATCTGTTTTTCAATGCGACTCTGACATGATGCAGTACATGCGATCTGTGCAAACAGAGAAATGCGTCTTTCATAAAAGCATAATCACATTGCATAGGTTCATCATCTATAGGACAGTTTGCAGCAATATTCCCTATGGGGCATGGCAACGAAAACACCGAATGTGGTCTACCCCCAGTCCTCTTAACGGCTCCAAAGATCGTCCTGGCTTCTTTGGCCAGTCTCCAAATCTATGACCCACAGTCTCATCAGCTGTAACAACAGTCTTATCCACCTTCCCCATGCTCTTGAACCCCGGAACAGTCTTACCAGAACTGCTGGGTGATCTTGCACCTCTAGAGACACCAAAGTGGGGCGTAGATGGATTCAACAAGTCCTCAGTGGCAGTGTACCTCTCCACTAGGTCCACCAACTGGGTTGCAGTTTTGGGGTCCCCCTGTCCGACCCATTTCCTCAGGGCAGCAGGGAGCGCACGCAGGTACTGGTCCATTACCACACGCTCCATTATCTGAGGGCTTGTCAAGGTCTCTGGCTGCAACCACTTCCTGGTGAGGTGGACGAGGTCAAACATTTGTGAACGGGGTGGCTTGTTGCTGGAGTTGGACCACTGATGCATGCGCTGGGCCCGGACTGCCATGGTGACACCCAAGCGTGTGAGTATCTCTGTCTTTAGAGTCTCATAGTCCTGGACCTTATCTTGTTCTAAATCAAAATAGGCCTTTTGGGGTTCTCCTGTTAGAAATGGGGCCAACAGACCCGCCCACACTGCTCTTTTGGCCATCCCTCAGGGACAGCGACTCTCTCGAAAGTCGCAATGTAAGCCTCAACCTCATCGGCAGGTGTCATTTTCTGTAGGTGGTAGGATGCACGTATCAGCTTTGGTTCTACTGGCACAGGAGGTGCGGACCCTTTTTCAGTTCCACCAGAGCCTCTGCAAACTGCCGGTTCATTTCCTGCTGGGCGGCCTGTTGTGCTGCAGCGGCCTCTGTGACTTGGAGGTACATTTCCTGCTGTGCTGCAGCGGCCTCTGCGACTTGGCAGTTGGTTTTCCTCTGAGCTGCATTGGCCTGTAGCAGGGCTTTTAACATTCCCTCCATCTTCAGAAAAGTGCTCGCATTCTCCACCATGTGTGGGGAGATTAGCTCGTGGGGATCACCTGAATGACCGTCAGCAAACGGCACTTTCTTAAAAATCTGGCAGATGCCAGGTTTATTTACAGGAGGTTTGCAAAATGAAAATAAACAAAACAGTAAAGTAAATCCTTGCTGTCAGGCGCTAACTAAACAAATCCTCTCCTCTCTAGACAGTGCGGGGCTGGTCCCCGTCACGTAGCAATAGCTCTCGGTGGAGCTGCTGGTTTAAAACGGGCTGTTACCTTCACTCTCGCCGCCTCTGTTTCACCGACACCGGGTCTAGGGTCCCGTTGAGTTTACCTCTGGACAATGTAGGCACCAAACACTTGGGTATCTTTTCCAATGCTTTAATGAACAGGTAATAAAGGAAGTAGCAGGAAAGAGGTAGAAGGAAAGTTGCAGGGAAGCTCAAATACCTTTTCGTAGTATTTCTTTAGTACATTGTTAGGAATTGAACACTTGTAGTTGAATGCACTCCCCTTGTGGGATTCAATCTTTGCCCACCTGTATAGGCCTCTCTCACTTGCCTAGCAGCCAGTATGCAGCACGAACAAAAGTCTCTGCCACAGACTTGTTTGGAACAAAACCGGTACATTCCTCTGCCACAGGATGAGGCAAATCTAACTTCACTTAACAAGTAACCCACTAAATTTACCTATCAGTAGTAGATTAAAAATCTACCAGCGCTACATACTCCCCCCACTACAATAGACGTTGTCCTCAACGTCTGTCAAAAATAACTCCCAAGCCTGAGAGTGGGTATTTGAGCTTAAAACTGGGATTAAAGTAAAGAAGAAAAGGAAGACAGTCGAAAGACATTACAATTTCAACACTTTTTTAACAATATGTTCACATCCGTAAACAAAACCACATTAAGACTGTTGCAACCCCCACTATCTATCTAGCTGAAAATCCTAACAGCTTGATAGTAGGTCCACTTGCTCCTGAAAAGAAACAAAATTAAACACACAAACAAGATATATACAGTTTAGAAGCAAAGTCTCATTCTGAAAGAAAAATTAAACTCTCTTCCCATAATCTTTCTTATATTCCCTTTAAGGAACCAACTAAAATAACTTGAGGAGTCCATCCCTATATATATATTTAGGTATCTTTTAAACGAAGGAAGTCCAGCTAGCAAAAAAAAAAAAAAACCCAGACCTGGGATTTAGAAACAATGAGATGGACATCAAATCTTGATCACGAAGATCTCTAACACTGACACTGTCTATCTACATACCCCACAGTTCTTTATCCATAATCACCAGTAAAACCGAGGATCTGGCAATGTCAGGTTCTTTCCCAATTTATCCACTGTAGTAATAAAGTACACAACGTCATCTTTTCCGGGTCTGCAAATGACCACTTTGTCAGCATGAATGTGCCGACCATAGTTCCAGTGTAGGAAACATCCACTGAAGCGTTCATCCATAGAGACAGAATATTCCGTTTTCCGGAAAGGCTTAGGCACAGACAAATAGTCCCAAACAGCCTCACTGTACCAGAGCTCCCGGTTGGCTTCAATCTCTTGCATAATGTCCTGCGTAACATAGGGGAACTCCAGACCATATTCCGTGGCCACACGCTTGTTAAGCATTCTCTGCAAACGTGCAAGTTTGGACAACAATTTATTTTTCCCCAAACCAGGGGGCACACCATAGTTCAATGACTTGCTCACCATAGACCCGACGGGTGTCGGAAGCAAAGTAGTAACTTTAGGCAATGTCTCCTTGATAGTACTGTGTGGCTCCACACAAGGTGATGTTCTCCCAGAATCCAGGGCTGTCCATTCTGAGAAAGTTAAGGCAGAAGCAACATCTTCTCCCTGAGCCCATAACAGTTCCTGCGACATTGTCTCAAATAAATCATCATCACCAGAGAGATCCGACATGGAATCTATCTCCGAATCTCTCAACTCTTCTGCCGGAAAACATTTACACAAAGTCCCAGATACATTCCCCTGTGATCTCTCACCCGTTCCCGACGTGAACTTCTTCAGTTCGGGTAGTCTCTGGGGTAGGCCTCGACCACGGCCACGGGAAGCCTTTACGTATTCCACCTTCCTCTGGACAGGTGCAATGGGGATAGGCGTAGTGGATGCGGAAATCAAAGTAATGTCCACTGATGAGTTAGTTACTGCAGTATCTCTCTCAGGAACACTTTCGGTGACAACAGGTGAAATCACGGCCTGCCGTTCTTTTTCAACAGTAGCAGCAGCTTCCACTGTGGCCCTGTAGCCTAGTTCATACGATAAGCACAAGGCGACATGGTAGGTTGTTCCACCACAAACAAATACTCTCCACATTGTGGACAGCGACCAAATGGACGGAGATGCACGGCCAGTCCTTCACACTTGTGGCAAAGCACTCCCAGCCCTTCAATATTTCCAACTGTATAGAGGACAAACTTCCCCTGCAGTTTCATTCGAATGCCGGTATCCGTAAGCAAGGTTCCGGTCAGCATAGCACCCGCAGCGGTGCTCGTAGGAAACATCTTAGGTCCCACAGTTGGTTGCATTACCGAAAAAGACATGGCCACACTCTGATCTTCTCAGCACGATCACGAGGCCTCTCTTCTTCTCTGGCGCCAACACACATACACATGTCTTACGCGGTATCAAGTAGGCTAGGCTCCTCGCACTTGTTCCTCTGATCACGTAGCTCCCGGGCTTTCACTGGTGCCCGCCACCTACGCAGTTAGAAATAAAGTCCTGCAACTTTAACCTCTTCTTCTCCTGAGAAATTGACTAAGTCCAGCTTTCACCGTAAACTCCCGGTGAAACACTTCTCTAGGTTGCGGGAAGTTGATGGCTAACAAATCCCGGACGAGCCCCCACATGTAGCAATAACTCTCGGTGGAGCTGCTGGTTTAAAGCGGGCTGTTACCTTCACTCTCGCCATCTCTGTTTCACCGGCACCGGGTCTAGGGTCCTGTTGAGTTTACCTCTGGACAATGTAGGCACCAAACACTTGGGTATCTTTTCCAATGCTTTAATGAACAGGTAATAAAGGAAGTAGCAGGAAAGAGGTAGAAGGAAAGTTGCAGAGAAGCTCAAATACCTTTTCGTAGTATTTCTTTAGTACATTGTTAGGAATTGAACACTTGTAGTGGAATGCACTCCCCTTGTGGGATTCAATCTTTGCCCACCTGGATAGGCCTCTCTCACTTGCCTAGCAGCCAGTACGTAGCACGAACAAAAGTCTCTGCCACAGACTTGTTTGGAACAAAACCGGTATGATCCTCTGCCACAGGATGTAATGGTTTACGATGAATATTAGACACAGCACTTCAACCTTTAAGCCAATCCGGCAGTACTATGCAGTAAGATTACTTCAGGATGCGTCCTCCAACTGAGTCACCAGGCCCCTCTCCAGACCAGCACTCTGCATGATCCTTCCATGACGGGTCCTCCCCTGGGATCTCCTCAGTTGTCCAGCTTCTTCTCTCAGGATAGACAGCCCAGGACCATTCCTCTGCCGGTGCGGTAGGCCCCAGACAGGTTTCTGGGCCCACCCACAGGCTGCAGCGACATGGGCCTCCGGAACGGAGGACCACGAGGTGGTATTCCTAATGCAGACCTGTCGGCCAGGAGGGCCAGCAGGTGGCTGAAAATGAACCCCTAAACATGGCGTCTGTCCCATAAATACCTTCTCCCAGAATGCAACTCGGAGGACCACCTCCACCGAGTTGTCTCTGGGACAGAGGAGCACTCATACGCTTCAACACGTTGCCCCTCCAACACCGGCCCATGGGGACAATGACACCCACCAGCGCAGTGTGGAACTACACGCAACTCAGCCAAGCTGGAACAGAGGCAAATCTAACTTCACTTAACAGTTAGAGAGTTAGAGTCTTCCGGCCAAGTCATGTGTACCTCCCTGCAGTCTGCTATTCCAGTGTTCCTGCCAGTCTCTCCTCAGCTGCCTCAGAGGTCCGGATCAGCCCCTACACCTGCCACCTGTCAAGGCGCTTGTGCTCCTCTGAACTCCCGAGTCCCTGTCTCCTCTACCAGGGGTTCTCGAGCCAGAGGCATATGAGAGACCGCTCCCTGGATTCTGGGCTCCATCACCAGGTACGTGACAGTACCGGACAGCCATGTCCGAGTCCACGCAGGGAGCCTCTCCCATGGACGAGCTCTGCCGCCACCTTGCCGGACTTACTCAGGCGGTAAAGACCCTGCAAGAGGGCTATATTCAACTGGAGGGACATATCCAAGCTCTATCCGCATGCACACCTTCTGCTTCTGGGACTTCTGTTGCACCTTCAGTGGTGATGATGCCGCCAGAACCCAGGGTCCCCACACCCGAAAGATTCTCAGGCAATCGGAGTAAATTCAGCACATTCCGTAATTCATGTGAACATTTCTTTGCTCTGTAGCCGAGGACTTTCTCTCTGGAAGCCACCAAGGTGGGATTCGTTATTGCCACTGTTGTCAGGCGAACTCCAGTCCTGGACTCATCGTCTCCTGGAGAAGAAGGATGCCTCGCTTGATACCTTGAGCACCTTCTTTCAGGCCATGTCATTACTCTATGAGGATCCACAACTAACCGCTAACGTGGAGGCAGCTTTGCATGCCTTGCAGCAAGGTCGCAGACCTGTGGAGAACTATGTGGTGGAATTTAGACGTTGGAGTTCCGACACGAATTGGAATAATGCTGTCTTACGGTACCAGTTCCGTATGGGCCTTTCGGAATCTTTTTTTTTTTTTTTTTTAAGTCTTTTTTATTAAGTTTTTGCACACAATACAAAACATAAAACAATCACTAACCCAGCAGGTAAAGTGCCACCTGGGTTTGCCTCACAGGGCCATCAACAAGGAACTAACATAGTTCAATCTATTCCCTTCCCATTCCCCCCAACCCCCCAACCAACCAATGACCATATTAAATATACATACATATGTGCACCTTAACACTATTACATAATAATACCATGCCTGCTTTTGGATAGATAGCTACTCAATAATGTAAGTGGGTATTTTGTCTATGCCCCATGAGGGGAATACTACCAATTAGGATTCGCCTATTTTATTCGGATATCATAAGTTTCTAATGCAAACAAAATTTCCTATTTATATTAAGCCAACTGTATTTGAAGAGTCTAGCCAAGCCTGCCATGTTTTTTTGAATTTCTTTTCACAGCCTCTGGATCTGTAATTTGCTTTGTATAGAGGTATTACAGAGTTAATAAGACCCTTCCAATACAATATAGAAGGTGCAGCTGTTTTTTTCCATTTTAATAGGATGGCCTTTCTACCATAAAACAATGCAATATTTAACAAAGTGCGGTGTGCTCTGGATGGAACTACCTCTTCCACCAACCCTATTAGACAGACTCTTGGAGTCGTAGGAACTGGGATACTAAGTAGCCCTGAAAGGCATTCAGTAATACCAGACCAGAACGTTTGAATATGCGTGCAACTCCAAAAGATATGCTCCGAGTCAGCTGGGGAATGAGAGCATCTCCAGCACTGACTACTAACAGATGGATATATGCGAGATAATCTGGCAGGGGTAAAATAAAATAAAATTAATTCGCCCTCTGTTGAAGTCAGGATATGACGAAACGCGTCAGTGCGTGACCTACACGACGCTGGAAGTGACGCGTGCGCTTCATCGTGGTGGACCCGGAACTAGGAAGTGTATTCCGCTCCTTGACTGCTGAAGTGGCGACCGGAGATCCTACGGTGCAGTGCACGGTGATTTCATACTTTTTGCTTGTTGACTGCCTATGTCCAGTACGTAGTTAGTGATGGGGGAGTTATAATGTGATGGGTGTGTTTTATTAATAAATGGAATTACGCTATGTGCGCTCTCCTTTGTTTTTATTTCCTTGGAGCCCCTCTATCTACCCATCACCTGGAGAAGTGCTAAGTTAATGTATCCCAGGATATCTCTTATTTGGAGGCTTGTATTATACTTAACTCTGGTGAGTTTAACCCCCTGAGGGGAGTGTTTTCACACATGGTGGAGTTGGAGTGATCGGTGGATGGTGCACGCTTTGACATACCTATGATCTACTTTGAACAACCTCTGAACCACTATTGATACTGCACTACTCTTATGGACATTGCTCTGTGTGTAGTTGGCCACACAACTTTTCTTTTTATTTGCTCAACAATAGCGCTGTTTCAGTGTATGACTATTCCTTGATTATCAATGTATAGTGTTTATACTATTGTTTGTATATTTTGGTAAAATAAATACGATGAAGGAATTTGAAGTGAATTAGGTGGTCTCTTGCGGACACTAGATACTGAAAAGGATGATCCCACATATTCTCCCAATCCTCCCCCTGTATACTAGTAATTTCTTTCTCTCAACGTTCCCTGCATCTGGTTATACCTGGTGGCGTCTTTTTGAAGAGAGATTTGTACACGGTTGAAAGAGGTTTAACCAACTCCTCCCCAGTCAAAAGAGTCTCCAGTGCTGATGGCAGGAATTCTATTCTTTTTCCATTGAACTGCACCTGAAACGTGTGGCGCAGTTGCAAATAAGAAGAAGGAATTTGATAAATTATGTCTGGCTTTTAATTGGTCAAATGTACACAGCTCCCCCTCTCTGGTGATATCTCCCAACACTTTAATACCCCCACACACCCACACCATAGGATCTGGGAGTGAGTAGAAATGAGGCAGGCCTGGGTTCATCCACAATGGGGCTGATGGGGTACCTCCCAAATAGCTAGGGGACATCAAAGTGGTGGTGATTTCCCATGCCCTAATGGTCGCTCTCATCGAGGTAGTCAAAGGCAGGCAAGATTTCGGGTCTCTGTAGAGGGCCAATCTCAGACTTTCATAGGACCCCAAGTGCGCAGCTTCCAGAACCGTGGCGGAGTCCACCATCAGCCATCGCCTAGCAACCACCATCTGGCCAGCCATATAGTATTTATGCCAGTCAGGTAGAGCTAATCCCCCCTGACCCCACGGTTCCTGGAGTATTTTGATGCTTATACGAGGTGCCTGTGGGGACCATATGAAAGAACCTATTATACTGTTTAATGTTCTGAAAAAGGATTTTGGTATCCATACGGGAGAGTGGCATATAAAGTATAGTATTACCGAGAGAAACTTCATTTTTATAAGGCTAACCCTCCCTATCAGAGAGAGAGGTAGTTTCTGCCAAGCTTGGGTTTTTAGTTTGAGTCTATTCACTAGGGGGAGGAGATTTAGAGATATATAATCCTGAATACAGGCTGTTATTTTGGCACCTAGATAGGTGATTTGAGGAGACCCACTGCAATGGTAGTGTGTCATCTTGAAGTGTTCTAGCCTCTGGACCTAATGGCAGAATTGATGATTTGCTCCAGTTTACTCGTAGGCCCGAGAAAGTGGCAAACCTGTCCAAGATTGACAGGGCTGCTTTTAGGGAGGGACCCGGATCCTGGAGGAACAGAAGCAGATCATCTGCGTATAATGCTACACATTCATTAATGCATCCCACCCGAATCGCCCCCACCAGCTCAGATCTTCTAAGTGCCCTTGCCATGGATTCCATAATCAGGGCAAATAAAAGAGGGGAAAGTGGGCACCCCTGCCTACTACCCCTTCCTATCGGGAAATAATCAGAAACGTTAATTCCTAACCGAATTGCCGTTTTGGGAGTGCTACATAAAAACTTTACCCATCGACAGAATCCTGGACCAAACCCCATGACCTCCAACACGGTATACATATACTGCCAGTCCACAGAGTCAAAGGCCTTCTCAATGTCTATAGAGACTACGACCTTGGCCGGGGACTCTGTGGTATCTAGCTGTAAGTGTGTGAACAATCTCAGCAGATTTGTGTCTGTTGATTTGCCAGGAATGAAACCCGTTTGATCAATGTCCACCAGGGTGCCAATAACCCTGGCCAACCTTGATGCCAGCACCTTAGCAAGAATCTTCAAATCCATATTAACGCTATGGGGTGATACGAGGAGCACTCTAATGGGTCCTTGCCAGGCTTCAGGAGGAGGACCATATAAGCTTCCATCATGGATGCTGGCAAGGCTCCTTGCTCCAGACAATGCTTAAAAAGCATGTTTAGCCTAGGGGCTAGTTGTGACATGTATAGCTTATAGAAATCAGCAGGAAATCCGTCGGGACCCGGAGCTTTATGGGGAGGGAAAGCAAGTATGGCTGTTTCAATTTCTAAGAAATACCTTCATCTAAAAGGGCAGCATCTGTATCTGACATTCTGGGCATGGAGAGGCTCTGCAGTAACTCTTCCAACTCCGCAGTATCATACTCAGGGATAGGTGAATACAGGGACTTATAAAAATTTACAAATTCCTCCAGTACCTTTACAGGGTCAGACACTAAACTCCCGTCCTCTTTCCTTACTACCGGGATACTAACTGGTAACCTTTCATCAGCTGCTAAATTGGCCAAAAGTTTGCCGTTCTTGTCCCCTTCAGGAAAAATGTTTTCAGACCTGTGCTTTGCCTCTGTATGGGCTAGATCAAAGAAGTGTATTGCTAAGAGTCCACTGCTTTCCAGTAGTGACACATAAGCGGCCTCCGAGGGAGAATCTGCATGTGCTTTGGCACTCTCCCGCTCTTTGGCCAGTAGAAGCTCACCCTCCTCATTATGATCCCTCCTAGCTGCCTTAATGGCAGATATGCACTCACCCCTCAATACTTGCTTAAACGTGTCCCATACCATACCATACCATAATCCAAAAGGTATCCATGGCAGTTTGAATTTGAGCTGTCACTTGCTCTTCTTGTAACCAACCTGGTGCCAGTCTCCATCCCCCTCTCCTCCCCCCCAGGGGGAAGGCCAAGGTAACCAAGAGTGGGTTATGGTCGGAAAGTCCCCCAGCCAGATATTCTGAATCATAGAGGTACTTTAACATGGAGGCATTCCCAAATGCCAAGTCAATTCTGGCCAAGGATTTATGAGTCAAAGATAAATGAGAGTATGAAGTGGCGTCTGGGTGCCCCCACCTCCACAGTTCGGTTAAACCCGCCACAGTTGCCCAGGTGGATAGTTCAATCGAGGCTGGCCTAGTTACATTAGTGGAATCTAACACAGGATCTAGTATGGCATTGTAATCTCCCATGAAAAACACAGGAAGATGCAAGTAAGGCGCCAGTGTCACCAATAAGTAGACATGTGCACAGCCAAAAAATTCGTTCATTTTCGTCTTCGTTTCATTAGTTTATTATTTTTTTTTTGTTTTTCGGGTCATTCGTTATGATCGCGATTCGTAAATTTGTTCATTCGTACATTCGTAAATTCGAACATTCGTTCATTCGTACATTCGTTCATTCGTACATTCGTTCATTCGTACATTCGTACATTTTTACATTTGTACATTCGTACATTCGTAAATTCATAAAATCGTACATTTGTAAATTAGGAAATTCGGAAATTTGTAAACTCGAAGTTTGAAAATCCAAAAACCCGAAAATTAAAAAATCTGAAATAGTAACTATTAAATTATAGGTATTGTAATTTCATTTCAAATTTGACTGTCAGTGAACGTAACAAATACGAATTTATCCGAAGTTACGAATTATGCAAAATGAATGCTGCATCTAAACAAATGGAACGGAACAAATTAATAATAAATAATAATAATAAAACGTTATTAATATTGTTATTTATTATTATTAATTCATTACGTTCCATTACGTTTTTTCGGATCATTCATAACTTCGGATAAATTTGTATGTGTTACGTTCACTAACAGCCAAATTTGAAAGGAAATTACAATACCTATTTTTTAAAAGTTACTAGTAATTACTAATAGTTAAGTCATTATTAGTTAACTATTATTTCAGATTTCCGAATTTTCGAATGTACGGATGTACATTCGTAAATTGCGAATGTACGAATGTACGAATGCCCGAATTTACGAATGTCCAATTTTATCGAACTTACGAATATTCGGAAAAAAATCGTTAAACGGGTCCTCGTTAATTCGGATATTCCCGAATTAACGAATTTGTCGAAATTCGTTAAAAAACTAATTCGGAACAAAACGAATTGCACATGCCTACCAATAAGTCATATAACAATTGCACCTGAAAAGGAGGAGGTAAATATATGCTTACTAGGGATGAGCTTCGTGTTCGAGTCGAACCCATGTTCGACTCGAACTTCGGCTGTTCGACCGATCGTCGAATTGCGAACGATATGGGCCGTTCGCGCCAAATTCGTGTGGCGCGTCACGGCCCATAATTCACTGTGGCATTGCAGTGCATTGCTGGCTGATGATTGGCCAAGCATGCACTATGACCCGCATGTTTGGCCAATCACAGCGCCGCCTGAACAGAGAGCCGTAATTGGCCAAAGCCAAGGAGGCTTTGGCCAATTATGGCTCAGGGGATTTAGTACACGCCCCACACTATATAAGGCCGCCTGCACGGCGGCCCTGTGTAGTGTGTTTTCCTGTGTGCTGAGAGATAGAGAGAGAGAGACAGTGTCATTTGATTTGAGTTAGATAGATTAGGCAGAACAGTTAGTCAGTTAGCTGCACTTACAGTGTATTGTGTATATATATGCATCCCAGGTGTTGCATATATATATATACACTGTATTCAGTTTAGCTAGATCCGTTCCTGTTATCTTCTAGACTGTTTACATTTAGTGCAGTGCGTCCTGCTCACAGTGTTCAGCTAGATCGGTTCCTGTTATCTTCTAGACTATTTACATTTAGTGCAGTGCGTCCTGCTCACAGTGTTCAGCTAGATCCGTTCCTGTTATCTTCTAGACTATTTACATTTAGTGCAGTGCGTCCTGCTCACAGTGTTCAGCTAGATCCATTCCTGTTATCTTCTAGACTATTTACATTTAGTGCAGTGCGTCCTGCTCACAGTGTTCAGCTAGATCCGTTCCTGTTATCTTCTAGACTATTTGCATTTAGTGCAGTGCGTCCTGCTCACAGTGTTCAGCTAGATCCGTTCCTGTTATCTTCTAGACTATTTACATTTAGTGCAGTGCGTCCTGCTCACAGTGTTCAGCTAGATCCGTTCCTGTTATCTTCTAGACTATTTACATTTAGTGCAGTGCGTCCTGCTCACAGTGTTCAGCTAGATCCATTCCTGTTATCTTCTAGACTATTTACATTTAGTGCAGTGCGTCCTGCTCACAGTGTTCAGCTAGATCCGTTCCTGTTATCTTCTAGACTATTTGCATTTAGTGCAGTGCGTCCTGCTCACAGTGTTCAGCTAGATCCGTTCCTGTTATCTTCTAGACTATTTACATTTAGTGCAGTGCGTCCTGCTCACAGTGTTCAGCTAGATCCGTTCCTGTTATCTTCTAGACTATTTACATTTAGTGCAGTGCGTCCTGCTCACAGTGTTCAGCTAGATCCATTCCTGTTATCTTCTAGACTATTTACATTTAGTGCAGTGCGTCCTGCTCACAGTGTTCAGCTAGATCCGTTCCTGTTATCTTCCTACTGACAGGCAGGCTTGTCTGGTTACAGTATATAAAGCTACCTGAAGAAAATTACTGGTGTTCTATTTGATCCTATTAGTACCACGGTCAGGCAGCTAGACTATTTACATTTAGTACAGTGCGTCCTGCTCACAGTGTTCAGCTAGATCCGTTCCTGTTATCTTCCTACTGACAGGCAGGCTTGTCTGGTTACAGTATATAAAGCTACCTGAAGAAAATTACTGGTGTTCTTTTTGATCCTATTAGTACCACGGTCAGGCAGCTAGACTATTTACATTTAGTACAGTGCGTCCTGCTCACAGTGTTCAGCTAGATCCGTTCCTGTTATCTTCCTACTGACAGGCAGGCTTGTCTGCTTACAGTATATAAAGCTACCTGAAGAAAATTACTGGTGTTCTATTTGATCCTATTAGTACCACGGTCAGGCAGCTAGACTATTTACATTTAGTACAGTGCGTCCTGCTCACAGTGTTCAGCTAGATCCGTTCCTGTTATCTTCCTACTGACAGGCAGGCTTGTCTGGTTACAGTATATAAAGCTACCTGAAGAAAATTACTGGTGTTCTATCCCAGCTTAGTGCAGCTACAGGCCATTAGTATGTCTGGAAGGCCAAGAAGGAGAGGCAGACAGTCACAAGCCAATAAGAGAGGGCAAGCAGGCTCTGTGTCTAGTGCTGGTCGTGGAGACGGTGCATCCTCATCAGCACGTGGCCATGGGACACGCTTGGCCTTTTTTTCGGCAGCTGGCCGTGTTGAGCCGCAACATGCGGAAGACTTGGTCGAGTGGATGACCAAGCCGTCCTCATCCTCTCTCACCCATGCCCAGGGTGCTTTGTCTGGCAAAGCAGCGGCCTCTTCCCTCAGCTCAATGTCATCAGTGACTCCTTCCCTAGCTCCACCATGTCCTCCTGAGGAGTCCCTCGAACTGTTTGACCACAGTGTTGGGTACATGCTCCAGGAGGATGCCCAGCGTTTGGAAGGCTCTGATGATGATACTGAGCTCGATGAAGGCAGTAACATGAGCACGGACAGAGGGGGTGCCCAAGAAGGACAGCAATCTGGCAGTCATGCTCCCCCTGCTGCAGCATACTGCCAGGTTTGCTCCAGTGATGAGGAGGGAGGGGATGATGAGGTCACTGACTCAACGTGGGTGCCTGATAGGAGAGAGGAGGAGGAGGAGGAGGCGGCACATCACCGACGAGGCAGGATGCCCTCCAGGGGCCAGCCTAAAGGCAGCACACCCCAAAGCTCCACATGTGCAGGGCGCTGCAGTCTCTGCGCGTTATTCAAAAAGTTCTTTGGTGTGGGCCTTTTTTGAGACGAGTGCATCAGATCGCACCGCTGCTATTTGCAACATATGTCTCAAGCGTATCTCACGTGGCCAAAACATCTCCCGCTTGGGTACCACATGCTTGACCAGACATATGTTGACCTGCCATGCAGTTCGTTGGCAAGCGTATCTAAAAGACCCACACCAAAGAACAAAGAGGATCTCTCCTTGCTCCTCATCAGCTGAGATTTCCAACCCCACTAGACCTCCAGTCCTCTCTGAGACCTGCAGTGAGAGGAATGAAGGTGTAGAATTAGGTGTGTCACAGTCAAGTACTTGTGGGCAATCTGCTTTTGGTACACCGGCGTCAGATTGTACCAGGCAAATTTCCCTGCCCCAGCTGCTGCACCGCCGAAAGAAGTTTGCTCCCAGCCATCCACATGCCCAGCGGTTGAATGCTAGCTTGGCAAAATTGCTAGCACTTCAACTGCTGCCTTTTCAGTTGGTAGACTCTGCCCCCTTCCGTGAGTTTGTGGAATGTGCGGTTCCTCAGTGGCAGGTACCCAAACGCCACTTTTTCTCACGGAAGGCGATTCCGGCTCTCTACCGGCATGTGGAAGGCAATGTCCATGCCTCGCTGGACAGGGCGGTCAGCGGTAAGGTGCATATTACCGCTGACTCATGATCCAGCAGGCATGGACAGGGACGTTACCTAAGTTTCACGGCGCATTGGGTGACTCTGCTGGCAGCTGGGAAGGATGCAGGACAAGGTGCAGTAGTGTTGGAGGTTGTTCCGCCACCACGCCTCCAAAATGCTGATTGTGACACACCTCTCTCCTCCACCCCCTCCTCTTCTTCTTCCTCCATGGCCTCTTCCTCGGAACCAGCGGTGCTCTGTAGTCGTTCAAGGGGCTACGCAAGTACGCAGGCCAAAAGATGCCATGCGGTGCTTGAGCTGGTGTGCTTGGGGGACAGGAGCCACACTGGGGCAGAGGTTCTGTCAGCTCTGCAGGGGCAGGTTCAGAGGTGGTTGACGCCACGCCAACTTAAGGCAGGAATGGTGGTTTGCGACAATGGCACCAACCTCCTCTCTGCCCTCCGACAGGGACAAATGACCCATGTGCCCTGTTTGGCTCACGTCCTTAACTTGGTGGTGCAGCGGTTCTTGGGCAGGTACCCGGGCTTACAGGATGTCCTGAGGCAGGCCAGGAAAGTCTGTGTGCATTTCAGCCGGTCATATAATGCCAGTGCTCGGCTGGCGGACCTCCAAAAGGAGTTTAACCTGCCCAAGAACCGCCTAATCTGTGACATGCCCACCAGGTGGAACTCAATGTTGGCCATGCTGCAGCGGCTGCACACGCAGCAGAGGGCCATCAATGAGTACCTGTGCGACTATGGCACCAGGACAGGGTCAGGGGAGCTTGGTTTTTTTTCCCCACGCCAGTGGGCCATGATCAGGGATGCATGCACTGTCCTGTCACCATTCGAGGAGGCCACGAGGATGGTGAGCAGTGACAGTGCATGCATCAGTGACACTGTCCCCCTTGTCCACCTGTTGGAGCACACGCTGCGTGGAATAATGGACAGGGCACTTGAGGCAGAACAGAGGCAGGAAGAGGAGGACTTCCTTAGCTCTCAAGGCCCCCTTTATCCAGACAGTGTTCCTGCGTGCCCGCCGATCACACAGGAAGAGGACAAGGAGGAGGAGGAGGAGGAGGAGGAGGAAGATTGTGTCAGTATGGAGGTGGAGCCTGGCACTCAGCATCAGCAGCAGTCTTTAAGGGATCAGTCCCAAGAAACACATGGACTTGTACGTGGCTGGGAGGAGGTGGCTGCGGACGTTGTCGTCCTTAGTGACCCAGAGGACTCCGGACCGAATGCCTCAGCAAACCTACGCTGCATGGCCTCCCTGATCCTGTAAAGCCTGCGTAAGGATCCTCGTATTCGTGGTATCAAGGAGAAGGACCAATACTGGCTGGCAACCCTCCTTGATCCACGTTACAAGGGTAAGGTTGCGGACCTTATCTTGCCATCGCAGAGGGAGCAGAGGATGAAACATCTTCGGGAGGCCTTGCAGAAAGGTCTGTGCAATGCGTTCCCAGAGACTGGGAGGTTACAAACTCCTGTTTCTGGACAACGTGTTGCTGAGGCTTCGGTCAGTCAAAGAAGGAGCGGTGGAGAAGGTGGCCGTCTGACCGATGCGTTCAGACAATTTTTTGGTCCGCAGCCCCAAGGTATGATCGGTTCCAGCAACCATCGACAGCGTCTGTTTTACATGGTGCAGGAATACCTAGGGGCAAGATCAGACTTGGACACCTTTCCCACCGAAAATCCTCTGGGTTACTGGGTCTTGAGGATGGATCATTGGCCAGAGCTTGCACAGTGCAATTGAGCTACTGGCCTGTCCTGCATCCAGCGTTCTTTCGGAACGCACATTCAGTGCTGCTGGAGGCGTGGTAACCGATCACAGGGTGCGTCTGTCCACCGACTCGGTCGATCGGCTGACCTTCATAAAAATGAATCAGTCTTGGATCACCACCAGCTACCAAGCACCTGATGCTGATGTAACCGAATAATTTTTTTTGAAATCTCAGATCCCTTCAAAGACTGCCTATGCTGATGCTGAGTGACTATCCCTGAGTAATTATCCTCTTCCTCCTCAATCATCACGCTGATAGCTTGTAAGAACATTTTTGGTTCTGGGCGCCACCACCAGTGCCTAAGGCACAATTTTTCAGCCCCTGTTTAACAGGGGCGTGTAATTACAATTTTTGATGTAATACTTTGCAGCAGGGCTCGTTCCTGCATTCCAACTAGAGTGTCTGTGAAGGTTTGCAGTGTTGTGGCACCAGCACCAGTGCCTAAGGCCCAATTTTTCTTCCCCTGTCTAACAGGGGCGTGTAATTACAATTTTTGATGCAATACTTTGCAGCAGGGCTCGTTCCTGCATTCCAACTAGAGTGTCTGTGAGGGGTTGCAGTGTTGTGGCACCAGCACCAGTGCCTAAGGCCCAATTTTTCTGCCCCTGTCTAACAGGGGCGTGTAATTACAATTTTTGATGCAATACTTTGCAGCAGGGCTCGTTCCTGCGTTCCAACTAGAGTGTCTGTGAGGGGTTGCAGTGTTGTGGCACCAGCACCAGTGCCTAAGGCCTAATTTTTCAGCTCCTGTTCAACAGGGGCATGTAATTACAATTCTTGATCTAATATTTCACAGCAGGGCCCTGTGAGGGCTTACAGTGTTGTGGCCACAGCAACACCTAAGGCCCAAATTTCTGCTGAGTATATAGGGCAGGACCCTACTTTCAAACATCTAACTTACAAACGACTCCTACTTGCAAACGGAAGTAGACAACAGGAAGTGAGATGAAATCTACCCCTAGGAAGGGAAATTCTCTCCTGTAAGAGTTAATATGGGAAAACAATTTCTCCTTTCCACTGATGCTTTCCAATCCTTGTTCCACAAAAAAAACCAAATTTTCAAAAAACATTTTTCATTGGGACAAAAAGTGAGGTGAAATCTTCTGAAGAGGAGGAAAGACAGCAAAACAAATGTCACAGGGGTGATAACCCTTCCCTATGTTTTCCAAAAAGCTTAAAAAAGATTTTTTGGCTGGAGCTAAACACGTTAAAAATGTACCCGTTCAAAATTACAAAGAGATTCTACTTAACAACAAACCTACAGTCCCTGTCTTGTTTGCACCGCCTGTATACTGCTGTTCAGAGTATATAGGGCCTGGTGGCCCCACACCTTTCCTTATTTTAATTTGGGTGCGGGGTTCCCCTTAATATCCATACAAGACCCAAAGGGCCTGGTAATGGACTGGGGGGTACCCATGCCGTTTGTCTCACTGATTTTCATCCATATTGCCATGACCCGACATGACATTAAACCCGCAAGCAGTTTTAAATGAGATTTTTTCCTTTAAAAATGACATTTGGTGCAGGGACTGTTCTAAACACGGGAAACACGCGTCACTTTACAGGCATACTATAGACACCCCCCAGGTACGATATTTAAAGGAATATTTCACTTTTTTTTTTTACTTTAAGCATCATTAAAATCACTGCTCCCGAAAAAACGGCCGTTTTTAAAAGTTTTTTTTGTATTGATACATGTCCCCTGGGGTAGGACCCGGGTCCCCAAACCCTTTTTAGGACAATACCATGCAAATTAGCCTTTAAAATGAGCACTTTTGATTTCGAACGTTCGAGTCCCATAGACGTCAATGGGGTTCTAACGTTCGTGCGAACTTTCGGTCCGTTCGCAGGTTCTGGTGCGAACCGAACCGGGGGGTGTTCGGCTCATCCCTAATGCTTACTAACAAAATTGCTGATTAAAATGGATGTATGTAGAATAGGTGGAGTGAAATGCCCTCCACGGTTTGCGTAAAGATAGAATTTTACTACCCTCCAGGTGTGTTTCTTGAAGGAGGACGTTATGTGGCTTCACCTGCCTCAAATTTTGAAATACTTTCGCCCTCTTAAATTTATTGTTTAGTCCCCTCACATTCCATTAAACTATTTGTAGCTTACCAGCCATCATAATAGTGAAGAACGTCTGCTATCAGGATTACCCCTATTTGCACTGTAGCGACTGCTAAATACAGCTTACACATGGGCATGTACAAACTATGAGACATAGGTGCGTCATTAATATAAATCCTATGGCCTTGGTTAATTCATCCCTCCCCTGCTGTTATACCAGAAACTGCAAAAAAACAAACAACAAAACTAGTCCGGTATGCAGCTTTAGCCCTGGAACAAAAAAACCTTGAAGAGTTCAAGCTGAAGTGTCGACAGTTCGGCATTGGACGATGAAAAAAAACAAAAACAAACAATTTTCCCTGTTGTTTCCTACTTAGAACTCCATGCTCAGTCCAGGAGCATGAAAGTACAGCCGATCGGCCACATAACCAAAGGGCGATTCAGGCATGTTAAAAGCGGGAAAAAAAAACAAAATTAACAACTCACCAAGTCACAGTGTGCAGTCCACGTTGAATGTCCCCCCACCTTATGCATAGGTTACAGGCGGATAACTGTAGTTGTACGTGGGGAGTCAGTAAGGTGTGTATATGCATGGCACAGTTCACTGCGCACACAGGAAGGTCAAACATGAGTGCGCCATTGAATCAGAGACCGAAAAAAACCCCGGCAGTAAAGAAAAAAAAAATCTGCAAAAAATAAAAAGGGATAGAACAAAGAAACAAAAATCAAAATAACAGGCCATATGCAATTCCTGCTCTGCTATAAGATGGTGGGTTATGGATTCTGGTCCAACCAATCGCAGGCATCTTGTTGTCAAAGAACTTCACAGTGCCCTTAAACTGCACACGAAGACGACTAGGATACAGCATACTGTATTTCAATTCCCGTTCTCTGAGCCTTTTCTTCACATCCGTGAAAGACCGGTGTCTTCTTTGCGTCTCCGCCGAGAAGTCAGGAAGCAGCATAATACGAGCATTCTCAAATTTAAGCTCCTTGTGTTTCCGTGCCTCCGACAACAACATATCACGATCCCTGTAATTAAGGAATTTAACCAGGAAGGGCCGTGGCCGGGCGCCTGAGTGTCTAGAGCCAGTGGGAACCCTGTGCGCTCTTTCAGCAACATATGTGGGAGGGAGATCCCCCATTGCCAACAGGGATTTGAAGAATTGCCCTGCAAAAGTTGTAGTAGCAGTCCCCTCAGCCCCCTCAGGCAACCCCACCACCCTCACATTATTTCTTCTCTGGCGGTCTTCCGTGTCATCTGCTCTTTGCTGTAATGATCTCACCATAACTTTAAGTTCCTCTAGCTGTGATCCCTGGGCATGAGAAGCATCTTCCACTTCTGATATACAATCTTCCGCTGTGGTCAGTCTGCCCCTGATCCTATCAAGATCATGACGGATAAGATTGCATTCAGAGGCTAGCAGATCTATGCGTCCCATAAGTTCGGATTTTGATGCCTCTATAGCTTCCAGAATGGGACCTGTTATGGCTGCGGTGTCCACCTCTATCTCCTCGGAAGAGAGAGAGGGATCCTCCAGCCCCCATGAGGCAGAGCTGCCCTGCTGTGCCATCTTCACCGCCGAATAGTTGGCGCGCTGTGTTGAGGAGACAGGAGTGGAGAAGGAGTGGGCGGAGCTAACCACCATGCTTCCCTGAGAACGGAGATTCCTCTGTTCCAGCGGCAGCTGAGTACGCTGTGCCTGTTGCTTTTTAGACGCCGAGGATGGCATCTTACTGTGCCCAGCTATCTCCTCCAGCAATGAGCCACAGATAGGAGCAATAGGAACCGGTCGATCGGCCGAAAACAGGATTATTCACAGGAGGATAGCTGGAGCTCCCAGGAAACACGTCCCGCCGCGATCACATCTGGCCACGCCCCCTCCTTTCGGAATCCTTAAAAGATGAACTGGCCCGAGTGGGCATTCCAGAGACTCTAGAGGCCCTCATGGATCTGTCCATCCAAATAGACAGACGTCTGAGAGATTGACATACGAAGCAATCCTCTGGCCCTTCTCGTCCTGTCTGGATGTTGCCCCGTGTGCCTAGTTCTCCCCACTCTGCCTCCCCAGCTCCGGCCACTGCCGCCTCAGACACTCCGGAACCGATGCAGTTGGGCTTGCTACGCTCTTCACTTACTCCTGAAGAGTGCCAACGTCGTCATGCTGGTAATCTTTGCCTGTACTGTGGAGAACCAGGACATTTTGTGCGAACTTGCCCAGCAAAGCTTCGTAAGTGCCTTTCCATCTCCCCTGCTCTTACCCCTGTTGTGTCGAACAATGTTTCTTATCTGTTCCTATTCTCTTACAGCTCCCAGGAGGGAATATACCAACCAGCGCTATAATTGATTCCGGGGCTTGCAGTGGTTTCATAGATTTGTCCTTCACTTCCTGACATTACATTCCCCTTCGGCCCGGATCGAATGGACTTTCAGTATATTTGGACAATGGCTCTACTCTTAAATTGGGGCCAGTAACCCAGGAGACTGTACCGCTACATACCATCATTGCAGGAACTCATCAGGAGTTACTGTGTCTAGACGTCATTGAGTCTCCACTATTTCCCATCATACTAGGCATGCCTTGGCTGAAGGCTCATAACCCGCAAATCAATTGGATCTCAGGGAGGGTTGAGTTCCTGTTTTCCTATTGTCACCAACACTGCCTACCGGAAGTCACCGATGCCCATTCTTCCCTACTATGTCTGGAAGCTGACGCCGAGATCCGTCAAGCTGTACCTGAAGTACCGCAGTTTCCTGGATGTCTTCAGTCAAAAAGGTGCAGAGACTCTCCCTCCACATCGGCTGTACAATTGCCCAATCGAACTCCTTCCGAGAGCAGAGATTCCTTTTGGTTCATCCGACCCTCCACCTCCCAGGCAGGAGCAGGAATTTTCTTTGTGGAGAAAAAAAGACCATTCTCTACGCCCCTGTGTAGATTATCGGGCACTTAATAAAATTACGATTAAAAAACTATATCCTTTGCCCTTAGTGCCAGAACTTTTTCAAAGATTGTGGTCTGCAGTAGTGTTCTCCAAGCTGGATCTTCATGGTGCCTACAATCTTGTCCGCATTCGTGGTGGAGATGAATGGAAAACCGCCTTTCGCACTCAGTTTGGGCATTTTGAATATTTAGTCATGCCTTTCGGGCTTTGTAATGCTCCTGCTACATTCCAACACTTTGTGAATGACATCTTCAGAGAATATCTTGACCTATTTGTTATTATTTACTTAGATGACATTCAGATTTTTTCTTCCTCTTTAGCTGAACATTGTGAACATGTCAGAAGCGTTTTAACACGACTTCGACTGCACGGCCTTTACGCTAAACCTGAAAAATGTGTCTTCGAACAAGAGCACATCCAGTTCCTTGGCCTGATTATCTCTGTGGAGGGCATTAAAATGGACCCTCAGAAGGTTTCCGCCATTTTGGACTGGCCAGCTCCTACCGACAAGAAGGGAATTCAACATTTTGTGGGCTTCACAAATTTCTACTGGAAGTTCATTAAGGGGTTTTCCACCATCATTTCCCCCATTACGAGGTTAACCAAGCAGGGCCTTAAATTCCATTGGTCTACTGAAGCTCAGGAGGCCTTCACAACTCTGACAGATCTGTTCGCCTCAGCCTCAGTCTTAAAGCACCCTGATTCTACCTTACCATACATTTTGGAGGTGGATGCCTCGGAGATAGCGGTTGGAGCAGTGCTCTCCCAGAGACAGGGGCCTAGAGCTCTTCTGCACCCAGTCGCTTTTTTTTCTAGCAAACTATCTGAAGCGGAGAGGAACTATGATATTGGCGATCGAGAGTTGTTAGCAATCAAGGCTGCGCTCGAGGAATGGCGATATCTTCTAGAGGGAGCAGCCCATCCGATTCTTGTGTATACAGATCATAAAAATCTGGAATACTTAAAGACTGCCAAGAGATTAAGACCACGACAGGCCAGGTGGACACTTTTCTTTACCAGATTTTCATTCCACATAACCTATCGCCCCGGGTCGAAGAACACCAATCCTGACACTCTGTCATGAATGTACAACGGACCTGAAGCGTCTTCTTCCCCAGACACCATCCTGTCCTCAGGAAATGTTCTCCTGCTCCAAGGGGATCTGCTTTCACAAATCAAACAAGCCTCCATGGGCGTCCCTTCTCCACCTAATACCACTCTACAGGCCAGAGATGATCTTCTATGGTATAAGGACAGGATTTTCATACCCCAGGAGATGTGAGCGTTGGTCCTTAGCTCCTGTCATGATCACATGCTGGCCGGCCATTTTGGTGTGCACAAGACCTCTGAACTTCTTCAGCACATGTTCTGGTGGCCGCAATTACGGAAGGATTGCAAGGACTATGTGGAGGCATGTGCCACCTGCATTCAGAACAAGGGCAGCAAGTCTAAGGCTTGGGGCTTGTTGAAGCCATTACTCATTCCAGATAGGCCATGGAGGATGATCTCCATGGATTTTATTGTCGAGCTGCCACCTTCTGAAGGCTACACTACAATCTTTGTGGTGGTGGATAGACTATCCAAAATGGCTCACTTTTTGCCAATGAAGGACACACCCACTGATGCTGAGACTGTTAGGACATTCATCAAGGAAGTAGTGAGGCTTCATGGCATCCCTGCAAATATCACTTCAGACCGGTGGGTGCAATTTACTTCCAAGTTCTGGAGGGCACTTTGTGGGTTTCTGAAAATTGACCTTTCTTTCTCCTCTGCCTATCACCCTCAAACCAATGGCCAGACGGAAAGAACATATCAGACGCTGGAGCAGTATCTGCGTTGCTTTTCTTCTTTCTCCCAGGATGATTGAGCTCCTCTTCTACCTCTTGCCGAATTTGCATACAACAATTCTGTTCATTCTGCCATGAAGCAATCACCGTACTTTGTAAATTACGGTTTCCATCCTCTGTTCTTGTCTAACAACCTTCCGGAGTGCCCGGTACCAGCTGTCCAAGAGAACCTAAATTTCTTTGAGTCAAATAATAAACTTCTGCAGGAGACTATGGCAAGGACTCAGAATTACAATAAAGAAGTATATGACAAGAAGAGAAGGGGTGAGCTTGATCTCAAGCCTGGGGATCAGGTCTGGCTGTCCACTTTGAACTTAAGATTGACATGCCCTTCCAAGAAATTGGGCCCCAAATTTGTGGGTCCCTTTACAGTATTAAGGAAGATTAATAACGTGGCTTATGAGCTGAAGTTACCGTAATCATTCCAAATCCAACCGGTCTTTCATGTGGCTCTACTCAAACCTGCAGTTCCTAATCCCTTTGTGAACCAGAAGGTCGTCCCCCTGAACCTGTGATCATCGATGGAGAAGTTGAATTTGAGGTTGAATCCATCTTGGATTGCAGGAAGAGACGTAACCAAGTCCAGTTTCTGGTGAAGTGGAAGGGGTACGGGCCCGAGGAGAACTCCTGGGAGCTGGAGTCCAACGTCCATGCCAAGATATTGATTCTTGCCTTTAAGAGGTCCCATCCAAGTAAGATGGCACAGTTGGGCATCTGGAGGCTGCCCCTTGGGGGAGGGGGCAATGTCATGAAAGATGTCCTGGTAATCCAGCTGCTTGTGAAAGACCTGTGCGCAGACTCCCTGTCAGAGGAATCAACGGGCACGTGGGTTCGCGCTAGCGTAAACAGGCGCACACAGGTGTGCGGTGGTGCAAATAGGCGCACACGGGTGCACGATGGTGCGAGCAGGTGCGCACGGCCTGTGCGCGGGTGCGCGCAGGCACGTGCGGGTGTGCACGGGGGCACGTGCGGGTGTGCGCGGGGGCATGCAGACGCGAAGTGTGACAGCACTTGGCACGACAAAGCCTATTTAAAGGAGTCTGTTATCATGCCTTCTTGCTGTCCGGTCTACAGTGTTTTATGAAGACCCTTGCTACTTAGTACCTGCTTACTTGATTCCTGACTACCCGGCCTATTCCTGACTACTCCTGTTTGCTGCCAGCCTCCGACCCCGGCTTGTCCTCACTACTCTCCTGCCTTTTCCTTTGGTTTGTTCGCTGCCCGCCCGTTTCTGACCCGGCCTGTATCCTGACTACTCTTCTGCCTCCGTCTGGTAGCTGATCTGCCCGCCAGTGTTGATCCGGCCTGTCTGACCACGCCAGTGTTCCTGACGAACTACAGAACACCTCCCCGCTGTCTGCTGTTCCAGAGTTCCTGTCAAGCTTCAGAGCTCCATCCTACAGCCAGCTGTTCCAGTGTTCCTGTCAAGTTCAGCGTACCTCCTTGCAGTCTGCTGTGCCAGTGTTCCTGCCGAACTACAGAACACCTCCTCGCTGCCTGCTGTTCCAGAGTTCCTGCCAAGCTACAGAGCTCCTCCCTGCAGCCAGCTGCTTCAGTGTTCCGGCCAAGTCCTGTGTACCTCCCTGCAGTCTGCTGTTCCAATGTTCCTGCCAGTCTCTCCTCAGCTGCCTCAGAGGTCCGGATCAGCCCCTACACCTGCCACCTGTCACGGCGCTTGTGCTCCTCTGAACTCCCGAGTCCCTGTCTCCTCTACCAGGGGTTCTCGAGCCAGATGCATACGAGAGGCCGCTCCCTGCATTCTGGGCTCCATCACCAGGTACGTGACACACAGATTCTTTATCTCCCTGTACTTCTCAATAAATTGTATCAGAAATTCAGGGTCCTTAAACTTAATATTAATTTTTGCTGTAATACAATACACAAGACAAAAACATTAATGTCAGCCTAAACTCACATAATCTTATCCCAAACATAATTATCACTCTTTAAGCAGTATAGGCAGCCACAAAGTAAAGAAAATTTACCTTCGTTTCAGACGCTCGTAGCTTCACTTTCTCCGCGCACAGAAAGTACTACAGCACATACGTGTTAAGGCCTTATATACACTGCGCATGCGTGAAACTCTGCCTGCATCGCCTGCCCCTAACGTTCTTTTTCACGAATATTCCCCGCCCCTTTTTCTGCACACAGAATGTACGTATGGCACATGTGGGTTTACACCCCCGATCCCCCTTGATCGCCCCTCGATCACCCCTCAATCACCCCCCCCTGTTACACTGACACCAAGCATTTTTTTTTTTTTCTGATTACTGCATGGTGTCAGTTTGTGACAGTTAGAAGTGGTAGGGCAGTTAGTATTAGCCCCCTTTAGGTCTAGGGTACCCCCCTAACCCCCCTAATAAAGTTTTAACCCCTTGATCACCCCCCGTCACCAGTGTCGCTAAGCGATCATTTTTCTGATCGCTGTATTAGTGTCACTGGTGACGCTAGTTAGGGACGTAAATATTTAGGTTCGCCGTCAGCGTTTTATAGCGACAGGGACCCCCATATACTACCTAATAAAGGTTTTAACCCCTTGGTTGCCCGATAGTTAACCCTTTCACCACTGATCACCGTATAACCGTTACGGTTGACGCTGGTTAGTTCAGTTATTTTTTATAGTGTCAGGGCACCCGCCGTTTATTACCGAAAAAAGGTTTAGCCCCCGATCGCCCGGCGGTGATATGCGTCGCCCCAGGCAGCGTCAGATTAGCGCCAGTACCGCTAACACCCACGCACGCAGCATACGCCTCCCTTAGTGGTATAGTATCTGCACGGATCAATATCTGATCCGATCAGATCTATACTAGCGTCCCCAGCAGTTTAGGGTTCCCAAAAACGCAGTGTTAGCGGGATCAGCCCAGATACCTGCTAGCACCTGCGTTTTTCCCCTCCGCCCGGCCCAGCCCAGCCCACCCAAGTGCAGTATCGATCGATCACTTTCACTTACAAAACACTAAACGCATAACTGCAGCATTCGCAGAGTCAGGCCTGATCCCTGCGATCGCTAACAGTTTTTTTGGTAGCGTTTTGGTGAACTGGCAAGCACCAGCCCCAGGCAGCGTCAGGTTAGCGCCAGTACCACTAACACCCACGCACGCACCGTACACCTCCCTTAGTGGTATAGTATCTGAATGGATCAATATCTGATCCGATCAGATCTATACTGGCGTCCCCAGCAGTTTAGGGTTCCCAAAAACGCAGTGTAATCGGGATCAGCCCAGATACCTGCTAGCACCTGCGTTTTGCCCCTCCGCCCGGCCCAGCCCAGCCCACCCAAGTGCAGTATCGATCGATCACTGACACTTGCAAAACACTAAACGCATAACTGCAGCGTTCGCAGAGTCAGGCCTGATCCCTGCGATCGCTAACAGTTTTTTTGGTAACGTTTTGGTGAACTGGCAAGCATCAGCGGCCTAGTACACCCCAGTCGTAGTCAAACCAGCACTGCAGTAACACTTGGTGATGTGGCGAGTCCTATAAGTGTAGTTCAAGCTGGTGAGGTGGCAAGCACAAGTAGTGTCCCGCTGCCACCAAAAAGACAAACACAGGCCCGTCGTGCCCATAATGCCCTTCCTGCTGCATTCGCCAATCCTAATTGGGAACCCATTACTTCTGCAGCGCCCGTACTTCCCCCATTCACATCCCAAACCAAATGCAGTCGGCTGCATGAGAGGCATTTTCTTTATGTCCTCCCGAGTACCCCTACCTAACGAACCCCCCAAAAAAAGATGTCGTGTCTGCAGCAAGCGCGGATATAGGCGTGACACCCGCTATTATTGTCCCTCCTGTCCTGACAATCCTGGTTTTTGCATTGTTGAATGTTTTGAACGCTACCATACACTAGTTGAGTATTAGCATAGGGTACAGCATTCCACAGACTAGGACACACTTTCACAGGGTCTCCCAAGATGCCATCGCATTTTGAGAGACCCGAACCTGGAACCGGTTACAGTTATAAAAGTTACAGTTACAAAAAAAAGTGTAAAAAAAAAAAACACAAGCAAAAATATAAAATAAAAAAAAATAGTTGTCGTTTTATTGTTCTCTCTCTCTCTATTCTCTCTCTATTGTTCTGCTCTTTTTTACTGTATTCTATTCTGCAATGTTTTATTGTTATTATGTTTTATCACGTTTGCTTTTCAGGTATGCAATTTTTTATACTTTACTGTTTACTGTGCTTTATTGTTAACCAATTTTTTGTCTTCAGGTACGCCATTCACGACTTTGAGTGGTTATACCAGAATGATGCCTGCAGGTTTAGGTATCATCTTGGTATCATTTTTTTCAGCCAGCGGTCGGCTTTCATGTAAAAGCAATACTAGCGGCTAATTAGCCTCTAGACTGCTTTTACAAGCAGTGGGAGGGAATGCCCCCCCTCCCCCACCGTCTTCCGTGTATTTCTCTTGCTCTCCTGTCTCAACAGGGAACCTGAGAATGCAGCCGGTGATTCAGCCAGCTGACCATAGAGCTGATCAGAGACCAGAGTGGGTCCAAACATCTCTATGGCCTAAGAAACCGGAAGCTACGAGCATTTTATGACTTAGATTTCGCCGGATGTAAACAGCGCCATTGGGAAATTGGGGAAGCATTTTATCACACCGATCTTGGTGTGGTCAGATGCTTTGAGGGCAGAGGAGAAATCTAGGGTCTAATAGACCCCAATTTTTTCAAAAAAGAGTACCTGTCACTACTTATTGCTATCATAGGGGATATTTACATTCCCTGAGATAACAATAAAAATGATTTAAAAAAAAAATGAAAGGAACAGTTTAAAAATAAGATAAAAAAGCAAAAAAATAATAAAGAAAAAAAAAAAGCACCCCTGTCCCCCCTGCTCTCGCGCTAAGGCGAATGCAAGCGTCGGTCTGGCGTCAAATGTAAACAGCAATTGCACCATGCATGTGAGGTATCACCGCGAAGGTCAGATCGAGGGCAGTAATTTTAGCAGTAGACCTCCTCTGTAAATCTAAAGTGGTAACCTGTAAAGGCTTTTAAAGGCTTTTAAAAATGTATTAATTTTGTTGCCACTGCACGTTTGTGCGCAATTTTAAAGCATGTCATGTTTGGTATCCATGTACTCGGCCTAAGATCATCTTTTTTATTTCATCAAACATTTGGGCAATATAGTGTGTTTTAGTGCATTAAAATTTAAAAAAGTGTGTTTTTTCCCCAAAAAATGCGTTTGAAAAATCGCTGCGCAAATACTGTGTGAAAAAAAAAAAAATTAAACACCCACCATTTTAATCTGTAGGGCATTTGCTTTTAAAAAAATATATAATGTTTGGGGGTTCAAAGTAATTTTCTTGCAAAAAAAAATAATTTTTTCATGTAATCAAAAAGTGTCAGAAAGGGCTTTGTCTTCAAGTGGTTAGAAGAGTGGGTGATGTGTGACATAAGCTTCTAAATGTTGTGCATAAAATGCCAGGACAGTTCAAACCCCCCCCAAATGACCCCATTTTGGAAAGTAGATACCCCAAGCTATTTGCTGAGAGGCATGTCAAGTCCATGGAATATTTTATATTGTGACACAAGTTGCGGGAAAGAGACAAATTTTCTTTTTTTTTTTGCACAAAGTTGTCACTAAATGATATATTTCTCAAACATGCCATGGGAATATGTGAAATTACACCCCAAAATACATTCTGTTGCTTCTCCTGAGTATGGGGATACCACATGTGTGGGACTTTTTGGGAGCCTAGCCGCGCACGGGACCCCGAAAACCAAGCACCGCCTTCAGGCTTTCTAAGGGCGTAAATTTTTGATTTCACTCTTCACTGCCTATCACAGTTTCGGAGGCCATGGAATGCCCAGGTGGCAAAGAAAAAAAAACCCAAATGACCCCATTTTGGAAAGTAGACACCCCAAGCTATTTGCTGAGAGGTATATTGAGTATTTTGCAGACCTCACTTTTTGTCACAAAGTTTTGAATATTGAAAAAAGAAAAAAAAAATTTTCTTGTCTTTGTTCATTTTCAAAAACAAATGAGAGCTGCAAAATACTCACCATGCCTCTCAGCAAATAGCTTGGGGTGTCTACTTTCCAAAATGGGGTCATTTGGGGGGGGGGGGTTGTGCCACCTGGGCATTCCATGGCCTCTGAAACTGTGATAGGCAGTGAAGAGTGAAATAAAAAATTTACACCCTTAGAAATCCTGAAGACGATGATTGGTTTACGGGGCCCCGTATGCGGATAGACTCCTAAAAAGTCCCACACATGTGGTATCCCCATACTCAGGAGAAGCAGCTAAATGTATTTTGGGGTGCAATTCCACATATGCCCATGGCCCATGTGAGCAATATATCATTTAGTGACAACTTTTTGTAATTTTTTTTTTTTTTGTCATTATTCAATCACTTGGGACAAAAAAATGAATATTCAATGGGCTCAAGATGCCTCTCAGCAATTTCCTTGGGGTGTCTACTTTCCAAAATGGGGTAATTTGTGGGGGTTTTGTACTGCCCTGCCATTTTAGCACCTCAAGAAACGACATAGGCAGTCATAAATTAAAGGCTGTGTAAATTCCAGAAAATGCACCCTAGTTTGTAGGCGCTATAACTTTTGCGCAAACCAATAAATATACACTTATTGACATTTTTTTTACCAAAGACATGTGGCCGAATACATTTTGGCCTAAATGTATGACTAAAATTGAGCTTATTGGATTTTTTTTAGAACAAAAAGTAGAAAATATCATTTTTTTTCAAAATTTTCGGTATTTTTCCGTGTATAGCGCAAAAAATAAAAATGACAGAGGTGATCAAATACCATCAAAACAAAGCTCTATTTGTGGGAAGAAAAGGACGGAAATTTCGTTTGGGTACAGCATTGCATGACCGCGCAATTAGCAGTTAAAGCGACGCAGTGCCAAATTGTAAAAAGTGCTCTGGTCAGTAAGGGGGTAAATCCTTCCGGGGCTGAAGTGGTTAAAAGAAGTTTAGGCCATTGTTGTCTAGATGTCTTTGTAACTAGAATGAATAGCAAACTTCATTCAGTGGAATGTAAGGAGAGGACACTCAGCAGCTGTTTACACATCTGGACTCAGGAGCACTAGTGTGGGACACCAGAATAAATTTTTTATGGTAACCCACACAGGTGCTCTAGTGGATACTTGTTGGGGTGTCTCTATCTGTGAAATGTGGCCAAAAAAGGTAAGTATTCCGGCTTGTTTCAAAGGGAATTTTAATCATGTGTTCAACTTGGATCTCTGCCCAAACAGACAATTGTACACCTTTTCAGTACAATGTTTAATATTCCTATTCCTAGACTCAAATATCTGTGTGCTAAGCATACCTTTTGTTTCATTCTCATAGGGGAGAAAAGACTCAGACAACCTGATCCCAGGGACCCCTGACCTCGCCTGCCAGATTGGGAAATCAGCCCAAGCCTCACCGAGGATGTGGAGGAAGGAGCGGTGGAGGAAGTGGGCGACATAGGCACCCCACCAGGTGAGTGTCTGACACCCCAGTTTCTGATAATCTATGTATGCCTGCATATTTCTAAATACATCTTTTTTCAGCATTTTTAGGTGATGTTCTAATTGTGGAAGGGGAAGCGGTGGAACCAGTTCCAAGCACCAGCGCCCCCCTGAGCGATGTTTACGAAGGAGAGGTGGAGGAAGTGGGTGACATGTGCACCCCACCAGGTGAGTGTCTGACACCCCAGCTTCTGGTAATCTATGTATGCCTGCATATTTCTAAATACATCTTTTTTCCATTTTAAGTGATGTGCTGGTTGTGGAAGAAGGGGAACCATTTACCACGGACAGTGCCCAAAGATTAATTGGGCAGATCATGGCCTGGAATGGGAATATTGATGCCATGCGCACTAGCCTGGACATAATGCGTAATCGGCTGGACAATATGCAGCAGGAAATGAAGAACATGATCGATGTTTTGAGCAGGATCGAATCCCTTTTTCCAAAAAAAAACATTGATCGTGTTCTTCATTTCCTTTTTTGCTGACCCCATTCTGGGCTTTGACTTTTAACAATTTTAGGCCTGTTTGTAAAAAAAAAAAAAATTATGCCTGTTTATAAGGAAAAAAAATTTGCGGCCTGTTTGTAAAAAAAAAAGAAAAAAAAAAGAAGAAAGAAAGAGAAAAAAAAGAAAAGAAAAAAGAAGAGGCCTGTTTATAATAAAAAACAAAAAAAAAATAGAGGCCTGTTTGTACAAAAAAAAAAAAAAAAAATGAGGCATGTTTGTAAAAAAAAATGAGGCCTGTTTATAATAAAAAACAAACAAAAAAAAATAGAGGCCTGTTTGTAAAAAAAACAAAAAACAAAATATTTTTAAAAACCAAAAAAAAAATATTGTTTAAAAAAAAAAAAATATATATATATATATATATATATATATATATATATATATATATATATATATATATATATATATATATATATATATATATATATGTATATATATATATATATATATATATATATATATATATATATATATTTTAAAAAATTAAAAATTCCTAAACGTACATGTGAATATGCACAGATTAAAAATTATGTTAATCAACAAAATGTTTGGCTTCTTCTTTCAATGCTCAATACCAGTTTTGTAAGTTATTTGGTGTTTACAGTGACAATGGGGCTTATTTACTAAAGGAAAATACACTTGGTACTACAAGTGCACTAGGAGAACCTAGGAGACAGCTAAATTTTATCTGATCATTATTTTTTATTAAGAAAAATTAAAGATTGTCTGGCATTGCAATGGCCCCCCTACCTGTAAAAAAATCAACATATTTATCCCGAACTTGGCGGGCGCATTGGGGGGCCAAGCCAGTATGGCCAGTATCCAGGTCTGTCAGAGGATTCTCTGTAAGTCCGGCCTCAAGTCCAACAGATGCAAGATAATTGCTTGAATGTTTGTGTAAATAATTGTGCAGGATGCAGCACGCTAGGACAATGTGATTAAGTTTGTAGTCCGCCATGTGGATGGTTGTCTGAAACAGGCGGAACCGGCTGGCCATTATCCCGAAGGAATTCTCCAGAACTCTTCTCGCTCTGGCCAGCCGGAAGTTAAAAACCCTCCTCCCCGGGGTGAGGGTCCTTTGGGGTAATGGCCTCATCAGGTGCTCGCCCAGACCGAAGGCTTCATCTGCAATGAAGACAAAGGGTCCTTCCACGTTATTCGCATCAGGTGGCAATCCCAGGCCACCACTCTGGAGACGCTGGTAGAACTCCGTCTGGGCGAAGACTCCTCCATCCAACATCCGCCCATTCTTCCCCACATCCACATACAGAAATTCATATTGTGCCGACACCACCGCCATTAACACAATACTATGAAACCCCTTATAGTTAAAATAGTATGACCCCAAATGGGGTGGTGGCACAATGTGGACGTGTTTCCTATCTATAGCCCCTCCACAGTTGGGAAAGTCCCAACGGGTGGCAAAATGGGATGCCACAGTCTGCCATTCCTGTGGCGTTGACGGAAACTGGGAAGTCAAACAAGAAAAAAAATATAAGTACTTTTGCACATAATATTGCAAGCACATTACACAAAAAACATTCTTGCCCAGCATCAGTATAACATTTATTTTAAGTATTATTTAAAGACTAAAATATAAGGCCCACTTATCAGATTCCTCACCGCCACTGATGGCCCATTGATAGTTTTTTGTGGGGGGGGGGGGGGGATTATAAATCAATTTAAGGACACACAGACCATTTGGATACATTTTAGGGGGGGGGGGGGTATAAATCAATTTGAGGACACACAGACCATTTGGATACATTTTAGGGGGGGGGGGGTTATAAATCAATTCAAGGACACACAGACCATTTGGATACATTTTAAGGGGGTGTTTAGGGTAAAGCACTACAATGGAGCTGACAAAATACATTGTTAAGTGATTAGACTAGGTGGATATATGCCCAGCATAGCATGCTGGGGAGGTTAGTGAAGGCAAATATGCATGCAGGACAAAAAAGACCATTAAAAAATTACAGCATGCATGAGGACAAAGGGGACATTCTAAGCATATTGCAATCATGGTAATTAGTGTTTGAGTAAAGAAATACATTACATTAGCAAACATTAAATACAATAAAATGTGATGTTAAAGGATAAAAATCTTACCTTAATATTTTCCTTCTGCAGGACCTGGATGATTGCAGAACAGGTCTCTGGGATAATGACCCCCAGAGCCTGGGGGGAGATGCCTGTCGAGAACTTGAGGTCCTGCAGGCTTCTCCCCAATGCCAAGTACCGCAACGTGGCGACTAGCCTCTGCTCCGGAGTGATGGCTTGCCTCATGCAGGTATCCTGCCTGCTGATATAAGGGGTCAGCAAAGCTAACAAACGGTGAAAAACGGGGTTCATCATCCTGAGAAAGTTCCTGAAATCCTCAGGATAATTTTCACGGATCTCACGGAGCAAAGGCATGTGAGAAAATTGGTCACACTGGGGCAACCAATTCTTTGTCCATGAACTCCTCCCCACTCTGTTCATGGACTGGGCTTGGGCTGAAGAATGAACTACAGCACCAAGCACATACAATGCACGAACCCTACGACGAGTACATACACGCAACATGGCTTCAAAACGGTCAGATGGGCAGAACGCACTTAACAGAACGCACTGAAGAACAGCAAGGCCTGTGAAGAGCGAGCTGAAAATCAGCAATGAGCGGACAAGAACACACTGATAAATCAATGCGAACTGACTACACGCACTGAAAAGCAGATACAAACCTCACAAGCACAAACTGAACAACAGTTAAACGATCTGAAAAACACGAGTCTGAAAAAGCGCAACTCGTTTCTCACCAAACTTCTACTAACACGAGATAAACACGAAATTAGCAGAAGGGGCCCAACGGGTGGCGCACGAGCTATTACACATCCTTTTTATAGTCTCGTTGGACCTGGTGTACGTCACCACGTAGTAGGCGGCCGGATTTTGGTGTGATCGTGTGTAGGCAAGTCCGTTCGTTCAAATGTCCGTCGGAAGTCCGTCAAAAGTCAGTTGAAAGTCCGTTGCAAAGACCGTTGGACTTTTGTTGCTGAAAAGTCCGCTCGTGTGTACGCGGCATAACAGTCAACTGTGCTAGTGAATAAATACTAGCATCCTAGACAGGTTCACCTAATGATGTCCTTTACCAATTGGTGTAAATATAATGCTGTGGTTCGATCCATATCATGCACTGTATTACTTTATGTGTTCTTTTTCACATGACACATTTCACTAGTATTTATTTGTGTATTGTAGAGGTACACTGTAATTTGTATGTAAACTTTCTCTCCTTTTGGAGGCAAATAAAAACTCTTCTGTTAAAAAAAAAAAAAAAAAAGAAATGCTCTATTAGTTGCATATAGATGTTCTCATTGTGGTGAAAGCAGAAATCACCAGCTCTGTGAAGAATAGACGGAAAGGTCACAAGGAATTTTGCACATGCTGTAATTTTAACTTCCCATAGAAATTCAGAATGCCCAATAAATGACATTGACATTATCTTAAGGCCACAGCTTTTCATGATTGCAATTCATGTTTGACATCTTGTCAAACAAGAGATAATTCTCACAGAATGTTCCAAATATTCCAAAATGGATTAGATAAACACACCAAGATGACAAGGCATCATCGGAACAGTGAGTTTTTAAAAAAAATAGATAAATACATTATCATTGCTATATATGTATATATATATATATATATATATATATATATATATATATATATATATATATATATATACACACACACACACAATATCTCACAAAAGTGAGTACACCCCTCACATTTTTGTAAATATTTTATTATATCTTTTCATGTGCCAAGACTGAAGAAATGACACTTTGCTACAATGTAAAGTATTGGGTGTACAGCTTGTATAACAGTGTAAATTTGCTGTCCCCTCAAAATAACTCAACACACAGCCATTAATGTCGAAACCGCTGGCAACAAAAGTGAGTACACCCCTAAGTGAATATGCTCAAATTGGGACCAAAGTGTCAAAATTTTGTGTGGCCACCATTATTTTCCAGCACTGGCTTAACCCACTTGGGCATGGAGTTCACCAGAACTTCACAGGTTGCCACTGGAGTCCTCTTCCACTCCTCAATGACGACATCACGGAGCTAGTGGATGTTAGAGACCTTGCACTCCTCCACCTTGAGGATGCCCCACAGATGCTCAATAGGGTTTAGGTCTGGAGACATGCTTGGCCAGTCCATCACCTTTACCCTTAGCTTCTTTAGCAAGGCAGTGGTTGTCTTCGAGGTGTGTTTGGGGTTGTTATCATGTTGGAATACTGCCCTGGGGCCCAGTCTCCAAAGGGAGGGGATTATGCTCTGCTTCAGTATGTCACAGTACATGTTGGCCTTCATGGTTCCCTCAATGAACTGTAGCTCCCCTGTGTCGGCAGCACTCAGGCAGCCCCAGCCCATGACACTCCCACCACCATGCTTGTCTGTAGGCAAGACACACTTGTCTTTGTACTCCTTACCTGGTTGTCGCCACACACGTTTGACACCATCTGAACCGAATACATTTATCTTGGTCTCATTAGACCACAGAACATGGTTCCAGTAATCCATGTCCTTAGTCTGCTTGTCTTCGGCAAACTGTTTGCGGGCTTTCTTGTGCATCATCTTTAGAAGAGGGTTCCTTCTGGGACGACAGCCATGCAGACCAATTTGATGCAGTGTGCGGCGTATGGTCTGAGCACTGACAGGCTGTCCCCCCACCCCTTCAACCTCTGCAGCAATGCTGGCAGCACTCGTATGTCTATTTCCCAAAGACAACCTCTAGATATGACGCTGAGCACGGGCACTCAACTTCTTTGGTCGACCATGGTGAGGCCTGTTCTGAGTGGAACTTGTCCTGTTAAACCGCTGTATGGTCTTGGCCACCGTGCTGCAGCTCAGTTTCAGGGTCTTGGCAATCTTCTTATAGTCTAGGCCATCTTTATGTAGAGCAACAATTCTTTTTTTTTCAGATTCTCAGAGAGTTCTTTGTCATGAGGTGCCATGTCGAACTTCCAGTGACTAGTATGAGAGAGTGAGAGCGATAACACCAAATTTAACACACCTGTTCCCCATTCATACCTGAGACCCTGTAACACTAACGAGTCACATGACACCAGGGAGGGAAAATGGCTAATTGAGCTTAATTTGGACATTTTCACTTAGGGGTGTACTCACTTTTGTTGCCAGTGGTTTAGACATTAATGGCTGTGTGTTGAGTTATTTTGAGGGGACGGAAAATTTACACTGTTACAAGCTGTACACTCACTACTTTACATTGTAGCTAAGTGTCATTTCTTCAGTGTTGTCATATGAAAAGATATAATAAAATTCTTAACAAAAATGTGAGGGTGTACTCACTTTTGTGAGATACTGTATATACACTGTGTGTGTGTGTATATATATATATATATATATATATATATATATATATATATATATATATATTTCCGTCGGAATTCCTAAAAAAACAAAATTTGAGATCTGGATCTTAAATTTTCCGACAACAAAATCCGTTGTCGGAAATTCCGATCGTGTGTACACAATTCCAAGGCACAAAATTCCACGCATGCTCGGAATCAAGCAGAAGATCTGCACTGGCTATCGAGCTTAAAGCGGTGTTCCGGCCGAAATTCTACTTTTTGAATAAAAATACCCCTATAATACACAAGCTTAATGTATTCTAGTAAAGTTAGTCTGTAAACTAAGGTCTGTTTTGTTAGTTTATATCAGTAGTTTGTTATTTTATAAACTTACAGCAGGCCGTGGCCATATTAAGTGTGGGCATCTGAAGCCAGACTGTATTTCTTCCTGGATCTCATCCTTGCAGATCTCGCACATGCTCAGTGCAGCACAAGCAGTGTAATAGGTTTCAGGTCAGGTTTTCATAGCAACGGCAGTTTCAGAGGAAGTTGCGGCCCCTTCCCAGAAGGCATTGCAAACAGGAAATGATGCGATGGGCCGCGGCCAGGGAGGAGGAAGTGAAAAATGAATACAGAAAATATACAGTAGGTGCTGAGAAAAAAAATAAAAAAATATCCAATTTGTTTACAGTGCACAGTTTAGTGAGGGATGCTGAAGAGTTGTAAAAGTGGGTGGAACTCCACTTTAATTTCTCTCGGCTCGTCGTACGTGTTGTACTTCACCGCGTTCTTGACCTTCGGAATTTCCGACAAGATTTGTGTGACCGTGTGTATGCAAGACAAGTTTGAGCCAACATCCGTCAGAAAAAATACATGGATTTTGTTGTCGGAATGTGCGATCGTGTGTATGCGGCATTTGTCTGTAGGGTTCAGTATTGAGTTGGCCAACCCTTTGCAGATATAACAGCTTCAACTCTTCTGAGAAGGCTGTCCACAAGGTTTAGGAGCGTGTCTATGGGAATGTTTGACTATTCTTTCAGAAGCGCATTTATAAGGTCAGGCACTGTCTGCGCAGTCTGCGCTCTAATTCATTCCAAAGTTGTTCTATCAGGTTGAGGTCAGAACTCTGTGCAGGCCAGTCAAGTTCCTCCACCCCAAACTCACTCAACCATGTCTTTATGGACCTTGCTTTGTGCATTGGTCCAAATCACCTGTGTGTAATTAAATCTCAGTATAAATACAGATGTTCTGTAAAACCCTCAGAGGTTTATTAGAGAACAAACAGCATCAGGAAGGCCAAGGAACACACCAGACAGATCAGGGATACTTGTGGAAAAGTTTAAAGCAGGGTTATTAAAAAAATATCCCAAGCTTTCAACATCCCACAGAGCACTGTTCAATCCATCATCTGAAATTGGAAAGAGTATGGCACAACTGCATCCTACCAATCGGCCCATGGTAACTCTGGAGGAGCTGCAGAGATCCATGGCTCAGGTGGGAGAATCTGTTCACAGGACAACTATTAGTCGTGTACTGCACAAATCTGGCCTTTATGGAAGAGTGGCAAGAAGAAAACCATTGTTAAAAGAAAGCCATAAGAAGTCCCGTTTGGATTTTGCGAGAAGCCATATGCGGGACACAGCAAATATGTGGAAAAATGGGCTCTGGTCAAATGAGACCAAAATTGAACTCTTTTGCCTAAAAGCAAAACGCTATGTGCGGCAGAAAACTAACAATGCACATCACCCTGAACACACCATCCCCACCGTGAAACATGGTGGTGGCAGCCTCATGTTGTGGGGATGCACTTCTTCAGCAGGGGCAGGAAAGCTGGTTAGAGTTGATGGGAAGATGATGGATACAGGGCAATCTTAGAAGAAAACCTGTAGTGCCGTGTACACACGAGTGGACTTCTCGTCGGACTGAACTCCGAAGGACTTTTCAACGGAGTTCCTACGGAGTTCCTACGGAGTTCCAACGAAATGGACTTGCTTACACACGATCCCACCAAAGTCCGATCGTTTCAAATGTTATGACGTACGACCAGACTAGAAAAGGAAGTCGAATAGCCAGTAGCCAATAGCTGCCCATGCATCGTTTTCGGTCCGTCAGACTAGCATACAGACAAACGTTTTTTTCGATAGGAATCGAGTCCGTCTGAAAGATTTGAAACATGTTCTATTTCTAAGGTCTGTCAGATTTTTCGACAGAAAGGTCCGATGAAGCCCACACACGATCGGAACGAATTTGTCTGACCTTTTCTGCCGGAAAGTCCGGTCGTTTGTACACGGCATTAGAGTCTGCAAAAGACTTGAGACTGGGGCGGAGGTTCACCTTCCAGCAGGACAACGACCCTAAACCTACAGCCAGAGCTACAATGGAATGGTTTAGATCAAAGCATATTAGAATGGCCCAGTCAAAGTCCAGACCTAAATTCAATTGAGAATCTGTGGCAAGACTTGAAAATTGCTGTTCACAGACGCTCTCTATCCAATCTGACAGAGCTTGAACTATTTTGCGAAGAAGAATGGGCAAACATTTCTCTAGATGTGCAAAGTTGGTAGAGACATACCGAAAAAGACTTATGCCGCGTACACACGAGCGGACTTTACGGCAGACTTTGCCCGGCGGACTGGATTTCGTCGGACAATTCGATGTGTGTGGGCTCCAGCGGACTTTGTTTTCTCAAAAGTTCGACGGAATTAGATTTGAAACTTGTTTTAAATTTATCCGTTGAAATCGAGTCCGGTCGAAAAGTCCGCCGTCTGTATGCTAGTTTGACGGACAAAAAGCCACGCTAGGGCAGCTATTGGCTACTGGCTATGAACTTCCTTGTTTTAGTCCGGTCGTACGTCATCACGTACGAATTCGACGGACTTTGGTAGATTGTGTGTAGGCAAGTCCGTTCATTCACAAAGTCCGTCGGAAAGTACGTCGAAAAGTCCGCCGGGCAAAGTCCGCCGTAATGTCCGCTCGTGTGTACGCGGCATTACATAGTTACATAGTAGGCGAGGTTGAAAAAAGACACAAGTCCATCAAGTCCAACATATGTGTGATTATGTGTCAGTATTACATTGTATACCCCTGTATGTTGCGGTCATTCAGGTGCTTATCTAATAGTTTCTTGAAGCTATCGATGCTCCCCACTGAGACCACCACCTGTGGAAGGGAATTCCACATCCTTGCTGCTCTTACAGTAAAGAACCCTCTACGTAGTTTAAGGTTAAACCTCTTTTCTTCTAATTTTAATGAGTGGCCACGAGTCTTGTTAAACTCTCTTCTGCGAAAAAGTTTTATTTCTATTGTTGGGTCTTTGTATTTGTACGGTATTTGTATATTGAAATCATATCCCCTCTCAAGCGTCTCTTCTCCAGAGAGAATAAGTTCAGTGCTCGCAACCTTTCCTCATAACTAGGGATGAGCCGAACACCCCCCGGTTCCGTTCGCACCAGAACCTGCGAACGGACCAAAAATTCGCACGAACGAATGAATGAATGAATGAATGATTTGTAAAGCGCAGCAAATGCGAACTGAATCGCCTCAAGGCGCTGAGATAGATTCTCTGTTGTCAGCTTGTTAGAAGAGGAAGGTCTTTCGTTTTTTCCTGAAGGCCTGGTGGTTTTCTTCCATGCGGATGTTGGTTGGAAGAGCATTCCATAGTCGGGGTCCTTGGACTGCGAATCTTCGTTCTCCCTTTGCTTTGTAGCGGTATTTGGGAATGATGAGGAGGTTTTGGTTGGCTGATCGAAGACTGCGATTCGGTGTGTAGTGTTTTATTTTCTCCTGGAGATATAGCGGAGCATTTCCTTGTATACATTTGTGGGTGAGGCAGAGGGTCTTGAATGTGATCCGATTCTTCACGGTTAGCCAGTGTAGGCTCTTTAGGGCTGGGGAGATGGATTCCCAGGGTTTTTTTCCTGTTAACAGTCTTGCCGCCGTGTTTTGGATGAGTTGCAAGCGCGCAAGCTGATATTGAGGTAGTCCTACGTAGAGCGAATTTGCGTAGTCGAGTCGGGAATTGATGATTGTTCCCACAACTGCCGCTTTGTCCTCTTCTGGGATGAAGGGGATTAGTCTGCGTAGCTGGCGGAGGAGATGGTGGGATCCGCTCCCCACTGATCCTATTTGTGCATCCATTGTCATTCCTGAGTCAAAAATGACTCCGAGGCTCTTGGCTTTGGTGCTTGGAGAGATGGTCTGTCCGAGGATGGTGGGTGGTGTCCACGGAGTCTTTATTGTGGAATTTTTGTTAGCTTGTAGGAGAAGAAGTTCTGTTTTTGAACCGTTGAGTTTGAGGGAGCTACTGGTCATCCAGTCATCTATTAGAGTGAGGCATTTCTGTAATTGCTGATGAAGGTCTTTTTGTCCGTTGATGCGAAGGTAGAGTTGGGTGTCGTCAGCGTATGAGTGGAAGCATAGATCGGTTTTCCTGATGATATTGAGAAGTTGGCGGATGTAAATGTTGAATAGTATTGGTGACAAGGGTGAGCCTTGAGGGACTCCACAGGAGACTGCCCGGGTTTCCGAGGTGAATGTTCCTAGTTTCACTGTCTGGGAGCGATTCTCTAAGAAGGATGTAAACCATTTTGGAGCAGAATCAGTAGCTCCTGCAACTTCAGCGAGGCGGACAAGTAAAGTATTGTGGTCCACTGTATCGAATGCTGTGCTGAGGTCTAACAGTACCAGGGGACTCGGTTCTCCATCGTCTGCTGCTTCAAGGGCGTCGTCCCATATCTTCAGAAGTGCTGTTTCTGTGCCATGACCTGGGCGAAAGCCTGATTGCAGAGGGTCCAGGAGTTGGTGTGAATCCAGGTGGTGTTGTAGCTGCTGTACTACTGCTTTCTCTATAATCTTGGAGATGGTGTTGAGGCTGGTTATTGGTCTGCGGCAGTTAGGGTCCTTGGGGTCGAGATTGGGTTTCTTTAGCAGGGGTTTGACGATGCCTTGCTTGAGGGAGGTTGGCACAGTCCCTTCTTTGAATGATTGATTTATGAGATGTGTTAGGGTAGGGGCCAAGATATCGGCACATTCTTTAAACAGTTTAGTGGGGATGATGTCGTTAGGTGATGTGCTGTCTCGAAGGCTTCTGATGATGTTTTTAGTCATGTCAGTGGTGATTGGGGACAAAAAGAAATTTGGCGGTTGAGTGAAGTTCGTAACGCTATCCTCTTTTTGCTTTGGTTGAGTGAGGTTGGTTGTTATTTTTTGATGGATTGATTTCCGAATGAAGTCGATTTTGTCGATGAAGAAGTCTAACTCATTACAGAATTCTTGAGTATCGTTTGATGGGGGCTCTAAGCAGGTCGGGTTCATTGACTGAGCAACTATTTTGAAGAGTTCACGTGGGCGGTTTAAGGCGGATGAGATGGTGTCTGAGAAATGTTCTTTTTTTGCTTTGAAGATTGCCTTGTGGTATTTCACAGTGCGTGTTTTGTAGTTAGCATGGTTTTCCTTGGTGGGATTTCTTCTCCATGCTCTCTCAGCTCTTCTACGTTCTTGCTTGAGTAGGGTGAGAGTACTATTAAACCAACTGGAGTTTTTTTTGCGGATAAGTGTTCTGCGTTTTGGCGCCACGGAGTCTGCTGTTTGTAGTAATACATTGTTTAGGAAGTTGAGTGTTTGTTCGGTTGAGAGGTTTGAGTTTAGCAAAAGAATTTTGCTTGATAATGTCGTTTTGAAGAGATCAGAGTGAAGTTTCTTCTGAGATCTATTCCAGTGTGTTGCTGTTGCGTGTTTCTGTTTTTGGAGGATGTCGTTAGTGGTGATTATAAATGTAATAGCATGGTGGTCCGTCCATGGTAGTGGAGTGTTGTGAAGTACTTTGATGTCCATATTCTGTTTGAAGATGAGATCTAAAGTGTGTCCTGACCCATGGGTGGGAGAATTTATCAGTTGTTGAAGGCCAAGTTCTTCCATTTGGTTGACGCAGGCGGTTGTGATGGAGTCTTGGGCAGAATTTGCCCACAGGTTAAAATCCCCAAGTACCAGAAGGTTTTTGGTTTTCAAGGTGTGTATTGAGAAGAATTCAGTGAGCGGCGTAAGGAGATTGGTCTTTGGTCCTGGTGGTCTGTAGCATAGTAGTATGTGAATGGTGTCCTGAGGTGTTGTTTGAAGATGCAGTGAGAGTGTTTCCATGAAAGGCACTGGGTTCTGTAAGTTTGGTTTGGTGAACCCAAGATGTGATTTGAAAATCACTGCTAGGCCTCCTCCTTTTTTTCCGGTTCTATGCTCGGTTAGGATACTGTAGTTCTCAGGCACCAGTTCAGTTAGGATGGTGTTGCAGTCAGGTGTTAGCCAGCTTTCTGTAATGAAGAGGCAATCAATGTTATTTTCGATGACGAAGTCGTGGATTTCCAGCCTGTGCTTGACTGCAGATCTGGTGTTGATCAGGGCGCATGCTAGTTGTTGCGGTTGGATCGGTGTCTCCCTGCATTTCCTGGTTGATTGAGGGTTGGTCCTTAGTAATTGTTCTTTTTTTAGTCTTTTTTGAGTGGCGGTCGGTAAAGTTACGGCAGTGTTTGTCAGCCTGTGGAGGGTGTCTGCTGTGTATTTGAAGTTGCACATGATAAGGAAGACGGCGTTGCTTGTAGGAAGGGTGTTCTGATGGTGGTACTGATGTGGTGGTGATGCACTTGCAGGTGGATGGAGGGGTCCGATGACTACCCACTGCTACTGGAGTGGTGTGGTGACGGGCTGGAGTTGGTACGGAGGTACTTGAGGAGGTGCGGCTACCTACCCCCCTGTCGTTGATCCAGAGGAAGGCGAAAAACCCCTAGCTGCGAGTGCCAATGGTGCAGCAGAGGAAAAAATTCCTTCCTGACCCCCCCAAGGGGCGATCAGGAATCCCTGGATCAACTGCTGACGTACCCCTGTGCTTACCTGAATGGATGGTCCAGCGGACGAAGGGAGGGGGATCTGATGCTACTTACAGGTAGGTGGTGCGGTGGCTGCGTCTACGTTGATTCAAGTTGAGTAGCCTCCGGTGAATAACCATAGCCCCTGCAGTGAGGTCCAGTAGTCGCAGGATGGGTAATTTCAGGTGTGGAGGGGCGGGTGCTCTGTAGGACAATAATGGGAGGGGGCATGGGTAGCTGGCTGCTGGAACTAGGTCGCAGCCGTGGTCTGTCCCACCGAAACTAGCGGCTAGAATGAGGTGGTTAGACCGCGGCTGCGGTGGTGTCCCGGGGGGGGGGGGGCAGGTCAGGTGACTGGAAGGGGGGACCTTGGATTGCGGGTCACTCAGGGGTGATGCGGGTGTCCTGGGATGCTGCACCGGGGTCCTCAGTAGCTGCACCGTAGGCCTGAGTAGGCCTGAGTGTGCCAATATGGCCGCCGGCTGGGCCCGAGCCGCGGCTGGACGGCGATGGGGGTACCAAGATGGCCGCCGGCTAGGCCCAAGCCGCGGGCTGTCCTGCGGTGTTGCCCGGGTCGTCCACAGAAGGTGGGCGGGGGGACCGGTGAGGATGATCGAGCAAGGCAGAGGGGGGGTGGCCCGCCGATCGGGCGACCGGACGGTGGTGGAGGAAGTGATGAGTGCTGCCGGCTAGCAGCCGAAGCTAGGCCGGAGCCACGGAGCTTAGTGAGCGGCCAGCCGGCAGGCTGAAGGAGTAGGTGAGTGCGGATAGGAGGGGAGGGGGTCCCGGTGTATGAAGCGGGGGGGCTGGGCCAGACCGTGGAGTGGCCTGAGCGGCCGGCCGGCTAGCAGAGTGGGTCCGGGTGAGACAGTGGTCGGAGCGGACAAGTGTCCTGAGCGGCCGGGCTGCTGGCTAAGGCGTGAGGATGTAGGGCGGTGGGTGAGTCGGGGAGCAGATAGGGAGGGGGGGCCGGTGAGGGGAGTCAGGGGTAGTCGGGATCCCAGGGATGGGAGGCCAGGTGGCCGAAGCTGCTTCGCAGAGCCGCTGCAACAGAGGTCAGCTCTCCACAGTGTCAGCACTAGACTGACACTGATCTGATCCGCACTGAAGATCAGTCCGCACTGAGGATCGTTAGAACCCCATTGACGTCTATGGGACTCGAACGTTCAAAATCAAAAGTGCTCATTTTAAAGGCTAATTTTCATGGTATTGTCCTAAAAAGGGTTTGGGGACCCGGGTCCTGCCCCAGGAGACATGTATCAATTCAAAAAAAACTTTTAAAAACGTCTGTTTTATCGGGAGCAGTGATTTTAATGATGCTTAAAAAAAAAAAGTGAAATATTCCTTTAAATATCATACCTGGGGGGTATCTATAGTATGCCTGTAAAGTGGCGCGTGTTTCCCGTGCTTAGAACAGTCCCTGCACAAAATGTCATAAAAAAAAGTCATTTAAAACTGCTTGCGGGTTTAATGTAATGTCGGGTCCTGGCAATATGGATGAAAATCAGTGAGACAAGCGGCATAGGTATCCCCCAGTCCATTACCAGGCCCTTTGGGTCTTGTATGGATATTAAGGGGAACCCCGAACCCAAATTAAAAACGGAAAGGTGTGGGGCCACCAGGCCCTATATACTCTGAACAGCAGTATACAGGCGGTGCAAACAAGACAGGGACTGTAGGTTTGTTGTTAAGTAGAATCTGTTTGTAATTTTGAACGGGTACATTTTTAACGTGTTTAGCTCCAGCCAAAAAATCTTTTTTAATCTTTTTGGAAAACATAGGGAAGGGTTATCACCCCTGTGACATTTGTTTTGCTGTCTGTGCTCCTCTTCAGAAGATTTCACCTCACTTTTTGTCCCAATGACAAATGTTTTTTGTGAAACAAGGATTGGTGATAAAGCATAAGTGGAAAGGAGAAATGTTTTTCCCATATTAACTCTTACAGGAGAGAATTTCCCTTCCTAGGGGTAGATTTCATCTCACTTCTTGTTGTCTCCTTCCGTTTGTAAGTAGGAGTCGTTTGTAAGTTGGATGTTTGAAAGTAGGGGCCTGCCCTATATACTCAGCAGAAATTTGGGCCTTAGGTGTTGTTGTGGCAACAACACTGTAAGCCCTCACAGGGCCCTGCTGTGAAATATTAGATCAAGAATTGTAATTACATGCCCCTGTTGAACAGGGCCAGAAAAATTGGGCCTTTGGTGGTGGTGGTGCCACAACACTGTAAGTCCTCACTCGCACTTGGTGGGGGCGCAGAAATGGGCCCTGCTGTCAAATATTAGATCAAGAATTTTAATTACATGCCCCTGTTGAACAAGGGCAGAAAAATTGGGCCTTTGGTGGTGGTGCTGGTGCCACAACACTGTAAGTCCTCACTCGCTCTTGGTGGGTGCAGAAATGGGCCCTGCTATGAAATATTAGATCAAGAATTGTAATTACATGCCCCTCTTGAACAGGGCCAGAAAAATTGGGCCTTTGGTGGTGGTGGTGCCACAACACTGTAAGTCCTCACTCGCACTTGGTGGGGGCGCAGAAATGGGCCCTGCTGTCAAATATTAGATTAGAATTTTAATTACATGCCCCTGTTGAACAGGGGCTGAAAAATTGGGCCTTAGGCACTGGTGCTGGTGCCACAACACTGCGACCCCTCACAGATACTCTAGTTGGAATGCAGAAACGAGCCCTGCTGCAAAGTATTGCATCAAAAACTTGTAATTACACGCCCCTGTTAAACAGGGGCAGAAAAATTTAGGCCTTAGGCACTGGTGCTACAACACTGCAACCCCTCACAGATACTCTAGTTGGAACGCAGGAACGAGCCCTGCTGCAAAGTATTGCATCAAAAATTGTAATTACACGCCCCTGTTTGGGGCTGAAAAATTGGGCCTTAGGCACTGGTGACGGCGCCCAGAACCAAAAATGTTCTTACAAGCTATCAGCGTGATCATTGAGGAGGAAGAGGATAATTACTCAGGATAGTCACTCAGCATCAGCATAGGCAGTCTTTGAAGGGATCTGAGGATTCAAAAAAAATTATTCGGTTACATCAGCATCAGGTGCTTGGTAGCTGGTGGTGATCCAAGACTGATTCATTTTTATGAAGGTTAGTTGATCGACCGAGTCGGTGGACAGACGCACCCTGTGATCGGTTACAAAGCCTCCAGCAGCACTGAATGTGCGTTCCGAAAGAACGCTGGATGCCGGACAGGCCAGTAGCCAATTGCATACTGTGCAAGCTCTGGCCAGTGATCCATCCTCAAGACCCAGTAACCCAGAGGATTTTCGGTGGGAAAGGTGTCCAAGTCAGATCTTGCTCCTTGGTATTCCTGCACCATGTAAAACAGACGCTGGCGATGGTTGCTGGAACCGATCATACCTTGGGGCTGCGGACTAAAAAATTGTCTGAACGCATCGGTCAGGCAGCCACCTTCTCCACCGCTCCTTCTTTGACTGACCGAAGCCACAGCAACACGTTGTCCAGAAACAGGAGTTTGTAACCTCCCAGTCTCTGCACAGACCTTTCTGCAAGGCCTCCCGAAGATGTTTCATCCTCTGCTCCCTCTGCGACGGCAAGATAAGGTCCGCAACCTTACCCTTGTAACGTGGATCAAGGAGGGTTGCCAGCCAGTATTGGTCCTTCTCCTTGATACCACGAATACGAGGATCCTTACGCAGGTTTTGCAGGATCAGGGAGGCCATGCAGCGTAGGTTTGCTAAGGCATTCGGTCTGGAGTCCTCTGGGTCACTAAGGACGACATGGTCCGCAGCCACCTCCTCCCAGCCATGTATAAGTCCATGTGTTTCTTGGGACTGATCCCTTAAAGACTGCTGCTGATGCTGAGTGCCTGGCTCCACATCCATACTGACACAATCCTCCTCCTCCTCTTCCTGTGTGATCGGCGGGCACGCAAGAACACTGTCTGGATAAAGGGGGCCTTGGGAGCTAAGGAAGTCCTCCTCTTCCTGCCTCTGTTCTGCCTCAAGTGCCCTGTCCATTATTCCAGGCAGCGTGTGCTCCAACAGGTGGACAAGGGGGACAGTGTCACTGATGCATGCACTGTCCCTGCTCACCATCCTCGTGGCCTCCTCAAATGGTGACAGGAAGGTGCATGTGTGGGGAAAAAAAACCAAGCTCCCCTGACCCTGTCCTGGTGCCATGGTCTGACTGCCAGATTGCTGTCCTTTTTGGGCACCCCCTCTGTCCGTGCTCACGTTATATGCCTTCATCTAGCTCAGTATCATCATCAGAGCCTTCCAAACGCTGGGCATCCTCCTGGAGCATGTACCCAACACTGTGGTCAAACAGTTCGAGGGACTCCTCAGGAGGACATGGTGGGGCTAGGGAAGGAGTCACTGATGACATTGAGCCGAGGGAAGAGGCCGCTGCTTTTCCAGACAAAGTACCCTGAGCATGGGTGAGAGAGGATGAGGAGGATGAGGACGGCTTGGTCATCCACTCGACCAAGTCTTCTGCATGTTGCGGCTCAACGCGGCCAGCTGCCGAAAAAAAGGCCAAGCGTGTCCCACGGCCACGTGCTGATGAGGATGCACCATCTCCAGGACCAGCACTGTTGCCTCTAGACACAGAGCCTGCTTTCCCTCTTTTATTGGCTTGTGACTGCCTCTCCTTGTTGGCCTTGCAGACATACTAATGGCCTGTAGCTGCACTAAGCTGGGATATATATATATATATATATATATATATATATATATATATATATATATATATATATATATATATATATATGTACTGATACTGCAGCTAGCAAAATCAACTGCCTGCCTGTAGTATGAGAACACCACCAACCTTCTACAGGTAGCTTTAGCTGAACACTGTGCAGAGCTCGCAAAAAAACTAGCTTGTAGCTTATTTAGCTGCCTGCGGTAGTGATAGGATCAGGAAAACACCACCAACCTTCTACAGGTAGCTTTAGCTGAACACTGTGCAGAGCTCGCAAAAAAACTAGCTTGTAGCTTATTTAGCTGCCTGCGGTAGTGATAGGATCAGGAAAACACCACCAACCTTCTACAGGTAGCTTTAGGTGAACACTGTGCAGAGCTCGCCAAAAACTAACTTGTAGCTTATTTAGCTGCCTGCGGTAGTGATAGGATCAGGAAAACACCACCAACCTTCTACAGGTAGCTTTAGGTGAACACTGTGCAGAGCTCGCCAAAAACTAACTTGTAGCTTATTTAGCTGCCTGCGGTAGTGATAGGATCAGGAAAACTCCACCAACCTTTTACAGGTAGCTTTAGGTGAACACTGTGCAGAGCTCGCACTACACTAACTTGTAGCTTATTTAGCTGCCTGCGGTAGTGATAGGATCAGGAAAACACCACCAACCTTCTACAGGTAGCTTTAGGTGAACACTGTGCAGAGCTTGCACTACACTAACTTGTAGCTTATTTAGCTGCCTGCGGTAGTGATAGGATCAGGAAAACACCACCAACCTTCTACAGGTAGCTTTAGCTGAACACTGTGCAGAGCTCGCAAAAAAATAACTTGTAGGTTTAGCTGAACACTGTGAGGAGGACGCACTTCACTAACTTGTAGCATTAGCTGAACACTGTGCAGAGGTCGCACTACACTAACTTGTAGTTTTCGCTGAACACTGTGAGGAGGACACACTACACAAACTTGTAGCTTTAGCTGAACACTGTGAGGAGTACTCACTACCCTAACTTGTAGCTTTAGCTGAACACTGTGCAGAGGTCACACTAATCTAACTTGTAGCTTTAGCTGAACACTGTGAGGAGGACGCACTACCCTAACTTGTAGCTTTAGCTGAACACTGTGCAGAGGTCTCACTACACTAACCTGTAGTTTTAGCTGAACACTGTGAGGAGGATGCACTAACTTGTAGCTTTAGCTGAACACTGTGCAGAGGTCTCACTACACTAACTTGTAGTTTTAGCTGAACACTGTGAGGAGGTCGCACTACACTAACTTGTAGTTTTCGCTGAACACTGTGAGGAGGACACACTACACCAGCTTGTAGCTTTAGCCGAACACTGTGAGGAGGACGCACTACCCTAACTTGTAGCTTTAGCTGAACACTGTGCAGAGGTCACACTAAACTAACTTGTAGCTTTAGCTGAACACTGTGAGGAGGACGCACTACACTAACTTGTAGCTTTAGCTGAACACTGTGCAAAGGTCTCACTACACTAACTTGTAGTTTTAGCTGAACACTGTGAGGAGGACGCATTACACTAACTTGTAGCTTTAGCTGAACACTGTGCAGAGGTCTCACTACACTAACTTGTAGTTTTAGCTGAACACTGTGAGGAGGACGCACTACACTAACTTGCAGCTTTAGCTGAACACTGTGCAGAGGTCACACTAAACTAACTTGTAGCTTTAGCTGAACACTGTGTGGAGGACGCACTACCCTAACTTGTAGCTTTAGCTGAACACTGTGCACTACACTAACTTGTAGTTTTAGCTGAACACTGTGCAGAGGTTACTAACTTGTAGCTTTAACTGAACACTGTGAGGAGGACGCACTACACTAACTGTAAATAGTCTAGCTGCCTGACTGTGGTACTAATAGGATCAAAAGAACACCAGCAATTTTCTTCAGGTAGCTGTAAATACTGTAACAAGACAAGCCTGCCTGTCAGTAGGAAGATAACAGGAACGGATCTAGCTAAACTGAATACAGTTTATATATATATATATATGTACAACACCTGGGTTGCATATATATACACAATACACTGTAAGTGCAGCTAATTCTCTGACTGTCCTGCCTAATCTAGCTAACTCAAATGAAATGACACTGTCTCTCTGTCTCTCTCTCTAAGTACGCCGGAACACACTACACAGGGCCGCCGTGCAGGCGGCCTTATATAGTGTGGGGCGTGTTCTCAACCCCCTGAGCCATAATTGGCCAAAACCACCCTGGCTTTGGCCAATTACAGCTCTCTCTACCGACGGCGCTGTGATTGGCCAAGCATGTGGGTCATAGTGCATGATTGGCCAATCATCAGCCAGCAATGCACTGCGATGCCGCAGTGAATTATGGGCCGTGATGCGCCACACGAATTTGGCGCGAACGGCCCATATCATTCGCAATTCGACGAACAATCGAACAGCCGATGTTTGCGTCGAACATGGGTTCGACTTGAACACGAAGCTCATCTCTACTCATAACTAAGATCCTCCAGATAGAAAAAATGGGAAAGACCCAAAGAAATTCTTCAAGGAGGACAGGCCGGTGAAATGCTACTTATCATTTATTGATTATCCAAGATATATTTATCAATTACAAAAATAGTGAAAGAAGCTACACCTATCTCCAACATATAGTTAAAAAGAGACTTGACGTCTAGATGAGACACAGGTGGCCACCATACCTACAGTGGCTTGCGAAAGTATTCGGCCCCCTTGAACTTTTCAACCTTTTGCCACATTTCAGGCTTCAAACATAAAGATATAAAATTTTTATTTTTTGTGAAGAATCACCAACAAGTGGGACACAATTGTGAAGTGGAACGAAATCTTTTGGTTTTTTGAAACTTTTTTAACTAATAAAAAAATTAAAAGTGGGGCGTGCAAAATTATTTGGCCCCCTTGCGTTAATACTTTGTAGAGCCACCTTTTGCTGCGATTACAGCTGCAAGTCGCTTGGGGTATGTCTTTATCAGTTTTGCACATCGAGAGACTGAAATTCTTGCCCATTCTTCCTTGCAAAACAGCTCGAGCTCAGTGAGGTTGGATGGAGAGCGTTTGTGAACAGCAGTTTTCAGCTCTTTCCACAGATTCTCGATTGGATTCAGGTCTGGACTTTGACTTGGCCATTCTAACACCTGGATACGTTTATTTGTGAACCATTCCTTTGTAGATTTTGCTGTATGTTTGGGATCATTGTCTTGTTGGAAGATAAATCTCCGTCCCAGTTTCAGGTCTTTTGCAGACTCCAACAGGTTTTCATCCAGAATGGTCCTGTATTTGGCTGCATCCATCTTCCCCTCAATTTTAACCATCTTCCCTGTCCCAGCTGAAGAAAAGCAGGCCCAAACCATGATGCTGCCACCACCATGTTTGACAGTGGGGATGGTGTGTTGAGTGTGATGAGCTGTGTTGCTTTTACGCCAAACATATCGTTTTGCATTGTAGCCAAAAAGTTCGATTTTGGTTTCATCGGACCAAAGCACCTTCTTCCACATGTTTGGTGTGTCTCCCAGGTGGCTTGTGGCAAACTTTAGACGAGACTTTTTATGGATATCTTTGAGAAATGGCTTTCTTCTTGCCACTCTTCCATAAAGGCCAGATTTGTGCAGTGTACGACTGATTGTTGTCCTATGGACAGACTCTCCCACCTCAGCTGTAGTTCTCTGCAGTTCATCCAGAGTGATCATGGGCCTCTTGGCTGCATCTCTGATCAGTCTTCTCCTTGTCTGAGCTGAAAGTTTAGAGGGACAGCCAGGTCTTGGTAGATTTGCAGTGGTCTGATACTCCTTCCATTTCAAAATGATCGCTTGCACAGTGCTCCTTGGGATGTTTAAAGCTTGGGAAATCTTTTTGTATCCAAATCCGGCTTTAAACTTCTCCACAACAGTATTACGGACCTGCCTGGTGTGTTCCTTGGTCTTCATGATGCTCTCTGCGCTTTCAACAGAACCCTGAGACTATCACAGAGCAGGTGCATTTATACAGAGACTTGATTACACACAGGTGGATTCTATTTATCACCATCAGTCATTTAGGACAACATTGGATCATTCAGAGATCCTCGCTGAACTTCTGGAGTGAGTTTTCTGCACTGAAAGTAAAGGGGCCGAATAATTTTGCACGCACCACTTTTCAGTTTTTTAATTGCTAAAAAAGTTTAAAATATCCAATAGATTTCGTTCCACTTCACAATTGTATCCCACTTGTTGGTGATTCTTCACAAAAAATTAAAATTTTATATCTTTATGTTTGAAGCCTAAAATGTGGCAAAAGGTTGAAAAGTTCAAGGGGGCCGAATACTTTCGCAAGCCACTGTAGATCATACCTTTCATATCCCTCACAAACACACACACACAGGCAGACTTAGAACCGATCCAAGGATCAGGTTTGTAAATAAAGTCCTTCAAACATTATTAAATACACATAAATGGAAAAGGTTACTTTTCATAAAGAGGTGTTTTAAAATGTTCATTGGAGACATTCAAAAAAAGTTTTTTTTTGAAAAACCAAATGCTTGTGAAGTGTGGAAAATTCCTCGATTATTTGCCGCTATAGATACTGTGTTTCAAAGTCCGTTTCGTAACAATCATACAGGCACTATGGATATGGATCAGAGACTAGTGGCGGGTATACTTCGAGAAGACTTGGCACAAATACAGGACGGAGTATGCTGGTAATACTTCCTTACAGGTAATAGGAATAAGATACAGCTCACCGTTTCTTCTTGTGTGCAGTTAGTCACAGCCTTGGGCATCTAGTCTTAGTATCCATAGTCCATCATCTCAGCAGCTGCAAGAGAAGCCAAGCACGGGATAAGGAGTAAAGATGGTTCCATCCTGGGATGGTTAGAGCTATTTGTAATCCCGAGGTAAGGGGCTTCAGAAACTGCAGAAGCTCACCGAAGGTGACGGACCAGAGCGGTACCGCCGATGATTGTAACGCCAATTTCCAGCTTTCAGTAGATGATGGCGGCTCGAGAAAGGTTGAGGGGGGATCAAGGTAAATGGTGGGGATCACCGTGTCTTCACCACGGACACCGTGATAGCATTGTGCTTACATGTTTCGCTTGACTTCAAGCTTCTTCAGAGCATGCGCAGTTGTTTAGAGTCCTTGTTTAAATAATCAGGTTATTAGGGGGTAATCGATTCCAGAAGAGGACATCCCGTTTGCGCTGCAATCCAATCAAGGTATCATTCACCACCAGTGCAGACACACAGTATCATACAGGGATGATCGGCAGTTTGATATATATATATTTTTTTTTTTTTGGTGAGGACATATACATTAAAAGAAAAACATAGAAATCAAAAGAGAAAATCAAAGGAAAAAACTCAAAGGAAAAAATTCAGCTATTTGAAAGAATAATAATAGTAGGGGTGGACACAGGATATCAACAGGTTACTAAGAAATGTCAGGGTGGTGGTTATATTCAGACATTTACTCCTATGGTCGTAATCCAGAGGTCTGAAGTAATTGTAACATCCACTTCTATATATAAGCTACCTTAGTTCTACTGATGTATCAGCTGTCCATCTCACTTCCATTCATAAATCTAGAATGGTCATATCAGCCACTTTAATACATGGGACGGGACAATTTTACAGAAACACAGCAGTTTTGTACAGGGTTTATTATAGTCCCCCCAACAAATGGAAAAAAGGTAGAAGAGGGGGAGGGGAACAGACGGGTAATTATATGCAGATTATTGCTCTAGAAAGACAGATAAATTACACTCATTGTTCAAGCCTCGGGGTTGCATACTATTTAAAGTAAAGATCCACATTTTCTCTTTTTGGTAAAGTATCCTATCAAAGTCCCCTCTGCGAGGTGGTAAATTAAGTCTGTATATACCTTTACATTTAAGGCCCCTTGGTTCCCCTCCATGTATTTTCAGAAAGTGTAGGGATAGGGGACGGTCATCATCTTTGTTGATGATGCTCTGTACATGTTCGCCAATCCTAATCTTGAGCTGCCTCTTTGTTTTTCCCACATAGATCAGTCCACATGGACAGGTGAGCATGTAGATGGCACGTGTTTTTAGGCAGTTTATAAAGTTGTTAATTTAAAATTGTTTACTACCATCGGAATTGGCGAACGTGTCTGTTTTTTCCACATATTTACAGATGTGGCATCTGCCACATGGGTACATGCCCTTAAGTGGGGGGAGGCTAGTAAGCCAATCCCGTCTCTCGGGTCTGCGATATTCAGAGTGGACCAGGCTGTCTCTAAGGTTGGTAGCTCTCCTTGCTGTAAGTAGGGGCCGGTCACCCACTATGTTCCCAAGAATGGGGGCTTCTGCTAGGATATGCCAATGGCGGCTGAGTACATTTCTAGTCTGTTCCCATTGTGCCCCAAACTTAGTAATGATCCTAATCGGGGCACAGCTGGAACTGCCTGGCTGTCTTTCCTTTGTAGTGTCAGCCAGGAGAGACAACCTATCAGTTTGCAGAGCCCTTTTCTTAGCCTTTCTAAAACACATATGGGAATAACCCCGGTGCCGGAATCTCCCATAAAGATCATGTGTCTCAGTTTTAAACTCCGGTTCCTCCGAACAGTTTCTCCTAGAGCGGAGAAACTACCCTACAGGGATTCCCTGTATAAATGATCTAGGATGGTGACTCGAAGCCAATAATAAGGTGTTTGGTGCCGTCTCTTTTCTAAATGTTTTTGTAGAGAGTCTACCCTCTTTGATCTGAATAGTAAGGTCCAAAAAAGGCAAGGTAGCCGAATCAAAAGAAAAGGTAAGTTTGATGTTCCTGTCATTGTTGTTAAGTCCCTCAATAAAAGAAGTCAATTCAAGGGGTGTACCCCCATATCATGATCACGTCATCAATGTACCTCAGCCACAAGAGACAGTGGCTGAGGTACAGTGATGAGGGATATACACATTCCATTTCCCACAGTCCAAGATGCAGACATGCATAGGCTGGGGCCCAGGGGGCACCCATCGAAGTACCTCTAATTTGCCGATAGTTTTGGCCAAGGAATTAAAAGCAGTTGTGTTTCAACATAAATTGCAGTAGGTCCACAATGAATTCATTTTGTGTGGCTAACAAAGGGAACTTGTGATCCAAGAAATGATGTACTGCCCTCAGACCCCAGTTGTGTGGAATCGATATATAAAGTGACTCAACATCGATTCCCACCAAGATGGCCTCCGATGGCACTTGGACCCTATCTAGTTTCCTAAGTACATCACGTGTATCTTGTACAAATGAGGGGAGTTCACATACCAGATCTTTAATCAGGGCATCAACGAATTTTCCAGCTCTCTCTAGTGAGCCCTTAATTGCCGATACGATTGGCCTCCCCGGGGGTTTTGCGACTGACTTGTGGAGCTTAGGTATGGTATAAAAAGTTGGGATGTTAAATTCGTTGACACTAAGGTATTTGCATTCCTTACGTGTGATGAGGTGTTCCTCTAGGGCCATATTGAGTTTAAAGTTAAGGGTGTTCACAATTTTGGAGAAAGGGTTCAAGGAAAGTCTCTGATATGTGGTTTCATCTTGGAGGAGACACATAGTTATATCATACATACTCAGCGAGAGTAGAACCATGTTGCCCCCTTTGTCGCTACTTTTTATTATGATGTCCTTAGCTTCTTGGAGTTCCTTAAGTGCCTTCCTCTCTGCTTTTGTAAGATTAGCTGGTCCTTTATATTTCCAATCAATCCTGGACAGGTCTTTTTTGACCTGTTCCAGAAATAAGTGGATCTGTTTATGTTTAGAGAGTGGGGGCATTTTAAGGGACTTAATAGTCAATTTCGATGGACGGGGAGATTCGGATGGGGGCTATTAATTTCAGTCTCAAGGTCAAAGTCTTGGTTCTCTTCAAGCAGGGCCACTAGTGCTTCAAGAGATTCACGTTCCTCTTTGCTTTGTTCATCTGTTTCTGTAGTGTATTTTTTTCCCCGTTCTGAGTGCCAGTATCTAAAAATTACCTTCCGCAGAAAGAGACTAATGTCTTTATATACCTCAAACTCACTCATAGTGGCCGTAGGTGAAAAGGACAGCCCCTTCTGTAACAAGGATATATGATACTGGTTCAGGGGAAAATCGGATAAATTAACCACTTTCTTGTCCAGATGTAACTTGTCGATACTGCAGGTATTGCTCGTATCTGCTGTATCTACTAAGTTCTCCGTGACCCTGATCTGAGTTCCCTTTAAGTTCCTTTTACATCTCTCTCTTTTCCTTGGCCTCCGGTGTTGGACTGGACTGATTGTCTAGATTGAGCTGTATTTGATCTATTTCTCCTGTTTCCTCTATGTGACCTGCTTCTGCCTCTGGGTATAGTTGGGTCAAAGATATCCCCGTTTTCCCAGTCTTGTAGATTTTGTTTGAATTTCTCTTGTTTTATTGATTTTAAAGTTTTCTATGTTTTTTCAACTTCTTTTTTAAGGAGGGCATTACTTTTGATAAACACAGGGTCCAACTTATATGGTTCCAATAGCTGAACACTGTTATCTATTTCTTTCCTGATTTCTTCTAATTGTGTTCCTCCTCAACTCAGAAGGTCACGTAGAGAAAACAGGAGAAATAGATCAAATACAGCTCAATCTAGACAATCATCTACTGACAGTGAATTGGAATATCAGGAAAAAACAGTTGCTTTTTTAGAACCAGAGGGGGATACATTAGACAATCAGAGTTCCAGAAAGGGCCAATTAAAAACGCCATCCACCGGCAGATTTCCCCCTCAGTCCAACACCGGAGGCCAAGGAAAAGAGAGAGATGTAAAAGGAACCCAAAGGGAACTCAGATCAGGGTCACGGAGAACTTAGTAGATACAGCAGATACGAGCAATACCTGCAGTATCGACAAGTTACATCTGGACAAGAAAGTGGTTAATTTATCCGATTTTCCCCTGAACCAGTATCATATATCCTTGTTACAGAAGGGGCTGTCCTTTTCACCTACGGCCACTATGAGTGAGTTTGAGGTATATAAAGACATTAGTCTCTTTCTGCGGAAGGTAATTTTTAGATACTGGCACTCAGAACAGGGGAAAAAATACACTGCAGAAACAGATGAACAAAGCAAAGAGGAACGTGAATCTCTTGAAGCACTAGTGGCCCTGCTTGAAGAGAACCAAGACTTTGACCTTGAGACTGAAATTAATAGCCCCCCATCCGAATCTCCCCGTCCATCGAAATTGACTATTAAGTCCCTTAAAATGCCCCCACTCTCTAAACATAAACAGATCCACTTATTTCTGGAACAGGTCAAAAAATACCTGTCCAGGATTGATTGGAAATATAAAGGACCAGATAATCTTACAAAAGCAGAGAGGAAGGCACTTAAGGAACTCTAAGAAGCTAAGGAATTTATAATAAAAATAGCGACAAATGGGGCAACACGGTTCTACTCTGGCAGAGTATGTATGAAGGAGAAACTATGCGTCTCCTCCAAGATGAAACCACATATCAGAGACTTTCCTTGAACCCTTTCTCCAACATTGTGGCCACCCTTAACTTTAAACTCAATATGGCCCTAGAGGAACACCTCATCACACGTAAGGAATGCAAATACCTTAGTGTCAACGAATTTAACATCCCAACTTTTTATATCATACCTAAGCTCCACAAGTCAGTCACAAAACCTCCGGGAAGGCCAATTGTATCGGCAATTAAGGGCCCACTAGAGAGAGTTGAAAACTTCGTTGATGCCCTGATTAAAGATCTGGTACTTGAACTCCCCTCATTTGTACAAGATACAAGTGATGTACTTAGGAAACTAGATAGGGTGCAAGTGCCATTGGAGGCCATCTTGGTGGGAATCAATGTTGAGTCACTTTATACATCGATTCCACACAACTGGGGTCTGAGGGCAGTACATCATTTCTTGGATCACAAGTTCCCTTGTTAGCCACACAAAATGAATTCATTGTGGACCTACTGCAATTTATGTTGGAACACAACTGCTTTCAATTCCTTGGACAAAACTATCGGCAAATTAGAGGTACTTTGATGGGTGCCCCCTGGGCCCCAGCCAATGCATGTCTGCATCTTGGACTGTGGGAAATGGAATGTGTATATCCCTCGTCACTGTACCTCAGCCACTGTCTCTTGTAAAAGTAATAATAACTTAAAGCGCATATACAGCATACAGTAATCAGAATTAATCAGGTTGGCCAGGCATATAGTCCATGGCTAAAGTGTTGGCAGCCCAGGGGTTAATAAGGGTCTGACAGTTCGGAGCATGTAAAGTAGGTTACATGGCTAGAGTGTTGGCAGTCCAGGGGTTAATAAGGATCTGACCGTTCAGAGTATGTGGAGTGGGTTGATGGAGCAGTGGATCTAGGAGGCGGCTGCTGTCCTCAGAGAGCTGGCTCTGTGGTATGCAAGAGAGGGCGAAGAAAGGAAGCGCCACCTGAGTGCAGCATTAGTAGGTACTTTTAATGACACAAAGTAAAAAAACACTTACAAGAGAGACATGAATAAAAAGGCTCATCTGTAGATAGGTAATCCTGGTGAGTTACTCGGGCTCCAGTCTGGATGGTATGTCAGCGGTGTAAGGCTGCAGGGGAAGCTGTTCAGCAGGTGGTTCATCCTGTGGCCATCAGGGGGAAGCTGGGGCTGGCGTGGAGCGCATAGAGGGTGTGCGTGACGTCACGGATCGTTCAGCGGCTTCCGGGTACACTCCAGGGGGAGGGCTCACATCGAGGGAGGATCGAGGGAGGATTCAGGCAGTGGGAGAGCACTGGGTAGGCTGAACGAGGAACTCAACAGGATTACCAATCTACAGATGAGCTTTTTCATTCATGTCTCTCTTGTAAGTGTTTTTTTACTTTGTGTCATTAAAAGTACCTACTAATGCTGCACTCAGGTGGCGCTTCCTTTTCTTCACACCCACTGTCTCTTGTGGCTGAGGTACATTGATGACGTGATCATGATATGGGGGGGTACACCCCTTAAATTGACTTCTTTTATTGAGGGACTTAACAGCAATGACAGGAACATCAAACTTACCTTTTCTTTTGATTCGGCTACCCTGCCTTTTTTGGACTTTACTATTCAGATCAAAGAGGGTAGACTCTCTACAAAAACATTTAGAAAAGAGACGGCAGCAAACACCTTATTATTGTCTTTGAGTCACCATCCTAGATCACTTATACAGGGAATCCCTGTAGGGCAGTTTCTCCGCTCTAGGAGAAACTGTTCGGAGGAACCGGAGTTTAAAACTGAGACACATGAACTTTATGGGAGATTCCGGGACTGGGGTTATTCCCATACGTGTATCAGAAAGGCTAAGAAAAGGGTTCTGCAAACTGATAGGTTGTCTCTCCTGGCTGACACTACAAAGGAGAGACAGCCAGGCAGTTCCAGCTGTGCCCCAATTAGGTTCATTACTAAGTTTGGGGCGCAATGGGAACAGACTAGAAATGTACTCAGCCGTCATTGGCATATCCTAGCAGAGGCCCCCATTCTTGGGAACATAGTGGGTGACCGGCCCCTACTTACAGCAAGGAGAGCTACCAACCTTAGAGACAGCCTGGTCCACTCTGAATATCGCAGACCCGAGAGACGGGATTGGCTTACTAGCCTCCCCCCACTTAAGGGCATGTACCCATGTGGCAGATGCCACATCTGTAAATATGTGGAAAAAAAAGACACGTTCGCCAATTCCGATGGTAGTAAACAATTTTAAATTAACAACTTTATAAACTGCCTAGCAACACGTGTCATCTACATGCTCAACTGCTCATGTGGACTGATCTATGTGGGAAAAACAAAGAGGCAGCTCAAGATTAGGATTGGCGAACATGTACAGAGCATCATCAACAAAGATGATGACCGTCCCCTATCCCTACACTTTCTGAAAATACATGGAGGGGAACCAAGGGGCCTTAAATGTAAAGGTATATACAGACCTAATTTACCACCTCGCAGAGGGGACTTTGATAGGATATTTTACCAAAAAGAGAAAATGTGGTTCTTTACTTTAAATAGTATGCAATCCCGAGGCTTGAACAATGAGTGTAATTTATCTGTCTTTCTAGAGCAATAATCTGCATATAATTACCCGTCTGTTCCCCTCCCCCTCTTCTACCTTTTTTCCATTTGTTGGGGGGACTATAATAAACCCTGTACAAAACTGCTGTGTTTCTGTAAAACTGTCCCATTCCATGTATTAAAGTGGCTGATATGACCATTCTAGATTTATGAATGGAAGTGAGATGGACAGCTGATACATCAGTAGAGCAAAGGTAGCTTATATATAGAAGTGTTTTTTACAATTACTTCAGACCTCTGGATTACGATCATAGGAGTAAATGTCTGAATATCACCACCACCCTGACATTTCTTAGTAACCTGTTGATATCCTGTGTCCACCCCTACTATTATTATTCTTTCAAATAGCTGAATTTTTTCCTTTGAGTTTTTTCCTTTGATTTTCTCTTTTGATTTCTATGTTTTTCTTTTGATGTATATGTCCTCACCAAAAAATAGATATATACCAAACTGCCGATCGTCCCTGTATGATACTGTGTGTCTGCACTGGTGGTGAATGATACCTTGATTGGATTGCAGCGCAAACGGGATGTCCTCTTCTGGAATCGATTACCACCTAATTACCTGATTATTTAAACAAGGACTCTAAACAACTGCGCATGCTCTGAAGAAGCTTGAAGTCAAGCGAAACATGTAAGCACAATGCTATCACGGTGTCCGTGATGATCCCCACCATTTACCTTGATCCCCCCTCAACCTTCCTCGAGCCGCCATCATCTACTGAAAGCTGGAAATTGGCGTTACAATCATCGGCGGTACTGCTCCGGTCCGTCACCTTCGGTGAGCTTCTGCAGTTTCCGAAGCCCCTTACCTCGGGATTACAAATAGCTCTAACCATCCCAGGATGGAACCATCTTTACTCCTTATCCCGTGCTTGGCTTCTCTTGCAGCTGCTGAGATGATGGACTACGGATACTAAGACTAGATGCCCAAGGCTGTGACTAACTGCACACAAGAAGAAACGGTGAGCTGTATCTTATTCCTATTACCTGTAAGGAAGTATTACCAGCATACTCCATCCTGTATTTGTGCCAAGTCTTCTCGAGGTATACCCACCCCTAGTCTCTGATCCATATCCATAGTGCCTGTATGATTGTTACGAAACGGACTTTGAAACACAGTATCTATAGCGGAAAATAATCTAGGAATTTTCCACACTTCACAAGCATTTTGTTTTTCCAAAAAAAAACTTTTTTTGAATGTCCTCAATGAACATTTTAAAATATCTCTTTATGAAAAGTAACCTTTTCCATTTATATGTATTTAATAATGTTTGAAGGACTTTATTTACAAACCTGATCCTTGGATCGGTTCTAAGTCTGCCTGTGTGTGTGTGTTTGTGAAAGGTGTGATCTAGGTACGGTGGCCACCTGTGTCTCATCTAGACGTCAAGTCTCTTTTTAACTATGTGTTGGAGATAGGTGTAGCTTTTTTCACTATTTTTGTAATTGATAAATATATCTTGGATAATCAATAAATCATAAGTAGCATTTCCCCGGCCTGTCCTCCTTGAAGAATTTCTTTGGGTCTTTCCCATTTTTTCTATATGCTAATATGTAATATTCAGAGGACAACCACCCCTAGAGGTCTCCAGTAGATCCATTGGATACCTCAGGCTGATGGTGGAATCGGATCCTTATAAACGGGTGAGGCTGGTCCTGGCTTAATTTTTCACCCTATGGGACCCGAGCTAACTTTGGATGAGCCCTATGTCCTTTTCCTTTTTCTGTTATAAGATCCTCCAGACCCTTTATTAGCTTTGTTGCCCTTCTTTGTACTCGCTCCATTTCCAGTACATCCTTCCTGAGGACTGGACAGTGCCCAGAACTGGACAGCATACTCTAGGTGCGGCCGGACCAGAGTCTTGTAGAGCGGAAGAATTATAGTTTCATCATTGGAGTTGATCCCTTTTTTAATGCATGCCAATATTCTGTTTGCTTTGTTAGCAGCAGCTTGGCATTGCATGCCATTGCTGAGCCTATCATCTACTAGGACCCCCAGGTCCTTTTCCATCCTAGAATCCCCTCAGAGGGTCTCCCCCCAGTGTATAGATTGTATTCATATTTTTGCCACCCAAATGCATTATTTTACATTTTTCAACATTGAACCTCATCTGCCATGTAGTTGCCCACCCCATTAATTTGTTCAGATCTTTTTGCAAGGTTTCCACATCCTATGGAGAAGTTATTGCCCTGTTTAGCTTAGTATCGTCTGCAAATACAGAGATTGAACCATTTATCCCATCCTCCAGGTCGTTTATGAACAAATTAAATAGGATTGGTCCCAGCACAGAACCCTGGGGAACCCCACTACCCACCCCTGACCATTCAGAGTACTCCCCATTTATCACCACCCTCTGAACTCGCCCTTGTAGCCAGTTTTCAATCCATGTAATCACCATATGGTCCATGCCAACGGACCTTATTTTGTACAGTAAACGTTTATGGGGAACTGTGTCAAATGCTTTTGCAAAATCCAGATACACCACGTCTACGGGCCTTCCTTTATCTAGATGGCAACTCACCTCCTCATAGAAGGTTAGTAGATTGGTTTGGCAAGAACGATTCTTCATGAATCCATGCTGATTACTGCTAATGATACCGTTCTCATTACTAAAATCTTGTATATAGTCCCTTATCATCCCCTCCAAGAGTTTACATACTATTGATGTTAGGCTAACTGGTCTGTAATTCCCAGGGATGTATTTTGGGCCCTTTTTAAATATTGGTGCTTTATTGGCTTTTTTCCAATCAGCTGGTACCATTCCAGTCAGTAGACTGTCTGTAAAAATTAGGAACAATGGTCTGGCAATCACTTGACTGAGTTACCTAAGTACCCTCGGAAGCAAGCCATCTGGTCCCGGTGATTTATTAATGTTAAGTTTCTCAAGTCTAATTTTAATTCTGTCCTCGGTTAACCATGGAGGTGCTTCCTCTGTTGTGTCATAAGGATAAACACTGCAGTTTTGGTTACTGAAGCCCCCCGATTTACTCGTGAAGACTGAGGAGAAGAATAAATTCAATACCTTCGCCATCTCCCCATCCTGTGTAACCAGATGCCCTTCCTCATTCTTTATGGGGCCAATATGGTCTGTCCTCCCTTTTTTACTGTTTACATACCTAAAGAATTTCTTGGGTTTTTTTTTGCTCTCCTCCGCTATGTGTCTTTCATGTTCTATCGTAGCCGTCCTAATTGCACCCTTACATTTCAAGTTGCATTTTTTTTAAAGTCTGAATGCTGAGGATGGTCCCTCAACCTTGTATTTTTTGAAGGCCTTCTCCTTTGCTTTTATATGCATTTTTACATTGGAGTTAAGCCATCCAGGACTTTTGTTCGCTCTTTTAAATTTATTACCCAATGGGATACATTGGCTAATGCCCTTATTTAATATACTCTTAAAGCAAACCCATCTCTCCTCCGTATTCTTTGTTCCTAATATTTTATCCCAATCTATGCCTTTTAGCAAGGTTTGTAGTTTAGGGAAGTTGGCTCTTTTGAAATTCAGTGTCTTTGTATTCCCTTTATGTTTCCTATTTGTGTGATTAATACTGAAACGAATTGACCTGTGATCGCTGTTACCTAAATTGCCTTGTATTTCCACATCCGTGATCAGGTCTGTATTGTTGGTAATCAGTAGATCCAGTAATGTTTTATTTCTAGTTGGTGTGTCTACCATCTGACCCATAAAATTGTCCTGCAAGACATTAAGGAACTGGCGAGCCTTAAATGAATGCGCGGTTCCCTCCGCCCAGTCTATGTCTGGATAATTAAAATCCCCCATTATGATAACACTTCCCATCCTTGCTGCTAATCCAAATTGCGATAGGAAATCTGTCTCCACTTCTTCCCTCAGGTTAGGGGGCCTATAGCATACTCCCAGTATTATTTTCCCCTTAGCTTCATCCCTTTGGAGCTCTACCCATAAGGATTCACTTGTACATTATTCTTGATATATAGGCATACCCCTCCCCCTTTTTTACCCTCTCTATCCTTGTGGTAAAGGGTATACCCTTGAATGTTTGCCAGCCAATCATGAGAGCTGTTGAACCAGGTCTCTGAAATTCCCACAAAATCCAAATCCTCCTCGTACAACAGAATCTCTAGTTCACCCATCTTGTCCGCCATGCTCCTGGCATTGGTGAACATGCCATATAGTTTAGACCGGTCGCATATTGTCCTCGTATTGGGTGTTTCGAGATTGCAACTAGGACTTGCTACTATACTTACCTTGTGTTTTTGTGCTTTGGTCAACCTACCACTAATGCACCAATACTACCCTCTGGAATATCTTCCAAGCTGACTATCTCTACCTCTGGACCCTCCCCCCCATCGCCTAGTTTAAAAACCCCTCTAACTTTTTGGCCATCTTCATTCCCAGCAGATCTGCACCCTCCTCATTTAGGTGCAGTCCATCCCTTCTATAGTACCGGTTATCGACTGAGAAGTCGGCCCAGTCCTCCAGGAACCCAAACCCATCCTTACTACACCAGCTCTTCAGCCACTTGTTTACTTCCCTAATCTCCCTCTGCCTTTCTGGTATGGCTCGATGTACCGGTAGTATTCCTGAGAATACTACCTTGGAGGTCCTTTTCCTTAATTTAGCTCCTAAGTCCCTAAAATCGTTCTTTAGGACACTCCATCTGCCTCTGACTTTGTCATTGGTGCCAACGTGCACCATGACAGCTGGGTCTTCCCCATCCCCTCCCAGTAATCTGTCCACAAGATCTGTGATGTGCCGAACCAGAGCACCCGGTAGACAACATACTGTTCGGCACTTCAGGTCTTGGTTACAGATTGCCCTCTCTGTCCTTCTAAGAATTGAGTCCCCTACCACCAGAATCTGTCTTTCCTTTCCCTTCGCTGTCCCCCCACTCTCACTGGAGGAGTTCTTCCCCTGGCAGCTAGGAGAGTCCCTCAGCTCCAGCAATGCTGGTCCCTGACCGGTTTCACCAATGTCACTCAATGGAGCGTACTTATTGGGATGCTCCAGTCCTGGATCGGCCTCCCTGGCACTTCCCCCTCTACCCTTCCTGACTGTCATCCATCTACTCTTTGCTAGTGCCTGCACCTCTTTGTCTCCACCCGCCTCTGTGCTGGCCCCTGCCGGAACCTGCCGTGTACGTTCCTGGCTCTCCTTTAGTATGGAGAGACTTCTCAGTGCTGACAGTTGCTTCCCCAGATTCAGAACCTGGGCTTCCAGGGAAACAATGTGCTTACATTTTGCACAGCAGTATTCGCCCTCGATCGGATGATCAAGGAACGCATACATGCAGCAAGATGTACAAAGAGTCACCTCTCCACACCCGCCGGGCATCATATCTATTAAATTTAGTGAGGATTGGGGATTATACCATGTCCAAATTACCTAACAGCTAGCTTCCTGGCACTAATACTCAAGACAATACACAGGTACACAACAAGACAATACACAGGTACTCACAGACTTACGTGCACTCGCAGAACAGTTGTAAACCTACGTGCACTCGCAGACCAGTTGCAGACCTACGTGCACTTGCAGACCTACGTGCACTCGCAGACCTACGTGCACTCCCAGACCTACGTTCACTCGCAGGCCACTCGCAGACCTACGTGCACTCGCAGATCTACGTGCACTCGCAGGCCACTCGCAGCTGTGATTGCAGCGAAAGGTGGTTCTACAAAGTATTGACTCAGGGCATATATAATATAAATGTACACCACACTTTTTACATATGTATTTTTTAAAAAAAATGAAAACCATTTATCATTTTCCTGCCACTTCATAATTATGTGCCACTTTGTGTTGTTCTATCACATAAAAGCCAAATAAAATACATTTAAGTTTTTGTTTGTAACATGACAAAATGTGGAAAATTTCAAGGGGTATGAATACTTTTTCAAGTAACTGTAGACATATTATGTACATATATCTATATATACCTATATCGATATATATATATATATATATATATATATATATATATATATATATATATATATATATGTGTGTAAATAATATGTCTATACCATGTTTACATTAAGGATAACAAAGAATGTATTTAAAAAAATCATATTATCATCAGTGAAAGTACCCACTGATTAATCTGATTATTTATAGGTTATGAGTTCAATTAAAACAGGCCAAGTGTTTCCAAGTAATTACGGGTTAAAAAGCAGTAGCCACCAAATCATTTTGCTAGTCATTATTTTATCTTTCAGTGCCTCAGGAAGCAGAAATTTCATTTCAAGCTTCAAGGAACAGCGTACTCCAAGCAGTAATAATGTATCATTAATGGGAAGCCCACCAGCCAAGCTGCATTTGTAGCCAGGGAACACACTCTGCCTAGAGCCCACACATAACTTCTACACAGAAAAGATGTGTCTGGAATGAATGAAGATAATTCTTGGAATAATCCCATGGTATACAATCTTGATTTTCTATTAATCAAGAGTGTTAATTGGAACCCGCAGTGAGTCACATACACAGCACATTATAAAGCTGCATCAGTCAACAGCCAGCTGGTAAATAAATGGTGATAAGAAGTAATCATTAATTTTCCAACAGTCTGTTTTCAGCTCTGGTGCCCACTTTGTCATATCATAGCCCCCATGGTGTTATGTGGTGCATATAAAATGGTATGGGTAGGAAGACATCCTTCGTAGTGTTTACAATCTTAGGATAACATCCTGCTATTATCAGTGCTGTGGCTATTTGCAGCAAATATCTATTCTGGTAAAACAAATCTGCCAACTAAAAAAAAAGACTTTTGTAAGCAAAAAAAAGTTCAAAATATGAGAACTTTAATATATTTCATCACAATAGCTGTATCGTTTAAAATGAACAAAAAGGTATAATCTCCTAGAAAATGGTTTGGCGTGCAGCAGATCAAGTGGCGGGTACCCTTCGTGCGGAGCGCACTCATCAATGCCCGGGACCAGGTGAAGACTGTGGTCATGTGAAAAGTGTAATATTAAGGCAGTTGCCCGACTTAGAGATAAGCTTTCACTGTGTGCAGTAATAAAGTGCAGAGTTTCTCTAAAAAGTGACTTGTCCCATGTCAATACACACTGTAACTTGTATATTTACATTAGGAGGGACGTGTTCAGCCTGCGACCACTCCACCAGTCCAGCGTACCCCTATTACATCACTCCCAGTAACAGAATGGGGTCCCGCTGAACACCTAGTGTGGACCACATGCATGCTCTCAGTTAACTCTTTCCTTTCTGTACCTTGTGACCAGGCCATAGTTCTCCATAGCATGGGTGTGGGAGCCAGAACATCAACCCAATCGCTACCGGAGGAACTGACACCTTATCAGATACCATGTTTAACGACTGGTTGCTTGTAGCTTGTTCTTTCACTTGGTTACCCATGGCAACCACACTCCTCTTCTTTGTCTTGCCAAGTTAACTTTTTTTGTAGTAGTGTTACTTTATACCCCATAGTGCAATTACAGACCCAAGTTCTTTGGAATACACCAGAACCAGCATGCACCCCTTGAATAACTTCAGACCAGGCTTAAAAAGGTTAAAGTGATTATAAATGAAATATTTTTTTAAATAAAAAATAACAAACATGTTATACTTACCTGCTCTGTGCAGTGGTTTTGCACAGAGCAGCCCCAATCCTCTTATTTTTGGGTCCCCACCGAAACTCCTGGATCCTCCCCCTTGCTATGGGGGCACTCAAGCAGGCTTGCTCCTGAGCCATGCTCTGTGCGTCCATTCACACACAGAGCATAACTCAGCCCCACCCTCTCCTTATTGGCTCAATGGTTGTGATTAACAGCAGCAGGAGATAATGGCTTACGCTACTGTGTGAGCCAATGAGGAGAGAGAGACCTGAGAGAGATGCTGCTCTCATGCACATCACTGGATAGAGATGGGGCTCAAATAAGTATGGGGGGGCTGGACCAGGAAAGGTTTTTTACCCTAATGCATAAAATGCATTAAGGTAAAACATGTTGAGCCTTTAAATGTAACTTTTACTGTAAAAATGCAGCATGGCAATATAACATGAACAACGTCCTGTCCCTGATCCTATCTAACATAATGTAGTAGCGCAGGCATTCCTCTGTGAAAGTCGATATAGGCAAAGTCCATGGTTTGGATTCTGTCCGTGATTCCCAGTTCCTTCAGCACCACACTTGCGCGCGCAAGTACGTTTCACCTACTGTATACCCACATTCTTATCTTCAGTGCTCTTGGTCTTAGCTGTCCCTCTTTTAATATAACAGATGGGCCTGCCAAAGCCAAAAGCCCAGGAACTGAGCTAATAAAGTTTAACCCTTTCCCCAGCGTGGGCTGGCTACTGGATAACTAATTACATACACATTTCAACCATTATGGTGGTCCAAGAGAGGAAGGGACTGGATGTCTCAGAGCACTATAATGATTAACATTTAGGTATTATCCCCTAAATTATCCCCTAAACAATGGTTTGGAACAGAGGCAATCTGCTGCCATTAAAGGCTGTATGATCACTATGGCGCTCTAAGACATGCAGGGACTGGAGTCAGCTGCCCCTTTCAACCGAAATTCACTTTGTGTTACAAATAGGAAGCACCTGCTGTAATGAGTATAATGGTAGTGGGGCATTGTCATCAGGGCAGACAGTGAGGAAAAATCTCAAAAAGGAATACAGAGAGCAAAAAAATAAATAAAAATAAAACTGTTTTTGCAAAGTAGGGTAAAGCAGTGGGTATACACTTTGAATTTTTTTTTTTTTTTTGCTCAACCAGAAGGTTGACTGCTGAAACTCGCATATTCCTGTATCCACAGAAGTAATGTAGATGCAGGGACCTCTCCCTCTGCGCTATTGTATTCTGACAATGGGCACCCCCACCACCACCACCAGAATACACTGATCAGCATTGCCGCCATTGGCTGCACGCCTAATTGAATGCTGGCTTTGAGCTTCTGTTGAACTGAGAGGGGTACGCACAGATCAAAATGTGGTCAGTTTCTGCTGCACCAGCCGAATTTTGATACGTGTATACTAAGCTTAAGACTAGAACCCCTATCTGCTTTTTATTGTTGTCTGTGTCCCTGTTGCAGATTTTCCCCTCACTTCTCTCCAACAAAAACACAAAGTAAGAGGCGCCTCTGGGTGTAGAAATAGTACAAGGTTTTAATATAGATAATTCATAGGCAACTCACATATTTGTGGTTAAAATGAGCATGGTCCCAACATGGGGGTATCATCAATTCAGTCAGTCCATATCTGTCTTTTATTGCTCCAACAACGGATCTAGCCATGCATTTTAATCCAATCCACATGGGGCACTGGACATGCTGCATTGGGCACAGGCAGGTCACGCTGCATTGGGCACGGGCAGGTCACGCTGCATTGGGCACTGGACACACTGCATTGGGCACGTGCCCAATACAGCCTCACCTGTGCCCAATGCAGCCTCACCTGTGCCCAATGCAGCCTCACCTGTGCCCAATACTGCCTCACCTGTGCCCAATGCAGCGTGACCTGCCTGTGCCCAATGCAGCATGTCCAGTGTCCCATGCAGCTTCACCTGTACCCAATGTGGCCTGCCTGTTCCCAATGCAGCGTGGCCTGCCCGTGCCCAATACAGCCTCACCTGTGCCCAATGCAGCCTCACCTGTGCCCAATGCAGCCTCCTCACCTGTGCCCAATGTAGCCTCACCTGTACCCAATACTGCCTCACCTGTGCCCAATGCAGCCTCTCCTGTGCCCAATACAGCGTGACCTGTGCCCAATGCAGCCTCACCTGTGCCCAATGCAGCGTGACCCGTGCACAATGCAGACTCACCTGTGCAGGGAAAGAGGCGCCAGTGGCGGAACTACCGGGGAGGATAAGGAATGCATACTGCAGCCCTCAAATGGATGGCGAGCGGCGAGCATGGGGCTGCCTCAGAGTGGGGGGGACGAGCACCACCCGCACGGTCCCCCAGCCAGGGAAAGTGAGGAGAGGAAGAGACGAGCTGTCCGTACGAGCAGAGAGCTGTAATAGCTTTCATTTGAATTTCCTGTGTTCCCGGGGCTCACCGTCACATAGCCCCACCTCTTGGCCTGGCGCCTTTGATGACGTCACATGTCCCGCATTGGACTGGTGTTCTGTCTATCAAAGGCGCCGGGCCAAGAGGTGGGGCTATGTGACAGTGAGCCCCGGGAACACAGGAAATTCTAATGAAAGCTATTACAGCGGACCATCTCGCTCTCTGCTCGTAGACAGCTCGCTTTGGCGGTAGTTCCGCTACTGAGGGTCTGGTATGGATTTTGGGGGGCCTACGCCATTTTTTTAAAATTATGGCGTGGGGGTCCCCTCCAATTCCATACTAGACCTAAGGGCTTGTTATGGACCTGGGGGGGGGGGGCCGACACAACTTTTTTTTAGCCGGTTATTCTTTTTTTTACATTCAGCAGGGAAGCCCTTTGACGGCTGGTTGTTAAGGACGTGGCAGCCGCCTTCCCGGACCCCTCCTTAGCAACCCATTATATACAGTGACTGTACAGCTAAAAAAAAAAACACAAATCGCACAATCGCAGAATGTAAATCGTGGCAAAATCGCATCACAATCGCAATAAAAATGCGGTACTTGCCTTTTGGATGCGGGTCCATTGAAGTCTATTACATGCAAAACGCTGCACTTTGCGTGGGGAAAAAGGACCCGAACCCTTTGCAAAAACACAGAGGCACAAAAATGCATTGATGTGAACATGTTCCATAGGAACCCATATTAAAAAATTTCCCTGCATTTCTGCAAAATGCATCAAAAAATGCATTGGTGTGAATCGAGCCTTAGAAACCCAATGCATTTCCAAATTTTGATGGGTTCATTCATTTTTATCACAAATGCAATTTTGAAACCTGGGTACTTATTTACCAACTTTCATTGACATTAATAAAAATTAGCTTTGCTTGATTTCACTGACTTTTCAATTTACTTCTATCATGGTTTTTGGGCTACTTTATGAAACAACAATTTCTTATGCCGCGTACACACGAGCGGACTTTACAGCGGACTTTGCCCGGCGGACTGGATTTCGTCGGACAATTCGATCGTGTGTGGGCTCCAGCGGACTTTGTTTGCTCAAAAGTTGGACGGACTTAGATTTGAAACTTGTTTAAAATTTATCCGACGGACTCTTCTTTCTAGCGGACAAACCGATCGTCTGTGTGCTAGTCCGACGAACTCAAACTGACGCATGCTCTGAAGCAATTACAAGACGGAAGCGCTCGGTCTGGTAAAACTAGCCTTCGTCTTGAAGCTAGCACATTCCTCTTCTGTGATCTTTTAATACAGCCTTTTTTTAGGATTGATAATGCGAGAGGAATGAAATTGTTTTTCTGCTTTATATTCACACAGAGTTCTCACAAACTACTTTCTTCATGATTTATCCTCCTGCCATGACTAATATAATATTTTGTAAAAGCCAGATCTCCATAAATTATAAAAATTAAAATAGATTTTGGACTCATTTTTTTTTTTATTTTTTATTTCAACACTTATCTATTTTACAATGTGTGTTAAATGATAACCACATTTTTTGTGTGTATTTTCAAGTTACCACAATTAACATTCATATTTTGTGTTGTTTTAATGAACCTTAATGAGGTTGTTGTCCCTTGTTCATTAGACATAGGGGGGTGTATTTAACAAAGGCAAAATCATTTTTCACTACAAGTGCTAATTCTACATTGAATTCCACAGAAAGAGCATTTTGAAGTGCCTTCGCTGTGGATCCGAGGGGCACATGCAAGGAAGCCCAAAAAAAATGCAAAAATGTTTTATTTAACATGATTTTCTGAATAAATCAGCAGAGCTTCCCCAAATTTCAGCTCTTCCCCTCAGATTTACAGCGACTGCACTTCCAACAAGTGCACTTGCTGTGCAATTTCTCAAGTGAACTTTTCACTAGTACTTTTCACTTGATATTCTAAATGATTTAGCCTTTTGTCAAAAACACACATAGGGGTTGATTTACTAAAGGGAAAAAGATTGTGCACTTTGTAAAGTGCAGTTGCCCTCTGCAAGAGCAGTTGCTCCCAAGCTTTATTAAATGTGAAGCAGCTCTGCTGACTTCCATCATCCAATCATGTGCAAGCAAAAATGCTTTTTTTATAATTTTCCTTGCACAGGATTGGGTACTCTTTGCTAGGGATGAGCCGAACACCCCCCGCACCAGAACCTGCGAACGGACCGAAAGTTCGCACGAACGTTAGAACCCCATTGACGTCTATGGGACTCGAACGTTCAAAATCAAAAGTGCTCATTTTAAAGGCTAATTTGCATGGTATTGTCCTAAAAAGGGTTTGGGGACCCGGGTCCTACCCCAGGGGACATGTATCAATGCAAAACAAACTTTTAAAAACGGCCGTTTTTTCGGGAGCAGTGATTTTAATGATGCTTAAAGTAAAAAAAAAAAAAGTGAAATATTCCTTTAAATATCATACCTGGGGGGTGTCTATAGTATGCCTGTAAAGTGACGCGTGTTTCCCGTGTTTAGAACAGTCCCTGCACCAAATGTCATTTTCAAAGGAAAAAATCTCATTTAAAACTGCTTGCGGGTTTAATGTAATGTCGGGTCATGGCAATATGGATGAAAATCAGTGAGACAAACGGCATGGGTACCCCCCAGTCCATTACCAGGCCCTTTGGGTCTTGTATGGATATTCAGGGGAACCCCGCACCCAAATTAAAATAAGGAAAGGTGTGGGGCCACCAGGCCCTATATACTCTGAACAGCAGTATACAGGCGGTGCAAACAAGACAGGGACTTTGTTGTTAAGTAGAATCTCTTTGTAATTTTGAACGGGTACATTTTTAACGTGTTTAGCTCCAGCCAAAAAATCTTTTTTAAGCTTTTTGGAAAACATAGGGAAGGGTTATCACCCCTGTGACATTTGTTTTGCTGTCTTTCCTCCTCTTCAGAAGATTTCACCTCACTTTTTGTCCCAATGAAAAATGTTTTTTGAAAATTTGGGTTTTTTTGTGGAACAAGGATTGGAAAGCATCAGTGGAAAGGAGAAATTGTTTTCCCATATTAACTCTTACAGGAGAGAATTTCCCTTCCTAGGGGTAGATTTCATCTCACTTCCTGTTGTCTCCTTCCGTTTGCAAGTAGGAGTCGTTTGTAAGTTAGATGTTTGAAAGTAGGGTCCTGCCCTATATACTCATCAGAAATTTGGGCCTTAGGTGTTGCTGTGGCCACAACACTGTAAGCCCTCACAGGGCCCTGCTGTGAAATATTAGATCAAGAATTGTAATTACATGCCCCTGTTGAACAGGAGTTGAAAAATTAGGCCTTAGGCACTGGTGCTGGTGCCACAACACTGCAACCCCTCACAGACACTCTAGTTGGAACGCAGGAACGAGCCCTGCTGCAAAGTATTGCATCAAAAATTGTAATTACACGCCCCTGTTAAACAAGGGCTGAAAAATTGGGCCTTAGGCACTGGTGCTGGTGCCACAACACTGCAACCCCTCACAGACACTCTAGTTGGAAGGCAGGAACGAGCCCTGCTGCAAAGTATTGCATCAAAAATTGTAATTACACGCCCCTGTTAGACAGGGGCAGAAAAATTGGGCCTTAGGCACTGGTGCTGGTGCCACAACACTGCAACCCCTCACAGACACTCTAGTTGGAACGCAGGAACGAGCCCTGCTGCAAAGTATTGCATCAAAAATAGTAATTACACGCCCCTGTTAGACAGGGGCAGAAAAATTGGGCCTTAGGCACTGGTGCTGGTGCCACAACACTGCAACCCCTCACAGACACTCTAGTTGGAATGCAGGAACGAGCCCTGCTGCAAAGTATTACATCAAAAATTGTAATTACACGCCCCTGTTAAACAGGGGCTGAAAAATTGTGCCTTAGGCACTGGTGCTGGCGCCCAGAACCAAAAATGTTCTTACAAGCTATCAGCGTGATGATTGAGGAGGAAGAGGATAATTACTCAGGGATAGTCACTCAGCATCAGCATAGGCAGTCTTTGAAGGGATCTGAGATTTCAAAAAAAATTATTCGGTTACATCAGCATCAGGTGCTTGCTAGCTGGTGGTAATCCAAGACTGATTCACTTTTATGAAGGTCAGTCGATCGACCGAGTCGGTGGACAGACGCACCCTGTGATCGGTTACCACGCCTCCAGCAGTACTGAATGTGCGTTCCGAAAGAACGCTGGATGCAGGACAGGCCAGTAGCTCAATTGCATACTGTGCAAGCTCTGGCCAGTGATCCATCCTCAAGACCCAGTAACCCAGAGGATTTTCGGTGGGAAAGGTGTCCAAGTCTGATCTTGCCCCTAGGTATTCCTGCACCATGTAAAACAGACGCTGGCGATGGTTGCTGGAACCGATCATACCTTGGGGCTGCGGACCAAAAAATTGTCTGAACGCATCGGTCAGACGGCCACCTTCTCCACCGCTCCTTCTTTGACTGACCGAAGCCTCAGCAACACGTTGTCCAGAAACAGGAGTTTGTAACCTCCCAGTCTCTGGGAACGCGTTGCACAGACCTTTCTGCAAGGCCTCCCGAAGATGTTTCATCCTCTGCTCCCTCTGCGATGGCAAGATAAGGTCCGCAACCTTACCCTTGTAACGTGGATCAAGGAGGGTTGCCAGCCAGTATTGGTCCTTCTCCTTGATACCACGAATACGAGGATCCTTACGCAGGCTTTGCAGGATCAGGGAGGCCATGCAGCGTAGGTTTGCTGAGGCATTCGGTCCGGAGTCCTCTGGGTCACTAAGGACGACAACGTCCGCAGCCACCTCCTCCCAGCCACGTACAAGTCCATGTGTTTCTTGGGACTGATCCCTTAAAGACTGCTGCTGATGCTGAATGCCAGGCTCCACCTCCATACTGACACAATCTTCCTCCTCCTCCTCCTCCTCATCCTCTTCCTGTGTGATCGGCGGGCACGCAGGAACACTGTCTGGATAAAGGGGGCCTTGAGAGCTAAGGAAGTCCTCCTCTTCCTGCCTCTGTTCTGCCTCAAGTGCCCTGTCCATTATTCCATGCAGCATGTGCTCCAACAGGTGGACAAGGGGGACAGTGTCACTGATGCATGCACTGTCACTGCTCACCATCCTCGTGGCCTCCTCGAATGGTGACAGGACAGTGCATGCATCCCTGATCATGGCCCACTGGCGTGGGGAAAAAAAACCAAGCTCCCCTGACCCTGTCCTGGTGCCATAGTCGCACAGGTACTCATTGATGGCCCTCTGCTGCGTGTGCAGCCGCTGCAGCATGGCCAACGTTGAGTTCCACCTGGTGGGCATGTCACAGATTAGGCGGTTCTTGGGCAGGTTAAACTCCTTTTGGAGGTCCGTCAGCCAAGCACTGGCATTATATGACCAGCGGAAATGCACACAGACTTTCCTGGCCTGCCTCAGGACATCCTGTAAGCCCGGGTACCTGCCCAAGAACCGCTGCACCACCAAGTTAAGGACGTGAGCCAAACAGGGCACATGGGTCATTTGTCCCTGTCGGAGGGCAGAGAGGAGGTTGGTGCCATTGTCGCAAACCACCATTCCTGCCTTAAGTTGGCGTGGCGTCAACCACCTCTAAACCTGCCCCTGCAGAGCTGACAGAACCTCTGCCCCAGTGTGGCTCCTGTCCCCCAAGCACACCAGCTCAAGCACCGCATGGCATCTTTTGGCCTGCGTACTTGCGTAGCCCCTTGAATGACTACGGAGCACCGCTGGTTCCGAGGAAGAGGCCATGGAGGAAGAAGAAGAGGAGGGGGTGGAGGAGAGAGGTGTGTCACAATCATTAGCATTTTGGAGGCGTGGTGGCGGAACAACCTCCAACACTACTGCACCTTGTCCTGCATCCTTCCCAGCTGCCAGCAGAGTCACCCATTGCGCCGTGAAACTTAGGTAACGTCCCTGTCCATGCCTGCTGGACCATGAGTCAGCGGTAATATGCACCTTACCGCTGACCGCCCTGTCCAGCGAGGCATGGACATTGCCTTCCACATGCCGGTAGAGAGCCGGAATCGCCTTCCGTGAGAAAAAGTGGCGTTTGGGTACCTGCCACTGAGGAACCGCACATTCCACAAACTCACGGAAGGGGGCAGAGTCTACCAACTGAAAAGGCAGCAGTTGAAGTGCTAGCAATTTTGCCAAGCTAGCATTCAACCGCTGGGCATGTGGATGGCTGGGAGCAAACTTCTTTCAGCGGTGCAGCAGCTGGGGCAGGGAAATTTGCCTGGTACAATCTGACGTCGGTGTACCAAAAGCAGATTGCCCATAAGTACTTGGCTGTGACACACCTAATTCTACACCTTCATTCCTCTCAGTGCAGGTCTCAGAGAGGACTGGAGGTCTAGTGGGGTTGGAAATCTCAGCTGATGAGGAGCAAGGAGAGGTCCTCTTTGTTCTTTGGTGTGGGTCTTTTAGATACGCTTGCCAACCAACTGCATGGCAGGTCAACATATGTCTGGTCAAGCATGTGGTACCCAAGCGGGAGATGTTTTGGCCACGTGAGATACGCTTGAGACATATGTTGCAAATAGCAGCAGTGCAATCTGATGCACTCGTCTCAAAAAAGGCCCACACCAAAGAACTTTTTGAATAACGCGCAGAGACTGCAGCGCCCTGCACATGTGGAGCTTTGGGGTGTGATGCAGTCAATGTGCTGCCCTTAGGCTGGCCCCTGGAGGGCATCCTGCCTCGTTGGTGATGTGCCGCCTCCTCCTCCTCCTCCTCCTCCTCTCTCCTATCAGGCACCCACGTTGAGTCAGTGACCTCATCATCCCCTCCCTCCTCATCACTGGAGCAAACCTGGCAGTATGCTGCAGCAGGGGCAGCATGACTGCCAGATTGCTGTCCTTCTTGGGCACCCCCTCTGTCCGTGCTCATGTTACTGCCTTCATCGAGCTCAGTATCATCATCAATAGGGATGAGCCGAACACCCCCCTGTTCGGTTCGCACCAGAACATGCGAACAGGAAAAAAGTTCGTTCGAACACGCGAACACCGTTAAAGTCTATGGGACACGAACATGAATAATCAAAAGTGCTAATTTTAAAGGCTTATATGCAAGTTATTGTCATTAAAAGTGTTTGGGGACCTGGGTCCTGCCCCAGGGGACATGGATCAATGCAAAAAAAAGTTTTAAAAACGGCCGTTTTTTCAGGAGCAGTGATTTTAATAATGCTTAAAGTCAAACAATAAAAGTGTAATATCCCTTTAAATTTCGTACCTGGGGGGTGTCTATAGTATGCCTGTAAAGGGGCGCATGTTTCCCGTGTTTAGAACAGTCTGACAGCAAAATGACATTTTGAAGGAAAAAACACATTTAAAACTACTCGCGGCTATTGCATTGCCGACAATACACATAGAAGTTCATTGATAAAAACGGCATGGGAATTCCCCACAGGGAAACCCCGAACCAAAATTAAAAAAAAAAAATTATGTGGGAGTCCCCCTAAATTCCATACCAGGCCCTTCAGGTCTGGTATGGATATTAAGGGGAACCCCAACCAAAATTAAAAAAAAAAAAGACGTGGGGTTCCCCCTAAATTCCATACCAGACCCTTCAGGTCTGGTATGGATTTTAAGGGGAACCCCGCGCCAAAAAAAACCAAAAAAACGGCGTGGGGTCCCCCCAAAAATCCATACCAGACCCTTATCCGAGCACGCAACCTGGCAGGCCGCAGGAAAAGAGGGGGGGATGAGAGTGCGGCCCCCCCCCCTCCTGAACCGTACCAGGCCACATGCCCTCAACATTGGGAGGGTGCTTTGGGGTAGCCCCCCAAAACACCTTGTCCCCATGTTGATGAAGACAAGGGCCTCATCCCCACAACCCTGGCCGGTGGTTGTGGGGGTCTGCGGGCGGGGGGCTTATCGGAATCTGGAAGCCCCCTTTAACAAGGGGACCCCCAGATCCCGGCCCCCCCCCTGTGTGAAATGGTAAGGGGGTACTTACCCCTACCATTTCACTAAAAAACTGTCAAAAATGTTAAAAATGACAAGAGACAGTTTTTGACAATTCCTTTATTTAAATGCTTCTTCTTTCTTCCTTCATCTTCTTCTGGTTCTTCTGGCTCTTCTGGTTCTTCCTCCGGCGTTCTCATCCAGCATCTCCTCCGCGGCGTCTTCTATCTTCTTCTCCTCGGGCCGCTCCGCACCCATGGCATTGGGGGGGAGGCTCCCGCTCTTCTCTTCATCTTCTTCATCATCTTCTTCATCTTCTTCTTCTTCTTCATCTCTTCTTCCTTCTTCATTTCTTCTTCGGGCCGCTCCGCATCCATGCATGGAGGGAGGCTCCCGCTGTGTGACGGCGTCTCTTCGTCTGACGGTTCTTAAATAACGGGGGGCGGGGCCACCCGGTGACCCCGCCCCCCTCTGACGCACGGGACATGACGGGACTTCCCTGTGACGTCACGGGGAATGCCACAGGGAAGTCCCGTCATGTCCCGTGCGTCAGAGGGGGGCGGGGTCACCGGGTGGCCCCGCCCCCCGTTATTTAAGAACCGTCAGACGAAGAGATGCCGTCACACAGCGGGAGCCTCCCTCCATGCATGGATGCGGAGCGGCCCGAAGAAGAAATGAAGAAGGAAGAAGAGATGAAGAAGAAGAAGAAGATGAAGAAGATGATGAAGAAGATGAAGAGAAGAGCGGGAGCCTCCCCCCCAATGCCATGGGTGCGGAGCGGCCCGAGGAGAAGAAGATAGAAGACGCCGCGGAGGAGATGCTGGACGAGAACGCCGGAGGAAGAACCAGAAGAGCCAGAAGAACCAGAAGAAGATGAAGGAAGAAAGAAGAAGCATTTAAATAAAGGAATTGTCAAAAACTGTCTCTTGTCATTTTTAACATTTTTGACAGTTTTTTAGTGAAATGGTAGGGGTAAGTACCCCCTTACCATTTCACACAGGGGGGGGGGCCGGGATCTGGGGGTCCCCTTGTTAAAGGGGGCTTCCAGATTCCGATAAGCCCCCCGCCCGCAGACCCCCACAACCACCGGCCAGGGTTGTGGGGATGAGGCCCTTGTCTTCATCAACATGGGGACAAGGTGTTTTGGGGGGCTACCCCAAAGCACCCTCCCAATGTTGAGGGCATGTGGCCTGGTACGGTTCAGGAGGGGGGGGGGCGCACTCTCGTCCCCCCCTCTTTTCCTGCGGCCTGCCAGGTTGCGTGCTCGGATAAGGGTCTGGTATGGATTTTTGGGGGGACCCCACGCCGTTTTTTTGGGTTTTTTTGGCGCGGGGTTCCCCTTAAAATCCATACCAGACCTGAAGGGTCTGGTATGGAATTTAGGGGGAACCCCACGTCTTTTTTTTTTTTAATTTTGGCTGGGGTTCCCCTTAATATCCATACCAGACCTGAAGGGCCTGGTATGGAATTTAGGGGGACTCCCACATAATTTTTTTTTTGTAATTTTGGTTCGGGGTTTCCCTGTGGGGAATTCCCATGCCGTTTTTATCAATGAACTTCTATGTGTATTGACGGCAATGCAATAGCCGCGGGTAGTTTTAAATGTGTTTTTTTCTTCAAAATGTCATTTTGCTGTCAGACTGTTCTAAACACAGGAAACATGCGCCCCTTTACAGGCATACTATAGACACCCCCCAGGTACGAAATTTAAAGGGATATTACACTTTTATTGTTTGACTTTAAGCATTATTAAAATCACTGCTCCTGAAAAAACGGCCGTTTTTAAAACTTTTTTTTGCATTGATCCATGTCCCCTGGGGCAGCACCCAGGTCCCCAAACACTTTTTATGACAATAACTTGCATATAAGCCTTTAAAATTTGCACTTTTGATTTCTCCCATAGACTTTTAAAGGGTGTTCCGCGGCATTCGAATTTGCCGCGAACACCCCAAATTGTTCGCTGTTCGGCGAACTTGCGAACAGCCAATGTTCGAGTAGAACATGAGTTCGACTCGAACTCGAAGCTCATCCCTAATCATCAGAGCCTTCCAAACGCTGGGCATCCTCCTGGAGCATGAACCCAACACTGTGGTCAAACAGTTCGAGGGACTCCTCAGGAGGACATGGTGGAGCTAGGGAAGGAGTCACTGATGACATTGAGCCGAGGGAAGAGGCCGCTGCTTGCCAGACAAAGCACCCTTGGCATGGGTGAGAGAGGATGAGGAGGATGAGGACGGCTTGGTCATCCACTCGACCAAGTCTTCCGCATGTTGCGGCTCAACGCGGCCAGCTGCCGAAAAAAAGGCCAAGCCTGTCCCATGGCCACGTGCTGATGAGGATGCACCGTCTCCACGACCAGCACTAGACACAGAGCCTGCTTGCCCTCTCTTATTGGCTTGTGACTGTCTGCCAGACATACTAATGGCCTGTAGCTGCACTAAGCTGGGATATATATATATATATATATGTACTGATACTGCAGCTAGCAAAATCAACTGCCTGCCTGTAGTATGAGAACACCACCAACCTTCTACAGGTAGCTTTAGCTGAACACTGTGAGGTGGACGCACCCCACTAACTTGTAGGTTTAGCTGAACACTGTGAGCAGGACGCACTGCACTAAATGTAAATAGTCTAGCTGCCTGACCGTGGTACTAATAGGATCAAAAGAACACCAGTAATTTTCTTCAGGTAGCTTTATATACTGTAACAAGACAAGCCTGCCTGTCAGTAGGAAGATAACAGGAACGGATCTAGCTGAACACTGTGAGCAGGACGCACTGCACTAAATGTAAATAGTCTAGCTGCCTGACCGTGGTACTAATAGGATCAAAAGAACACCAGTAATTTTCTTCAGGTAGCTTTATATACTGTAACAAGACAAGCCTGCCTGTCAGTAGGAAGATAACAGGAACGGATCTAGCTGAACACTGTGAGCAGGACGCACTGTACTAAATGTAAATAGTCTAGCTGCCTGACCGTGGTACTAATAGGATCAAAAGAACACCAGTAATTTTCTTCAGGTAGCTTTATATACTGTAACAAGACAAGCCTGCCTGTCAGTAGGAAGATAACAGGAACGGATCTAGCTGAACACTGTGAGCAGGACGCACTGCACTAAATGTAAATAGTCTAGCTGCCTGACCGTGGTACTAATAGGATCAAAAGAACACCAGTAATTTTCTTCAGGTAGCTTTATATACTGTAACAAGACAAGCCTGCCTGTCAGTAGGAAGATAACAGGAACGGATCTAGCTGAACACTGTGAGCAGGACGCACTGCACTAAATGTAAATAGTCTAGCTGCCTGACCGTGGTACTAATAGGATCAAAAGAACACCAGTAATTTTCTTCAGGTAGCTTTATATACTGTAACAAGACAAGCCTGCCTGTCAGTAGGAAGATAACAGGAACGGATCTAGCTGAACACTGTGAGCAGGACGCACTGTACTAAATGTAAATAGTCTAGCTGCCTGACCGTGGTACTAATAGGATCAAAAGAACACCAGTAATTTTCTTCAGGTAGCTTTATATACTGTAACAAGACAAGCCTGCCTGTCAGTAGGAAGATAACAGGAACGGATCTAGCTGAACACTGTGAGCAGGACGCACTGTACTAAATGTAAATAGTCTAGCTGCCTGACCGTGGTACTAATAGGATCAAAAGAACACCAGTAATTTTCTTTAGGTAGCTGTAAATACTGTAACAAGACAAGCCTGCCTGTCAGTAGGAAGATAACAGGAACGGATCTAGCTGAACACTGTGAGCAGGACGCACTGCACCAAATGTAAATAGTCTAGAAGATAACAGGAACAGATCTAGCTAAACTGAATACAGTGTATATATATATATGCAACACCTGGGATGCATATATATATATACACAATACACTTTAAGTGCAGCTAACTGACTGACTGTCCTGCCTAATCTAGCTAACTCAAATGAAATGGCACTGTCTCTCTCTCTCTCTAAGCACACCGGAACACACTGCACAGGGCCGCCGTGCAGGCGGCCTTATATAGTGTGGGGCATGCGTGTCCCATGGCCACGTGCTGATGAGGATGCACCGTCTCCACGACCAGCACTAGACACAGAGCCTGCTTGCCCTCTCTTATTGGCTTGTGACTGTCTGCCTCTCCTTCTTGGCCTTCCAGACATACTAATGGCCTGTAGCTGCACTAAGCTGGGATATATATATATATATATATATATATATATATATATATATATATATATATATATATATATGTACTGATACTGCAGCTAGCAAAATCAACTGCCTGCCTGTAGTATGAGAACACCACCAACCTTCTACAGGTAGCTTTAGCTGAACACTGTGAGGTGGACGCACCCCACTAACTTGTAGGTTTACGAAACAGGGGAATAGCTAGGAGGGAGGTTGGGACTTTAAATGAAGCATGTGACAGCAAAAGGGTAATAGGATGAACATAGAGGAATTTATTGACATAGTATTCAAACATACGCATTGTAACCGTAGAGTACATACAGTCAACCAATACATGCACAGATAAATAGGTAAAAAATGTATAATTAGATAAGATATAGCATACATTGTAATGTTCGTACAATTGATAGATGGATAACAAGGTACAAAGTTAAAACACGTTACAGAATGATGAATCAGGATACCACATTCATAAATTCCCTAGTGCACCACAAGCAATTTGGGTAACATAGATATTAAAACGATAATGCCTGCTGGACCTAAGGCCTCATTGGACCTGTGGGGGGAGTAAATAGGATAAAACTGATGGGGATTAGTAAGACGATAGAACACGGCAATTGGTGGCTCAACGCGTTTCGTGGCTTCCCTGCCACTCGTCAGGAGCAAGCACGTGTAATTCTAAAAAATATAAGAATGGAATGAGCAAAAGGAGGAAAGAAAAATAAAAAACAAAAAACAATAAGGGGGGGGGCGTGGTATACGTCCCCCGCTGCTGGTATGGGGACATACTCACTACGAGACTAGGCACTGATAGGTAGGTGGCGGGACCCCATGTGCCATCCCAGTAGGCCCAACCGGGAGCCGAGGCGGGGAGCCCCACAGCGACGAAAACGGGCGCCAACCAGGGCGGGCACGGGGACCGAGGGTACCTGGAAAAGAGGAGGATAGTGAGGGTAAGTGAAGACAGTAGTGAGGGAAGGGAGGTAGGGAAAGAACCCCGCAGCCATAGTGTGGGAAATCAAAGGGAGCCAGTGAGGACAGGGATGGGAGGCAGGAGGAGTGGGTGGGGCGTGGAGGACAAGTAGGACAACCAGTGCAGTGACAGCCGGAGGGGGGGAAGTGGGGGGTGTACCTGAGGAGGAGGATTAGGACCCCGGAGGGGGAAGAGTTCCCAATGGTGAGAGGTCAGATGTGTGGAAGGCCTCGAATGCCCCGGACCGTCCCGGAGAGCGCCCATATAACGCCGTCGCGGGGCCGCCCACCAACGTCACGCCGTGTGGCGGGGGGAGGGGCGCCGCAAGTCGGACAGCTGTCCGGCAACGGCACAGATCCTCCCCCATAGCCCACGAGTGTGGATACAACACTGCGCATGACGGCGCCAAGGACGCCGCAAGTACAGTGCGGTGCGTGACGTCGACGCACAGTAACCGGCGTCCAACCCCCCAGAGGAAAACCTGGGGGAGGAAGGAGACCAGCCAGGTGCGTCGCGGCTCCCGGGAGGGAAAACGGGACCAGACGACCATGCAACCCGCCAGCACACACCAACAGTGGCACAGCCCCATAGGGATCAGCCTCAATCTGTATGCGATGCATTGAATATAGGGTTATAAAAATATAAAAAGTAAAAAATGGAAAAATACAAGGAATGCACCAGTAAAAATTAAACAAATGAAAAATGAGTTGGAAGGATACATTAATTAATAGAAACCAGGGGAGGTATCACAAAGGTCATTAAGGGCAGTTTGGATAAAGAATTGAGGCTAAATAGAGCAATGGCACATGCTTCCATCCCTATGCATATATACAAGGCAAAAAAGGGGGGGTTTTTAGGGACTTTGAGGAAATCATGACCTGGTAAGGTCACCCATTTCCATCCCTAGGGACTTTATATGAAACCATGACCTGGTAAGATCATGCGTTTCCATCCCAATTTAAATCACGAAACAGGGGAATAGCTAGGAGGGAGGTTGGGACTTTAAATGAAGCATGTGACAGCAAAAGGGTAATAGGATGAACATAGAGGAATTTATTGACATAGTATTCAAACATACGCATTGTAACCGTAGAGTACATACAGTCAACCAATACATGCACAGATAAATAGGTAAAAAATGTATAATTAGATAAGATATAGCATACATTGTAATGTTCGTACAATTGATAGATGGATAACAAGGTACAAAGTTAAAACACGTTACAGAATGATGAATCAGGATACCACATTCATAAATTCCCTAGTGCACCACAAGCAATTTGGGTAACATAGATATTAAAACGATAATGCCTGCTGGACCTAAGGCCTCATTGGACCTGTGGGGGGAGTAAATAGGATAAAACTGATGGGGATTAGTAAGACGATAGAACACGGCAATTGGTGGCTCAACGCGTTTCGTGGCTTCCCTGCCACTCGTCAGGAGCAAGCACGTGTAATTCTAAAAAATATAAGAATGGAATGAGCAAAAGGAGGAAAGAAAAATAAAAAACAAAAAACAATAAGGGGGGGGGCGTGGTATACGTCCCCCGCTGCTGGTATGGGGACATACTCACTACGAGACTAGGCACTGATAGGTAGGTGGCGGGACCCCATGTGCCATCCCAGTAGGCCCAACCGGGAGCCGAGGCGGGGAGCCCCACAGCGACGAAAACGGGCGCCAACCAGGGCGGGCACGGGGACCGAGGGTACCTGGAAAAGAGGAGGATAGTGAGGGTAAGTGAAGACAGTAGTGAGGGAAGGGAGGTAGGGAAAGAACCCCGCAGCCATAGTGTGGGAAATCAAAGGGAGCCAGTGAGGACAGGGATGGGAGGCAGGAGGAGTGGGTGGGGCGTGGAGGACAAGTAGGACAACCAGTGCAGTGACAGCCGGGGGGGGGAAGTGGGGGGTGTACCTGAGGAGGAGGATTAGGACCCCGGAGGGGGAAGAGTTCCCAATGGTGAGAGGTCAGATGTGTGGAAGGCCTCGAATGCCCCGGACCGTCCCGGAGAGCGCCCATATAACGCCGTCGCGGGGCCGCCCACCAACGTCACGCCGTGTGGCGGGGGGAGGGGCGCCGCAAGTCGGACAGCTGTCCGGCAACGGCACAGATCCTCCCCCATAGCCCACGAGTGTGGATACAACACTGCGCATGACGGCGCCAAGGACGCCGCAAGTACAGTGCGGTGCGTGACGTCGACGCACAGTAACCGGCGTCCAACCCCCCAGAGGAAAACCTGGGGGAGGAAGGAGACCAGCCAGGTGCGTCGCGGCTCCCGGGAGGGAAAACGGGACCAGACGACCATGCAACCCGCCAGCACACACCAACAGTGGCACAGCCCCATAGGGATCAGCCTCAATCTGTATGCGATGCATTGAATATAGGGTTATAAAAATATAAAAAGTAAAAAATGGAAAAATACAAGGAATGCACCAGTAAAAATTAAACAAATGAAAAATGAGTTGGAAGGATACATTAATTAATAGAAACCAGGGGAGGTATCACAAAGGTCATTAAGGGCAGTTTGGATAAAGAATTGAGGCTAAATAGAGCAATGGCACATGCTTCCATCCCTATGCATATATACAAGGCAAAAAAGGGGGGGTTTTTAGGGACTTTGAGGAAATCATGACCTGGTAAGGTCACCCATTTCCATCCCTAGGGACTTTATATGAAACCATGACCTGGTAAGATCATGCGTTTCCATCCCAATTTAAATCACGAAACAGGGGAATAGCTAGGAGGGAGGTTGGGACTTTAAATGAAGCATGTGACAGCAAAAGGGTAATAGGATGAACATAGAGGAATTTATTGACATAGTATTCAAACATACGCATTGTAACCGTAGAGTACATACAGTCAACCAATACATGCACAGATAAATAGGTAAAAAATGTATAATTAGATAAGATATAGCATACATTGTAATGTTCGTACAATTGATAGATGGATAACAAGGTACAAAGTTAAAACACGTTACAGAATGATGAATCAGGATACCACATTCATAAATTCCCTAGTGCACCACAAGCAATTTGGGTAACATAGATATTAAAACGATAATGCCTGCTGGACCTAAGGCCTCATTGGACCTGTGGGGGGAGTAAATAGGATAAAACTGATGGGGATTAGTAAGACGATAGAACACGGCAATTGGTGGCTCAACGCGTTTCGTGGCTTCCCTGCCACTCGTCAGGAGCAAGCACGTGTAATTCTAAAAAATATAAGAATGGAATGAGCAAAAGGAGGAAAGAAAAATAAAAAACAAAAAACAATAAGGGGGGGGCGTGGTATACGTCCCCCGCTGCTGGTATGGGGACATACTCACTACGAGACTAGGCACTGATAGGTAGGTGGCGGGACCCCATGTGCCATCCCAGTAGGCCCAACCGGGAGCCGAGGCGGGGAGCCCCACAGCGACGAAAACGGGCGCCAACCAGGGCGGGCACGGGGACCGAGGGTACCTGGAAAAGAGGAGGATAGTGAGGGTAAGTGAAGACAGTAGTGAGGGAAGGGAGGTAGGGAAAGAACCCCGCAGCCATAGTGTGGGAAATCAAAGGGAGCCAGTGAGGACAGGGATGGGAGGCAGGAGGAGTGGGTGGGGCGTGGAGGACAAGTAGGACAACCAGTGCAGTGACAGCCGGGGGGGGGAAGTGGGGGGTGTACCTGAGGAGGAGGATTAGGACCCCGGAGGGGGAAGAGTTCCCAATGGTGAGAGGTCAGATGTGTGGAAGGCCTCGAATGCCCCGGACCGTCCCGGAGAGCGCCCATATAACGCCGTCGCGGGGCCGCCCACCAACGTCACGCCGTGTGGCGGGGGGAGGGGCGCCGCAAGTCGGACAGCTGTCCGGCAACGGCACAGATCCTCCCCCATAGCCCACGAGTGTGGATACTCGTGGGCTATGGGGGAGGATCTGTGCCGTTGCCGGACAGCTGTCCGACTTGCGGCGCCCCTCCCCCCGCCACACGGCGTGACGTTGGTGGGCGGCCCCGCGACGGCGTTATATGGGCGCTCTCCGGGACGGTCCGGGGCATTCGAGGCCTTCCACACATCTGACCTCTCACCATTGGGAACTCTTCCCCCTCCGGGGTCCTAATCCTCCTCCTCAGGTACACCCCCCACTTCCCCCCCCCGGCTGTCACTGCACTGGTTGTCCTACTTGTCCTCCACGCCCCACCCACTCCTCCTGCCTCCCATCCCTGTCCTCACTGGCTCCCTTTGATTTCCCACACTATGGCTGCGGGGTTCTTTCCCTACCTCCCTTCCCTCACTACTGTCTTCACTTACCCTCACTATCCTCCTCTTTTCCAGGTACCCTCGGTCCCCGTGCCCGCCCTGGTTGGCGCCCGTTTTCGTCGCTGTGGGGCTCCCCGCCTCGGCTCCCGGTTGGGCCTACTGGGATGGCACATGGGGTCCCGCCACCTACCTATCAGTGCCTAGTCTCGTAGTGAGTATGTCCCCATACCAGCAGCGGGGGACGTATACCACGCCCCCCCCCTTATTGTTTTTTGTTTTTTATTTTTCTTTCCTCCTTTTGCTCATTCCATTCTTATATTTTTTAGAATTACACGTGCTTGCTCCTGACGAGTGGCAGGGAAGCCACGAAACGCGTTGAGCCACCAATTGCCGTGTTCTATCGTCTTACTAATCCCCATCAGTTTTATCCTATTTACTCCCCCCACAGGTCCAATGAGGCCTTAGGTCCAGCAGGCATTATCGTTTTAATATCTATGTTACCCAAATTGCTTGTGGTGCACTAGGGAATTTATGAATGTGGTATCCTGATTCATCATTCTGTAACGTGTTTTAACTTTGTACCTTGTTATCCATCTATCAATTGTACGAACATTACAATGTATGCTATATCTTATCTAATTATACATTTTTTACCTATTTATCTGTGCATGTATTGGTTGACTGTATGTACTCTACGGTTACAATGCGTATGTTTGAATACTATGTCAATAAATTCCTCTATGTTCATCCTATTACCCTTTTGCTGTCACATGCTTCATTTAAAGTCCCAACCTCCCTCCTAGCTATTCCCCTGTTTCGTGATTTAAATTGGGATGGAAACGCATGATCTTACCAGGTCATGGTTTCATATAAAGTCCCTAGGGATGGAAATGGGTGACCTTACCAGGTCATGATTTCCTCAAAGTCCCTAAAAACCCCCCCTTTTTTGCCTTGTATATATGCATAGGGATGGAAGCATGTGCCATTGCTCTATTTAGCCTCAATTCTTTATCCAAACTGCCCTTAATGACCTTTGTGATACCTCCCCTGGTTTCTATTAATTAATGTATCCTTCCAACTCATTTTTCATTTGTTTAATTTTTACTGGTGCATTCCTTGTATTTTTCCATTTTTTACTTTTTATATTTTTATAACCCTATATTCAATGCATCGCATACAGATTGAGGCTGATCCCTATGGGGCTGTGCCACTGTTGGTGTGTGCTGGCGGGTTGCATGGTCGTCTGGTCCCGTTTTCCCTCCCGGGAGCCGCGACGCACCTGGCTGGTCTCCTTCCTCCCCCAGGTTTTCCTCTGGGGGGTTGGACGCCGGTTACTGTGCGTCGACGTCACGCACCGCACTGTACTTGCGGCGTCCTTGGCGCCGTCATGCGCAGTGTTGTATCCACACTCGTGGGCTATGGGGGAGGATCTGTGCCGTTGCCGGACAGCTGTCCGACTTGCAGCGCCCCTCCCCCCGCCACACGGCGTGACGTTGGTGGGCGGCCCCGCGACGGCGTTATATGGGCGCTCTCCGGGACGGTCCGGGGCATTCGAGGCCTTCCACACATCTGACCTCTCACCATGGGAACTCTTCCCCCTCCGGGGTCCTAATCCTCCTCCTCAGGTACACCCCCCACTTCCCCCCCCGGCTGTCACTGCACTGGTTGTCCTACTTGTCCTCCACGCCCCACCCACTCCTCCTGCCTCCCATCCCTGTCCTCACTGGCTCCCTTTGATTTCCCACACTATGGCTGCGGGGTTCTTTCCCTACCTCCCTTCCCTCACTACTGTCTTCACTTACCCTCACTATCCTCCTCTTTTCCAGGTACCCTCGGTCCCCGTGCCCGCCCTGGTTGGCGCCCGTTTTCGTCGCTGTGGGGCTCCCCGCCTCGGCTCCCGGTTGGGCCTACTGGGATGGCACATGGGGTCCCGCCACCTACCTATCAGTGCCTAGTCTCGTAGTGAGTATGTCCCCATACCAGCAGCGGGGGACGTATACCACGCCCCCCCCCTTATTGTTTTTTGTTTTTTATTTTTCTTTCCTCCTTTTGCTCATTCCATTCTTATATTTTTTAGAATTACACGTGCTTGCTCCTGACGAGTGGCAGGGAAGCCACGAAACGCGTTGAGCCACCAATTGCCGTGTTCTATCGTATTACTAATCCCCATCAGTTTTATCCTATTTACTCCCCCCACAGGTCCAATGAGGCCTTAGGTCCAGCAGGCATTATCGTTTTAATATCTATGTTACCCAAATTGCTTGTGGTGCACTAGGGAATTTATGAATGTGGTATCCTGATTCATCATTCTGTAACGTGTTTTAACTTTGTACCTTGTTATCCATCTATCAATTGTACGAACATTACAATGTATGCTATATCTTATCTAATTATACATTTTTTACCTATTTATCTGTGCATGTATTGGTTGACTGTATGTACTCTACGGTTACAATGCGTATGTTTGAATACTATGTCAATAAATTCCTCTATGTTCATCCTATTACCCTTTTGCTGTCACATGCTTCATTTAAAGTCCCAACCTCCCTCCTAGCTATTCCCCTGTTTCGTGATTTAAATTGGGATGGAAACGCATGATCTTACCAGGTCATGGTTTCATATAAAGTCCCTAGGGATGGAAATGGGTGACCTTACCAGGTCATGATTTCCTCAAAGTCCCTAAAAACCCCCCCTTTTTTGCCTTGTATATATGCATAGGGATGGAAGCATGTGCCATTGCTCTATTTAGCCTCAATTCTTTATCCAAACTGCCCTTAATGACCTTTGTGATACCTCCCCTGGTTTCTATTAATTAATGTATCCTTCCAACTCATTTTTCATTTGTTTAATTTTTACTGGTGCATTCCTTGTATTTTTCCATTTTTTACTTTTTATATTTTTATAACCCTATATTCAATGCATCGCATACAGATTGAGGCTGATCCCTATGGGGCTGTGCCACTGTTGGTGTGTGCTGGCGGGTTGCATGGTCGTCTGGTCCCGTTTTCCCTCCCGGGAGCCGCGACGCACCTGGCTGGTCTCCTTCCTCCCCCAGGTTTTCCTCTGGGGGGTTGGACGCCGGTTACTGTGCGTCGACGTCACGCACCGCACTGTACTTGCGGCGTCCTTGGCGCCGTCATGCGCAGTGTTGTATCCACACTCGTGGGCTATGGGGGAGGATCTGTGCCGTTGCCGGACAGCTGTCCGACTTGCAGCGCCCCTCCCCCCGCCACACGGCGTGACGTTGGTGGGCGGCCCCGCGACGGCGTTATATGGGCGCTCTCCGGGACGGTCCGGGGCATTCGAGGCCTTCCACACATCTGACCTCTCACCATGGGAACTCTTCCCCCTCCGGGGTCCTAATCCTCCTCCTCAGGTACACCCCCCACTTCCCCCCCCGGCTGTCACTGCACTGGTTGTCCTACTTGTCCTCCACGCCCCACCCACTCCTCCTGCCTCCCATCCCTGTCCTCACTGGCTCCCTTTGATTTCCCACACTATGGCTGCGGGGTTCTTTCCCTACCTCCCTTCCCTCACTACTGTCTTCACTTACCCTCACTATCCTCCTCTTTTCCAGGTACCCTCGGTCCCCGTGCCCGCCCTGGTTGGCGCCCGTTTTCGTCGCTGTGGGGCTCCCCGCCTCGGCTCCCGGTTGGGCCTACTGGGATGGCACATGGGGTCCCGCCACCTACCTATCAGTGCCTAGTCTCGTAGTGAGTATGTCCCCATACCAGCAGCGGGGGACGTATACCACGCCCCCCCCCTTATTGTTTTTTGTTTTTTATTTTTCTTTCCTCCTTTTGCTCATTCCATTCTTATATTTTTTAGAATTACACGTGCTTGCTCCTGACGAGTGGCAGGGAAGCCACGAAACGCGTTGAGCCACCAATTGCCGTGTTCTATCGTATTACTAATCCCCATCAGTTTTATCCTATTTACTCCCCCCACAGGTCCAATGAGGCCTTAGGTCCAGCAGGCATTATCGTTTTAATATCTATGTTACCCAAATTGCTTGTGGTGCACTAGGGAATTTATGAATGTGGTATCCTGATTCATCATTCTGTAACGTGTTTTAACTTTGTACCTTGTTATCCATCTATCAATTGTACGAACATTACAATGTATGCTATATCTTATCTAATTATACATTTTTTACCTATTTATCTGTGCATGTATTGGTTGACTGTATGTACTCTACGGTTACAATGCGTATGTTTGAATACTATGTCAATAAATTCCTCTATGTTCATCCTATTACCCTTTTGCTGTCACATGCTTCATTTAAAGTCCCAACCTCCCTCCTAGCTATTCCCCTGTTTCGTGATTTAAATTGGGATGGAAACGCATGATCTTACCAGGTCATGGTTTCATATAAAGTCCCTAGGGATGGAAATGGGTGACCTTACCAGGTCATGATTTCCTCAAAGTCCCTAAAAACCCCCCCTTTTTTGCCTTGTAACTTGTAGGTTTAGCTGAACACTGTGAGCAGGACGCACTGCACTAAATGTAAATAGTCTAGCTGCCTGACCGTGGTACTAATAGGATCAAAAGAACACCAGTAATTTTCTTCAGGTAGCTTTATATACTGTAACAAGACAAGCCTGCCTGTCAGTAGGAAGATAACAGGAACGGATCTAGCTGAACACTGTGAGCAGGACGCACTGCACTAAATGTAAATAGTCTAGCTGCCTGACCGTAGTACTAATAGGATCAAAAGAACACCAGTAATTTTCTTCAGGTAGCTTTATATACTGTAACAAGACAAGCCTGCCTGTCAGTAGGAAGATAACAGGAACGGATCTAGCTGAACACTGTGAGCAGGACGCACTGCACTAAATGTAAATAGTCTAGCTGCCTGACCGTGGTACTAATAGGATCAAAAGAACACCAGTAATTTTCTTCAGGTAGCTTTATATACTGTAACAAGACAAGCCTGCCTGTCAGTAGGAAGATAACAGGAACGGATCTAGCTGAACACTGTGAGCAGGACGCACTGCACTAAATGTAAATAGTCTAGCTGCCTGACCGTGGTACTAATAGGATCAAAGGAACACCAGTAATTTTCTTCAGGTAGCTTTATATACTGTAACAAGACAAGCCTGCCTGTCAGTAGGAAGATAACAGGAACGGATCTAGCTGAACACTGTGAGCAGGACGCACTGCACTAAATGTAAATAGTCTAGCTGCCTGACCGTGGTACTAATAGGATCAAAAGAACACCAGTAATTTTCTTCAGGTAGCTTTATATACTGTAACAAGACAAGCCTGCCTGTCAGTAGGAAGATAACAGGAACGGATCTAGCTGAACACTGTGAGCAGGACGCACTGTACTAAATGTAAATAGTCTAGCTGCCTGACCGTGGTACTAATAGGATCAAAAGAACACCAGTAATTTTCTTCAGGTAGCTTTATATACTGTAACAAGACAAGCCTGCCTGTCAGTAGGAAGATAACAGGAACGGATCTAGCTGAACACTGTGAGCAGGACGCACTGCACTAAATGTAAATAGTCTAGCTGCCTGACCGTGGTACTAATAGGATCAAAAGAACACCAGTAATTTCTTCAGGTAGCTTTATATACTGTAACAAGACAAGCCTGCCTGTCAGTAGGAAGATAACAGGAACGGATCTAGCTGAACACTGTGAGCAGGACGCACTGTACTAAATGTAAATAGTCTAGCTGCCTGACCGTGGTACTAATAGGATCAAAAGAACACCAGTAATTTTCTTTAGGTAGCTGTAAATACTGTAACAAGACAAGCCTGCCTGTCAGTAGGAAGATAACAGGAATGGATCTAGCTGAACACTGTGAGCAGGACGCACTGCACTAAATGTAAATAGTCTAGCTGCCTGACCGTGGTACTAATAGGATCAAAAGAACACCAGTAATTTTCTTCAGGTAGCTTTATATACTGTAACAAGACAAGCCTGCCTGTCAATAGGAAGATAACAGGAACGGATCTAGCTGAACACTGTGAGCAGGACGCACTGCACTAAATGTAAATAGTCTAGCTGCCTGACCGTGGTACTAATAGGATCAAAAGAACACCAGTAATTTTCTTCAGGTAGCTTTATATACTGTAACAAGACAAGCCTGCCTGTCAGTAGGAAGATAACAGGAACGGATCTAGCTGAACACTGTGAGCAGGACGCACTGTACTAAATGTAAATAGTCTAGCTGCCTGACCGTGGTACTAATAGGATCCAAAGAACACCAGTAATTTTCTTTAGGTAGCTGTAAATACTGTAACAAGACAAGCCTGCCTGTCAGTAGGAAGATAACAGGAATGGATCTAGCTGAACACTGTGAGCAGGACGCACTGCACTAAATGTAAATAGTCTAGCTGCCTGACCGTGGTACTAATAGGATCCAAAGAACACCAGTAATTTTCTTCAGGTAGCTTTATATACTGTAACAAGACAAGCCTGCCTGTCAGTAGGAAGATAACAGGAACGGATCTAGCTGAACACTGTGAGCAGGACGCACTGCACTAAATGTAAATAGTCTAGCTGCCTGACCGTGGTACTAATAGGATCAAAAGAACACCAGTAATTTTCTTCAGGTAGCTTTATATACTGTAACAAGACAAGCCTGCCTGTCAGTAGGAAGATAACAGGAACGGATCTAGCTGAACACTGTGAGCAGGACGCACTGCACTAAATGTAAATAGTCTAGCTGCCTGACCGTGGTACTAATAGGATCAAAAGAACACCAGTAATTTTCTTCAGGTAGCTTTATATACTGTAACAAGACAAGCCTGCCTGTCAGTAGGAAGATAACAGGAACGGATCTAGCTGAACACTGTGAGCAGGACGCACTGCACTAAATGTAAATAGTCTAGCTGCCTGACCGTGGTACTAATAGGATCAAAAGAACACCAGTAATTTTCTTCAGGTAGCTTTATATACTGTAACAAGACAAGCCTGCCTGTCAGTAGGAAGATAACAGGAACGGATCTAGCTGAACACTGTGAGCAGGACGCACTGTACTAAATGTAAATAGTCTAGCTGCCTGACCGTGGTACTAATAGGATCAAAAGAACACCAGTAATTTTCTTTAGGTAGCTGTAAATACTGTAACAAGACAAGCCTGCCTGTCAGTAGGAAGATAACAGGAATGGATCTAGCTGAACACTGTGAGCAGGACGCACTGCACTAAATGTAAATAGTCTAGAAGATAACAGGAACAGATCTAGCTAAACTGAATACAGTGTATATATATATATATATATGCAACACCTGGGATGCATATATATACACAATACACTTTAAGTGCAGCTAACTGACTGACTGTCCTGCCTAATCTAGCTAACTCAAATGAAATTACACTGTCTCTCTCTCTCTCTAAGCACACCGGAACACACTGCACAGGGCCGCCATGCAGGCGGCCTTATATAGTGTGGGGCGTGTACTAAATCCCCTGAGCCATAATTGGCCAAAGCCTCCTTGGCTTTGGCCAATTACGGCTCTCTGTTCAGGCGGCGCTGTGATTGGCCAAGCAATGCACTGCGATGCCGCAGTGAATTATGGGCCGTGACGCGCCACACGAATTTGGCGCGAACGGCCCATATCATTCGCAATTCGGCGAACGACCGAACAGCCGATGTTCGAGTCGAACATGGGTTCGACTCGAACACGAAGCTCGTCCCTACTCTTTGCAAAGTCAAGCTTTTAACTAATTTCTGATGCTCTGGAGCAATTGCACTTGCAGAGGGCAACTGCCCTCTGCAAAATGCACAGACTATTTGCTTTTCTCAAATCAACCCCATAGTCTTTTGGACCTGTACCTGCCTACTCCCAAAGAAAATGGCGTTTTTTAATCAAAACACATAGGCAAGAATGCAAGGTAACCAAAAATGTATTTATTTTATTATAAAAAAAATTAGGAAGGCAACACTGGAGACACTTTTAGAATCTGGGAAGCCTTTCATCCCCCAGGACACACATCAAGTTTGAGGACAAGAAAATTGGTATCTTGCGACTATAGGGAGCACAGGGAGCACAGTCAGACCAGACAGAAGCCAGGCAATCACTTTCGACTCTTCCGTGGAGCCTTCCCTCCACGCTTCTCTGCAGCCTTCCCTCCACGCTTCTCTGCAGCCTTCCTTGGAGGTTGTGCCTCTGGTGGTGTACTTGGGGCAGGAGGAGGAGGAGGAGTGGCTTCATCTGCCAGATATGTGGTAGCAGTAAGCTCTCCTCTCAAGCCCTTCTCAAATGCCTTAAAAATTAGACCCTCACAGAGGAGGCGTTGGCCCTTTTCCAACTCCAGCAATCTGCTGGCTATATAGGTGCCATACGCCTCCTCTGCATTGGGTGGTTTGCTGAGGATGAGGCTTGCTTCCCGTATGAGGGCTAGGGATTCCTGCTCAGTTGGTGTCATTCTCCTGGGCCTTTTGTAGAGAATGCGGAGGGGAGGCACCTGCGGCTTCGACTTGGCCCAGCCACAGCCTCCTCCTCTCTCCCACTGGGCAAGGCCTCCTCCTCTCTCCACTGGGCAAGGCCTCCTCCTGGCTGAGGTCATCCTGTGTAAAAAAAAAGGGACATATAGTTGTAATTTTGTGTTATGCAATCACACACAATTTTCAGCTCATGACTTTCAAATATAATTACACAAAATAGTAAAGGCTATCTATTTGACACCACCATTATTTCAGATGATCAACAAGATCTGAAGTTAAGTATATTTTTGGCCACTACTGTCTAGTGATATGTCTACATATTAATCTTTGTGCAGAAGTCATTTTTTCTGAAGCACTTTCAAAATTAACACGTTAACATCATTAATAACATTTACACAATCCCAAATTTTAAAAAAAAGGATACCTGGCTGAAGCTGGGCGCATCAACTTCATCAATGCTGAAAAGGCCCAGTTCATCCTGGGACTCCTCAGCTGGGGTGGTGGTGGATGGAAGGCTGGAGGGAAGAGTGGAAGGAAGGCTGGAGGGAAGGGTGGGGGGAAGGGTGGAAAGTGATTGCCTGGCTTCGGTCTGGTCATCCAGGAATCGCATTTTGTTGTAGTACCACAACTTGGGTACATATACTTGGTCAGCTGCTGCCCCGGATCTGAGCGACTCCTGGATTTTTTTATGTTCCCGCTTATACATGTTTCGCAAGATACCAATCTTCTTGTCCACAAACTTGAGGTCTGCCTGGGGGAGTCGAGTCTTCACAAACTCTAAAAGTGTGCCCAGTGTTGCCTTCCTAACAACCCTATTATAATATAGGGGGTGTTTGACCTCCCACAGGTTTTTCTTGTCCTCATAGAGCTCAATAAATTGGCACAAAAATTCTTCCTCTTTAAAGGGATTCATTTTTTCTGCAAGACAAGACACAAGATCCAAACTTAAATGTCAGTCCCAAATCACAGGATTAGTTTTGGTTGTAATCTAGGGGACACATACACACACACACACACACACACACACTTTAATCTTACCTTCGTTTGTGACGCTCGCTACTTCCGCATGGACATACGTAGGCCATCGTAATAGCTTTATATACACTGCGCATGTGTCATGCTCCGCCTGCGTCGCCCGCCCCTGACGTTCGTAAGTACGATTTGGCCCCGCCCCTTCACTCTTCGTTGCGCAGTGGGAGTAGATAGCAAAAGATGGCGGAGAGAATCAGTGGAAGTAGCGCGGAGGAAAGCCCGGAGCCCCAAACATCCACATCCCGGAGGAGATATAAGGCCACCAACATGGCTTTTGAAGAGATGGTGGAGATGGTGTCCATATTGAGAAGGGAGGACTACGATGGCAAAAAAGGACCGTACACACGACCAAATATGAGGAAGGACAAAATAATGTCCTCAGTTGTCACCGCTCTTGAAGTAAAATTTGGTACAAAATGTTCGAAAGAACAATTGAGGAAGCGGTGGTCTGACATCAAAAGTCGGGAGCCAGAACAATATTGGCGAATAAAGAAGCTGCTTAAAAAAAGTAAGTACTTGTGTTTTACTATTGAGATACTTAACTTGCATGCTGATCCTTATTTTTGGACTTTATTCAGCATCGTTCGTAAAGACCGTTCTTTAGAATATATATGATACTTTAGAAAGTGACGTTATTTTTTCGCCAAATACGATGGGACAGGGTTGGACATACATTTATGTCTTGCTAATTTGTCAAATTTCCACAATTAGTTGATGTGGTGTAGATGTGTTTGAAAATATAATGCTTCTTCAAAAATGATTCAGTGTAATGTAGGGACAGGACACAGCAGCTGTTTCCACATCTGGACTCACGAGCACTATAGTGTACTATGTGACCATAAATAAATTTTAGAGGGGTTATACACATAGGAGATCATTGAGGTGTCTGCATCTGTGAAACTTGCCAGAAAATGAGCATTGTTTATAATTGTTGTTCAGAGGTAATGTTCATCCTGTCTTCAAAATTTATTATGATGAAAAATTGGCCACAACTCATAACCAACGTTTAAGTTTATTTATTAAAAGCTAAAATATCAGTGTGTTTTAACTATACCTTTTGTTCAATTCTCATAGGGGAGAAAAGACTCAGACAACAGTCCAAGGATCTCAGGGCCCCCCTAAGTCACCAGCCTGAGGCAGAAGATACCCCAAGCCCCAGCCCAAGACCACGCCCACCCGACGACCTTGAGGAAGGAGAGGTGGAGGAAGTGTGCGAGGATTCAAGCCCACCAAGTGAGTGACTGACACCCCAGCTTGAGTTACTGTATTTTGGCGTGCATATTGTAAATCTTGTTTTTATTCACTCATTTTAGGTGAGTTTCTGGTTGTGGAAGGCCAAGCGGCAGAGCCCTTCACCACAGACAGTGCGCAAAGACTGATTGGCCAGATAATGCTGTGGAATGGCCACATCGATAAAATGCGTGACCAAATTCACAGCATGCAACTTCGCCTGGACTCCATGCAACAGGAAATGAAGAACATGATTGATGTTTTGGGCCGAATATAATCACGTTTGGCCTAAAAACATCAATCATGTTCTTCATTTCCTTGGGAAGTTTTTTTTTTTGCAAAAATTGTTATTTTAATTTTTGGGGTATACCCAAATTTACATTCTGATGCACACGGTGTGTCATCATGTGCTATCTTCCATCATGGGTTAGCAATGTACTTGTTTTGTGTTTGCAAACCCTTCATCCTGAAAATTCTTTGGTGGTGAGAGGAACCAAAAAAGGGATTGCACACACAAAACACATACATTGCTCACCCATGATAGGAGATAGCACATGTTGACTTGACCCTTTTGTAAAGCTCAATTTTGAGCATATTCAAAATGAACAATTTCCAAGGGTGACAACACATGCACCGTTCTCTAAATGTTGAACTTTGTAAGTTCTTTTTTTTTGTTGTTGGTTTATAAAAACACTGTTGTGTATGTAAATCTTTTTATAGAAAGGTCTATATATTTTTGAAAATATGCCTTGAATAATTTAAAAAAAAAAAAAATTATTTACACAACGTAAAATAATTAAAAAAAAAAAAAAGAAAAAAAAAATTATCAAAAATGCACCTTTCAATGTGCACAAAGTAAATATTTTTACGGAATACAATGTGTGTGGCTGATTCTTGAAGTCAAATTTTGTGGTTTGTTTTTGTGGGCCTGATTAACTAAAGCTAAATGCACTTGACACTACTACAAGTGCACTAGGAGATAGACATAACTAAATGTAAACAACAATAAAAACAAGATATTTAGAGAAAAATATTTTATTTTAAATTTTTGGAAGAAAATTACAGCTGTTGCTGAATAGCAATGGCCCGCCGACCATTAAAATAATTGACATAACGGTCACGCACTTGACGTGCGGTTCGGGGGGCCAAGCCAATACGGCCAATTTCTAGGCCTGTCAAAGTGCTATCCTGTTCCAGTCTGGCCTCAGGCCCAACAGAGGATATATATGTTGCTGAATGTCTCCTTAAAAAGTTATGCAAGATGCAGCAAGCAAGGATGACGTAGTTTAGTTTATAGTCCGCCAAATTAATTGAAGAAAGGAATAAACGGAACCGGCTGGCCAGAATCCCAAAGGCATTCTCCACAACTCTTCTTGCTCTGGGCAGCCGATAATTAAATACCCTCCTCTCAGGGGTGAGTGTCCTTTGTGGGAATGGCCTCATCAAGTTCTCACCGAGAGCAAATGCTTCATCAGCAATAAAAACTGAGGGGAGTCCATCCACATTCTCGTCATCAGGTGGCAATTCCAGGCCACCGGTCTGGAGACGATGGCACAGCTCGGTCTGTGCAAAGACTCCTCCATCAGACATCCGGCCGTTCTTCCCCACATCCACAAACATAAAGTCCAAATGTGCCGAGACCACCGCCATCAAAACTACACTATGGAACCCCTTGTAGTTATAGAAATAAGACCCCGAATGCGGTGGTGGCACAATCCGGACATGCTTCCCGTCAATCGCCCCTACACAGTTGGGAAAGTCCCAACGGTCAGCGAACTGGGAGGCCACAGTCTGCCATTCCTGTGTACTTGAAGGAAACTGTGGAGTGCAAAAAAAATAAGATAAGGACTTTAAAACATAAATTTTATATCAGATTACACCAAAACATTAGTAAACAACAGTCAAACATTATTAATATGTGTGTTTGTAATTGAAATGTTGAAAAACATAAGGCACACTTATAAGATTAATCACCCCCTCTGATGGCCCATTGATACATTTGAATGTGGGGGGAGGGGTTCTAATTAGGGCCTGAAACACACCTGACTGGTTGAAACATTTGTGGGGTGGGGGAGGGGTTCTAATTAGGTTAACAAACATAACTGACTGGTTGAAACATTTGTGGGGTGGGGGAGGGGTTCTAATTAGGTTAACAAACACACCTGGCTGGTTGAAACATTTGTGGGGTGGGGGAGGGGTTCTAATTAGGTTAACAAACACACCTGAGTGGTTGAAACATTTGAGGGGTGGGGGAGGGTCAAACAAGACAATTGAGCAGACAATATACATTGTTCAAGGGACTATAGGCTAGAGATATAAATGGACCCAGGATTGCATGGTGGGGAGGTTAATGAAAGAAAATATGCATGTAGGGCAATAAATGATTAAAACAGGCATGCATGAAGATAAAGGGGACATTCACAGCATATTGAAAGCATGGCAATTAGGTAAGGAGGACAGTTATACAATACATCAAAAAACATTTAATACATATCATGTAATGTTAAAGGATAAAACTTACCTTCATATATTCCTTCTGCAGGACCTGAACAATAGCAGAACAGGTCTCTGGGATTATGATCCCCAGAGCCTGGGGGGAGATGCCTGTTGAGAACTTCAAGTCCTGAAGACTTCTCCCTGTCGCCAAGTAACGTAACGTGGCAACTAGCCTCTGCTCCGCACTGATGGCTTGCCTCATGCAGGTATCCTGCCTGCTGATATAGGGGGTCAGCATAGCCAGCAGACGCTCAAAGACGGGGTCCGTCATCCTGAGAAAATTCCTGAAATCCACAGGATTATTCTCACGGAGCTCACGGAGCAAAGGCATATGAGAGAACTGGTCACGCTGGCGCAACCAATTCTTCATCCATGAACTCCTCTTCGCCCTGTTCATGGACTGGACTCGGGTCAAAGTATTAACCCCAACACCAAGTCCCCACGCAGCACGAACTCGAGAACGAGAACGTCCACGCGACATGGCTTCAAAACGGTCGGCTGCTCAAACAAACAAACTTATAACAAACGCACTGAAGAACAGCAAGGCCTATGAAGAACGACCTGAAAATCAGGAATGAGCGGAGCAGAACGGCCTGCAAGGCAGGTTACGAACTGACCAACACGCACTGAAAAGCAGATACAAACCTCACAAGCACAAACTGAACCACAGAAAACGAACAAAATAAGCTGAAGTGTGAAAAGCGCGAATCGTCTCTAACCAAACTTCTACTAACACGAGATAAACACGAGATTAGCAGAAGGAGCCCAAAGGGTGCCGTAGTGGGGCTTGAACTTCCTTTTTCTAGTCCCGTTGTACGTGCTATACGTCACCGCGTTCCAAACCAGCGGACTTTTGCAGTGAGCGTGTGTGGCCAAGTCCGTCCGTTTTTAAGTCCGGCGCAAGGAGCCAACAAAGTCCGACAAAAAGTCCGCCGGGCAAAGTCCGCCGTAAAGTCCGCTCGTGTGTACGCGGCATTAGTCATGAAAGTGATTTTCAGTGAAATCTGGTGATGCAAATGAAAAACAAATACTAGTATTAAGCAGCCAGAAGTTAAAAATGGGTGTAGCCTAACTGAAAATTATGTAATGGTAAAAAGGTACAGTTCTAGTTACTGTACCTACTGATGAACATGCTTTCCCATTGCTATCAGGGTACATTTGTACAAGTCAAACAGACAGCAGGAATAATTGAATGGTGTACGATAAAAATTTGTTTTAATCGAAAGCGATGAAAATTTTTTTAATTATCACTTTTGAGTCTGACACTGAGATTCAAATAACTACATAAGATTGTTAGTCATAATGACCATTAACTGTAAATCGGAAAATACAAAGATGGTTTTGATAATTGTGTATTGTTCAAATGTTGTGTCAGAGATATAGCAGATTTTACACTGTCCGAGCAATCATTCACATTGATAACATTTCTCATTTATTGCAATTTGATAAGAATGTTTTTCTGTGAGAATCTGGTAATTCAGTACTTCTCGATTTATCATCCATTTTACTGTTTTGTACTGTGACAGTGCAAGGTCCTGCCACTGTGTGTATAGGGAAAAACAACTCAGGGTTCCCACAAATGCAGAGTAAGGGTCTCCAGAGAGTCTGTACTGAGCAGAGAAAACTGGGTATTTTGTTTTCTCCAGGGTTAGTAATCCTGAATCAAGGTTTGGAGTCCGAAGGTTTCAAAGAGTCTGAGTAGGACAAAGCCTTCAATCCTGTGTCCAGGTCTTACTGGAGACCTGCAGTTTTTGTGGGTGTGCCGGTGTTCAAAGGCCTGGCCAAAGCTCAGGGCTCCCATCAGGAGACAGGTGTGTGCTTCTGTTTGGAGACAGGTATCTGCTCCTGTTAGGAGACAGAGGTGCTCTACTGAAGAGAAAGAATGGGCTCGGGCATGTTTGGATCAAACCCGCCAGGAAGCCAGCAGGGCACACCACCAATCATAGGCAGTGTGTGTATGTGCAGCTGCCAGCCAGGAAATGCCTCACTGCCTATGATTGGTGGTGTGCAGTGATGGCTTCCTGGCAGGTTCGATCCGAACATGCCCAAGCCCATCACTACTCAAGAGACAGCACTCCATGCTGAAGGAGAGATTCTATGTTCAATGCAGAGGACGAGTCAAGGTGGATAAGCAAATCTAGGTGACTAGGAGACCCGGAAGACTAGTTGAGTCCAGGGTACTGGGGGAATCTGGAGGTCTCAGAGCAGTAAGAAAGCCTGGGGTGTCAGGTGAACCACTATCAAGATGCCAGGGAGTGGGCCTGTGCAGCAGGGTGCTGCAACTAAAAGAAGAGCTGGGTGAAATGGTCTGAGGGACCAGGGAAAAAGCAGTGTGTGCTGCTAGGAGAAACCTAGGTGGCTTGGTATTTTCATTATCTGTTTTGATGGTCAAAATACTCTGCGTGGGCAACTGTTTTGTGGATTTTACTTTACGTTTGTATAATAAAAGGTGGCTGGCAAGCCTTAAAAACCACAGTTCAGACTGGCATGGACGCAAAAAAGCTTCTTCCACTGAGCTAAATTCCCCGCTATTACCGTACATTACATTAAATAAGCCAGTTACTGAGGATCCTTATTGAGTCTTGATCCAAGCAGCTAAAGATGGGACAGTTTTGAGAAAAATTATAATTAACCAAAGAATATTTAAAACATGAACAATAGTGCAACAGTTAAGCAAAAAATAACAGAAAAATTAGTTTGCTTGAGAGCACAAGCAAATGTGACAGATAGTATTTCTGGCATGCCGGGAATGTTAACTGTTTTTTGAAACTATCAAATCAATGGGTTTACTTCCGCTTTAGGCTGAATGCAAGCCTCATTTGCCCATTGACACAACACAAAAGCCTGTCTACACAGGTTACAAACCTGCAGTTTTAACCACTTTCCGCCCGGCCTATAGCAGATATGACGGTATGGCGGTGGTTCTGTTATCCTGACTGGACGTCATATGACGTCTCTCAGGACAACATGCCGGCGAGCGCCCGCAGGGGCATGCATCGCGGCGATCGGTGTTTCTGTGTGTCAGTCTGACACACCGCAACTCCTCTGCTGGAGGCTCCTTACCAAGTGATCAGCTGTGACCAATCACAGCTGATCACAGCATAAACCAGGAAGTGCCAGTAAACGGCTTTCCTCGGTTCGCGCTGACAGGGAGAGCCGCCGATCGGTGGCTCTCCCTGTCAGAGGGGGGTCTGCGCTGATCATCGGCACATTGATTATCAGCACAGCCCCCATGAGAGGTGCCTATCAGCTGCCAATCAGTGCCCATCAGCTGCCTGTCTGTGTCCCATCAGTAACGCCTGTCAGTGCCCATCAAAGTGCCAATCAGTGCCCATAAATGTGCCAATCCATGCCCCATCATTAATGCCTGTCAGTGCAATTCAGATGCCAATCAGTATGGCCTGTCAGTAATTCCTCATCAGTGCTGCCTATCCAGTGCCATCCATAAGTGCCCATCAGTGCCACCTATCAGTGCCCATCAGTGCCGCTTATCAGTGCCCATCAGTGCCCATCAGTGCTGCCTATCAGTGCTGCCTATCAGTGCCCATCTGTGCTGCATATCAGTGTAGCCTATCGGTGCCCATCAGTGCTGCATATCAGTGCCGCCATTCAGTGCCCATCAATTCTACATATCAGTGCCACCTCATCAGTTCCCATTAGTGCAGCCTCATCAGTTCCTGTCAGTGAATGAAAAAACTAAATTTTATAACAGAAACAAAGAAAAACTTTTTTTTTTCAAAATTGTCGGTCTTTTTTTTTTTTGCTTAGCAAAAGATAAAAATTCCAGTGGTGATCAAATACCATCAAAAGAAAGCTCTATTTGTGGGAAGAAAATTATAAAAATGTAGTTTGGGTACAGTGTTGTATGACAGCTCAGTTGTCATTCAAAGTGCGACAGCGCTGAAAGATGAAAATTGTCCTGGGCAGGAAGGGTGGAAAGGGCCCAGTATTGAACTGATTAATTATAGTAATACTTAGTGATCCTGCTACTTGTTTAAGTACTGCCTGTTATGATGTGACAACACTTTGTCAATGTCTCTCAGTTTTGCTTCTTCCTTGTCGTCCTTTCACAAGAGACTACACGGAACTATGATGACCAGCATTGCTCTGGCATGTTCCATTGTTGTCACCACCAGGAAGCACACTCTGAGCAATGATGTGAAGCTTCAACAGGAGAGAAAAAAATGGAACCTGGGTATGATACGAAGTGCTTAAGCAAACTAAATGTCATCCATTCATTATTTACATCTACTTTAGGTATTTAATTCTGGCATTTGAATAAAGGCATGGAAATGATCATTTTCTCCTATGTTATAATGCATTTGACTGCCTAAACAAAAGTTTGAATTAGTGAGAAGTTAAATATGTTAATCCTACCATACACATAATACCATACAATCAACTTTAGATTTACCAAAATGATATACTTACCTAAACTATCCAATCAATCCTTGGTAAATATAAAGGTAAAGTGTTTGTTGAGATTAAGGCCCCTTTCACACGAGGCGGACTCCGTTTCCACGGAGCCCGCCTCGGTCCGCCGGCTCAACGGGAGATCTGTCCGTTGATCTCCGCTGAGCCGGTGGATGACAGGTCCCTCTCTGCTCACTGAGCGGGGAGGGGCCTGTCAGGCGCCGCTGCCGCCTATGGAGGGATCGGACTAAAACGGGCAGCGTGTCCGTTTTCGTCAGATCTCACCCGATCCGATCCGCCAGCGACGGACCTGGAGGTAGAGCCATCCGTCTGCTTTTCAGCGGATCGGACCGGGTCGGATGTCAGCGGACATGTCTCCGCTGACATCCGACGCTCCATAGACTAACATGGAGTGCCCGTTCAGGTCCGCCGTCAAAACTGACAGGCGGACCTGAACGGTCCGATCGGGTGAAAGGGGCCTAAGACTCTTCTGACTCTACTTTAGGCTCGGTTTTAATATATGCAAATTGGATACATTTTTATCCGCATTCAATTCGCATAATACATGTGTGGGGCGGCCGCGGTGAGGTTTTAAAAAGGTCCTTGCAATTTTGGGTCTGTTCAGGTGCTATTTCAGGTAAAAATTCACACCTGAATTGTGTGAACAGAACCACACCAGACTGAAACTGTGCTGCATATGTGCGAACCCAGCCTCGGGGTCCTTGAATCCTTTTTGAGACAGGCACCAGAGGCCCCAGGAACACTTCATCAGCTGAATTATGTGGCTGGGTCTTGAGTCTGAGGACAGGACCATAAAATCTTGTTGCTCGGACTCATGGCATGGTTTGCTTATCAGGAACAAGTTTAGTAAATCAACTCCTATGTGTAGAAAGAGAGTGTGGGACTATGGATACAAGTGGAATTTTTTACTTACTTGCAAACTTGTAGACTATGAAGGAAATCAGGGTACCCAGTATAAGCATAAATATAAACTATAACATACAGTATATACAATTAGCCATTTCACTTTCTAGGCATGTAGGGCTCAATTTCATAATGATATTTACTGCTTTAGAATTTGCAGTAAGATAATGTATTACATTTTTATGAAATATGTTTGCATTTCATCACAAGAAAATTTGTTAATCCGAAAAAAAGACTAATTTAATTTATATGCCGCATCCCTGAATTTGATGCATGGAAAATATATTTATAGTTAGAAAAGTGATAGAAAAATATAATTTATTAAATTCAGTTTAATTTAGACAATATTAGTCCATACAGTAGCCGATTATACTAAAATATACTACAAATGTAAAACAATCGATCTCAAATACTGTGATAATTGCATATAATAGTCATTCAAGCTCAACGCATTTCTTGGACATGGTCCTTTTCATTAGGAGCTATCAATGTAGACTGTAGACTTTATTTGTGCCATCTAAATGGAATGACAAGTTTTAATGATATATAAAGAAAATATAAGAAAATTTCACACACTGTGTAATAGCATTTCCCAGGGGATTTCCGCATGGACAATTCCTATTCATTCACATATATCTCCCAGGGGTCCCACAAGCCCTTCTCTTCCATTTAAAAAATAATAATGATCATAATAGTAATGATAATAATAATAATATTATATAATGATCATTATTATTAAGTGTTCTTGCATAGCAAGACCACTTACTGTTATCTCACATATATATTATTCTTATTATTATAGCCAAATTTACCACCCTAACTCCTCCCACAGTTTTTACACTACATAGACAAGTAATATACCGAAACGTGCGGATTGTTCCCGAATGGTGTGCTATTACTTTGCGGAACGTTTCGCCGAATGGTTCACGAAATATCGTCGTTTTTGCGGCGAAATTGGTCCCATAGGAATGAATGGGGAAACTAGAGTGGGAGATGACAAAAGCTGGAAAATCAGAACCTGATTTCTAAACTGCCGCCACTCCCTCATTTTCAAGCCCACCTACACAAATCTTATATCAAAACGTTCAGCTATCCCTGCTGCCACTAAACATGTCCACGGCTAAGCTATAGTCCTGATAGTTTTCACAATATGACCATTTGTTTGCAACTCACGCCGTCCATTGACATTCATTGAAACTACACTCTAGCCCCCTCCAAATTTGAAGGGCAATTTCTAAACTGCGACTGTGCCTTCATTTTTAATATTTCAGAGACATACTATACATCAAAATCTAGGTCTGGGTCTTGTGATTCTCACAATATAAAGATCTTCGCTGTAGGATGTATAGTTTTTAAAATACGGCCATTTGTTTAGAGGTCATTTCAGGAAATTTTAGCCATTAATCAGAGTGTACTGTTAGTGTTTGTTTTGTTGCCATGGTTACCAAAGCTTCTGTTATACACAGGGGGGAGGTGGCTGGAGCATCTCAGCTGATTACAGAGCCCGGGGGAGGGGACAGACACACCATGTACTGATTTATAATAGAGGAATATGATGGGGCAGTTTTGATGGGGTAATTCTGATGGGGCAGTTTTGATGAAGCAGTATTTGGGAAGCATAAACAGGGCATGAGCGTTGCTAGGAAACAGTGGTTGTAAACACAAGATGCTGAGACACTCCAAATGCATGTGACTTCATCTGCTAGACTTGATAATGCTTGTAGACTCCTCCCACAGTTTTCACACTACAGAGACAAATAATATACCGAAACGAGCGGATTGTTCCCGATTGGTGTGTTATTACTTTGTGGAATGTTTTGCCGAATGGTCCACGAAATGACGTTTTTGCGGCGAAATTGGTCCCATAGGAATGAATGGCGAAATGTTCAAAACTAGAGTGGGAAGTGACAAAAGCTGACAACCCCATGATCAGCCAAAACATTATGACCACCCCATGATCAGCCAAAACATTATGACCGCCCCATGTAAAAAAAAAAATATTTTTGAAAAAAAAAAATAATTTTTGAAAAAAGTAAAAAAATAATTTTTGAAAAAAAAATCATTTTTGAAAAAAAAAAATATTTTTGAAAAAAAAAATATTTTTGAAAAAAAAAATATTTTTGAAAAAAAAATTACTTTAAAAAAAAAAATTATTTTTGAAAAAAAAAATATATTTGAAAAAAAAAATATTTTTGAAAAAAAAAATTATTTTTGAAAAAAAATTACTTTAAAAAAAATAATAATTTCGAAAAAAAAATTATTTTTGAAATAAAAAAATTCATTTTTGAAAAAAAAAAATTACCTTTGAAAAAAAAAATTACTTTTGAAAAAAAAAATCATTTTTGAAGAAAAAAAAATCATTTTTGATTAAAAAAAATTCATTTTTGAAAAAAAAAATTACTTTTGAAAAAAATGTTCAGCTCTTTCAGCGAATGATGGAACTTTTTTACTACTATTTATACTTTTTAAAATATTAAGCTTTTTAACACTTTTCACAGTTACTCAAGCCACTCCACCCCACCCAGTTACTCCGCCCACTCCAGTTGTAGAGGCAAGAACACTTTCACAATTTCCCCAGAAATTGTACCTTTTCTAGTTACAATTACCATCGCTGTTTTTTATAGACACCACTTGAGGAAATCAAATTAAATCTAGAAAAGGGGCTTATTAATTATCTGCCCCACGGACCCTTTACCACCACGCTAGCAATGAGGAAGTATATGTCTTACATCATACCATAAGCTGCAACATAGAAGGTAAATATGACATTAATAACAATGCAGGTTTAAATATGCCAAATGACACTTGCCCCATAGGATATAAGAAAAAATATATACAGTATATCATTGGAATACCCTATTGAGGTCCTCCACTAATAAAATTAGAATTATGATTAATCATTAAAAGTCTTTATATAGAGATATTTTTAAATCTGACAGAATTTCCTTATTATAATTACAATGAATCTACATATCAGTTTTAATGTAAATAGGATATAAAATGATAATAGTTTGCGATAAATTCTCTCTATCCTAGGATAAAAGTCAATAAACTCCCACATTCTTTTGATCTAAATGGAATTGTGATATTAAAGCAAAAAGGTAAATTTTATAATATATGAAAACTACTCAGAAGAGATTGCAGTGAAACTATATTGGATCTTGGAGGAGGAGGATAAGGGGAGAGAAGGGCTTGTGGGACCCCTGGGAGATATATGTGAGTCCATGAATAGGAATTGTCCAGACCCACATGCAGAAATCCCCTGGGAAATGCTATTTCACAGTGTGTGAATTTTTCTTTATATATCATTAAAACTTGTCATTCCATTTAGATGGCACAAATAAAGTTTACATTCATAGCTCGTGATGAAGAGGACCATGTCCAAGAAACACGTTGAGCTTGAATGAATATTATATGCAATTATCACAGTATTTGGGATTGATTGTTTTACATTTGTAGTATATTTTAGTATAATCTGCTACTGTATGGACTAAAATTGTCTAAATTCAACTGACTGAAATAAGTGTTATTTTTATACTAAATACTGTGCCTTAAAAGACCCATAATTATACTATAAATATAGTTTTGATGCAAGAAAATTTGTTAGATTAAGCGTGTGTTATTACTGAAATATGTGCAGTGTTTTTTTTTTACTAACACTGACACATCCCTGCCCTGCCCATTGAGGTGTGCCAGCTCCTTACCAAACAACTTTCATACATTCTTTAAATATTACATGGCTAGACCATAGCATATTCAACTACTTGCCGACTAGCCGCCACAGTTGTACTGAGGCAGGTTGGCACGGTTGCGCGAATTGCCGTCATGGTATGTCAGCTCTTTAAATCGATATGGCAGGTGCGAGCCTGCCTGCAGCATGTCCCCGGAGTCGATGCGGGTGGCCGGTGGGCACGATGTCCGCTGGGCACCCGGGATCGCTCCTGACAGAGCCAGAACAGGGATCTGTGTGTGTAAACACACAAATCCCGGTTCTGTCAGGGGAGTAGAGACAGATCGTGTGTTCCTACTAAGTAGGAACAGCGATATGTCTCCTCCCCCAGTAAGTCCTATCTCCCCACAGTTAGAACACACAGTGAGGGAACACATTTAACCCCTTGAACGTCCCCCTAGTGTTAACCCCTTCCCTGCCAGTGACAATTATACAGTAATCAGTGGCTATTTTTAGCTCTGATCACTATATATGCCACAATGTCGCAGTCCCGATAAAAATCTCAGATCGCCGCCATTACTAGTATAAAAAAAATTAATAATAACAATACTATAAATATATCTCCTATTTTGTAGACGCTATAACTTTTGAGCAAACCAATCAATATATGCTTATTGCGATTTTTTTTAACAAAAATATGTATAAGAACACATATGAGCCTAAACTGATTAAGAAATGTGTTTTTCAAAAATTTTTGGGGGATATTTATTATAGTAAAAAGACTCTTTTTTTGTTTATACTGTAGCACAAAAAATAAAACTCCAGAGGTGATCAAATACCACCAAAAGAAAGCTCTATTTGTGGGGAAAAAAGGACATATTTTGTTTGGTTACAATGTCGCACGACTACATAATTGTCAGTTAAAGCGATGCAGTGCCGTATGTGGTCTTTAAGGGGGCAAATCCTTTTGGGGCTTAACTACTTAAGCCCATTTGTCTGGCCACTGACCAGAGCACTTTTTGCGATTCGGGACTGCGTCGCTTTAACTGACAATTGCACGGTCTTGCGACGTGGCTCCCAAACAAAATTGACGTCCTTTTTTTTCCCACAAATAGACCTTTCTTTTGGTGGTATTTGATCATCTCTGCGGTTTTTATTTTTTGTGCTATAAACAAAAAAATAGTGACAATTTTTAAAAAAACGCATTATTTTTTACTTTTTGCTATAATAAATATCCCCAAAAAATATATAAAAAAACATTTTTTTTCTCAGTTTAGGCCGATACGTATTCTTCTACATATTTTTGGTAAAAAAAATGTGCAATAAGCATTTATTGATTGGTTTGCGCAAAAGTTATAAGGTCTACAAAATAGGGGATAGTTTTATTGCATTTTTATTGATAATTTTTTTTATTAGTAATGGCGGCGATCAGCGATTTTTATTGTGACTGCGACATTATGGCGGACACATCGGACAATTTTGACACATTTTTGGGACCATTGGCATTAATACAGAAATCAATGCTAAAAAAATGCATTGATTACTGTAAAAATGTCACTGGCAGTGAAGTTAACCACTAGGTGGTGCTGTAGGGGTTAAATGTGTCCTAGGGAGTGATTCTAACTGTGGAGGGGAGGGGCTGTGTGTGACACTACACGGATCACCGCTCCCGATTACAGGGAGCTGTGATCAGTGAGAGTGTCATTAGGCAGAACGGGGAGATGCTAAATGTTTACATTAGCATCTCCCCATTCTTCCTCACCATGAGACGATTGCGGGTATCCCCACTGACATCGATTCCGCGGGACCCGCGATCACGGTCACTGAGCTCCCGGCGACGCGCGTGCGCCCGCAAGCCGCCTCTTAAAGGGCAGCCTGCGGGTACGTTAATCTGCCTGTACATGCCCTTCTGCCGCAGTATATCTGCGTGAGGCGGTCGGGAAGCGGTTAAGTGGTTAACAAATGTATATATATATACATATATATATATATATATTTATCTTTATATACACTATATTACCAAAAGTAGTGGGACGCCTGCCTTTACACATAAATTAACTTTAATGGCATCCCAGTCTAAGGCCCCTTTCACACAGACGGACCGCTCAGGTCCGCCTGACAGTATTTAAGGCGGACCTGAACGGACGCTCCATGCAGGTCTATGGAGCGACGGATGTCAGCAGTGACCATGTCCGCTGACATCCGCTCTGATCCACTAAAATCAGATGTATGGCGATACGTTCGCAACCGTCCAGGCAGATCGGATGAGATCTGATGAAAATGGACATGCTGTCCGTTTTTGTCCGATCCCTCTATAGGTATCAGCGGCGCTCTGAGAGGCCCCTCACCGCTCAGTGAGCAGAGACGGACCTGTCACCCGCTGACTCAGCAAAGATCAATGGAGAGATCTCCTGCTGAGCTGGCGGTCTCTGCTGATTGGATCCGCCTTGTGTGAATGAGGCCTTAGTCTGTAGGGTTCAATATTGAGTTGGCCCACCCTTTGCAGCTTTAACAGATTCAACTCTTCTGGGAAGGTTGTCCACAAGATTTAGGAGTGTGTTTATGGCAATGTTTGACCATTCTTGCAGAAGCGCATTTGTGAGGTCAGGCACTGATGTTGGATAAGAAGGCCTGGCGCGCAGTCTCCGCTCTAATTCATCCCAAAGGTGTTCTATCAGGTTGAGGCCAGTCAAGTTCCTCCACCCCAAATTTGCTCATCCATGTCTTTATGGACCTTGCTTTGTGCACTGGTGCGCAAACTGTTCCTACAAAGTTGGGAGAATGAAATTGTCCAAAATGTCTTGGTATGCTGACACCTTAAGAGTTCCTTTCATTGGATCTAAGGGGCCAAGCCCGACCCCTGAAAAGCAAACACACACCATAATCCCCCCTTCACCAACTGATTTGGACCAGTGCACAATGCAAGGTCTATAAAGTAATGGATGAGCGAGTTTAGGGTGGAGGAACTTGACTGGCCTGCACAGAGTCCTGACCTCAACCCAATAGAACACCTTTGAGATGAATTAGAGCAGAAACTGCGAGCCAGGCCTTTTCATCCAACATCAGTGCCTGACCTTACAAATGCGCTTCTGGAAGATTGGTCAAACATTCCCATAGACGCACTCTTAAACCTAGTGAATTGAGATTTTTAAGATTGTTTGTGATATTTTGAATAAATTTGTCATGTGGCCAGAACATTGCATGCGATGCTGCTTAGTGAATTGAGCGCATACTCCATTATATAAATATTATTATTACTATTTATATTTTGTTTTTATTGTGTCAAAAAACATCCTCACTCCCAGAACAACATGGTCTCCATATCAGAAATTAGATTCAGAATTGCCATTAACATATCATAGGAATGTTTGCAGTTTTTCTGAAGACAAAGAAGCTGAATGATAATTATACAGCTGTACTTCTTATTCAGCCAACATATGCTGCATTGTTTATTGAGATTAGGCTCCTGTCTTCTGAAATAATTGAAGTAATTTTGCTTTTTACTCGTGCTAGCGAAATGTGGCTAATTTTGGTATGTTCTATTAAAAGGGTAAGTGTACTAGGGATGCACCGATATCATTTTTTTAACACCGAGTATAAGTACCGATACTTTTTGTAAAGTACTCGCCAATACCAATTAATGATACCCATTGCTGAGGAAGAGTAGGTAGAGGGGGTGGTTTGAAAGGTGGAGAGGGAGGGGAGTAATGGGTGAGGGCAGGGTAGTTGAGGGTGATTTGGGATAGGGGTTGGGGATTGGGAGGGCTGGAGTGGTTGGGATGAAAAAGGTTGTTATCACTGGGGGGAGAGGAGGGGGATGGTAGGGTCATTGGGAGATTGGGACCTCTGGAATGTTAAATTGGGGTGGGAGAGGACAGGATATGAGGGCTGGGCTATGTATTGGTGGCTGTGGACATATTAAAGGAATGTATGGTCAGCCAGTTATTCATTTGCAGCAGTGGATACAAATAGGAGAAGGAGCTGAGGACAATGTTGGGAGGGATGGAGGCTGGCAGGGGTGGGGGAGGTGGGAGCTGGAAAGACATGGGGGCAGAAGTGACAGCTGGCAGAAGGAAGAAGGAGACAGAACCCAACAACACATTACAGCCAGCACTGTTCCTCCCTACAAACACCTTTGCAAACTGCACCCCCTCTTACACCTGCACTCCAATCCCACCCATGTGTCCTCTGCCACCACTGCACTTCCCCTTTCTACCACTGCCATTAATACTCATATTGCATATCTCTGTACCCCTAACAAATCTCAGCCATAATCCTTGTCACCACTGTACCCCCAGCACCATGTTTTTCCACCATACAGGTTGCTTATACTGCCTGCAATTACTTTGGAACTTACAGTTAAAGCGGGAGTCCGGTGACCAATCTTTTTTTTTGTTTTTAGGTCATTGAGACACTTTGCTAACCCCAAAATAATACTCACAGTTGGGTGTAATATTTCTGCCTCTGTCTGTTTTCGTACTGAAGAATAACTTAAAAAATGTGATGCTGGCTGTTTCCATCTTGCTTGTGGGCATGTGAAACCCACAAGCATTGATTTCCTGGATTCGGTGAATGCTGTTCATTCACAGCTTGTTCACACGCATGATCATTGTTTCCGCACTGAATCTTGGGAAGCCTGACACTAAGCTCCCAGGAGACAGTGCGGTGCCGGGGAAAGGCAATAAACACGCCTACTCCCATGGGAAGAGAGACAGGAAGTGCCACAATAAAGTACAATATAAAGGTAATTACAGCGATAAAAAAAAATTTTGTGCGGCATTTGAACATCTATGCAATTAACTGAAGGGGGTAAGATTAAGTTAAAAATTTGAGTGGAACCCCGCTTTAAGAGATCATCTTTCCGTAGTCAGACTGCCCAAAACAAGCTGTGCTGCTGGGGAGAGGGTGGGAGCAGGGTGTGGTTTTCTGCGGACTCCTTGCAGGGATTGGAGCCTGTCTACAGGCCCGCCCGCTGTCTCACCACAGATCAGATCCGATCCTCAGTGTCTGGTCACCATGGTGACCAGGAGAAACAGCAAGAATGGCACATTACTGAAAATCAGGGACAATGGACCAAGGCTAGGCTGATGTGTGCAAAATGAGGGAGAGGGGTGAGCGGCTATAGTGAAGATCCGCCACTTCCGGTATCGGATAGGGTATCGGAGAATTTGCGCGAGTACCGATACTAAATGCTTAGTATCGGCACCGATACCAACACCAGTATCGGTACAGGTGCAACCCTATTTCAAACAAAACACTTTTGCCCACCCTCTCACATCTTAACTGACCTAACTCAGTAGACCTACAAGGTCTATACCGCAATGGTGACCTGTATTTTCATCACGCAGCTTGAGCGTGTACAGTAGCACCCCATACTCTTCCATGTGTCTTCTGTGTGTACAGTATCCAGGAGAAAGCCCCATAGCAGCATGTTTGCCAGTGCAGAAATTAATGAAAAATCCCTCCAACAGGGACAACAAAGAAAAATCTAAGTACATATTTACTAGAGTGTGGAAGGTAGTGCTGCTTGTGCCTTCCTGTCTTGGTAACATCCATAACCCCCGGTTCTTATATGGATATCATAGGGACTGGAAGTACTGCAATATCTCCCCAGTGGTGTCAAGACAGAAATTTTAAAGCAGAACTCCAGACTTATTTCTTATTAAAGTGTGTTGTGTAACAAACAATTGACTCTTATGATGTGTATGCCACAGTTTCATTGATGCGCAATAATATAGCTCACTCTAAACTAAATCTAAAGCATGCTGTGGCTATGTGAGCTGTGACTTTTATACACATATACATTTTTGGTTAGCTGCCCACTTCTCCCCTTGTTCCTTGTTCGAGAATGCCTTGTATTTTGTGCATAGGTCAGGGAATACAAGGTGTTCTGTGAATGGACAAATAGACGAGGGGTGAATAAACAACAGAACATTTTGTTTGTATGAAAGCCATGGGTTTTGAGGTCATAGTGGGCTGGAAGTATAACAAGAGCTTTACTGCTAGATACAGCATCAATGAAACTGTAAATAACAAAGAAACAGCAGCTATCCTGGAACTATTTGTTACACAGCACATGTAAATAAAACATTTTTGCCTAGAGTTCTGCTTTAACTCCTCTCTACTCCATCCAAAACGAAATAAAATATTGTCTGGAGTTGCAGGTTTCCTTAGCTATTTAGCTTTCCTATTGATTTATAATGTTTTAGTGCACACAAAGTAGTTGGTTTATTAAAACTGGAGAGTGCAAAATCTGGTGCAGCTGTGCATGGTAGCCAATCAGCTTCTAATTTCAGCTTGTTTGATTAGGCTTTGACAAAAAGAACTAGAAGCTGATTGGTTTCTATACACAGCTGCACCAGATTTTGCACTCTCCAGTTTTAGTAATTCAACCCCTATGTTTTTAGTAAGTTATCAGAAACATGAAGGGTGATAGTACAACATTAACGGATATAACAAACATGGAGGATGTTTGTGTTTACACACATAATAATTTAGCATGGCTACAGTGCCTTTAAAAAATATTCATACCCCTTGCAATTTTCCACATTTTGTCATGTTACAACCAGAAGTGTAAATTTATTTTTTTGGGATTTTATAGACCAACACAAAGTGGCTCATAAATGTGAAGAGTAAGGAAAATGCTAAATGGTTTTTAATTTTTTTTTTACAAATAAATAATTGAAGAGTGTGAAGTGCATTTGTATTCAGCCCCTCTGAGTCAATACTTTGTAGAATCACCTTTTTTTCTGCAATTGCAGCTGCAGGTCTTTCTGGGTATGTCTCTACCAGCTTTGCACATTTAGAGAGTGAACTTTTTGCACATTCTTCTGTGCAAAATAGCTCAAGTTCTCTCAAATTGACTGGAGAGCATCTGTGAACAGCAATTTTCAAGTCTTGCCACATTGGATTTAGGTCTGGACTTTGACTGGGCCATTCTATCACATGAATATGCTTTGATTTAAACAATTCCATTGTAGCTCTGGCTGTATGTTTAGGGTTGTTGTCCTGCTAGAAGGTGAACCTCTGCCCCTGTCTCACGTCTTTTGCAGACTCTAATAGGTTTTCTTCTAAAATTGCCCTGTATTTGGCTCCATCCATTTCCCCATCACCTCTGACCATAATTCCCTGTCCCTGCTGAAGAAATGCATCCCCACAACATGATGCTGTCACCACCATGTTTCACGGTAGGGGTGGTGTGTTCAGGGAGATGTGCAGTGTTAGTTTTCTGCCACACATAGCATTTTCTTTTCCAAAATTACGGGACTCTATGGGGTCACTTACGCAGAACCCACAAAGGATCATAGCAACTTTCCAAGACTTCTATACTAAACTTTATAGGGCAGATGAGGCAGTAAGACCTACACTCATCTCTGAGTTCGTTGATGATATCCTGCTCCCAAAATTGCAAAAGGAGCTAAGAACTTGAGAAACCCATAGGAGACTCTGAGGTTTTTAGGGTTATTAAATCTCTTAAGATAGGTTCAGCCCATGGTCCAGACAGGTTCTCGTCATGCTATTACAAATCTTTTGCATCCACACTCACCACATAATTGAGTCGCTTCTTTAATTCCCTTCGGGAGGGAACTACATTGGTAAATTAAGCTAACACAGCCTACATCTCTGTTATTCCCAAACCAGGCAAAGACAACTCGGAGGTTGGTAACTATAGGCCCATATAATTGATCAACAACGATCTTTAAAATCCTAACCAAAATCATGGCCAACAGACTGTCGGCCTTCATAAGTGGCTATATCCATGAAGATAAGGTGGGCTTCATTACAGGAAGACAGGGGCCGGACCAAATACGCAGAGCGATGGATATCATATACCTTTTACGAGCTAACTGGGATGGGGGTGAACATCAAGATGGGTTTTTGCTCTCATTCAACCTACAAAAAGCATTCAATATGGTAGAAAGGCCTTACCTATTGGAGGTTTTAGACAGATGGGGGTTTGGTCTGCATTTTTAACGGGTCCTACAGGCACTATACTCAAACCCAAGCGAGCAGGTAAAATTGCAAGGTCATAACTCAGATCCCTTTCCAATCCACAAAGGGACAAGACAAGGATGCCCTTTATCACCCATAATTTTTGCCATCGCTATTGAAACTCTGGCCTTGGCCATCAGGAATAACCCGGATATTCGTGGAGTTCGGTGTGGTCATAGCTCACACAAGTGTGCTCTTTTTGCGGATGATCTATTGCTTTTCCTCACCTCACCTCTCACCTCAACCCCTATTGTCCTTAATCTCTTGAAAGCATTTGGGAGGATATCAGGTCTGCATGTCAATATGGACAAATCCATAGCGCTGAACATCAATATTCCTAACCCCCTAGTTGAATGACTTAAAAGTCATTTCTAGTTTGCATGGAGTAACACTTCTATCCCATATTTGGGGGTCAGCCTGGCAGCCAGCATGGATCAGCTTTATAAATTCAATTATCCCCCTCTAGAAAAGAAGCTAGGGGATGACTTGACCAGTTGGTCACGTGGGGACATCTCATGTGTGGGTAGGGTTAATTCTGTAAAAATGACCCTCCTTCCCAGGTTATTGTATCCCTTTTGTTCCCTCCCGATCCCTCTTTAGAAACCTCACATTCAAAAATTTCAATCCCAGGTAGTTTGCTTTATCTATGGTTTCTAAAGGATATAGATAGTGTACTTTTTAGAAGGCAAAATCAGGGAGGATTAGGGTTTCCTATTCTATGGAAATATTATCAGGTGGCCCAACTAGCGCAGTTCGCCACAATCTATTCTTGAGGGCAGAAACCAGATTGGGTGGAGATGGAGAGACAGGCGATCCCTGGACACACAATAGATTTCCTAGTTTGGTCATCCCCAAAAGCAGGCCACCAATACTGGCCCCTACTCTTTCCCATTCTATGGCCCTCTGTGACTCCTTACACAAATCTCCAGCACTGGTCTCTGAACTTCGGCCATTAACGCACCTCTTCCACAATCCCCAATTTCCTCCAGGGCAGGATATCTGTGCTTTCCAATGGTGGGCAAATATGGGCCTTTTTAGGATTGGGCACTTTGTGTCTTCAATGGGCCCCTTAACGGCGACCCATTGCGTCAATAAATTAGAAATGCCCCAATCTGAGAGATTTAGATTGCATCAAATACAACATCATCTCCTCTTCCTATGGAGATCTAAACCTGACACCCCCAGATTCACAGCATACGAGCAATGGTGTTCACAGATTATGGACCAGAGGGGAGGCATCTCATTTATATTCGCCACTCTGGCAGAGAACTCGGGAAAACCACCATATGCAATCAGCTGGGAGAGGAATATGGAGATCAACTGGGAGGCGGACACCTGGTACAGTCTGTAACAAAGAGCTTTTAAAGGAATTGTAAATATCTCATTGATCGAAGCCAGTGTCAAAATCATTATAAGATGGTATTGAGTTTCGGCCCGATTGGCCAAAATTTTCCCGAGCACATCTCTACTATGTTTTCGAGGGTGTGACCATGTGGGATTCCTCTTCCATACCTGGTGGGAATGTCCTCACATTAGGGGTTTTTAGAATAGGATCTTTGGCTTGCTACGCAAGGTCACTGGTTTGGCAATTCCTAAAACCCCCGAGATTGCCTTGCTTAACAGTAAGCCGGTCAATTGTTCTAAAAATACATTGAAACTCATCCACTTTATTCTGCTGGGTGCTAAAATCACTATAGCCCATGCCTGCAAACAGCCAAAGGTGTTCTATGCTGCAGGAAAATGAGGGATCTCTTGGTTAATGGTTCAGGAGAAAGCGGTTGGCATCCTAATGGACTCCTCCAGAGCATATGAGAAAGTATTGGAACCCTGAAGTACTTACATACATCAACCAATATGAACCAGTCCAATGTAACATGACATCCGATGTCCCTTGGTGCCTGTTTTGTCTCTGTGCTGCCTGAAAGCTTTTCTTCTCTCCTCTTTTCTTTGTACTCAGCTCTTCTTATCTCTCATCTTTTTTCAAAAGATTTGACCATTTGATTATTGGTATCTCTAGAGATAAGCAAGGTACAGGACTTACCTCCTAGGAGGAACGCCTCCCCCATAGGGAGGGAAGGCTTCTCGCCATTCCCGGAACTCGCTCTTGAACTCTGACCTATTAAAGAGTTCAAGTATAATATGTTTTTTTTAATTTACGTCCTTTTTATTTGAAATATATACTTGTCCAACAAGCAAGTAATGTTTACATCGCATATAAAAACTTCACATAAGAAAAGCCAACATACAAAAAAAATCCCCAAACATTTTACCCTTTATCTCCCCTCCATACCACCCCTCCCACCACCACACCATTCATTCCACGCTCCCCCCCTCCCCAACCCCTATCCCATATTCGCTCCTCCCATTCTACCTAATACTCTTGTACCTATTCAGACCATTCATACTCCAGCCATAACTTCCAAATATTCATATATTTCTTCAAACTGCCTCTTTTCCTATACCAGAGTTCCTCCTTCATAATCATATCTTTAACCTCTTTCATCCATTCTGCCACTATTGGGGGATCTTTTGCCTGCCACTTCCGTGCTATTACCTTCCTTCCCTGAAACAGGCATCTTATTATTGCGGTCTGGGTGTCCTTCAGCATACCGTTTTTCTCCATCAAACTCAAAAGACAAGTTCTAGCCTCCATGTCTAGCGATGTCTCAAATACTGCGTTGATTTTCACCACTATTTCTTCCCAATACCTGTATAACTTGGGACATCGCCAGAACATGTGTATCAAGTCACCTCTCCTGTCCCCACAACGTTGACATTTCACATCCTGCCTCCTTCCGAACCTGAATAATTTTTCTGGTGTATAGTATAGCCTATATATATCAAGTACAAGTGAGATACCCCTTGTGACAGTGACAGAGAGATCCTGGGCCCTAGTGCCAGAACGTACTTCCACTGTTCCTCCGTTATTGTACCAACCTCTTCCTCCCATTTAGTTCTATTTTTAGACTCCACTACCCCCTCCTGCCCCGCCATATTTATACACCTATACATCTCAGAAATCAACCCTCTAGAAAATCTGGTGTTTACCAATTTCCTTAGCAAAGGCATTTCATTCCACTCTATCCCCTTTCCTCTGAATTGTACCTCTAGGGTGTGCCTCACTTGCAAATAACTAAAAAATAATCTGTTGGGGACTGCAAACTCCTCTCTTATCTCTTGAAATGATTTCAGCCTCCCTGCCCTATACAGTTGCGCCAAGCAGTGGATACCTCTCCTGTCCCATTCCTCTATTTTCCCCATTACATTAAGCTCTTTTAAATTTTTGTTATTCCATATTGGAGAACCCCGTATACCCCAGTACGGCCTTAACAGTCTTCCAACTTCTAATCATTAACTGAGTTGTGGGACAGCTATACCCAAAAGATTCTGCCTCCACTGCTTCCACTACTGTATCATGACTGATGTTATTCATCCATATACTACTTCCTCCTACCCTTTCTTCAGACAGGTTACTGCCTCTCATAAACTGCATTTGGGCTGCCAGAAAATAGCCCCAGGGGTCCGGTAGAGCCAGGCCTCCCGCCTCCCTCGGCCGCCGTAACACCTGCAAACCAATCCTTGCCACCCCGTTTTTCCAGATTAGTTCTCTGAACAAACTGTCCAGTTTTTTGAAGCAGTGTTTTGAGATCCAGACAGGGGAGTTGTGTATTACAAATAAGATTTGCGGCATCCATATCATCTTAATAAGATTACATCTACCCGCGACCGAGAGAGGAAGACTACCCCACACCCGACTCTTCTGCTTTAGCTTCACCATTAGTGGTACTACATTACCCGTTATGTACTGCCCCGGGTCTTTTGTTATATTTACCCCTATATATCTCATTTGGTTTACAACTCTTTTTAAATTTAATGCAGTAATGGAGTAGCCAGGTGGTCAAAAGCGCCTTGAGGCGATTCAGTTCGCATTTGCAGCGCTATACAAATCATTCATTCATTCATTCATTCATTCATTCATTCATAAATTTACCTGTCTCGGAAGAGGTTCTACAAGGGGGTCTATTGGCAAAAGTGCCGATTTTTCCCAATTAATTGTTAGGCCAGAAAAATGACCAAATTCTTTATTCATTTCCATAGCTGCTAACAATGAGGTCTGTGTGTCTTCCAAAAATAACAGGATATCGTCCGCATACATTGCAACTTTCTCCTCCTCTCCCCCTCTTTTAAAACCCTGAAATTCTTGTGACGTTCTTAGAGCAACTGCCAATGGCTCCAGTGCGAGGGCATAGAGCAGGGGTGATAATGGACACCCCTGTCTCGTCCCCCTCCCCAACCGAAACCATTCAGAGCACTCCCCATTGACCCTGACTTTGGCTCTTTGTTTATCATATAAGAGCCTCAGCCATTTCACAAAATTAGGGCCAAATTTAAACTCTGCCAGTACTTTCCACAAATAATGCCTTTCGAGGCTATCGAAAGCCTTGACCGCATCTAGTGATAAAATAGCTCTATTCCCCCCTTCTCTGTAGGTAATTGTACATTTCCATATACTCGCCTGATGTTCACGCTCACCGATCTATCCGGTATAAAACCGGTTTGGTCTGGGTGTATTACTTTAGAAATTATTTTTTTTAACCTATTTGCTAGGGCTTTTGCCAGAATCTTAACATCTGTGCATAAGAGTGAGATCGGTCTGTATGAAGCTACCTCCAACGGATTTTTCCCTTCTTTTAACAAAATTATAATAGTGGCTTCTGTCATGGACATGGGCAATCTTCCTTCCACCACAGCCCCATTCAATACTTCCAGTAATTTTGGGAGCAAAACATCCCCATATCTCTTATAAATTTCTATAGGCAGACCATCGGGTCCTGGTGCTTTCTGATTCGCCATATCCATTACCACTCTTTGCAACTCTGCCAATGTTAACGGGGTTTCCAAGGCTCCTCTATCTTCACTAGATAAAGGGACTATTTTCAGTTTTTCAAAAAACTCCCACATTTCTCCCTCTACATCTATTTGTGGGGCATTGTACAAGCCTTCATAGTAATCCTTAAAAACCTCTACTATACCGGGGGTAGTTCTTATAATTCTCCCTTCCCTATCCCATATTGCTGATATAGTGGATGAGGGACCATTTGCTCTAGCTATCAATGCCAAGGTTCTCCCCACTAATTCCCCTTCGCCAAAAAGATTCTGCTTCTGAAACATTCTCCTTTTTTCCTCTTTCTCCAGAACTAGTTTCCTATATTCCTCCTGACTCTCTACCCAGACATTATATCTAGCTAAAGTTGGTTCCTCCACATATCTCCCTTTAGCCCCCCTCACCCTTTCCTTTACTTTATATTCCTTGGCCTGTCATTTCTTCTTGGCATAGAAGATTTTTTGTATAAAGACCCCCCGAAGAAACGCCTTCAGGGCGTCCCAAGTTATACCCAGCGGGGCGGTTCCTAGATTCAAATTTATAAATTCTTTCAAGTTACCTATAATCCCCCCATCATCCTCAATTACTTTGAGCCAAAAGGGGTTCAATTTCCAATCCCCCCCCACCAAGGCTCAGCCCAGTTCTAACTGAAAAAACGACTGCAGAATGGTCTGAAAGCCCCCTTGGCTCGTAGTCTACCCCTGCCACTATCTTTAGGGCTTCCTCATTGCAAAGCACTAGATCGATTCTGGATAAAGTGGCATGCGTCCTAGAGTGACACGAGTACTGCTTCACACCCGGATGCCACTTCCTCCAGATATCCACCAACCCTACCTCTTCACAGAATTGGAGAAGCGGACCCCCGAGTACCCCTCCAGAAACCACCCTTGCTGGAAACCTGTCTATGCTATTGTCCATAGCCATTTTAAAGTCCCCCGTCACTATAACCGGCACCCCAGGTTTATCCGTGTTATCCATTTAACACCCGTGTTTATCTGTGTTAAATGGTGGAGGTATATATACACTTGCCAGTATGCAATCCCGACCCTCAATACTACAAAAAAGAAAAACATACTGTCCATTTTTATCCAGTTTACTCTGTCTGCAGGAGAAAACCAGCCCAGAGATTATCAATACACTCATACCCCTCGAATACGAGGTGTGGGTTGAATGATATTGCTCCTGATAATTCCTATTTCTCAAGACGCTAACTATACCTTTATCCAGGTGAGTCTCTTGAAGACAGAGTATCTTGACATCCCCTGTCCTGGCCATAGAGAAAATAGTTTTTTACACACCTCCCTTACCCCCCGCACATTCCATGAACATATCTTAATGCACCTAAATATCCCTGGGGTTTTCTTCCTACCTGTTAGGTACCTGGTAGTAGAGCCTGACTGTAGGAGAAGACCTCTCATACAACGCTGGTTCAGGAGCCACTGGAGTGGGGACAGTGGTCTCCTGAGCGCAGTGGGGTAGGAGTGCCTGTTGGATTGAAGTCTCTGATGTAGAGGCAGAGATCCCTCCTGGGATGGCTGGACTGCAGGTGAGAGGAGACTGGAAGCAGCAGCAGACTTGACACACTGGAGATGAGCGATCACAGGAGCTGAAGCTGAAGGTGCAACAGCAAGTGGGAGCAGCAGGCACAGGCAAAGTCAGACAGTCCGGGTCGGCAGGTAACTGGTACAGGTAATCACGGCAGGCAGAGGCAGAGTCAGTGAACAGTCAGAGGTTGGCAACGGTAGCAGATAAAGACAGCAGAATGGTCAGGCAGGCCGGGTCGGGTTTGGAGCAGGTCGGATGGTCAAACAAGCCGGGTCAAATCAGGTATCAGACAATCAGATGCAGGTTCAAACAGAATCACAAGCTGAGACGAAGCAGCGATGTTCCCATGGAGCAGGGGAACTTTTATGTGCTCAATGGCGCCAAACCGGCGCTAATGCGAACGCGCGCATGCACCCGCCCACGCCCGAGCGCCGCGCTGATGCACAGCAACAGCAGCAGTTTGATGCCGCGTCTGTACAGGGGCGCGCCGGCGCATAGGCGCATGCAAGCGCCCCGGTCTGGTGCTGGTAGGTCCCTGACATTGCCCCCCCCCAAGGGGCAGCCTCCGGATGCCCAAAAGCCTCTTCTTCTCAGGATGTGTAGAAAAATATGCACGAACTAAACGCCTAGCATGCACATTACTGTCCGGTTCCCACGAGTTACTTTCTGGGCCGTAGCCTTTCCACTTGATTAAGAATTGGTTTTGTCCTTGCCTTCTTCTACAATCAAGGATAGCCTCAACCTCAAATTCCTCGCTGCCATTAATTACAATGGGTTCAGGAGGTCTTGTCCCTCTAGCAGGAAAGGGATCAGGTACAGCAGGTTTGAGCAGAGATACATGGAATACTGGATGTATTTTAAATGAATCAGGTAAAGTCAGTTCATAAGACACTTCATTGATTTTCCTTCTAACTGGGAAAGGTCCCATAAATCTAGGTGCCAACCTCTTAGAAGGACATGCTAATTTGATATTAACGGTAGAAAGCCATACCTGGTCGCCAATCTGTAAGTTCAGCTCCCCCCTTCTTTTCCGGTCGAAGATTCTCTTACCATCTGCCTGAGCCTTGGACACTGTTTCCTGCAACAACCGGTTGTTGTGACTGAGGAACTCCACTGTACTTTGTACTGCTGGAACCGAAGACTCTGAAAGGAAATCAGGTAGAAAGGTTAGGTGAAAGCCATAATTGGCGAAAAAAGGGGATTGACCGGTGGCAGAATGTTTGGCGTTATTGTAAGCAAATTCTGCTAAGGGTAGCAGAGATACCCAATCATCTTGTGTGAAAGAAGTGAAACATCTGATGTATTGCTCCAGGGTCTGATTTGTCCTTTCTGTCTGACCGTTCGTTTGAGGGTGATAGGCCGAGGACAGGGCCAATTCAATTTTTAGAGTTTCACACAGGGCTCTCCAGAAACGTGAGGTGAATTGAACCCCTCTATCAGAAACTATGTTTACAGGTACTCCATGAAGTCTGATGATCTCCTTGACAAATATACGTGCAGTTTCGATGGCAGACGGGGTTCCCCTTAAAGGTAGAAAATGAGCCATTTTGGTTAAACGGTCCACTACCACAAAGATGGCTGAGAACCCCCTGATGAACTTTCTGTAGAAGTTCGCAAACCCCACAAATCGCTGAATTCCCTTCTTGTCCAGGGGTACCGGCCAGTCCAGAACAGCGGAAACCTTTTGTGGGTCCATCTTGATGCCTGTTGCAGAGATTATTAGCCCCAGAAATTGAATGCTCTGTTGTTCGAACTCGCATTTTTCCGCTTTTGCATAAAGTCTGTGTAAGCGGAGACGACCCAACACCCTGCATACATGTTCTTGATGCAATTCACGGGATTCTGAAAAAATCAAGATGTCGTCCAAGTATGCGATTACAAACACATCTAAAAAGTCCCTGAGAATATCGTTAATCAGGTGTTGAAAGGTCACAGGGGCGTTGCAGAGTCCAAACGGCATGACTAAGTATTCATAATGCCCGAATCGGGTTCGGAACGCTGTCTTCCACTCATGCCCAGCCCGGATGCAGATCAAATTATATGCCCCTCTCAGGTCAAGTTTAGTGAAAATGACGGCAGTCCTTAATTTTTGGAAGAGTTCAGGTATCAAGGGTAGGGGATACCGGTTTTTGACCGTGATTTTGTTTAGTTCACTATATTCTATACATGGACGGAGAGACTTGTCCTTCTTAGTGACGAAAAATATTCCGGCACCAGCTGGAGAGGTAGAGTGGCGTATAAAACCTTTGGCCAGGTTCTCATCTATGTATGTCTTTAGTACTTCCTGTTCCTTTTCTGATAATGGAAAAATGCGTCCGAATGGAATTTCGGATCCTGGCAGCAATTCAATGGGGCAGTCGTAGGGGGGATGAGGTGGGAGAGAGTCTGCCCCCTTCTTACTGAAAACATCAATGAATTCATGATACTGTTTAGGTATGACCTGGCAAAGTTTCTGGTCGGTGTCCAGACAAAGTAGGGTGGATGAGGAATCCGAATCTTTCTCAAAACAGTGTTCTTGACAGTAAGAAGATGAGAATTTTACTTCTCCAGAAGAGCAATGAATGTATGGATTGTGGGCCTGCAGCCAAGGAATGCCCAGGATGATGGGAAACATAGGGGAGGAGATGGCATCAAGAACCAGCAGTTCCTTGTGTTGAGAGGAAGTGGAAGCAGACAGAGGCAGGGTTTCCTGAGTTACTTGTCCTGATCTGATGCGGGATCCATCAGCTAGAAATACAGCGAGTCCATGGGTCTTGGTCCGCAATGGGACGTTATGCTGACTGGTAAAGTTCGAATCAATAAAGCAGCTGCATGCTCCGGAATCAATGATGGCGTTGACCGGTATTGTCCCTTCTTGAAGCTGTAATGACAGAGGAAGGGCAATGTGGGTAGAATTCGCAGACAGAGCAGAGAGGCTGGTATACACAGGAAATGGGCACTTACTTATTTTAACTGGACAGTTAAGGACATAGTGCCCAGTTCCACCGCAATAGAGGCACAGATTGAGTTGCCGGCGTCGGGCCCGTTCTTCAGGCGATAAGGCAGGTCGCATCAGTCCTAATTGCATAGGTTCCGAAGAGTCAGGCGTGGTATTAACTGGATTCGAACTAGGTGAGGGTAAATAGCGTGTTGCAGGAACTGGTGCTCTGGCTGTCATCCAAGTCGGGCGGGATTGTAGAGCAGATCGTTCAGATCGACGTTCCCGGATACGTCGGTCAATTTGAATGGTCAAGATAATCAAAGCCTCAAGAGTATTTGGTACACCCACTCGGGCAAGTTCGTCCTTTAGTCCTTCAGATAGACCCAAGCGGAATTGATGACGCAGGGCCGCATTATTCCACTGAGTGTCCGCGCTCCATCGCCTAAAGTCCATGATATAGTCCTCCGCAGGCCTGCGGCCCTGCTGGAGCGCGAACAGAGCTGATTCAGCTGTGGCAGTCTGTTGAGGGTCTTCATATAATTGTGCCATGGCTTCAAAGAAGGAAGATAGGGACTGGGTTAGGGCTGAGTCTCCCTCAAGTAGTCGATGAGCCCAAGTCTGAGGTTCCCCTTGTAGGAGGGAGATCACGAACCCCACCTTGGTGGCTTCCAGTGAGAAAGTTCGGGGCTGTAGTGCGAAGAAGAGCTGGCAGGCGTTGCGAAAGGCCCAGAACTTGGCCCGGTCTCCAGAGAATCTATCAGGAGTGGGAACCCTTGGTTCAGGTGGAAACATTACAATGGAAGGACCTGGAGCAGTCTGTGCAGGAGTTGCGGCTGAAGAGAAGGCCAGGGGGTTAGGCCCTGCAAGGTTCTGGACTTGTCCTTCCAATCTGTTGTAGTTATCCTGGAGGGATTGTACGGCTTGAGTGAGGGCCGCAAGGTGTGTGCATATTTCTTTCAATGGAGAGGTATCTCCTGCAGGCTCGGACATGGCTGCTTCGTACTGTTAGGTACCTGGTAGTAGAGCCTGACTGTAGGAGAAGACCTCTCATACAACGCTGGTTCAGGAGCCACTGGAGTGGGGACAGTGGTCTCCTGAGCGCAGTGGGGTAGGAGTGCCTGTTGGATTGTAGTCTCTGATGTAGAGGCAGAGATCCCTCCTGGGATGGCTGGACTGCAGGTGAGAGGAGACTGGAAGCAGCAGCAGACTTGACACACTGGAGATGAGCGATCACACTGGAGATGAGCGATCACAGGAGCTGAAGGTGCAACAGCAAGTGGGAGCAGCAGGCACAGGCAAAGTCAGACAGTCCGGGTCGGCAGGTAACTGGTACAGGTAATCACGGCAGGCAGAGGCAGAGTCGGTGAACAGGCAGAGGTTGGCAACGGTAGCAGATAAAGACAGCAGAATGGTCAGGCAGGCCAGGTCGGGTTTGGAGCAGGTCGGATGGTCAAACAAGCCTGGTCAAATCAGGTAGCAGACAATCAGATGCAGGTTCAAACAGAATCACAAGCTGAGACGAAGCAGCGATGTTCCCATGGAACAGGGGAACTTTTATGTGCTCAATGGCGCCAAACCGGCGCTAACGCGGACGCACGCGCGCCCGTGCCCGCGCACGCGCGAACGTGCGCACGCACCCGCGCACGCCCGAGCGCCGCGCTGATGCACAGCAACAGCAGCAGTTTAATGCCGCGTCTGTACAGGGGCGCACCGGCGCATAGGCGCATGCAAGCGCCCCGGTCTGGTGCTGGTAGGTCCCTGACACTACCGACTTTGGTGCCTAACATTCACTTGTTCCTGTATCTTAACTCCACTCAAAATAATTCTCGGTCCCAAAACCATTGTGTCTAATATTTGAAATTTTAGTGATTTTACTTTTTGTGTGCATTCAATACTTCTTACTTCATTCCACTCCACACCCTTACCACCCTCCTCCCCCCCTTACAACCTTATACATACCCCATCCCCCAATCTTCCCCACCCTCCCTCAACCCCTCCCCCCCAACCCAACCCTCCCTCCCCCCCTTCCCCCTCTCCCTCTTGCCCAACCTTGGGCCCATACCAAGGGCTTCTAAAGTGACCGTGTTAACCCCCTAAACGTAAGTATTCCTCTTTTCCCCCTTTAAGTTGCTACCCGAACCTTATAAGAGGGGTATTACCCCCCAACATAACCAGTGTACAAAGGATTAGTATCTACTACCCCTCTATACCCACACCTCTGTAAATGCATCAGTGGGAGAAAAAAAAAAGCAAAAAAGCAAAAAAAAACGTCAGTCCACTGAACAAGGACCCCAGAGTCTAATCTTGTCCTTTTCCCTTCTTTTCCTTTATGGCCCTTCACCATGCTGTAACCTTCCTTCATTCTCCTCCAACCATAAAAAAACTTCTGTAGGAGCATTAAAGAACTTCACCTCCCCATTTGTTGTTACCCGTAGGTGGGCTGGGTATAATAGTGCATAGCCAATTTTATGCTGCTGCAATGTGTCTCTGCAGCTCAGGGGAGAAGTCTGGGTATAGGGATATTCTTGCACCCTTATACTGTATGTTTTTCATCTCTCTTGCTTTCTGGAGAATGGTGACTTTATCTCTGAAAAACAGGAATTTAACAATGAGAGGCCTTGGCTGACCCCCTGAAGATGGAACCCTAGAAGCAACTCTGTGTGCGCGTTCAATTGCAAAAAATTTAGAAAAAGAGTCTTTACCAAACATATCCCTGAACCATCCCTCCATATATTCTGCGGGGTTATTACCCTCACTTCTTTCGGGGAGACCCAGAACCCTCACATTCTTCCTGCGTGCCCTGTTCTCATATTCATCCATTTTCCGTAAACACATATCCAATTGCTCCTTCATCATTTTAACTTCATGTCTCATTGGGTTCACATCATCCTCCACCTGACTGAGCCTCCCCTCGAGAGCGGTAGTCCGAGCACATACCTCCTGCATATCCTGTTTTAGGACAAATAAATCATCTCTAATGCCTCTAAGCTGATCCGATAGGTCCAATAGAGAGGTTTTACAATTATTAATTGCTAGGAGAATGTCCTTTAAAGATGGTTCCTGCTCTAGTGTCCCTTTACCCTCTGTTGTTTCATTACTCAATCCACTCTCCCTTTCCAGGTATGTTTGCGATGCCGATTCCGTAACTATGGGTACACATACTTCTGCTGAGCCTTGACTTTTCCTTCCCCCAGGGTGGTTGGTCTGTGCCCCTTGATGTTGCGCACCCCCCACCTGGCTACCTTTCTTGGGTGTGTGATTTGGTGTGTGGGCAAAACGCTCCCGCTTCGCAGCCGCACCCTGACCTGCTTTATCCTTAGGACCGCGCAGGTTATGCGCCCCGGCTTCTTCCTGTACTGCAGCCTCCTCTGACCCTTTCTTCCTGGTCATCTTGACTCCAATCACCCCTTGGTTCTTCAGGAATAAAGTAATTACACACTCTCTGGCATACACTTCCTCCCCCTCACCAAGGAGTGTGAATATTAACCCCAGGAGAGAGCCGCCACCGACCGTACAGATGAAGCACTAAACCAGTGCAATCACCCCCCTTCTCTCAACAGCCACTCCAACCTTCAGCGTCCTGCTCCCCACATTCCACAGCAGGATCGCACCAGGGGACACACCAGGGGGGCAGGTTCCAGGATCCCATCCAAGGAGACCACAGGCGGGCTCGCCTACAGCATACCTGAGCGATCTCTCCGGCCGGCCGTCCGATCAGCTGCTTTGCCCGTCAGCGTCCTCTTCCCCGCACTCGATTAGCGCAACCGCTCTGGTGAGCGTTTTGTGGGATGCAGGCTCCTGTCTCCTGGGAAGCATAGACCAACGCACTGGCAGGGTCTATGCAATCGACCAGCTGATTGGCCTCCCGGCGTCCACAATGTCAGGCCGGCACAGGCATGGGAAAAGCCGATACAGGCATCGGAGCCACAAGCACGGGCATTGGGAGGAGCAGCAAGGTCCGGTCCCACAACGTCCTCCCCCTCACCTCAACCTCTGGTCACGCCCATCCCCACCAAGTATAATATGTTAGTTACTAATCTAGACAATGGTCTTATCCCTTATAGGTAAGCATTTCCTGCAGATTCTTGTCATCTTTTGTTCTGCATGTTATTTACTGTAGATGTACTGTCTCACACAGTAAATATTTTTTACTATTCTTAGTTAAAATACTAAAGGTAAGAAGGCTGGCTCTATCGCCTTCTGCCTCATGACACAGTCTGCTCCCATATGGGGTGTCCGGAGGTGGTGGGTGATACCCATGACAATATACTAGCATTGTAAAAACTTCTGCTGTTCAAAGATAATTGTGTTTCAGACATCTCCACTGATCTCATATTTGACTCTACATTTACCTTGTTATATGTTATACTGTACTTCAAAATATATTAATCTTTTCTACTTCTTAATGAAAACCAATAAAAAACTATTAAAAGAAATAAATGTTTTTTGGGTGTTGGTGGTGTCTTTACACCATAACCTTCTAGAAGTACTCTTGATGAAAGCAAGAATTGACATTGCTGTAAAAAACTGAAATTTGACACCCCTGTCACACGGTTGCGGAAAAGTTGGTTCTTTGGTGCTAATTGTGCCCATGAAACCTATACCAAAAAATTACTTCAAGACAAAATCAACACCCACAAAGCTAGGCAGCCTAGACAGTCTTGCAGAGATTTGAGATCCCAATAACACTTAATCAGTGACATTGACATCAGGGGTTTGATAGCTGTTGCTAAACCAGGACTGACTCGTTTGACAAATGTCAGCCGGTCAACATAGTCTGTGGACAGACGCACTCTTTTATCTGTCACAAAACCTCCTGCAGCACTGAATGCCCATTCAGAAAGCAAGCTGGATCTGGATGCAGGGCAGCCCAGCAGTTCAACTGCATACTGGGCAAGTTCTGGCCAATGGCCTATTCTCATGACCCAGAAACTCAGTGGATAGTCTACTGGAAAGCTCTCCATGTCTGTTTTCACCCCTAGATAATCTTCCCCCATATGTTGCAGACACTGCCAATGGGATCTGGAAGCTGACATCCCTGGGCACCAAGGACTAAAAACATTTTGAGCGGCCCCTTCTCCACCACTCCTCCTTTGACCAACAGAAGCCTCAAAACTAGCTTTTCCATGATACTGTAACCTACCAGAATCTGGAAAGACGTTACATAAACCCCTCTTTAAGGTGTTCTTAAGATATTTTATCCTGTGCTCCCTCTGCGAGGGCAGGTTGAGTACCAAGACTTTCCCTTTGTAAGAGTGGTCAAGGAGGGTTGCCAACCAATAATGATCCTTCTCCTTGACGCCACAAATTCTTGGGTCCTTTCACAGGCTTTGGAGAATAACCGCAAGAGACATGAGAAGCAGAGTCCTCGGGGTCACTGAGGATTACAGTATCTGGAACTGCCTCCTCCCAGCCATGCACTACCCCCAAGGTTTCTGGGGACTGAAAACCATCCCTTAATGTTTGACATATGTCTTCCACTTCTTCTATGCCTCCAAAACTGCTAGAATTCCCCTTCTCCCTCTCCTCTTGTGTGTTCTGTGGAGTCACAAGGATGGTGTCTGCCTAAAGTGGGCCTTGAGAGGAAAGGAAGTCCTCCTCTTCTTCCCACTGCTCTTCCTCAAGTGCCCTGTCCATAATGCCATGCAGAGTATGATCTAGCAGGAACACAAGAGGAATTGTATCACTAATGCATGCATTGACACGGCTCACCATCCAGGTCGCCTCCTCAAATTGTGACAGTACAGTGCATGCATCCTTTATCAGCAGCCATTCTGGCCTGCCTTAGAAGATCTTGCAAACCTGGGTACCTGTTTAAGAAACGCTGCACCACCAAATTGAGGACATGTGCCAGGCATGGCACATGTGTCAACTTTCCCTGTGGAAGGGCGGACAGAAGGTTAGTGCCATTATCACACACAACTATTCCTGGCTCAAGCTTTCATGGCGTGAACCACCTCTGGGCCTGCCCCTGCAGAACTGAAAGAATCTCTGCTTCTGTGGGGCTCCTGTTCCCTAGACAGACCAGCTGAAGCACTGCATGGCACCTTTTAGCCTTACTCGTTGAATGGCAACTTAGGGGGTACACTTAGGGGGTACTGGTGGTTCATAGGACAATCCAGCAGAGGAGGGCATGGAGGAGGGGGTGGAGCTGACAGATCTCACATAATCACCAACAGATTATGGAGTTGTGGTGGCAAAACAAGCTCCAGAACTGAGCTCTGTCATGCATCCTTCTTAGTTGCAAGCAGAGTTATCCAGTGTGCTCTGAACAAAATATATTGTCCCTGACCATGCTTGCTGGACCACATGTCAGTAGTAATGTGGACCTTGTGGCTAACTGCCTTGCCCAAGGATGCCAAAACATTGCCTTCCATGTGATGGTACAGAGTTGGAATGGCCTTACGTGCAAAGAAATAGCGACTGAGAACCTTTCATTGTGGTACAACACATTCTTCAAATTCACGGAGGGGGCAGAATCCACCAGATGGAAAGGCAGGAGTTGTAAAGCCAGCAATTTGGACAAACTGGAATTTTGATGCTGGACATGTGGGTGGCAGGGAGTGTATTTATTTTTCGATGCAGCAGCTGGGGCAGAGAAATTTGCCTGCTATACTCTACAGCTGGTGGTGTGCTGCTGGCAGATGTGTTGCAAGGACCTGTGACACCATTTCCTATACCATCATCCCTGTCAGTGGAAGCTGCTGAGAGGTCATGAGATATAGAGGGGGGGGGGGGTAGACATGAAAGGTGAGGAGTGAGGAGAAGGAGAATCAAGGCCCTTATGTGTGGCTTTCCGGTGCTCTTGCCAACAGGCTGAGTGGTGGGAAGTTAAATGTCAAGCATGTGGCTGGTGTTTTTGCCATGCTTGATCTTCTTTCAGCAGAATTTGCAAATTGCAACAGTACGATCAGCTGCACATGTGCTAAAAAAGGCCCATACAGCTGAGCCGTGGGAAGTGGGCCGGGAGATAACAGCTCCATAATCTGATGGAATAGGGTGGGTGTTCTCTACTCTTCCTTCATGGCTGCCTCTAGGAAAACATCCTGCCTCGTTGAGGTTGTTTCTCCCCCTCACTTTGCTCCTCTGCTCTATCCAGCACCCATATCACGTCAGTGACTTCATGATCATCATCCCCTCCATCCTCATCATCACTGGAGCCAACTTGGCAATACGCTGCAGCTGGGGGAACATGACTGCCAATTTGTTGTTTGTCAGTGTTCTCCCCTTTCTGTAGGCTCATAGTACTCCCTTCCTCTACCTCAGAACCAACATCAGAATCAAGTAATGTCTGTGCATCCTCAAGAAGCAAGTGGCTGACGCTGTGTTCAAATAATTCAGCTGACTCCAAGCATGATGCTGGGGCTATGGAAGGAGTAGCTGTGGACAAGGAGGCAGAATAAGCCGCTCTGACTAGTGTCAGCTTGGGTCATAGAGGATGAGGAGGATGAGGATGGTTTACTAAGCCAGTCCACCACCTCCTCTGCATGCTGTGGCTGGATAGCATGGGCATTATCACTAAACGTGCCCTGCCTGAGGACAGACTACCTCCACTTCATAGTGGCATGGGAATGTATGCCTCTCCTTGTTGGCCTCCCAGACATGATGGGGGGGGGGGGGGGTTGTTACCCAAATTTAATAGAAACTGGGAAATGTGTGATTGGATGCACTTTATTGAATGAAAAGTGGTGTTTGGTGCACTTTAAGTTGAGGATTGTCTATGACAGAAATGTAAAAACTATAAAAAAAAGATTTAAAAAAATAGAAAAGATGCAACACCAATGTCGCAGTCAGAAAAACTGCGGCTGACAATTAAAAAAAAAAGGGGGCAGGCAGGGCACAAAAAAAAAATGCAGCAACAAGAAAAAAAAGGCTATACAGTGCTGTATACAGCACTAAATGTTATGTAATGTTAAGCACTGACACTACACTAACCCACTACACCAACACTACACTATGCTCACACACTATAGTCACACACTATACTAACACTCTACATTCAGACTCACAATAAGTGAACACACTAACTTGCTATTAGCAAACTGAGCCCTGCTCTATCTATCTCCACTCCAACACACTGCAAAAGCTTCCTATGGCAAGGAACCTTTTATAGTGTGGGGTGGGACTATGAGCACCGAGCCGTGATTGGAGAAAGTCATCATCACTTTGTCCAATCAGGGCTCTGACAGTGCTCTGGGCACTAATTGGCAAAGCCTTGCACCTGACCCGTGGTCAGGCCGCAAATTTGAGTGTTCGCCAAACAGGTAAACAGGCAATGTTCGGGCCGAACTTTTGCTCGGCCTGAAACGTTCACCCAACACTAATGGGCACTGATAGACAGCACTTATAGGTGGTACGGATAGGCGGCAATAATAGCCACTGAAAGACACAAATAGGTGGCACTGATGGGTACTGATGTGTGCCTGCACTGCGCTCCGAGCCCACCCAGTTGTGTGACAATAGCTATTGAACATTCATTATTCTCACACTGTTCCTCCTCCTGGCCAATCAGGAAGTGGGTCTTGAGACCCGACTCCCAATTGGCTGAAAGGACATGCGATCCTATTGGAGAGACCTTGTGTGTCTGGCCACATGGGAAACGAGAGAAGGAGTTAACAACTGCACGCAAGAGGTCCACGCTAGTGCACGTCATGGTCCCATTCTGTCACTGAGAGTGAGGTGGCAGAGGTATGCTGGGCTCATGGCAAGGGAATAGCCTTAGCAGTGTCCCTCCTAAATGCAACAAACCATAGGAGCTTGACTTGCAGTACATGCATACAGTACATTATGACTTAAACCTGCAGGGGGGCCCATTTTTTTAAATTTATCAACAAGACTTTACTACTGCTTTAAACTACCGAGGGCTGGAAGTATACTGCCAGAGCGCATTTATGGCAGCTAGGCTAGTCCTAGACCCACTGGGTATGCACTGTTCAAAGGAAAGGGTGGATGGTACTGGAGGGTGCAGGGGAACAAAGGAGGTGCAAAGTACATGTGATTTAGTTTTGGTATAATGCGGTATAGGGTTGGTATTGGTGCAGTCTAGGTTTGGAATAAGTGCATTACAGAGTGCAGTACTGGAGCAGTATGGATTGGGTACATTTGGTGCTCTGCTCTCAGTAGCTCAGTCCCTACTAGCAGTATCAGCAATGGGTGAATTTTTTTTTGGTTGAAAATGTATACTTTATTTTGCAAGAAAATATACAAAAAACAAATACTTTAACAGGGTACATTCCACTCTGTACTGCGACGCAGCGCATAAATACACTACATAACAATACAGTTCCAAGCATACAAATAAATTACATTCATCCTGCGGTATGCTGTCTGATGTGTTGCGCAGAGTAATAGTACCCCGAAACATCACATCATGCATGACGCTGCATTACCCTGAAAGCATTACTTAAAAAACATGTTACAAAAAAGTCAAGTCATGTACTGTCAAATAGCATTCCAATGGGCAACGAGTGTGATGGGGGGGTGGAGGAGGTGGGGTAGGGGAGGGAAAAAAGAGTTCACAGGCCCGAAGCTTTATTGAACTGCCAAAGGATACACAGAGGGCAGAAAGGGGGGGAGGGGAAATTTTCAGACCTCCTCTTCCTCCTTAAAGTCCATCAAGTTATAGTCTCTGAGTAGACTGTTGACCAGTCTGCGACAGTCCTCAATGGACATCTTCTCCCGCTGGTGGATGAGGAGCTTTCTGGCGCACCATACAGCGTCCTTAAAGCAACACAGCACCCACCAGGCACTGTCAATGTCCTCCTGTGAATGAGTTCCACAGAAGAGTCCGTTCAACACACCAAAGTGTGTGATTGCAGTCTGTTGTACAACGTCCTTAAGTTCTGGCTCCAAGGCCCTCAACAGGTCCTGTGCAAAGGGGCACTCCCAGAAAACATGCAAAGCAGTTTCCTCCTGGATGATGCAAAAAGGGCAGTGCCTGTATCTGCGCAAGTTTCTGGCATGCATGAATGTCCTTAGTGGCAATCCCCCTTGGATTGCCATCCATGCCAGATCTTTGTGCCTGTTGGTGAGTCTCTTTGAAGAAACATTCCTCCAGACCACTTTGCAAGTGGCTGAAGGGAGGCCTGGAACAGTCTCAACATTGTCAGATGCTCTAATCAACCTGTGGATAGTTTTTCGCTTCCACAAGTCGGCTTCACAGCCCCAGCTCCTTAATAAACTTGAAAGTGTCCAAGTAGTACCAAGGGGTGTCCCAGTTGTAGGGGGATGGAGCTGTCCCATTTGTCCCATCCAAGGGACCTCCAAAGAGGCAGGAGGAAGAAACGGGACATGGAGTTACCACCAGAGTCTACAGTTCTGTCAACCAAAGTCCTGCGGATGCAGTTACAAGCAAAGAACACATTCAGTAGAGTGGCGATGTCAGGCACGCCCTTACCGCCCTTGAGAGGTTCCTTGAACATAACCACCCGCTTCACTCTGTCCATTTTGGAGCTCCAGATGAAGTGAAACACCGCCCTGGTGATGTAATGGACTGTGTCCCAGACAAGCGCAAGGCTGTCCGCAGTCCTGCGACCAGGAATGCCACAAGTCTGATTCAGGTGGATGATCTGTCCGATGACAGACTTCAGCCCATTGGCTAAAACCTTGGCGAGGATTTTGTAGTCCACGTTCAGAAGAGAGATCGGACGCCAATTTTTCAAATCCGACCTCCCCTCCTTCCATTTATACAAAATCATGATCATCCCCTCCCTCAGTGACGGAGGCATTCTGCCCTCCACCACTATCTCCTCGTACAGCTCGAGCAGGTCCGGGCCCACGAGATCCCATAGTGCTTCATAGAGCTCAACTGGGAGACCATTGCAGCCCGGGGTCCTGCCTCGCCTAAAGAATTTAGCGGCAGAGTGCAGCTCCTCCAATACCAAGGGGGCGTTGACGGCTGATGAACCTGCAGGATCAATTTGGTTAGAGATACCTGACAGGAACCTGTCATCCGCCTCTGTGTCTGTTTCTTTCGGGGAGTAGAGGTTGGTGTAGTAGTTGCTGACCACTTGCATCACAGCCTCCTTCCCCTTTTGGAGTGTTCCAGTCTCGTCACAAAGCTCTGACAAGGGTGTGTGTCCTCAGTGAAGTTTCCTGAAAAAGAAAGAATTACACTTCTCACCTTTCTCAAGATTCTCCACCTTGGCACGGAATCAATGTGCCTGGATTCTTCCTCGAAGTGCCCTTTCAGGCTGTTCTTGGTGTCCTCCAGGTCCTGCCTAACGTCCCAGCCACAGTTATGAAGGTCCTGCAGGGACTGCAACTGACGTTGCAGTCTCCTGAGTTCCCTCCTCCTGGCACACACTTGCTGGCTTTCCCTTGCCTGAAAGAAGCTGCGCAGCTTAACTATCACAAATTCCCACCAATCATTTACCCTTCTGAAGAATCTCTTTTCCTCCGTCCAGGTGGCATAAGCCTCCCGGTTTTCCCCCATCAATTCCTCGTTTTCCAGAAGGGTGCTATTCAGCTTCTAGGAACCTGGTCCGCGGGCAAAGCCCTCGCCCAGGTCACCCCGAAAGTGAATAGCCCTGTGGTCAGAGAAAAATCAGGGGATCATGGAGAACTAATGATGCTTGACTGTTCTTGAAGTGAGCACGAAGTCAATCCTTTAAAGCACAGATCCATCGGGTCGGCACCACAAATAGTTCACGGTACCTTTCCCTATGGATCCCACGGCGTCCTGCAAGGAGGCCTCCGAGATCATCTCCTTGAGCAGCCTAGAAGTAGCATCAAGTTTTGCGTACATGCTAGAGCTGCGTCCATCTTCCTCGATCGGACAGTTAAAATCACCGCCGATCACTACTGTTCTGGTGGTGATGAGTTGGGTCCGCAGGGTCTGGAAAAGTTCCAGCCGTGCATTCTTATCTGGGGGGGCATACATATTGATGAGCCAAACTGGCTCTTCCACCCACGAGCCATCTATGACCAAAAGACGGCCACAGACTAGCTCATGGATAGAGTCAACCGTGAAGCGCCTACTCCTGACAAGAACGGCTATTCCTGCAGACTTACAATCGCCACCCCCAGACCAGTAGGAGGGACCAATGGGTGAATAGCCCTCTTACCAGTGCCCCTGCAGTGGTGAACGTTCTGTGATGTGGGCAGTGCTGTGCTGCCCCCAGGCATCACTAGGGTTGGTGTCACTTGGTGTGATAAAACACCATGTTGTCCTGCCCCTGCTGCTCCTAGCACAAATTCCGCCCCAAATCCCCACCTCCAAGCACAAGTTCCTCCAATCCCCTCTCCTGTTACAAATTCCCTCCTTGCACAAATCCCCCCAATTCCCTCTCCCAGCACAAATCCCCCTCCTTGCACAAATTCCCCCAATCCCCTCTCCTAGCACAAATCCCCCCTGCTTGCACAAATCCCCCCAATCCCCTCTCCTAGCACAAATCCCCTCCTTGCACAAATCCCCTCTCCTAGCACAAATCCCCCCTCATACCAGAACCCACCCAATCCCTGCTTTTAGCACAAATCCCCACCAACCTCTCTCCTAGCACATATATATCCCCAATCCTTCTCCTAGAACAATCCCACCCTCCCTCCCATCATCCCCACATACAGTTTACATATGCATAGAAAAACTCAATTGATGGTGTTGCGCTCCAAAATAAATAAAGTGCTGAAATAAGGTGACAATGTATATATATTCAAGACAAGCACCGCTCAAAAATGCATCAAGCCGGGTATAGATAGAGAAATTCGGAAGAAACTATATAGTGTAGTATGTTTTAAACAATGGGCATTTTATTACACATATATCAAAAGGTCAGGTACTCACATTAAGTATAAAAAATATGTACAGTGTATCTAACGAGTGGCGAACGTGCGGCCAGGACGTCACTTCCGGTGTCCGTATGTTTTACGTGTGTCGTCACTGTCACGTGACTTCATCGGGGAAGCCTCTATCTATCTATACCCGGCTTGATGCATTTTTGATCGGTGCTTGGGTATTCACCTAGCCCTGGAGAAAGGCATCTAGAGGAAATACCTCCTAAGCTCTGCATACACTGGAACCCCTCAGGAGGAACGGATAGGAGACCCTCCTCTCTCCCTAGAGTGATCATCCATCCCCTCTGTTTTTTCTGAATGCTGCTTACCTTACAGCAGTAAGGTAAGAAGTTAGTACACCTGCGGGTGTTATTTGCACCGAAGATTCACAACACCAAAGTCACAGTGCCACTTGTTGATGCCAGATAGCACTTTATGGTTTGCAGCTTGCACCTGCTCATGGTTGGAAGATTACATTACTTCCAAATTGTGACTCATATGCACTATTTGCACTTTCATATATATGGACTATTGCTGAATATTTATTTTATTTATGCATTGTGATTTTTTAGTATTTATACACTACAGTCACTTTATCTGCATTTATTGCATTATACTGATCACCATTATATTGATTCTCTGCTTATCTATGCATTGGATATTTTTATATATCAGTACGTTTAAGTTTATCACTTGCATTGTTATACTGTATATTGTCGCCTTATTTCAGCACTTTATTTTGGAGCGCAACACCATCCATTGATTTTTTTCTATACATTTTATTGTGGGTAGTGTTTGACCCGCACGGTGGCTGCTGCACCATAGAATTTGTTATAATAGATTCCACAGTAGTGCGGGAATACTTACTTTACCAGTTTACATATGCGTGTGTGACTTACGTATGCGTCTATGAGCACTGAGGGATGGGGGCGCTTTAATTTTTTTTTGTCTTATTTATTTTACTTTTTATTTTATTTTTATTTTTTACACTGTCCCTTTATTTATTTTAAATCAATTTAATTCATATTACAAGGAATATAAATCTTTGTAATAGAAATAAGGATGGCGGGTCCTCTTTATGTAGAGATCTGGGATCAAATAGGCCACAGAGGCAATCAAAGATGATCTAGTCTTGGATCACCTCTCTGACCAGCCAGCCGCGCTGTCGGATTGTTCCTCAGGCTCATCGGTTTGAACAGCAAGCCCAAGAAACATTGGTGAGTGGCAAAAGAGGGGGGGGGGGGAGGTTGTTCCCTTCTGCTGCTTCTGAAAGTGTTCCAGCGGCTCATGAGCTGCTCAAAACACTTTCATGAGAAAGCCAACCGCCGGCTGAAGAAAGAATACTGGGATTATGGTTGACTGCTTCAGTCATAACCACAGTTAACCACTTTAAAGCTACAACGTGTATATATGTATTGCGGTCTTGAAGTGGAATCAATTCTCCATTCTCCCTACTGCACAGTACATATTGGGATTTGTAATGTAACGATTATAGTGTAGCCATTATATGGCAGCCATCTCAAACTACCACTCCCAGGATTGTCAGCGCTCTGCATAAAAGTCTATGGGCTTGCTTTGTTTGTGCTCTTCCCCTGATGGCTGGAGGAGGATAATGCAGCATGACATCAGTATCTCAGTAGAGGGTGAGAAGAATGAAAGGCAATGGGGCTGATTTACGACAGCTGCATGGGAGAATGCAATCTGTGCGCCACTATGGACATGGCGCATGGCATCTTCAATTTAATATTAACAGAAGATGGAGGTGCCAATATTATGGGGTGATGTGGGGCTATGTGAGGAAGTTTAGTAACAACTGCCCAAGTAACAAATATGCCCAAAATAGAATGAGAAAGTAACTTTTTCAGAGCAAGCCTGCTGTGCCTGCAAGTACGTTTAGAACTGCGCAAGATCGATGTAAGCACTGCACGTGCGCAAGGGGCCCTTGCGCTCGTTCAAAAGCGTTTGTTCACTGCACGGCCCAATATCTTAGTAAATGTCAAGCAACGTAAATGCAATTGCATGGGTTGAACAGGAGCACCTCTAAACTTGATTTTTTTTTTTTTTTACGTTGGTTAACCTTTATGTAATTTTTAAGGAGATTTGCACACAGGTGATGTTAGCATGTTACGTTGCCAACATGTGACATTCACCTTGTTAAAATTATGTAAAAAGACTCTCACTCCTCTAGCTTCTCCTAAAAGGGCATTTAATCTTCCCCTTTTAATGCATATGATTTTTTTGGGCTAGCTTTTGCTTTTAAAGGGAAACTCCACACTCCATTCTCTAATGCTCTTGTCTCCCCCCTCTAATCCCTTGGATTTCCATGGGCTAACTTTTGCTTTTAAAGGGGAACTCCACACTCCACTCCATTCTCAAAAGGCTGTGAGCTGCCTTCACCAATCCAAACCACATCCTTTTTCAGAGCATACAACAGGGCCAGCTAGGAAAGGGGCGAGTAGAGCGATCGCCCAACCCCCTCCTGAACCATACAAGGCCACATGCACTCAACATAGCTGGCTGCCTTTGGGGCATGTTGGGCTCAGCCCAATACCAACCACAAAGCACCTTGTACCCACTAGTTTAAAGGGGCTTTCCACATTCCGTAAAGCCCCATGTCTACAGCCCCCCACAACCCCACAACAAAGAGGCCCTTGTCCCCCTGAATATGGGAACAAGGTGGTTGACTTTTGGAGTGCCCAAGCCCCTCCTGCCCCAAACATCCACCTCCCTTTCATGGGCTGGCTTGCTGTGTGTTTGGCTAGGGGTTTGTTAGTGTTTGGGAGGGGCACAATATTTTTTTCGTTTGGGGTGGGATTTTTCACACGGGTGTTCTCATTTTACGCCTTGTAGACCCAAGACCCAAATGGCCTTGTTAGTATTGGGGGGGGGGGGGCAGGCTATTTTTTGTTTTGTGTTAAATTCTTGCAGCTGCACTGTAGATTTGTAACTTTTCTCTAAAGCCATACATCTTTGAAGCAGCATTTTGGATACATGCTACAGATGCACCACTTTACAGGCAGAGTAAGAACCCAGCCCCCCCCCCCCGCAGTTACTAGCTTTTAAGCAATTTTGCATTTTTCAAGGCACTTCTCCTTGTTTCTGTGTCTGTGTTTTAACTTTGATTTAATTGTCTGTGCTGTATTATTTTGCAAAATCTTCCACAAGATGTTGTGACTAATTAATGTTTAAGTCCTTAATAGATGTCCGTTTGTGGGTGCACGCCTGTTAATTTCCTTTGCAAAATTGTCAGACCTCAAAACCATATTCTTTTAGTGTCTCAAATTAACATACATGTGTTTTTTGATTCCCTTGCTCTTTTCCAAGTCCTGTTTTGTTGACCAATAAAATTTGTAGTAAATTTTTATGTTTTATGTGTTTTGTTAATTTTCATGCAACAGATTTCCCAGCTTCAGCTTCACTAGGCTGATTGGCATGGCAAAACAAAAAAATGTGTGATTTGTCTACAAGCTACTTTCCTGGTGCCTTCATGGTAGTATATGCATGTGTATGCTGCCATGGATATTCACCAGGAGAGGAAAATTACACAGAGGTAAGTATTCAATTTTCCATTTTAGCACAGTGGTTCTCAGCCTCAGTCCTCAAGTACCCCTGACAGGACATGTTTGGGGAATTTATCTTAGCTAAAATAGCTGTCCAAAATACCAAGCCATGGACTGTGTTTTAAAGCACCTGTGCAAGATGAATGAAAACCTGCAAACATGGCCTGCTGGGGGTACTTGAGGACAGGGTTGAGAACCACTGATGTAGAGCACTGAACATTCATATGATTGATTGCTCAGTTCTTAGTTTTAGAGCAAACATGGGACAGCTGAAACATAGAGGTGAGTGGGGAGTATTCCTGTTTGTTTGTTTTTTTTTTTGTCAAACTGCTATACTGCTCCTTTACTGCAAGGTCTTTGGTGAAAATTATAAATCAACTCAAATGCTGTATGAGGTTCTGAGCCCAATGCTTTTGCTTATGTAGCATTCATCACTTAGGGCTCTTTCACACGGGGCAGATCAGTGATGATCCGCCCCGTGAGCACCCGCTTGCCCAGCGGTGAACGCTCCGCCGATCCCCGCTGAGCAGGAAAATGACAGGTCATTTGACGGACCTGTCAGAGCGCCGCTCTCCCCTATGGGGAATCGGATGATGACGGACCGTAGTGTCCCGATCCGATCTGAAAACGTCTGGAAAAGTAGGGTTTTCCTCCGTTACACTTTTCGGATCGGAGCGGGTCAGATGTCAGCGGACATGTCACCGCTGACATCCGACGCTCCATAGGGATACATGTATGTCCGTTTTTCATCCGAAAACGGAGGGATGAAAAACGGACATACGGATCCCCCGTGTGAAAGAGCCCTAAATGTCATCTAATGTGATCATTTGCATTTCATAGACTGTAACGCTTTCCACTTTTAGCTTTTACTTATAATATCAGGAAATTCAGATAAAACATGAACTGTAATCTCTGCTGCAGTATACACAATACTTTGTGCATTTTTACTGTTTGCAATCCCGTAGCTAATTAATTCCATTGGGTAGGCTGTTCATAAACAGAAAGTGATGTGAGATTTCTTCAGTCCCTGGAGTATGCCTTCTGTGTACCTGTTCTAAGCTCAACAAACCATTTCATTTTTTTTAAACACTTTATCAACCTAACAGTGAAAAATGTCACATCCAGTAAAAGTGATTTATAAATTATTTGACTAAATCTGTAGCCAAAACAGATGTCAAAGAAAACAGAGGAACTGGGCTTGTAACAGATATCAAAGAAAAGGAGGAACTGGGCTTGCAGCAGATGCTGAAGGAAGACATCTTTGCCTTATTCATATCGATGGGTTTAATAGGACAGGCCAGTCATGGTGCACAGATGCTCTCCAGGTACATATACACTATATTGTCAAAAGTATTGTGACACCTACCTTTACACGCACATGGCATCCCAGTCTTAGTTCTCAGGGTTCAATATTGAGTTGGCCCACCCTTTGCAGCAATAACAGCTTCAACTCTTCTGGGAAGGCTGTCCACAAAGTTTAGGAGTGTAACTATAGGAATGTTTGCCCATTCTTCCAGAAGCGCATTTTTAGGTCAGGCACTGATGTTGGACAAGAAGCCATGCCTCGTAGTCTCTGCTCGAATTCATCCCAAAGGTGTTCTATCAGGTTGAGGTCAGGACTCTGTGCAGGTCAGTCAAGTTCCTCCACCCCCAACTCGCTCATCCATGTCTTTATGGACCCTGTTTTATGTACTAGTCCAAATCATTTGGTGGAGGGGAATTATGGTTTGGGGTTGTTTTTCAGGGGTTGGGCTTGGACTCTTCCAGTGAAGGGAACTCTAATGGCGTCAGTATACCAGGACATTTTGGACAATTTCATGCTCCCAGCTTTGTGGAAACAGTTTGGGGATGGCCCCTTCCTGTTCCAACATGACTGCGCATCAGTGCACAAAGCAAGGTCCATAGAGACATGGATGATCGAGTTTGGGGTGGAGGAACTTGACTGGCCTGCACAGAGTCCTGACCTCAACCTGATAGAACACCTGTGGAAAAAGTTAGAGCGGAGACTGCGAGCCAGGCCTTCTCATCCAACATCAGTGCCTGACCTCACAAATGCACTTCTGGAAGAACATTCCCATAGACACACCCCTAAACCTTGTGCACCGTCTTCCCAGAAGAGTTGAAGCGGTTATAGCTGCAAAGGGTGGGCCAACTCAATATTAAAACCTATGGACTGGAATGCCTTTAAAGTTTGTGTGCGTGTAAAGGCAGGCGTCCCAATAAAGAAAAAAAATAATGTTTAGTAATAGGATTGGTAACATTTTTGCGATCTGATGGGCGCAGCCATAAAAGGTTAGTCAGAGACAATGGATCACAATCCACAGATTCTAACACTGCCCAAAAAGGGATTTCCGAGGTTGGATGGTATTTTGGTAGTTGTGCTAATTGAGCCACATGATAATAGGTTGTAAAATTGGGGAATCCAAGGTCGCCTCAAAGTTTAGGGAGGTAGAGGGTGTGCTTCAGTAGTCGGGGTTTTGAAGAGGCCCAAACAAAGGCAGTTGTCTTGCGTTGTATTATTCTTAAAAAATATGCTGGGACTGGAATGGGTAGGACTCGGAAAAGATAAAGGATTTTAGGTAGTATAGCCATCTTAATAACATTAATCTTGCCTATCCAAGATAAAGGAAGGGAAGACCACTGAGATAATAATTTGTTAATTTGGCGTAGCATGGGGGGAAAATTGGCTGCATAGAGTTCGGAAAGGTTAGTTGTAAGTGTGATACCTAGGTAAATAAGGTGAGTTGAAGACCATGAAAAAGGGAGGGAAGTCTGTGCCTGTTGTAATTCAGGAGAGAGAGATATGTTTAATGCTGTAGATTTTTGAGGGTTAATGGTTAGACCAGAAATATGACCAAGACAGTGAAGGCCAGGGGCTGAAATATGCGGGGAGGACATGAAGACTAGGATATCATCTGCAAATAGACAAAGTTTATGCTGGTGACCAGCAAGTTCAAGGCCCTTAATTGAAGGATCAGAGCGTATCAATTGGGCAACGGGTTCAAAAAGTAAGGTGAATAATAATGGGGATAGGGAGCATCCTTGACGTGTGCCTCTGCATAATTCAAACGGGTCAGATTTTTATCCAGCATATTTGACATAGGCTCTTGGCTTATTATATAGTGATGAAATCCAAAGAAGGAAGTGGGGACCAAATCCCCAATGCTGCAGGACATAGTGTAGGTAGGGCCACAATACCGTATCAAAGGCTTTTTTAATATCAAGGGATATTAAGCAGAGGTACATTTGTTGTGGTCTAGCGGCATGTGACAATAGAGTGGCCCTACGTATGTTATCCTCCGCTTGGCGTAATGGTATAAAATCAACTTGCTCTTTATGAATTAAAGAACCTATTACTGTGTTCAATCTGGTTGCTAAAACTTTTGCCAAAAATTGAATGTCAAGATTAAGCAACGAGATGGGCCTGTAATTGGACCAAGATGAATCATCAGTGTGGGGTTTAGGGATCATTGAAATTATAGCAGTTAAAGCGGAGCGCCGCCGAAAAATTTTTTTTTAAAAGTCAGCAGCTACAAATACTGCAGCTGCTGACTTTTAAAACATGGACACTTACCTGTCCAGGGTGCCCGCAATGTCGGCACCCGAGGCCGAAGCGTCTCTCCGTCCTCGGGTGCTGCCGCCTCCATCTTCGGTAAGGGAATCAGGAAGTGAAGCCGTGCGGCTTCACTTCCCAGTTCCCTACTGCGCATGCGCGAGTCACGCCGCGCAATAAGGATGCTCCCTGCTGCCTCTGGGACCCGTGTGTTTCCCAGCAGGCAGCGGGGAGGGAGCAGGAAGTGGCGTAAATAACCGCAGATTCTGCGGCTATCTATGCCGGAAGTGGGTACAGATACCTGTAATATACAGGTATCTGTACCCCCCTCCCCCCTGAAAGGTGCCAACTGTGACACCGGAGGGGGGGAGGAATCTGATGAGTGGAAGTTCCACTTTTGGGTGGAACTCCACTTTAAAGTCTCAGGTCGAAAAGAGTGTCCATCAAGAAGAGCATTAAGGGCATTAGTCAATAACAGAGCCAAAATCTGTGCAAACTTTTCATAAAATGTGGATGAAAAGCCCTCAGGACCTGGACGCTTATTCGGTTTGAGAGATTTATTAGCCAATAAAATTTTGTTGGTGGTAATTGGGTTTTCAAGATTGTCACGATAAGTCGGAGGTATAGTTGGTAATGTTATTTGAGAGAAAAAAGAATTTGCCGTTGTCTGGTCTAAAGAGCTTTCCATTTTATATAGGAAAGCAAGGTGTTTTTGGAAAGTATGAAGAATCTTTACAGGGTTACTTTTTAAGGGTATGGGCTAAGAGTGTATTTGGTTTATTAGCTCTAAGATAAAAAAGTGTGTCTTGACTTGCTTAAAAATTTATCAGCAGAATCTGCTAAAAACAGATCAAGTCCTGCTTTATCAAGTTGCAACCTAGGCAAGGCGGTAGGGTTCTATTGAAAAAGCGCGTGAGAATAATTGAATTCTGCTTCCAGTTTTTGTTGTAACTGATGTCTTTCTTTTTAAGGAAAGATGCTTGACAGATACAAGCTCGTAGGATCACCGTCTTGTGGGCCTCCCAAAGTGTCAATGGGGAAACATCAGGAGTTGAGTTATTAGTTATGTAGTCTTTCAGAGCTAATTTTAAATCAGCCGAGTGAGTTGAGTGAGATAGAATAGTATCATTGATGCACCATGTAGGGTCATGAGTCTTAGGGACCAGGGATGTTAAAGTAGTAAATACGGCACTATGATCAGTCCATGGGAATGGGATGATTGATGAAAAAAGAAGCTCAGGAATCATACCTATTGTAATTAATTTATGATCAATTCAAGAAAAAGGTTTATGAGAGTAAAAGTTGTATTAACGTTTCGTGGGGTTTTTCTCTCGCCATTGAATCTATCAAGGAGTATTGTTGGAGTAGTTGTTGAAATGAACGTCTCTGTGAACTAAGGGCAATGGGAATGGGGGATTTATCCAGATACGGATAAAGTACTTGGTTTGAATCTCCACATATTACAACCATACCTAATTTTTGAGTTTCAACCACTTGAAGTAGATGTGTAAGGAAACAGGATGGAGTTTTGTTTGTAGCATAGTAGGAAACAACTTTAATTGGAGAATCACGTAAATATCCTGTGAGTATGGGATACCGCCCTTCAGGGTCTTTGATCTCTGCCAGGAGAGAGAAAGGAGTTGTACGGTAGCTGAAGCCGTGAATACCAGGGGGTGTAAAGTATTTAGGGGTCGATGTTACAGTAAAAAATGGGTTTCCTGGAGACATATTCTGTGTGATTTCCTAGATGCCAAGGAACGAAAAGCTTTAGATCATTTTTGTGGAATGTTAAGACCCTGTACATTAAGTGTGTGCACATTTGACCCTTTCATGCCTAAGCCTATTTCTGACATTTGTTGTTTACAAGTTAAAATGCGTATTTTTTGCTAGAAAATTACTTAGAACCCCCAAACATTATATATATTTTTTAGCAGAGAATCTAGAGAATAAAATGGCGATCATTGCAATATTTTATCTCACACTGTTTTTGCGCAGCGGTCTTTCAAGTGCAATTTTTTGGGAAAAAGACACTTTCATGAATTAAAAAAAAATAAAAACATTAAAGTTAGCCCAATTTTTTGTATAATGTGAAAAATAATGTTACGTTGAGTAAATAGATAGACAATTGGAGAAAGTGGCAGGTAAGTCCGTACTAGATAAGGCACCTCATCCCAATAATTGTTAGAAAAGAGGGAGAAATGAGGGGGGGAGTATTATTGTGGTGCCAACACAACTCAATCAAAACATTGTTAAAATGGTAAATTTTATTACAAAAAAATCAAATACAAGTAACGCAACACAGAAATTGCTAATTAAAGTTCAGCATGAAAAAGTGAGCACATAAGGTTTCCTAATGGTCAGTATGGTATAGGTATAGGCCGATTAAATAGATACCCAACATGTCATGCTTTGAAATTGCGCACACTCTTGGAATGGCGACAAACTACGGTACCTAAAAATCTCCATAGGCGAGGCTTTAAAAAAAATTATCGGTTACCAGGTTAGAGTTACAGAGGAGGTCTAGTGCTAGAATTCTGACGATCGCGGCAATACCTCACATGTGTGATTTGAACACCGTTTACATATGCGGGCGTGACTTATATGTGCGTTTTCTTTGCTGCGCGAGCTCGCAGAGACGGGGGCGTTTTAAAATGTATTTATTTTTTTCTTATTTATTTTTTTATTTTTTTTACCATGTCTTTAACCACTTAAGGACCGCCTCACGCCGATATACGTCGGCAAGGCGGCACGGGCAGGCAAAATCACGTAGATCTACGTGATCTGCCTCCCGCGGGTGGGGCGTCCAAACGGACCCCCCCAGTGCCCGAGGCGGTCCTCTTTTGTCCCCCGGCGATCGGAGGTGAGGGGGAGGCCATCCATTCGTGGCTTCCCCCTCGCGATCGCCGCCGGCCAATCAGAATCTTCTTTTGCTGCTGTAACAGCAGCAAAGGAAATGATGTCATCTCTCCTCGGCTCGGTATTTTCCGTTCCGACGCCGAGGAGAGAAGACATCTATGTGAGTGCACAAACACTACACACACAGTAGAACATGCCAGGCACACAAAACACCCCCGATTCCCCCCCCCGATCGCCCCCCGATCACCCCCCTATCACCCCTCCCCCCTCCCTGTCACACTGACACCAAGCAGGTTTTTTTTTTTTCTGATTACTGCATGGTGTCAGTTTGTGACAGTTACTGTGTTAGGACAGTTACTGTTAGCCCCCTTTAGGTCTAGGATACCCCCTAACCCCCCCTAATAAAGTTTTAACCCCTTGATCACCCCCTGTCGCCAGTGTCGCTAAGCGATCATTTTTCTGATCGCTGTATTAGTGTCGCTGGTGACGCTAGTTAGGGACGTAAATATTTAGGTTTGCCGTCAGCATTTTATAGCGACATGGACCCCCATATACTACCTAATAAATGTTTTAACCCCTTGATTGCCCCCTAGTTAACCCTTTCACCACTGATCACCGTATAACCGTTACGGGTGACGCTGGTTAGTTCGTTTATTTTTTATAGTGTCAGGGCACCCGCTGTTTATTACCGAATTAAAGTTTAGCCCCCTGATCGCCTGGCGGTGATATGCGTGGCCCCAGGCAGCGTCAGATTAGCGCCAGTAGCGCTAACACCCACGCACGCAGCATACGCCTTAGTGGTATAGTATCTGTACGGATCAATATCTGATCTGATATGATCTATACTAGCGTCCCCAGCAGTTTGGGATTCCCAAAACCGCAGTGTTAGCGGGATCAGCCCAGATACCTGCTAGCACCTGCGTTTTGCCCTTCCGCCCGGCCCAGCCCAGCCCACCCAAGTGCAGTATCGATCGATCACTGTCACTTACAAAACACTAAACACATAACTGCAGCGTTCGCAAAGTCAGGCCTGATCCTTGCGATCGCTAACAGTTTTTTTGGTAGCGTTTTGGTGAACTGGCAAGCACCAGCCCCAGGCAGCGTCAGGTTAGCGCCAGTAGCGCTAACACCCACGCACACCGTACACCTCCCTTAGTGGTATAGTATCTGAACGGATCAATATCTGATCAGATCTATACTAGCGTCCCCAGCAGTTTAGGGTTCCCAAAAACGCAGTGTTAGCGGGATCAGCCCAGATACCTGCTAGCACCTGCGTTTTGCCCCTCCGCCCGGCCCAGCCCACCCAAGTGCAGTATCGATCGATCACTGTCACTTTCAAAACACTAAACACATAGCTGCAGCGTTCGCAGAGTCAGGCATGATCCCTGCGATCGCTAACAGTTTTTTTGGTAGCGTTTTGGTGAACTGGCAAGCGCCAGCGGCCTAGTACACCCCAGTCGTAGTCAAACCAGCACTGCAGTAACACTTGGTGGCGTGGCGAGTCCCATAAGTGCAGTTCAAGCTGGTGAGGTGGCAAGCACAAGTAGTGTCCCGCTGCCACCAAGAAGAAGACAAACAGGCCCGTCGTGCCCATAGTGCCCTTCCTGCTGCATTCGCCAATCCTAATAATTGGGAACCCACCACTTCTGCAGCGCCCGTAATTCCCCCATTCACATCCCCAACCAAATGCAGTCGGCTGCATGAGAGGCATTTTCCTCCTGAGTACCCCTACCCAACGAACCCCCCAAAAAAGATGTCGTGTCTGCAGCAAGCGCGGATATAGGCGTGACACTCGCTATTATTGTCCCTCCTGTCCTGACAATCCTGGTCTTTGCATTGGTGAATGTTTTGAACGCTACCATTCACTAGTTGAGTATTAGCGTAGGGTACAGCATTGCACAGACTAGGCACACTTTCACAGGGTCTCCCAAGATGCCATCGCATTTTGAGAGACCCGAACCTGGAACCGGTTACCGTTTTAAAAGTTAGTTACAAAAAAAGTGTAAAAAAAAAAAATATATATATATATATATATATATATATATATATATATATATATATATATATATATATATATAAAATAAAAAAAATAGTTTTCGTTTTATTGTTCTCTCTCTCTCTATTCTCTCTCTCTATTGTTCTGCTCTTTTTTACTGTATTCTATTCTGCAATGTTTTATTGTTATTATGTTTTATCATGTTTGTTTTTCAGGTATGCAATTTTTTATACTTTACCGTTTACTGTGTTTTATTGTTAACCATTTTTTTGTCTTCAGGTACTCCATTCACGACTTTGAGTGGTTATACCAGAATGATGCCTGCAGGTTTAGGTATCATCTTGGTATCATTCTTTTTAGCCAGCGGTCGGCTTTCATGTAAAAGCTATCCTAGTGGCTAATTAGCCTCTAGACTGCTTTTACAAGCAGTGGGAGGGAATGCCCCCCCCCACCGTCTTCCGTGTTTTTCTCTGGCTCTCCTGTCTCAACAGGGAACCTGAGAATGCAGCCGGTGATTCAGCCAGCTGACCATAGAGCTGATCAGAGACCAGAGTGGCTCCAAACATCTCTATGGCCTAAGAAACCAGAAGCTACGAGCATTTCATGACTTAGATTTGTGCCACCTGGGCATTCCATGGCCTCCGAAACTGTGATAGGCAGTGAAGAGTGAAATCAAAAATTTACACCCTTAGAAATCCTGAAGGCGGTGATTGGTTTTCGGGGCCCCGTATGCGGCTAGGCTCCCAAAAAGTCCCACACATGTGGTATCCCCATACTCAGGAGAAGCAGCTAAACGTATTTAAGGGTGCAATTCCACATATGCCCATGGCCTGTGTGAGCAATATATCATTTAGTGACAACTTTGTGCAAAAAAAAAAAAAATGTGTCACTTTCCCGCAACTTGTGTCAAAATATAAAATATTCCATGGACTCAACATGCCTCTCAGCAAATATCTTGGGGTGTCTACTTTCCAAAATGGGGTCATTTGGGGGGGGGGTTTGTGCCATCTGGGCATTTTATGGCCTTCAAAACTGTGATAGGTAGTGAGGAGTGAAATCAAAAATGTACGCCCTTAGAAATCCTTAAGGCGGTGATTGGTTTTCGGGGCCCCGTACGCGGCTAGGCTCCCAAAAAGTTCCACACATGTGGTATCCCCGTACTCAGGAGAAGCAGCTGAATGTATTTTGGGGTGCAATTCCACATAGGCCCATGGCCTGTGTGAGCAATATATCATTTAGTGACAACTTTTTGTAAATATTTTTTTTTTTTGTCATTATTCAATCACTTGGGACAAAAAAAAAATATTCAATGGGTTCAACATGCCTCTCAGCAATTTCCTTGGGGTGTCTACTTTCCAAAATGGGGTCATTTGGGGGGGGTTTGTACTGCCCTGCCATTTTAGCACCTCAAGAAATGACATAGGCAGTCATAAACTAAAAGCTGTGTAAATTCCAGAAAATGTACCCTAGTTTGTAGATGCTATAACTTTTGTGCAAACCAATAAATATACACTTATTGACATTTTTTTACCAAAGACATGTGGCCGAATACATTTTGGCCTAAATGTATGACTAAAATTGAGTTTATTGGATTTTTTTTATAACAAAAAGTAGAAAATATCATTTTTTTTCAAAATTTTCGGTCTTTTTCCGTTTATAGCGCAAAAAATAAAAACCGCAGAGGTGATCAAATACCATCAAAAGAAAGCTCTATTTGTGGGAAGAAAAGGACGCAAATTTTGTTTGGGTACAGCATCGCATGTCCGTGCAATTAGCAGTTAAAGCGACGCAGTGCCAAATTGGAAAAAGACCTCTGGTCCTTAGGCAGCATAATGGTCCGGGGCTGAAGTGGTTAAAAAAAAAATTTTCACACTTTTATTGCTGTGACAAGGAATGTAAACATCCCTTGTGACAGTAATAGGTGGTGACACAGGTACTCTTTATGGAGAGATGGGTGATCTAAAAGATCCCAAATCCCTCCTTTGCGTTTCAAAGTATTCAGATCACCAAAAACGGCGATTCTGAATACTGTCATTTTTTCAAAATTTGCCGCCATTAGCAGCCGAGTAAACCGGAAGTGACGTTGTGACGTCGCTTGCATGTTTTTCATATAGGAGGCTGGAAAGAAGCCATTTCTGGTTTTATTCCAGTCTCATTCTAGCCAGCGGAAGTGGGACGGGAGGCCCGGGAAGAGCGGCGGAAGGCGACAGGAGGGGGGATGTCCCATCTCGCTCCTTTGGGATAACAGTCAAGCAGCTTTTAGCCACATCGGTTGTTATCCCTAAAGAGCCAACCGCCCGCTCTAAAAAACAGTACCGGGATGATGCCTGCAGCTGCTGGCATCATCCCAGTATAACCCTTTAATATGTGCATACGGTCGGTGCTAAGGGGTTAAGGGTGCCATGATAAGGTTAAAAAATAAATGTGTGCACTAAATGTGCTCAAGAGCTGTAAAGTTACACACACCTTGGGGAGGAGTAAAGGTACACAAGAAAGAAAGGAAGGAGTAGTAAGAAAAGTGGTGAAAATTGCCTAATGCCATGTTACAGACATCTTTTGTGTCTGTAACATTGCACAAAGTTTACAGCAGATAACACATTTGAAAAGGAACCTGCTCCCACATCTCTTAGCTCCAACTATCCACAGTCCAGCAGCTCATAAAGCTTCTTCAGTAAACATGGTAGTGTTGAATGAGTAAGTAGGCAAGATGATGGTGAACTGGAATCACTAAAGGATGTTTCTCTGGAAACTCTAACTTCTTTTAAACGGCCACCTACTCCCAACAGGCCATTTACATCAAGGATTGGATCAAGATCCTTTAAAACACTGTCTTTAGGAACAGGTTTCTGGTTGGCAATGCAGTTAATTTCTTTGGCAAAGACCTCTCTGTACAGCTGAGATTATTATGTTTTTAGATGTTCTAAGTCAGCTACTGTGTAGACCTTTTTACAGTGATGCCAACCTCTGCAGTTGTCATGAATAAGTGGATCACTGTAGGACTGAGATATATGAATTAGGCAAGTGATAGCTTGAACAAGTGATTTCCAGGTGGAGAACCTGCTAAAACGGTGGGTTTTAAACTGCTTGAGAAAATTTGTTGTAACTGAGGTAGAAACCTGAGGGCGGATTTCCTGATCCTTGTCTATATCTACTTAATCAAATGTGGCAAAGTCATTAGTGTTGTAATCTGGACTGTGCAGGCAGGTAGGACCTGTGAACCATGAAGTACTTTCAAAGCAACTGGCTGCAACAGATCTGGTTGCTAAGTCTGCAGGATTGCAGTCTGTAGGCACAAAATGCCATTGTTCTGGCTCCTTTGGGTGATAGACTCCAAATATAAGTAAGTACCAGCATTCCCTTTAAGTCTTTGCGGTTTGAGACTATCTCTGCATGAACATTCTTGAATATTTTCTTCATGAAGGAAAATAAGTGTTCTCTCATTTCTGGCTTTCCTTGAAGATTGTGTCTTAGGGAAGTGAAGCGTTTATATATTTGCTCCCTGTTAGGCAAACGTTGTCATCTTTCTATATGCTCTTTTCCATAATTTCCAAGAAGAGCCTATTCTCAATGGACATTGCTACCTGATTGTCCTCCTTTGTTCTCCTGAACAGAGTGTATCCTCTAAGTCATCTTGGTCACTGTCATGGGTATTGCTGTCACAGAGGGAACTTGTGAAAGGAAGAGGTACAGGATTGCTGTGGGGGAGCTCCTTTATGAGGATGTGATTTTGACAGAGTTGGAAACGAGAAGGATGACCATGCTCTAGTGTACTAGTGAGCAAGCTATTGACAGATGTCGGTTTGTGTGCTTCTCCCAGGCAAACATCACCTATAATGACCCACCCAAGAGCCAGTTTTTGGGCATATGGGGCATTGTAAGGGCCATTAATCTGCTTTCTTGCTTTGTGGGCTTGCAAGATATCTCTCCCTAGGAGCCAGATTATCTGAGCCTGATCATCTAGTTCTGGTATGAGATGTGCTATGTGATTCAGGTGAGTCTGGTGAACTTCTGCATCTGGAGTGGGGATCTCAGATCTGTTGTCTGAGATCTGATTGCACTCTATTATGGTCGGTAAGGGTAGACGTGTCTTATCATCCATAGAATCTTTTTGTAGGCCATCAGCCCTTCTCCCTATCGTCTCCACTGTATCTGCACAGGTCCTAAGGGACTAAGGACTGCTGGGGCCCTTAATGTGTAGAACGTAAAAAAAACACAGATTTAGCTAGTGAGCTATTACTCTGATCATCCAAGATGGCATTGAGCTTGATTGTTTTGTCTCTGCATACTTTTGGGTAAACTCTTACTAGACAGATTTTGGAACAGGATCTGCCACCTGTAATTGCTTTTCAGACTTCAGCGCACTGTGAAGCGAGTGCTATTGCATCTGTACTAGAGTCCTTGGCCTCCCTGCCATGGTCATTGTCACTATGGGCAGGTGGGGAGGTTCTTGGAGCTGGTCCTGGATGCAGAGCTGTGTTGTGATCTGTGCTGCCAAACTCTGTACACTTAACACAGTCCTTGGCGAAGTGTTTTGATGAGGAGCAGCACTTGTAATAGATGTTGTTCTCTTCGAGGAAGGCCTTGCATTCCCGCGTGTCCTTTGCTCTGAAGGTTCTGCATTTCAGAAGGGGATGTGGCACCTTATGCAGAGGGCAGAACTTACAGTATCTCACAAAAGTGAGTACACCCCTCACATTTTTGTAAATATTTTATTATATCTTTTTATGGTTCAACACTGAAGAAATGACACTTTGCTACAATGTAAAGTAGTGAATGTACAGCTTGTATAACAGTGTAAATTTGCTGTCCCCTCAAATAACTCAACACACAGTCATTAATGTCTAAACCGCTGGCAACAAAAGTGAGTACACCCCTAAGAGAAAATGTCCAAATTGGGCTCAAAGTGTCAATATTTTGTGTGGCCACCATTATTTTCCAGCACTGCCTTAACCTTTTTGGGTATGGAGTTCACTCGAGCTTCACAGGTTGCCACTGGAGTCTTCTTCCACTCCTCCATGATGACATCACGGAGCTGGTGGATGTTAGAGACCTTGCACTCCTCCACCTTCCGTTTGAGGATGCCCCACAGATGTTCAATAGGGTTTAGGTCTGAAGACATGCTTGGCCAGTACATCACCTTTACCCCCAGCTTCTTTAGCTAGACAGTGGTCATCTTGGAGGTGTGTTTGGGGTCATTATCATGTTCGAATACTGCCCGGCGGCCCAGTCTCCGAAGGGAGGGGATCATGATCTGCTTCAGTATGTCACAGTACATGTTGGCATTCATGGTTCCCTCAGTCAACTGTAGCTCCTCAGTGCCGGTAGCACTCATGCAGCCCCAGACCATGACACTCCCACCACCATGCTTGACACACTTGCCTTTGTACTCCTCACCTGGTTGCCGCCACACATGCCTGACACCATCTGAAAAAAATAAGTTTATCTTGGTCTCATCAGACCACAGGACATGGTTCCAGTAATCCATGTCCCTAGTCTGCTTGTCTTCAGCAAACTGGAAGACGCTTCCTTCTGGGACGACAGCCATGCAGACTAATTTGATGCAGTGTGCGGAGTATGGTCTGAGCACTGACAGGCTGACCCCCCCACCCCTTCAACCTCTGCAGCAATGCTGGCAGCACTCATACGTTTATTTCCCAAAGACAACCTCTGGATATGACGCTGAGCACGTGTACTCAACTTCTTTGGTTGACCATGGTGAGGCCTGTTCTGAGTGGAACTTGTCCTGTTAAACCGCTGTATGGTCTTGGCCACCGTGCTGCAGCTCAGTTTCAGGGTCTTGCCAATCTTCTAATAGCCTAGACCATCTTTATGTAGAACAACAATTCTTTTTTTTCAGATCCTCAGAGAGTTCTTTGTCATGAGGTGCCATGTTGAACTATGAGAGAGTGAGAGTGATAACCCCAAATTTAACACACCTGCTCCCCATTCACACCTGAGACCTTGTAACACTAACAAGTCACATGACACCGGGGAGGGAAAATGGCTAATTGGACCTAATTTGGACATTTTCACGTAGGGGTGTACTCACTTTTGTTGCCAGCAGTTTAGACATTAATGGCTATGTGTTGAGTTATTTTGAGGGGACATCAAATTTACACTGTTATACAAGCTGTACACTCACTACTTTACATTGTAGCAAAGTATCATTTCTTCAGTGTTGTCACATGAAAAGATATGATAAAATAATTACAAAAATGTGAGGGGTGTACTCACTTTTGTGAGATACTGTACATGCATCACATATCTCCTGGACCAGCCATTTTGGTAATTAACATTAATTAGGATGCATTTCCTATGTACTCCCAAGTGTCCTGTAAACTCATCTTCCTAATTACACTGTGCTATACTCGCCTTCGCATGTTTTCGGCTGTCATAGTAATCACTATTTTAATCACCATGTTAATGATGTTTGGTTGAAAACCCCATGGTGGACCAGGATGCATGCTGAAACAACCATGTTCAATATTTCTGTGCTTGGTTCAACCTCCCTTGTTGTAATCTTTTCAGAGCCATGCCAACCTAACTATAAATAATGGTAAACTGTGGTCCAGAGAGGTTATGCTATATGTTTAACTAATAACATGCTTGCCAATGGTTATGCAACCTCTGCACAAGATCATGTTTTTCACAGCCTTATGACTCCTTAACACTCCACTGCAGAAACTAGAACAACATTTTATTAGCCTTGTAGAGAAGTCATGTGCTTCAGCAGATATTTAACACTGATTAAATGCTATCTTTAGAGATCTTACTGTGCATTTCCTAAAAGAAGGTACCGTGACAGTGACAGATTGACCCATATACTCGCATTCAAACAGATGACTGAGTTTCAACTGGTATAGTAGTTTTAATATACTCTTTTATCCACACTAAGGTATATCAACATTCTAGATGTATTTGATAGCTAAATAGTTATCAAATATTAACTTATCGTTAATCTAGAAACATAGAAAAGAAATATAGAAATCTTATATAAAATATATAAGTCATTACAGTCATTACAGTAAAACCTAGGATTACGAGCATAATTTGTTCCAGAAACATGCTTGTAATCCAAAGCACTTGTGTATTAAAGTGTATTTCCCCATAAGAAATAATGGAAACAGATGATTCGTTCCGCAACCATTTATTCATAAGTCTTTCAGTTTATAGTCCATATAAAAAGATTATAGCAATGTGATAGGTTGTGTAACCATAAAATGTCCATCCACAAAAGGCAGCCTCCACAGGGGGATTAGAAGAAAAATCCAGCAGGAGCTACAGAGTATAAAGAGTAGAGAGGCGCCTCTAAGTGTAGCAATATGGTTACATTTAATGAAGGTACAACAGAAAGAGGCACATCTAAGTATGCAGGCATCCTGGGTAAAGCTGTCCACATAGACCATCCTCTGCACCACAGACTCTCACCGCTGTCCGTCTGCAATCATGACCGGGAAGACTACCCTGCAGTAGAGAGATCTGAAAGCGAGGCTTGAAGCGCTCGTGGAGCGCAGTGTGGAAAGGATGATGTTGATGTTGGTGGTGGTGCAGAGGAAGGTCTATGTGGACAGCTTTATCCCAGATGCCTGCATACTTAGATGTGCCTGTTTTAATCATCAACCATATGAGTTGCTAAGTGCTGTACGTTCATTAAATGTAACCATATTACTACACTTAGAGGCACCTCTCTTCTCTTTTATACACAGTTGTAACATCACGCTACTTGTATATCAAGACATTGCTCATTTATCAAGTCAAAATTTATAAAACATTTTTGCTTGTCTTGCAAAACACTTGCAGACTAAGTTACTCTCAATCCAAGGTTTTACTGCATTTTGCACCCCAATACGGTAGGCATGATGGGCCTATACTGTAGAAGCATTAGAGCCTGCATCAGGGAATTGGGGGTCTCTCCATATTTTTCTATGCATTTGGGAAACTGTTCAATGAGAAATATGAGAGGACTCTTATCAATGACTTCCTGAAAGAGCAGCTTGCCTAGCTAGCATGGTGATCCTCTGACTTTAGTGCTTTCAAGCTCAATAACCTATAACAAGCATGCAGACAGCATGTAAGAACTCCCAAATGTGTGTGCTTTTCTTTATTCTCTTACATTTTTTCTGTAAGTGCTCATTCAGATGGACGGCGGGGGCGGTAAAAATGTCCAGCTGAGTTGCAGTTTTACCGCTCTCTAGCCGCCCACCTGAACTTTCCCAATACAGCTGGACTACAGGTTGTACATATGCCACAGTCACAATGCTTTGCTTCTCGGTTGCAGCATTTTAAACTCGGGATGCAGAGTTTGACAGGCAGTGCCATCTCCTTACTGCAATACCTCCTCACTGCCTATCAAATTCCCTCTAAAAAAAGATTTGGATGTGGATTACTGAAAGAGCCTTAAAGAACCCTACATTAAAGGATAGCTAAACCCAAGAACAAAAATGGAATATGTTGCAGCTTACAGTCCATAGATGTGGTGGCTGCATTATTTACTTTTTTGCCAAGTATTTTCAGCGAATACAGAAAATACCTATTGATGCTTCCAAGCCTGTGTGTTTTTCTGGGTCAAGGTTTTGAGTGACCCAGGGAGGGCTGGAGGACTCAGCAGCAGCATCTCCAGTGACTCCTCCCTGCTTGATGGAAACTTGGAGAAGGTTCCAGAAGCAATTGGGAGGTGTCTAGGAGGAGCTATCTGGAGCATTCTGAGGGCCCTGACCAATCCCCAACAAATGGGTTGGCAGGGGCAGGCCCCCTCAAATACTCAGGGTCCACCCAGCTAGGGGCAGTGGAGTAAGGGTGGAAGATGGAGATGGAGTGTTGGGCTGTTGGAGGCCTTGGAGAGTAGCTCCCCAGTCTGGGGGGGGGGGTGAACTCAGGCCTGGGCTCGGGTGCAGAGGGACCCCTTCTCATGACACACAGAGGGATCCTAACCAGGAGGCACGGGAGCAAGGAGAGGACAGCAAAACACTGCCGGGCAAATCTCCAGGGAGGAAGACAGCCAAGAGGGCTGGTGAGTGTTACAGTCAGAGGATTGAGAGGCATGCCTGAAGGGACTGGATGCAAGCGGTCTGGGATGGATGCAGAGTCAGTCTGGGAGGACTGTAGAGGAGTAGCCAGGAGGGCTAGTGAAAGGGGCAGCTGCAGCCAGGCAGGCTGACAGTGCCTGAAGAGGTGGTACTGGGAGCAGTAGCCACAGGAATAGGACAGCTAGCACCAAAGACCTCTCTTTTTGCTACACTACTAAAGGGGCCCGCGGTCCCTTCCTGCAAAGGGCATTCACTTGGATCTGACTCAGATGGTTTTGGATCAAAACTGTCAATGCTAGCTGGTCCTGGGAGATGTAGTTCTACAAGCAAGTCTGTGCTGGAGGTAGAAGAGGAGAAGCGTATATACTGGATGTATATAGTTGAGTCCCTGAAGAGTTTCTTTGCTGATCAAATGGTCATCCCATAAGATCCCTTACTCCACCCACGTTTAATTTCCCTAAGTATAAAAAACAAAACAAAGATGCAAGGACTGCTTCTTGTCTCCAGAGTGAGTGGAAAATTCATGTGCCTGGCTGTGCAGGGTGGGAGATGCCTATATTTACCAGGGACTCCTGTGGGGATAGCGCTAAACTACCAATAGCTCTGCCCTCCATGTAGTAAAGATGAAGGAATACAAACATGTTTGTAGTTCACAGTGAGTGCATAGTGAATGCACCCTGCATTCACTATATCTGGTCTCCCACAGTACACAGAACATGGAAATGCAATTATTTTAGTAAATATAAACGGCAAAATACCTTTTGCCATCAGCAGTATATAGCAGTCTTGTGATTTCTATCAGTGTCTAGCCAAGCACTAGTTAAAGCTTGTAGGAGGAGTTTTCATTCTCCTCTGACTGTTCTATGAGGCTGCATGACCCTTGACCCTCTGTCTGGACAGTGCTGATTGGCCCTGCGCTGATCACATGCACCCTTCAAAAAAAAAAAAAAAAAAACTCTCTAGTCATACACACAAAACTGAGCATGTGCAGAATGCCTACAAGGCTCTGTACTATTGGATTGGGGGCAGTAAAAGAAGGGGAGGATCAGAGAAGACAGGATCAAACAGCCTTTTTATACAATGTGGTGGATTAACCCCTTAGGTTCCACAGTGAGTATAACAAGCATGCTTTACTGCATATACAGACATACATTTTACTGTTGTGGGTTTAGTAACATTTTAAGGTATAGATACAAATAAGGAGTGAATTAGACACCCACGGAAAGGAAGTGTGTTATTTGCCAAATTACCAGGTGAAAATAAACCAAAAGAGGCTTAAAGCGGAATACCACCCAAAAATTGAACATCAGCTTTAAGTACTGGTGACTCCCTGACATGCCACATTTGGCATGTAATTTTTTTTTAGGTGGGTGGGGTGAGTACCCAATTTTGACAGCCAGCTCCCACCTCCTCTCCTGGCGCTGTGGCACAGAGCGAACGTTCACCTTTCCGCCCTCCCTCCCTGCAATCTTCTGGGACACGTCACAGGTCCCAGAAGATTGCCTGGCTATTCACAACGCACAGCGCGGCTCGCGTATGTGCAGTGCGTGCCCGGCTGTGAAGCCACAGCCGGGCACCCACAGTTACAATTCCGGCGTCGCGGAGAGGAGGGGGAGAGGGGCGAAGCTTCGGACGTCCGCACCGCTTGACTGTGGCACAGGTGAATGTCTGTTTATTAAACGTCAGCTGCTACACTTTTTGTAGCTGCTGACTTTTAAATGGGTGCAATACTCCTCTTTTTGGGTCACTGATGGTGCTCCTGGCTCCTCCCCCTGCTGAGGGCCCACCATAGCAAGCTCCCAATGGCTCCTGCTGCTCTCAGCCAAACCTGTGAGACAGGAGAAAGGGGAGAAGAACTGCTGCAGATGTGTACAACACTGGATAGAGATCAGGCTCAGTATTTAAGGGGGCTGGTGGGGTGTGCTACAAAGAATGCATTAAGCCTTTATTAAACCTTTGCACCCACTGTAAATCCCAACTAGCATTGTCAGCCTTGTCTGCTGGACTGCAAAGCTCTACCTGCCCCCCACCCCTCTTTCTCATGCCACGTGCATACAGTGATTTCTTTTTCATCAAAAGCTTAAATCTCAAGAGCCTGCCCACACACCTATGTCAATAGCTACTAGAATTTTACAAGCCTGCTGATGATATCACAGAGAGTAATAAATACAGTTTATCACTACAGGAACAATACCCGAATATACACAAATGTAAAATATCTAAAAAATACATATTCCACAATTGTTTGAATATATTCTGTCATAATGTCCAGAAGACCATTTTGGCAGTTCATGCAGTAATAAAAACATTGTGTGTATGCTTGATCTGTCTATCTTCATGCATAATGCATGAAATTCTACTGGAAACTGGCAGCTGTAAGTCTTCCAAGAATGAAACACTGCTGTTTTGTAGATAGATGACTCTAGGGAAACACATTACTCACGAACGGCATTAACAAAATGACAAGTGTGTGCAGTAAATATATTGTTAATGTGCTATGCTTTGGCAGCACACGACAGTGCTACACATCATTATTAACCAGAAATGAGCATCTAACCAATCAAATCACCATAATATGCAATGCTGACAGGCCACATCATCTCCCACCACTTAGGGAGACCTTGGAGAGGCAGGGTCATTTGATTGGCCTTTGTTGTTGCTATGGCTACTTGTAGTCCATGTCTGTCCCCCACAAAGTGACATCCTCCTAGAGAATGCAAATCATTTACAGGCTATACAATTATTAACACCTTTGCTAGTTTACTATGTTTATGTTCCCAACCTATAATGAAATTAACATGTTTTATAATCCAGTTTGTACCAGTGTTAACCTTATAAATTTAGATGGCTCTATAGTGCAGCACATCAATGCTACATAACATGGAACGTGTGTCTGCACTGGAATTGAAAGCAACTGTAAGATATTATTTGACTTTAACAAGCTTTTTCTCATGTTGAGAGGCACAGCTTTAAATAAAGATCAATCAGTACCAGCAGTGTTATGCTCATAGGCGTCCGCAGTACCAGCAGTGTTATGCTCATGGGCATAAATTTATGGACACCCATGCTCGGCCCCCTTTTCGACAATGTCATGAAGGGGAGGGGCTTAGTCCGGGCGCCTGAATAGGGGGTGGCAGCGGCGGCCATAGATAGATTCATGAATTGCATAGGTGGTAGAGGGGTGGCAGGAGAGAGGAGGGGGCGGCGCCCGTGCGCCCTTAATGCACAGGCCGCCATTGTGTTCTGGCCATATTTTGATCTTGATGGAAGCAGCTATACAGTCTGTATAGCTGTTTTCATCAAAATATGGCCACAACAGATGTATTGCAATACAAAAAGATGTACATTGCATTCTCTAGGCTATATAAATTATATGGGCTTGGACTGGTCTGGTACGCCTGGCCTGAGTAGTAACTAACTTCTAATACAAAGTGAAGAAGACATGAATTATCTCTGTATTTCATCTCATGATAACAACATAATACACTAAAGAGACATATATCTTTCCAGCAAATTGGCAATAAATAAATCAAAATGCTCTTCCCTCCTGGGAGTCCTGGCTGCTCCTAACTGCTGTTACCCGTGGTTCCTCGTGGTTCTTATGTTGCCTAGGCACAGGTAACATATCACTGGGCGGCTCGCACTTGAGTGGGCGGTGGCAGTGTCGGGCCGGATCTACATAGATCTACATAGTTGCAGACTGCCAGCATATCAGTGGGCAGATCCATCTACACAACATGAGACACACCTACACACTACACAGGCAGCCAATCACTGAGGAGAAGCGCAGAAAGGCTGAGCTGCCGAGCGGAGGGCACCGGACAGTGTCAGGACAGAGCAGAGAGCAGCCAGCAGAGTAGCAGTCCTAGAAAAAAAACTCTGCGGTGGACATTTCAACACAATACACAGACACAGTGCAACTGCAAGCCAACACCTGATGATTCCAGGGGGGGGGGGCAATTTCCTCCCTTGCACCTATTTGCGGACGCTAGGGTGACCACATTTCCAAACTGCCATTCAGGGACAACGCCCCCCCGCCCCCCCGCGCCCGCCCAAAAAAGATGGGGTTTTTTTTTTTGCCAATTTTTGGGAAAAAAAGCAAACAGTAGTAACCAGTTTAGACAGGTGGCATGCAATGTGCGGAGGACAGCAGCAGAACGGAGGGGGAGTGTGGGCGACAGCAGCAGAACGGAGGGGGAGTGTGGGGGACAGCAGCAGATCTGAGGGGGAGTGTGGAGGACAGCAGCAGATCTGAGGGGGAGTGTGGGGGACAGCAGCAGATCTGAGGGGGAGTGTTGGGGACAGCAGCAGATCTGAGGGGGAGTGTGGGGGACAGCAGCAGATCTGAGGGGGAGTGTGGGGGACAGCAGCAGAACGGAGGGGGAGTGTGGGGGACAGCAGCAGAATGGAGGGGGAGTGTGGGGGACAGCAGCAGAATGGAGGGGGAGTGTGGGGGACAGCAGCAGAATGGAGGGGGAGTGTGGGGGACAGCAGCAGAATGGAGGGGGGTGTGGGGGACAGCAGCAGAATGGAGGGGGAGTGTGGGGGACAGCAGCAGAATAGAGGGGGAGTGTGGGGGACAGCAGCAGAATGGAGGGGGGTGGGGGACAGCAGCAGAACGGAGGGGGAGTGTGGGGGACAGCAGCGGAATGGAGGGGGAGTGTGGGGGACAGCAGCAGAATGGAGGGGGAGTGTGGGGGACAGCAGCAGAATGGAGGGGGAGTGTGGGGGACAGCAGCAGAATGGAGGGGGAGTGTGGGGGACAGCAGCAGAATGGAGGGTGAGTGTGGGGGACAGCAGCAGAATGGAGGGGGGGGTGTGGGGGACAGCAGCAGAATGGAGGGGGAGTGTGGGGGACAGCAGCAGAATGGAGGGGGAGTGTGGGGGACAGCAGCAGAACGGAGGGGGAGTGTGCATTGCTCACTGTAACAAAGAAGTGTAAAGTTACACTAACCTGGAAGTTTGTCAAGTTTGTCTGGCGGCGGCAAACTCACGGACCTCGTGGGCGGGAGGGAGGGAGGACTCGGACGATCTGATCGGAGAGAAGTTGAACTGTGAACTGGAGACTGACTGGAGAAGTCGAAGTCGGAGTCGGGTTGCGCAGCGCTGCTGGCAATGTGCTGCTGCTCTCTGCTGCACCGGCTCCGGCCGGCTGCTGGAGTAGTCGGCGGCCCCGGGACTGGCACTGACTGGGCACAGGCTAGTAAGTGTGGCTGGCTGCCTGGGCCAGGCTGGCGGCTGCTCTCTCTATCTCTCGGAGCGGAGGACAGAGGCGCGCTGCTCAGCTGTATCCGTAGGTGCGGGTGCCCAGTGCCCACAATGTGCCTGACTGCCCACGTGACGACGACGTACGGTGTCAAGCTGACGTCACTGGTTGCTAGACGCGGGGCGGGCGGCCCTAGCCTAGCAACCAGTTAAGCATATGATGTGTGTGTTTTACGGTTACACAGTGTATGATTATAAGGGTGGCGGAGTCGGACTGGTGCCGGCGGTGTGTTTTTTTTTTTTCATTCCGGGACACTGTATTGTCCCGGAATGAAGGTACCCGGGACACGGGACAAAAATCTGAAATAAGGGACAATGCCGGGAAATCCGGGACACGTGGGCACCCTAGCGGAGGCCCATGGTTATGCTGCTCATTTCCAGGGGTAGGGAAGTGAATAGGCAGCTCCCTTGGATGGCTTTACTCCTCAACTGTCAAAAGTACATCCGTTTCCTGCCTAATGGTGATCAGTAAGGCTGGCTATACACAATTATGCCACGTACACAAGCTCGGACATTCCGACAACAAAATCCTGGGGTTTTTTTACGACGAATGTTGGCTCAAACTTGTTTTGCATACACACGGTCGCACAAATGTTGTCGGAAATTCTGAACTTCAAGAACGCGGTGACGTACAAGATGTTCAACAAGCCGAGAAAAATGAAGTTCAATAGCCAGTGCGGCTTTTCTGCTTGATTGCGAGCATGCATGGAATTTTGTACGTCGGAATTGTGTACACACGATCGGAATTTCCGACAACAAGTTTTGTTGTCGGAAAATTTGAGAACAAGCTCTCAAATTTTTGTTGTCGGAAATTCTGACAGCAAATGTCCGATGGACACGGTCGGATTTTCCGACAACAAGCTCCCATCGAACATTTGTTGTCAAATAAATGCCTAACTATTTTTGAAAATATGTGGCGACCTTGGTTACATTATTTATCTTTGAATACTAATGATTCATGAAATACAACCCTTAACTGTCCTTATCTTGCCCACATTCTTCTTCCGTTTACTTTTTTTAAATTTTTTTATTATATATTTCTTTTAACTTGAACAACTTTAAAGACACTATTCAATTGATTAATAATTAATTACAATGATACTTATTATACTATGAGAATACTACTTTATATACTAATTATTTTAATATCCTATTTAAACAATGATATTCATTTAATTGTTTGATTTTGTTAACAAATCTGGTATATCCCTACTTTCTTTTTTATTAGGGATACATTTAAATGTCAGTTATATTTATATATTCCTCTTTTACTTGTTTAATACCTTAAAGAGGAACTGCAGTCTGCTCACATAATTTGTAATAAAAACATCTTTGCGATTCTGAAGCTTCCCTCCAACGACTTTGCATATTATTTTATATACACTGTGATTCTGTACTTGCCAAATATGCTGCAGAAATCTGACTCCACTAAATCTGGCTGCATCCATTTTAATTGTGGGCAGCTGAAGCTGCTGCCTGTTCACTTCCTGGATTTACACAGACACACACCTCCAGCTCTGCAGCTCTCATCGACCCTCTTATGACTAATCCCCCTCCCTTTCTGTCAAAGTCTCACGAGACTGAGAAAGAGAGCTGTGCATGATGTCATAAGCCTAGGCTTTTTTTCCAAACAAGAAACAGCAAGTGGGCTGTATAAGGTATTTACTGGCAGAAAAAAAAAATGTTTTACTATTCAAAGTTAAAACAACAAAGGCAGAAGATTTAATAGATGGAAAGTTGAAAAAATGACTGAAGTTCCACTTTAAGTCTTTATATCTTGTATTATTTCAATGTGTTAATTACACTATGTCAAGAAAATTCAATAAAATTATTGAACTGTAAAAAATTCAGTAATCCATTCAAAAACCTAATCGGGATGTCCCTTAACATTTGAAATGGCAAATCTCTACCATGTAAATGCCATTAGTTACTTTACATATCATGTAAGTTTCCTTTAATTTGTAAATAATACAATGGGGACCCCCCCAAGAAGGATGAGGGTCTGTGATGTATTTTGAGTGTTGGGTACCCACTGCAATATATACTAAATAAAGGAAACTTTCAGAGAAAAGTGAATTGACAGGGGTTTTTTTATATGTTACTTAAATATACATGGATTTTAGGGGGAAACCTGCACAAGAAATAAAAAAAATGACATGTGGTCCCTCCCGAAGCCCATACCAGACCTTCAATCTGTGCACGCAGCCTGGCATTACAGGAAAGCATGGGTTGGAGGAAAGTCTCCTGAACCATACCGGGCATAATGCCCTCAACACAGGGGTCCATGGCTGATCATGGCAAAGACCTGTTCCCCACAACCCTGGCCCAGTGGTTGTGGGAGTGCATGAAGGACTTATCATAATCAGGAAACCTCTTTTAAGATAAAAGCCCACAGATATCCACCCCCATGTTAAAGAGAAAAAAGGTACTTAGTCCCCTACTCATTCACAAAAATGTCAGACAAACACACACATGTTTTTCACAAGTTTTATAATAACCCCCCCCCCCCCCCCACCAAAAAAAAGGCATTGTGAATCCAGCACCAACCAGGATGAACATCGTCCACTGTTGCTCAGAAAAAAAGAAAAAAACTGTTCATGCGCCACTTGTTCTACAGAGCTGCCAATAGATTTATATACAGAATAAAGGGGTGGGATGTGGTGACATCACTGATCAAAGATGGACATGGTCATCTTTGATCAGTGAAGTCTTTTCCACCCTGTCCCTTTGCTTACATGGCTGGGGATTCCCTGCACCCGCTGTCATGTATAATAAATAGCGGGGGTAATACTACTAGAATAAATGATGTTCAGCTACTGTTGAATGAGTAAATGTTCAGGCATTTTTTGAATGCCCAAACAGCCACAGTTTTGGTCTAAACTTGTGTTTAGGCCTAACCTTAGGCACATTACTAATTATGGATACAAGGCTAAGTGCTCATGCACGAGGACAAGAACTGATACTGGAAACTGGAACTGCAAAATGGCATTAGGCACTCTGGACTGATGAATGATACAAAGACTGCAGGCAACAGTAAAGCATGGTAGAGGATCTGTGCAGGTTTGGAGTTCCATTTCTCTACATGAATCTGGGGATTTAGCAAGAATGAATGTTCTTTTCAATGCTGAAAAATACAGCCAAATATTTATCCACATATCAATACTACCAGGGAGGAATTGATCAGTCCCAAATTCATCTTGCTGAAGACAATTAAGACAGCCTTAATCCACAGAAGAACTGCATTTAGTTCTCCTAGATCAGTGTTTCTCAACTCCAGTCCTCAAGACGCACCAACAGGTCATGTTTTCAGGCTTCGCATTATTTTGCACAGGTGATTTGATCAGTTTCACTGCCTTAGTAATTCCCAAAGCCCTTTCAGATGAGGGAAATCCTGAAAACATGACCTGTTGGGGCGCTTGAGGACTGGAGTTGAGAAACACTGTCCTAGATGTTCAGAACAACCTATCTGTCTAGTTCATTAAAAAGAACATAATCAAAATTTTGCATTTTCAATGTGTTTCTGCTTATATGACTCACATTATAATTCCTACCATATGAATATGTAACAATGTTTTGTATATTTTTAAAGACTGCAATAAAACTTCACAGAACATTCAAGCATTAACAGACTTGTAACAGTTTACCAGCGCTGGCTCTTGATAGATTTATGCGTCTCTGAATATGCCAGTTCATACTTGGAATTTTAGCTAAATAATCTCAGCATTCATTTATGATGCAGAATCATTATTGGATGCAGTCATTACCAAAAACTGATGGTTTGCTAACATTTACTGTATACGCAACTGGGCAAAGTCCTGTTACACAGTGGGGGTTATTTAGTAAAACTAAAGAGTACAAAATCTGTTGCAACTCTGCATAGAAATCATCAGTTTCCAGGTTTTATTGCCAAAGCTTAAAGCATTTGTTAACCCAAAAAAAAATGGATCCTGCTCCTTTAAAGCATTTTATATGATACAGTGCTTTTGGCCCCTTGTAACACCTAAAAAACCTAGCTGATCCTGCCAGTTTCTACCCTCCCCTCTGTAAACTGACCACCGAGTATCATGGCTGCTGAGCCCTGACACCGTGGTCAGTTTATGTGCCTCCATCATCTGCAGCCTGCTCTCTGTCTCCTCTCTGCTCCTGTGTCCTCTGCCCCCTCCCTGACTGTCAGCTTGTGACAGTCCGCCCCCCCTGCTGCTTGAATAACACTAACATGTATGCACCATCTGCGCTGCCTCCTATTGTAGTATCCCCCTCTGTGTATGATCTATAAAAATATATGCTGCAAATACCTAATTTCAAAGCGAAGATCGCAATCACATGACCGGCTGGATCTCTCCTCCTCTTCCCTCCCCTCCCCACTGACGTCAGCGGGGGAATCTTAGACCTGCCCACTGTATCTCTCAGAGGAGGAAAGGAGAGATCCGGACGGTCATGTGATCGCGATCTCGGCTCAGGGCTCTGGCTGGGCCATTCAAGAACAGTCACAGAGTTGTTGTGAAGCAACTCCTTCGTTATTTTAGCTGTGTGCTTAGGGTCATTGTCTTGTTGGAAGGTAAACCTTCGGCCCAGTCTGAGGTCCTGAGCACTCTGGAGAAGGTTTTCGTCCAGGATATCCATGTACTTGGCCACATTCATCTTTCCCTCGATTGCAACCAGTCGTCCTGTCCCTGCAGCTGAAAAACTCCCCCACAGCATGAAGCTGCCACCACCATGCTTCACTGTTGGGACTGTATTGGACAGGTGATGAGCAGTGCCTGGTTTGCTCCACACATACCGCTTTGAATTATGGCCAAAAAGTTCTATCTTGGTCTCATCAGGAAGAGTTCTGGTTGTCCCAAACGTCTTCCATTTAAGGATTATGGAGGCCACCTTGCTCTTAGGAACCTTAAGTGCAGCAAAAATTTTTTGTAACCTTGACCAGATCTGTGCCTTGCCACAATTCTGTCTCTGAGCTCTTCGGGCAGTTCCTTTGACCTCATGATTCTCATTTGCTCTGACATGCACCGTGAGCTGTAAGGTCTTATATAGACAGGTGTGTGGCTTTCCTAATCAAGTCCAATCAGTATAATCAAACACAGCTGGACTCAAATGAAGGCGTAGAATCATCTCAAGGATGATCAGAAGAAATGAACAGCACCTGAGTAGAATATGAGTGTCACGGCAAAGGGTCTGAATACTTAGGACCATGTGATATTTCAATTTTTCTCTTTTAATAAATCTGCAAAAATGTCAACAATTCTGTGTTTTTCTGTCAATATGAGGTGCTGTGTGTACATTAATGAGGAAAAAAAATGAACTTAAATGATTTTAACAAATGGCTGCAATATAACAAAGAGTGAAAAATTTAAGGGGGTCTGAATACTTTCCGTCCCCACTGTACTTACTTGGAGTGAGATTAACACTCTCAAGCCAGAGGCCATAATGCAGTTACAGCAGCACACCCCTACAGAAGTACCACATCTTCTACACCTTTACCAGCCAGTAACGAGGTCTATTTCTATCTGTCCCAACAAATGGCTGCTGAGCAAGTATTAAAGCGGAACTTCACCCAAAAAGGGAAGTTACGCTTTTCCTCTTGCTCTCCCCTTCTCCTCCCATATTTGGAAAGTTTTTTGCCGCGATCTGACTGGAAGTGTGCCCCTCCCCCAGTATTTTTAGCTGCTGACTTTTACATTATTGTTCACAGGTTGAAAATCCTCTTTAGCTCCACCAACTTTTCTCACAAATTCACATTGCTAATTTGAATTATATTCAGCCCTTGGGCAAACAGGAAAGCCTTCGTACTTCACATAGCAAGGCCTGGTGCACCATGACCCCAGGCCTGGTTCCTAGGCAGTTCCTGTACCGCGGCAGGCTCCAATATGAAGACCCTGCCACTAAGTGGAGAACATTAGGTACTGAATTGTCCCCTCGCTACCAGGTCACCTGCCAGTGTCATCGCTTCCTCTGTCAGCTGGCTGCTCTCCTTCTGGTACTCTTACACGTAACTTTGTACATAACCTCAATGATTGACTAGGTTACACTTGTTATTATACAATTCACTCTTCTTCTTAACCCAGGAGGTTAAATATGGCTTCACTCCCAGTTCCCAGTTCTTTGTTATACACGATAACTACACATGATTAAACCATTAATCTCCCTTTTCCCAGTAAATGACACAGGCAACTTTTCCTTGGAACGAAGACTTACTGAGCAGTTGTATATTCTGAGGCAGGACATTGCAGCTCAGAACATCGATCTCACATGCATGGCTGTGCATTACTTTCATTTGACTGTGCATACATTTAGTTGTGAATAGATTGGCTGTGCTGCCCTAGTGGTGCTGCTCATAACTTTAGGTTAAAGTCCATGCAACATGCACAAGACAGTTTGCCCAATCTAAGTCAGTTCACCTAAAGCCAAATACTTGAAGAACTGAGTAATCTATCACTCTACCATATGCGTGCGCACGGGGTGTGCCTTTGGCACACCCTAATCACCCTGTGCGGCTTCCCTCCTCTCCCAATGAATGCTGCAGGGTATCATTTCAGATTGGAGAGCAGGGAAGGGGCCAGTAAATATATCAGTTACCGACCCCTTCTTTTTCTAAATAAACAGAATGAGTGATCAATCACTCACTGTACTCATTCATAACTGAAAAATAGTAAACTCGGTTTACTATGCTTCAGTGTGTGAATGACCAGTAAGCCGCTCAGAACAGAGCACTTTCTATTCATTCACTGTCCGGTGCAGCTAAACCTACAGAGAAAGGGACTGGGGAATCTCTGCCCTCAGTCCCTTTCTCTGTCTCAAAAGTGAGAGGGTTTGAGCTTTGTAGTGCACACCCTAATGCAATAGGCTGCGCACACCTATGCACTCTACACTGCTTACAGAGTATAGCCTTCAGCAAAATGTTCACATGCAACATACTTCCAGGTGTGTTGGATGCCTGCATATCCTGTCACATGCTGTGGTTCCAATTACTGGCCCCTCTGTCACTATTGTGTTCTGTAGAGATTATTAGACTGTATACTTATCAAACCTAATATATTGCATAATAAAATAATAAAAATCTTTATTTGTAGGTAAAATTGTTGCAAGATTTTTGCTGGAGAGGAAAATTTTTTACTGAGGGTGGTTGCTGAATTAGTGCACTGGGGGAGTTACCTGTATCTAGTCATAATTGCCTAGTTTGTTGTCTGCATATTCTCATGCTTTGCAATTAATTGCTGGCATATTGTGACAGTTTGACAATTGACCATTTGTTGTCTGTGTATTCCAATAACTGACTGTTTGCAGCCTGTGCATTTATGTATAAGATAACCCATGTATGTTTATTTCCCCACATATTGTCAAGTCATTCTTTAGAAGACTATATTACTGTAATTAACCCCCCTTCCCCCCTGCAGACCTGTCCCGATCAAAGTCTACTGCTATTATCCTCTTTGTTTCTCAAAGTTGACCTCTTTTAGTCCGCTGAATTCTTTTGTTTAGGGTTTTTTTTTAACTTATTGGTTTAACAATATAAAGAAGAGGAAAAACTAACAGTTTTGTCAGGTACAGACGTCAACAAGTACAAAACAAAACACATATGCAAATGATGGTAGGGTTAGGAGGAGCTAGAGGCTTATAGAAGATACTGATCTGGGGTCCCTTAGCCAAGGGATCCAGTGTTTGAAGAATCTAGGTAGATTTCTAAGAAATTTGCAACTACGAATTCCATCATGCAGTATTGTGCTGACAGTTTGTAGTGTAGGAGGTTTAGGGTTTTTCCAGCAGCAGGCCAGGGATAATTGTGCCGCAATTAAGATATGTGTAATGATTGGGTGGTGCTTGGTTAGCCAAGTGTGGAGTTCAAGTCCAAGAAGAGCTGTCTGTGGAGTCAATGCCTTGTTGGTGTGGAAGATTTCTTGTAGTAGGGCAGAGATCTGCTTCCAGAAGGGGTGTTTAGGGTTTTTTTACTGACATAAATACAGTATCCCACAAAAGTGAATATACTCCTCACATTCTTGTAAATATTTATTCTATCTTTTCATGTGACAACACTTATCAAATTACACTTTGCTACATTATAAAGTAGTGAGTGTACAGCTTGTATAACAGTGTAAATCAGCTGTCCCCTCAAAATAACTCCAACACACAGCCATTAATGTCTAAACGGCTGGCAACAAAAGTGAGTACACCCCTAAGTGAAAATGTCCAAACTGTACCCAAAGTGTAAATATTTTGTTTGGCCACCATTATTTTCCAGCACTGCCTTAACCCTCTTGGGCATGGAGTTCACCAGAGCTTCACAGGTTGCCACTGGAGTCCTCCTCCACTCCTCCATGATGACATCATGGAGCTGGTGGATGTTAGAGACCTTGCGCTCCTCCACCTTCCGTTTGAGGATGCCCCACAGATGCTCTGCTTCAGTATGTCACAGTACATGTTGGTATTCATGGTTCCCTCAATAAACTGTAGCTCCCCAGTGCTGGCAGCACTCATGCAGCTCCAGACCATGACACTCCCACCACCATGCTTGACTGTAGGCAAGACAAATTTGTCTATGTAATCCTCACCTGGTTGCCACCACACATGCTTGACACCATCTGAATCAAATACGTTTATTTTGGTCTCATCAGACCACAGGACATGGTTCCAGTAATTTATGTCCTTAGTCTGCTTGTCTTCAGCAAACTGTTTGCAGGCATTCTTGTGCATCATCTTTAGAAGAGGCTTCCTTCTAGAATAACAGCCATGCAGACCAATTTGATGCAGTGTGCAGCACATGGTTTGAGCACTAACAGGCTGACCCCCCCACCCCTACCCCTCCGACCTCTGCAGCAACGCTGGCAGCACTCATACATCTATTTCACTCAAATTCTTTGGTCGACCATGGAGAGGCCTGTTCTGAGTGGAACCTGTCCTGTTAAACCGCTGTATGGTCTTAGTCACCGTGCTGCAGCTCAGTGTCAGGGTCTTGGCAATCTTCTTATAGCCTAGGCCATCTTTATGTAGAGCAACAATTCTTTTTTTCAGATCCTCAGATAGTTCTTTGCCATGTTGAACTTCCAGTGACCAGTATGAGAGAGAGAGCGATAACACCAAATTTAAAACACCTGCTCCCCATTCACACCTGAGACCTCGTAACACTAACCAGTCACATGACACCGGGGAGGGAAAATGTCTAATTGGGCCCAATTTGGACATTTTCACTTAGCGGTGTACTCACTTTTGTTGCCAGCTTTTTAGACATTAATGACTGTGTGTTGAGTTCTTTTGAAGGGACAGCAAATTTACACTGTTATACAAGCTGTACACTTGCTACTTTACATTGTAGCAAAGTGTCATTTCTTCAGTGTTGTCACATGAAAAGATATAATAAAATATTTACCTTTTGTGAGATACTGTATATTTTTTTTATATACTGTATGTATACATACAAATACACATACAGGTTCAAGTAAAAAAATCTTTACTATATCCATTTTTCTGGCCATTATTGATAATTATTTGATTTTGTGTTTGTCACTGAAAATAATTTTGACATATAGAGCACATACAGTATAAATGTCAGGAGGGTGTTTATAAATAATGTGCTCCAGGTTTGAAATCTGCTAAGTAGGCCACTGGATATTAGTATCACAAAATGTGGAAGTCTGCTGCAGTTATGTCAGTGGATGATGGTCTGGCAAACTAACAATTGATGCTTATAGTTACTGAAAGACTGTCTTAGATGAGCTAGAAATGTTTTAAAGACGGAACAAGTATGTGCGGGGGAAGAAAGTTATTTTGGCATATTTAAACCTCAAAACATATAATATGTACAATATTACTGCGTTTATATTTATGTTCTTTTTTTTTTTCTTTTTTTCAGCCCTTTTCCATTTTATTTTTCCCTATTTATTTTTAAAACTTACTTCCGGTCCCTGGGTGGCTACGCTTAATCCTTCACTGTATCTGTGCTGCATTCACATCTGAGCGTAGCGATTTACTGGTGTTTTTATTCAAGAGTTTTTGAGCATTTTAGTGTATTACAAGCGTTTTATAAACGTATTAAAAGCGTTTTACATAGTGACATAGTTGGTGAGGCTGAAAAAAGAAACCAGTCCATCCAGTTCAACCTATGATGTGCGTGTGTGTATGTGTTTATGTCAATAGTACATCATATACCCCTGTATGTTGTGGTCGTTGAGGTGCCCATCTAATAGTTTTGTGAAACTATCGACACTCCCTGCTGATATCACTGCTTGTGGAAGAGAATTCCACATCCTCACCGCTCTGACAGTAAAGAACCCTCTATGCAGTTTAAGGTTAAACTGCTTCTCTTCCAACCTTAGTGAATGGCTGTGTGTCTTTTTAAATTCCCTTTCACTAAATAGTTTTTTCCCTATGCTAGGGTCACCAGTACGGTATTAGTACATTGATATCATATCCCCTCTCAAGCGTCTCCTCTCTAGAGAGAAAACATTCAATGCTTGTAGTCTTTCCTCATAACTGAGGTCCTCCATTCCCTTAATTAGTTTTGTTGCCCTTCTCTGGACTTTCTCTACTTCCAGCACATCCTTCCTGAGGACTGGTGGCCAGAACTGGATGGCATACTTAAGATGCGGCCGGACCAGAGTCTTGCAGAGTGGGAGAATTATTGTTTTATCTCTGGAGTGACTCCCCTGTTTAATGAATGCCAATATTCTGTTGGCTTTGCTTGCAGCAGCCTAGCATTGCAGGCCATTACTGAGCCTGTCATCTAGTAACACACCCAGGTCCTTTTCCATCCTAGATTCCCCCAGAAGTTCTCCCCCTAGCCAGTAACTTGCGTTAGTATTTTTGGCCCCCAAGTGCATTACCTTACATTTTTCAACATTCAACCTCATTTGCCATGTAGTTTCCCACCCCATTATTTTATTTAAGTCTTTTTGCAGGGTTTCCACATTCTGCGCAGAAGTTATTTCCCTGCTTTGCATTGTCCGCAAATACTGAGATTGAGCTGTTTATCCCATCCTCTAGATCATTTATGAAAAAATTAAACAGGATTGGTCCCAGGACAGATCCTTGGAGGAACCCACTTTCCACACCAGACCATTCTGAGTACTCGCCATTTATCACCATCCTTTGTTCAAACCATACATGTGAGGTATCGCCGCGAACGTTGGAGCGAGAGCAATCATTTTGTCACTAGACCTCCTCTGTAACTCAAAACATGTAACCAGTAAAATAATTTCAAGTGTCGCCTATGGGGATTTTTAAGTACCAAAGTTTGGCGCCATTCTACGAGCGTGTGCAATTTTGAAGCGTGACATGTTAGGTATCTATTTACTCGGCGTAACTTCATCTTTCACAATATGCAAAAACATTGGGCTAACTTTACCGTTTTGTAATTTTTAAAACACAAAACTGTTTTTTTCCCAAAAAAAACGCGTTCAAAAAATTCCTGCGCAAATACCGTGTGAGATAAAAAGTTGTAACAACTGCCATTGTATTCTCTAAGGTTTTTGCTAAAAAAACATATATAATGTTTGGGAGTTCTATGTAATTTTCTAGCAAAAAAATTATGATTTTTACAGGAGGAAAGAAATGTCAGAATTGGCCTGGTAAGGAAGTGGTTAAATATTGGTGCCACGTTGGCTTTTCTCCAATCAGCTGCCACCATTCCCGTCAATAAACTATCCATAAAAATTAGGAACAATGGTCTGGCTATCACCTGGCTGAGCTCCTTAAGAACCCTCGGGTGTAAGCCATCTGGTCCCAGTGACTTATTTATGTTAAGTTTTTCAAGTCTATTTCTGATTTTGTCTTCTGTTAGCCATGAGGGAGTTTCCTGTGACGTGTTATTAAAATTAACATTACAGTCTTGGTTACTATATCCCCCCGTTTCCCTTGTGAAGACTGAGGAGAAGAATATATTCAAAACCTTCCCCTTCTCGCTATCCTTTGTAGCCAAATTCCCTTCATCATCCTTTATGGGGCCAATATATTCTGGCCTCACTTTCTTACTGTTAATATACTAAAAAGAGAAGTATGGGATTTTTTTTCCCCATGTTCATACTTACCTAGGTGGATGCAGCATCTGTCCCGCTCTCTGCTGAAAACGGAGAAGCCCAGCCAATTTCTTGGGGTTGACCCCTTAGCCTTGTATTTTTTGAAGGCCTTTTCTTTTGCTTTTATATGCATTTTTAGGTTGGAGTTTAGTCACCCAGGATTTTTTTTAGCTGTTTTAAACTTATTTGCCGTTGGAATGCACTGGCCAATCCCTTTATTTAGTATGCGCTTGAAGCACTACCATTTTTCCACCGTGTTTTTTGTTCTTAGGATTTTATCCCATTTAATGTCATCTAGCAAAGAGCGTAGTTTAGGGAAGTTGGCTCCTTTGAAATTCTGTGTCTTTGTATTACATAGTTACATAGTTGGTTAGGTTGAATAAAGACAACAGTCCATCAAGTTCAACCTGTGTAGGTAGCCCTTGTGTTTCCTATATCTGTGACTTATACTGAAACTAATTAACCTATGGTGACTGTTTCCTAAGTTGCCCCGTATTTCTACATCCGCAATCAGGTCTGTATTGTTAGTAATCAGTAGGTCTAGTAAAGCATGGTTTCTTATTGGTGCATTCACCATCTGACCCATGAAGTTGTCCTACAAGACATTTAGGGAATAGCGAGTCTTAGACGAATGCGCAGTACCTTCTGCCCAGCCAATATCTGGATAATACAAATCCCCCATTATAATGACATTTCCAATCCTTGCCTCCATTTCAAGCCATGCTAAGAGGTCCACCTACCCCTCCTCCCTCTGGTTAGGGGGCCTATAGCATACACCCAGTTTTATCTCCCCCTTAGTTTCCTCCCTTTGGAGCTCCACCCACAAGGATTCCACCTCCTCCCTAGCTTCATGCGCGATATTGTCCCTCACATTCACATGCACATCATTCCTGATATACAGGCATACCCACCTCCCTTTTTTAGCCTCCCTATTTCTGCAATATATGGAACACCCCTGAATAGTTGTCAGCCAATCATGTGAACTGTCAAACCAAGTCTCTGAAATTCCTACAAAATCAAAATCCTCCTCATACATTAGCAGCTCCAGTTCTCCCATCTTGTTAGCCAGACTTCTAGCATTGGTATACAAGGATCGTAATTTTATCTGGTCGCATACCATATTCTTGTTAGTTGTAATGAGGCTGCAATTTGGATTCGCCAATTTACTTACCTTGGGTTTTTGTATTCTAGCCACCCTACCGCTAATGCTCCCAATATTACAATGAACCTTTTTTTTTTTTTTTACGCTGGCTAGCTCTACATCTGCCCCTTCCCAATCACCTAGTTTAACCACCTCAATACAGGGCACTTAAACCCCCTTCCTGCCCAGACCAATTTTCAGCTTTCGGTGCTCTTACACTTTGAATGACTATTACTCAGTCATGCAACACTGTACCCAAATGAAATTTGTGTCCTTTTTTTCACACAAATAGAGCTTTCTTTTGGTGGTATTTAATCACTAATGGGTTTTTTATTTTTTGTGCTATAAATAAAAAAAGACCGTAAATTTTGTGAAAATTGCCTTTTTCTTTGTTTTTGTCATAAAATGTAGCAAATTAGTAATTTTTCTTCATAAATTTTGGCCACAATTTATACTGCTATATATCTTTGGTAAAAATAACCCAAATTAGTGTATATTATTTGGTCTTTGTGAAAGTTATAGAGTCTACAAACTATGGTGCCAATCACTGAAAATTGAAAACATCTGATCAGGCCTTCAGTACATCAGGTGAATCTCATTTCTTGAGGTACTAACAAGTCAGAAAAGTACAAATACCCCCCAAATTACCCCTTTTTAGAAAGTAGACATTCCAAGGTATTAAGTAAGTGGCATGGTTAGTTTTTTTAAGGTGTAATTTTTTCCCACAATTCTTTGCAAAAGGAAGATTTTTTTTTTTTTTTTTTTTTTTTTTTTTCAAAATTTTCATATTAACTGGTTATTTCTCTCACAGAGCATATGCATACAACAAATTACACCCCAAAATACATTCTGCTACTCTTACCGAGTATGGGGATACCACATGTGTGGGACTTTTACACAGCCTGGCCACATACAAAGGCCCAACATTGAAGTCGCACCATCAGGCGATCTACGAGCATAAATTGCACATCTCATTTCTCAACCACCTATTACACTTTTGAAGGCCCTGGAGCACCAGGACAAAGGAATTGCCCACAAAATGACCCCATTTTGGAAAGCAAACACCCCAACGTATAATCTATGAGGCATAATGAGTCTTTTGAACGGTTATTTTTTTTCCAGAAGTTTTTGGAAAATGTGGAAAAAAAATAAAAACGCATTTTTTTTACACAAAGTTGTCCATTTATAAGATATTTCCAACACATAGCAAATACATAGCAAAAATGACACCCCAAAATACATTCTGCTACTCCTCCTGAGTATGGCGATACCACATGTGTGGGACTTTTACACAGCCTGGCCACATACAAAGGCCCAACATTGAAGTCGCACCATCAGGCGATCTACGAGCATAAATTGCACATCTCATTTCTCAACCACCTATTACACTTTTGAAGGCCCTGGAGCACCAGGACAAAGGAATTGCCCACAAAATGACCCCATTTTGGAAAGCAAACACCCCAACGTATAATCTATGAGGCATAATGAGTCTTTTGAACGGTTATTTTTTTTCCAGAAGTTTTTGGAAAATGTGGAAAAAAAATAAAAACGCATTTTTTTTACACAAAGTTGTCCATTTATAAGATATTTCCAACACATAGCAAATACATAGCAAAAATGACACCCCAAAATACATTCTGCTACCCCTCCTGAGTATGGCGATACCACATGTGTGGGACTTTTACACAGCCTGGCCACATACAAAGGCCCAACATTGAAGTAGCACCATCAGGCGATCTACGAGCATAAATTGCACATCTCATTTCTCAACCACCTATTACACTTTTGAAGGCCCTGGAGCACCAGGACAAAGGAATTGCCCACAAAATGACCCCATTTTGGAAAGCAAACACCCCAACGTATAATCTATGAGGCATAATGAGTCTTTTGAACGGTTATTTTTTTTCCAGAAGTTTTTGGAAAATGTGGAAAAAAAATAAAAACGCATTTTTTTTACACAAAGTTGTCCATTTATAAGATATTTCCAACACATAGCAAATACATAGCAAAAATGACACCCCAAAATACATTCTGCTACTCCTCCTGAGTATGGCGATACCACATGTGTGGGACTTTTACACAGCCTGGCCACATACAAAGGCCCAACATTGAAGTAGCACCATCAGGCGATCTACGAGCATAAATTGCACATCTCATTTCTCAACCACCTATTACACTTTTGAAGGCCCTGGAGCACCAGGACAAAGGAATTGCCCACAAAATGACCCCATTTTGGAAAGCAAACACCCCAACGTATAATCTATGAGGCATAATGAGTCTTTTGAACGGTTATTTTTTTTCCAGAAGTTTTTGGAAAATGTGGAAAAAAAATAAAAACGCATTTTTTTTACACAAAGTTGTCCATTTATAAGATATTTCCAACACATAGCAAATACATAGCAAAAATGACACCCCAAAATACATTCTGCTACTCCTCCTGAGTATGGCGATACCACATGTGTGGGACTTTTACACAGCCTGGCCACATACAAAGGCCCAACATTGAAGTAGCACCATCAGGCGATCTACGAGCATAAATTGCACATCTCATTTCTCAACCACCTATTACACTTTTGAAGGCCCTGGAGCACCAGGACAAAGGAATTGCCCACAAAATGACCCCATTTTGGAAAGCAAACACCCCAACGTATAATCTATGAGGCATAATGAGTCTTTTGAACGGTTATTTTTTTTCCAGAAGTTTTTGGAAAATGTGGAAAAAAAATAAAAACGCATTTTTTTTACACAAAGTTGTCCATTTATAAGATATTTCCAACACATAGCAAAAATGACACCCCAAAATACATTCTGCTACTCCCCCTGAGTATGGGGATACCACATGTGTGAGACTTTTACACAGCTTGGCCACATACAGTGGCCCAACATCCAAGTAGCACCATCAGGCGTTCTAGGAGAATACATTACATAGATAATTTCCTGGCAACCTATCATTTTTGAAGGCCCTTCATATTTCTAACACATAGCATGTACATACCAAGAATTACAATCCAAAATAAATTCTATTGCGGAAAGGATAAAAAAAAAGTATTACCTGTGCTTTTAGTAGTGTCCACAGAAGAGAGCACTGGTCCAGGCAGCAGTCAGGGATGTGCTTAGCGACAGCAATAACTATCCAGGCAGCAGGCAGGAATATTGTCTATAGTCGGCACAGCACAGTCCATAGGAATTGTCCAGGCAGAGACAGCCAGCACAGCCATAATATTGGTCCTGGTACACTGTTACCTGCAGACACACATTATTGTACCGCTCTCCAGCACTTCATAAACATACTGCCTTTTGCTACAGTGAATTATTTTCATAGTCCAGGTAGCAGGCAGATGTGTGGTCCGTTCATGCGACAGGCAAAGGCATGATGGCAGTAAGTCAGCAGAAGGCTGAGGGCCGCAATTGGGTAAGACCTGTGCACAGGGGCACAGGGGTAGAGGCTTCGACCCACCCAAATCTCTATGAAGCCTCCGGACTCCAGACCCTAATCCGGAAATTACAAAACCGGGAGAAAACAAAAAAAATTGTTATCTCCATCCGGAAAAACTATTCTGGAGCCCCTCACATATGTGAGACCCCTGTGTACTATAGTAGCAGGGCAACAGATCAGTCCAAGCGGTAGGCAAAAGCATAGTCCATAAAACAAGCCAGGGTCAGTTAACGTGCAAGCAGTCCAAGCGGTAGGCAGAAGAGTAGTCACAAAACAGGCCAGGGTCAGTTCACGAGCAAGCAGTCCAAACGGTGGGCAGAGGCATAGTCAAAACAGGCCAGGGTCAGTTCATGTGGAAGCAGTCCAAACGGTAGGCAGAGGCATAGTCAAAAAGCAGGCCAGGGTCAGTTCACATTGAAGGCAGTGGCATGGTTATTTGGGGAAGCATGGAAAATGATCAGTGAAAATGGGGAAAATATGGGCTAATAACTTGGGGATGTATGATACAGTTCGAAGCATTCACCAATGCAAAGGCCAGGTTGGGAGGGACACCGGGGACAATGGAAGCTGGTATCTTTTCGAAAACCTCTTCTGCTGCACACACGACATTTTTTTTGCCGTCTTCGGCCTGCTTCCGATGGTGGAATGTTGTACGGGAAGTGCCATTCATGAAGTCGGCTAACAGCATCAGAACGAGGTAATTCTGGGAGGGGTCTTTGTGGATAGATGAGGGACGTGACTACTTCTTCTATGAATTTTAGGAAGGAGGCGGGGCTTTCTGTGGATTTTGTGTAGATTATGTAGGAATTGTAAATGGCCAAATGGATTAGATACATTGCTACCTTCTTATACCAGAATCGGGACCTCCTTATTGACAAATAGGGCTGAATCATTTGGTCATTGAAATCCACCCCCCCCATGTAGAGATTATAGTCTTGGACACATGTCGGTTTTTCAATGGGACCTCGTCTTCGCTGAACTACAACTGCAGTGTCATCATGAATGGTGGACATCATGTGCACATCCCTCTTATCCTTCCACCTCAAGGCCAGCACTTCATTACATCTCAGTGTTGCTCTTTCCCCCTTTTTCAGCCTTTTGTTCACAATGGATTGTGGGAAGCCCTTCCTATTTTTTCTTGAAGTTCCGCAGGCCAGGGTTTTTTCAATATATAGGTGTCTGAAAAGGGGCAGGCTGGTATAAAAGTTGTCCAGGTATATATGATAGCCTTTTTTTAGAAGTGGGTAAGCCAGATCCCATACGATTTTTCCATTTGTGCCCATGTAGGCTGGGCACTCAGGGGGCTGGAGCTGGGAATCTCTTCCCTCATATATGCGGAATGCATATAGATATCCCGTGGCTCTCTCACACAGCTTGTAAAATTTGACTCCATATTTGGCCTTTTTGCTAGGAATATACTGTTTTATTCCTAGCCGGCCTGAAAATGGTACCAGGGACTCATCCACACATATATTCTTCTCGGGGACATAAAGTTCTGCAAATCGTTGGGAAAATGAATTTATTAGTGGGCGAATCTTGTATAGCTTATCTGAATTTGGATGATTGTTGGGAGGGCACTGGGTGTTGTCGTTAAAATGAAAGAATCTCATAATCATCTCATATCGGGACCTGGACATAGCGGCAGAATACATGGCCATATGGTGGATGGGGTGGGTGGACCAATAGGTATGTCCTTCATTTTTTTTTGTAAGCCCCATATTTAGGGTGAGGCCCAAAAACAATTTGAACTCCTCAATATTCAAATCTCTCCACTCAAACGGACGGGCATAAGATGATTGGGGGTTGCTGGCAATATACTGCTGGGCATACAAATTTGTCTGGTCCACAATGAACTGCAGCAAAGTGTCGGGCAAAAACAGGTGAAAAAAATTGATCTCTGTAAAATTTTGGGTGTTGGCCTGCACACCTGGCTGTGCTGTGAAAGGGGGAATATTTGGTGATCCCGAGTTGGAAGGCAGCCATGTTGGGTTGGCAAGACCATCTGGCATATAGGTAGCGGCCCTGGCTCTTGGGGGACGTGACACTCCAGTAGTTGGGGGAGTTGAATTTCCTGTGCTGGAACTCGGGTGTGATGTGGCAGCACTGGTACTGGGCATTTGTGCGCGGGGCCCATCTCTGGTGGCAGCACTGGTACTGGGCCTTTGTTCCTGGGGCCTATTGCTGGCGGCAGCACTGGTACTGGGCCTTTCTTCCTGGGGCCTATTTCTGGCGGCAGAGCTGGTACTGGGAATATAATCCCGGTTGCTGGCGGCTTCCTGGGTTCCAGAGTGTCGTGCCCTTTTAGAAGGGACCCATTCTTCATCCGAACCATTGCTACTCTCGATCGGCTCAAATGCCGAACTTGTTTCGGAATCAGAATGGGACTCTGATGAGAGCTCCCCGGTGCTCTCATCAGTCATAGAGAGGATCTGGAACGCCTCCTCACTTGTATATCCTCTTTTGGACATGGCTGTGTGGCGGGTAGCTGTGCGACGGGTGACAGATGGGTGACAGATGGGTGGCAGGTGACGGTCACTGATGGGCTGTGCGATGGGTGGCAGGTGACGTTCACTGAGAGGTGATGGTGTGATGGGCAATGGTCACAGATAGTTGACAGGCGACGGTCACTGATGGGTAACAGGTGCACCGCTGATGGTCACTGATGGGTGACAGGGCACAGTCACTGATGGGTGACGGGTGAGAGGGCCCGGTCACTGATGGGTGACAGGCCACGGATGGTGACAGGTGATAGTCACAGATTGTTGACAGGCGACGGTCACTGATGGGTGACGGGTGCACCGCTAATGGTCACTGGTGGGTGACGGGTGACAGGGCACGGTCACTGGTGGGTGACGGGTGACAGGGCAGGTCACTGATGGGTGACGGGTGACAGGGCAGGTCACTGATGGGTGACGGGTGACAGGGCAGGTCACTGATGGGTGACGGGTGACAGGGCACGGTCACTGGTGGGTGACAGGGCACCGCTGATGGTCACTAATGGCAGTCTCTATGTGACAGGTGCACTTTTTATGGGGTGACTGTTGGGTGACAGATGACAATTGGGGGGGGCGATGGGACAGAAGTGGTGTTGGTGCAGACACTACAAATACAAAGATCTGTAACTCACTGCTCCTGGCTCTTCTCTCCTCACACTGGAAACGGTGTGTGAGGAGAGAAGGGCTAGTAACAGCTAGTGACAGCTCTTTGTTTACACTTAGTGATCGGCTGTGAATGGATCACAGCCGATCACATGGTACACAGTACTGGCCAATGGCTGTAAACTGTCGTCGGTGACGAGCAGTGTTCCCGGGGAACACGCCGCCACCGACGTGCACGCGCAGCACGCCCATGATCGCGCGCATGCGCCGTGCAATACGGGATGTACCATTAGTGATCAGCCGTGACTTCATCACGGCCGATCACGTGGTAAACAGCCATGCCCAGTGGCTGTTCACCCCGTCGGTGACGAGCGGTGTCTCGGTGACACGCCGCCACCGACAGTACAGGGCTGCGCGCTCACGATCGCGCGCATGCCCTGTTTAAACGGTGGACGTCATATGACGCCCACTCAGAACAATAGGCTTACCGCCCGGCCGTCATATGACAGTGGGCGGTAGGCTAGTGGTTAAAATCCCCTCTAACGTTTCAGCCATCTTCTCTCCCAGCCTCAGGAGTTTTTGTTTAGCTAATAGAAAGCACTAGGGGGAGGAGAAGGAAAGGAAATTAGGGGAGGAGAGCTGCTGTTTGAGCAGAAAGCATGTAACAAAACGCTTGTAAAACTCTCAATTCTGGTGTTTCTATTGAAGTTTATGAGGCCAAAATTGCTTGTAATCTGCCAAAAAGAAGCTTGTGTACTTTTTTGAGTGACAGGCAGTTTGCTTCAGATGACAGAATGCTCATATGTGAACAGAGGGCATTAAAATGAATGGATTTGACTCTTTGAGCGTTTTAGAGCTACAAGCTACAAATAGAAAATCTCTTAGGTGTGAACAGGGCCTAAGGGAGCCATGGTTGCCACCTGGGCTGGCCTTTAATCCAGAGGTGTTACTAGAATTCTGAAAGACCTGGGGCATCCCTGAGCACTCCAAGGACAAGAATGCACCACAGCGCAGATGTGAGTGTGGCCTTACTGCTTTGACACTTAAAGGAGTAGGCTTAAAGGGGTTGTAAACCCTCGTGTTTTTTCACCTTAATGCATCCTATGCATTAAGGTGAAAAAACTTTTGGCACTGACCAGCCCCCCAGCCCCCGTCTTACTCACCTGAGCCAGTTCGTTCCCACGGTGGAGACGCGCTCTACCACTCTGCCCATTGTCTCGGCTCTTTAATTGGATAGATTGATAGCAGCGCAGCCATTGGCTCCCGCTGCTGTCAATCAAATCTAACGACGCGGGCGCCGGGGCTGAGTCCGGCATTCTGTTTCTATGGAGGCAAAAGCCAGACTCAGGAGCACGCCTGCACGGGGACCCCCAGAGAGAGCACTTCTCTTAGGTGGTTTCCCGATGTGGGGAGGAGCTGATGGCGCCACCGGGGGACCCCAGAAGAGGTGGATTGGGGCCACTCTTTGCAAAACGAACTGCACAGTGGAGGTAAGTATGACATGTTTGTTATTTAAATAAACATAAAAACAAGGGTTTACAACCCTCTTCAATAGAATTTGAGCCTACTCAGATACGTGCAGAACATTACACATCACATCACAGTGTATCAGGGACATGCAGTCAGGGGAGGCAGGTGAGGCAGAGCCATGAGCATAAAATTATTTTTTTTTAATTTTTTAAAAAAAGATTGACTTTGAGGGTCATAGCTCGGCGACCAGGGGTCAGAGAGACCAGAATCAGTCACAGAGAAATTGGGGGGTAGGTAGCTGAAGTCCTACCCCACCACTGGTCAACATTTGGGGCCACTATCATCTATGGTTCCGGAGATACAGGGCTCCTTGCGCAGCCTGTCAGAAGCTAAATACAGAGCTGGCATACTCTGTTTGCAGCAGACTGAGAGGATGAACTCACCGTGCCTCTCCTCACTTCTTGTCAGAGGCACTGGGCTTAGTGGACAGCTTGGAGTCTTTGACCAATGATAAAGTACCATTGGCCCAAGCTGTCCAATAAAAATGCTGTAGTGGAGGCTGGCCTCTCACTGCAGTGTCATAGAAGGGGGCATGTGTCTAAGGCTGGGTTCACACCTATGTGAATTGGATGCAAGTTTCCCCGCATCCAATTCGCATGACAGGAGAATGTGATCGGCTCTCTATGGAGCCAGGTTCACTTATCTCTGGGGCGGCTGCGGAGCGGCTTGCACAGAAACATTGTGCTTCTTTGGCTCCGTTTCAGGGCTGAATTCAGGCAAAGATTCGGCCCTGATTCAACCCTGAAACGGAGAACAGGGACGCACAGCATTCCTGTGCGATTCGCGGCCGTTTAAGGTTGTTTACCCCATCCCTAAAATACAAATACTCCCACCCAGCCCAGCCCTCCTAACTAGAAGGAAAAAACGTGTTTATGTGTATAAGATTTACCCATAATCCCACAGTTAAGAGGGAGGATGAGTATCTGCTGCTGCTACTCAAAAGGTACAAGCTAAATCATATATTATTATGTTATATGTTATAAGATAATAATTTATTTTTTATCAATTTACTGTGAAACTACTTCTATAACTTCAAACTTCAGTAATTTGTCGGTTAAGCCACCTGCTTGAGTACAATTTTTGAAAATATAGTAACTTGCCTTAAAAATAATATATAATAATTATTTGTATATTACTTACTTATAGTAATTAACCCCTTGTCACCCAGGCCAATTCTGACACTTCTCTCTCACATGTAAAAATCATAATTTTTTGCTAGAAAATTACTCAGAACCCCCAAACATTGTATATATATATTGTTTTAGCAGATACCCTAGGGAATAAAATGGTGGTCATTGCAACTTTTTATGTTACACAGTATTTGCGCAGCAATTTTTCACAACAAAACACTAAAGTAATCCTGATTTGTTTTTTTTGTATATTATGAAAGATGTTACATGGTGGGCACAACACATGACATTGGGCACTGCACAGCACACTCAATTGTGAGCATGGCACAGCACATTACATGGTGGGCACAGCACATTACACGGTTGGCACTGCAAAATACAGCAGATTACATGGTGGGCACAGCACATTATATGGGGGGCACAGCACATGACATGGTTGGTATTGCACAACACAGCACATTACATGGTGGGCACAACACAGCACATGCACACAGTAGGCACACCACCTTATATGGTAGGCACAGCACGTGACATGGCGGGCACAGCTGAGAACATTACATGGTGGGCACTGCATATTACAAATGGGCACTGCACAGCACATTATATGGTGGGTACATCATATTATATGGTGGATACTGCACATGACATGGTGGGCACTGTACAGCAATTTACATGGTGGGCACTGCATGACAGAGCACATGACATGGTGGGCACTGTTAAGCACAGCACAACATAGTGGGCACTGCACATTACATAGCGGGCACTGCAAGGCACAGCACATGACATGGTGAGCACTGCATGGCACAGCACATGACATGGTGGGCACTACACATTACATGGTGGGCACTGCATGGCACAGCACATGACATGGTGAGCTTTGCAAGGCACAGCACAACATGGTGGGCACTGCATATTACATGGTGGGCACTGCGAGGCACATTACATGGTGGGCACTGCAAGGCACAGCACAACATAGGGGGCACTGCATGGCACAGCACATGACATGGTGGGCACTGCAAGGCACATTACATGATGGGCACTGCAAGGCACAGCACAACATAGTGGGCACTGAATGGCACACTATATGACATGGTGGGCACTGAACATTACATGGTGGGCACTGCAAGGCACATTACAGGGTGGGCACTGCAAGACATAGCACAACATTGTGGGCACTGCAAGGCACAGCAAATTATATTAGTGGGCACTGCACATTACATGAGGGCACTGCATGGCACAGCACATGACATGGTGGGCGCTGCATGGTACAGCACATTACATAGTGGGCACTGTACATGACATGGTATGCACTTCATGGCACAGCACATGACATAGTGGGCACTGCACATGACATAGTGGGCACTTCATGGCACTGCACATGACATGGTGGGCACAAGAGAGCACATTACATGGGAGGGAGCAACAGTCCCCTAGCACAATCATTACATCCCACAGGTCAATTTCTACACAATCCTCCCTCCCTAATAAGTTTACTAACTTCATCTCAACAGCATGGGAGATGTCCTTCCTCCCGGGCTACTGCTGGTTAGGATGACATTGGCGCCCCTCCCCCAGACAGCTACATAGTTACATAGTTAGTCAGGTTGAAAAAAGACACAAGTCCATCAAGTTCAACCAAAAAAAAATTAAAAAAATACAATCCAATATACACAAACCTACACCCACAGTTGATCCAGAGGAAGGCAAAAAAAAAAACAAAGCATGCTCCAATTTGCTACAGCAGGGGAAATAATTCCTTCCTGATCCCGAGAGGCAATCGGATTTTCCCTGGATCAACTTTACCTATGAATGTTAGTACCCAGTTATAATATGTACATTTAGGAAAGAATCCAGGCCTTTTTTAAAGCAATCCTCTGAGCTTGCCAGAACCTCTGGAGGGAGTCTATTCCACATTTTCACAGCTCTTACTGTAAAGAAACCTTTCCGTATTTGGAGATGAAATCTTTTTTCCTCTAGACGTAAAGAGTGCCCCTTAGTCCTCTGTGATGACCTTAAAGTGAATAACTCAACACCAAGTTTACTATATGGACCACTTATGTATTTGTACATGTTGATCATATCCCCCCTTAATCTCCTCTTCTCAAGAGGGAATAGATTCAGTTCCTCTAATCTTTTCTCATAGGTGAGCATCTCCATGCCTCTTATAAGTTTGGTTGTCCTTCTCTGCACTTTCTCCAGTTCCCCAATATCCTTTTTGAGAATTGGTGCCCAAAACTAAACTGCATATTCCAGATGAGGTCTTACTAATGATTTGTACAGGGGCAAAATGATATCTCACTCTCTGGAGTCCATACCTCTCTTAATACAAGAAAGGACTTTGCTTGCTTTGGAAACCGCAGGTTGGCATTGCATGCTATTATTAAGCTTATGATCTACCAAAACCCAGAGATCCTTCTCCACTACGGATTCCCCCAGTTGTACTCCCCCTAGTATGTATGATGCATGAATATTCTTAGCCCCCAAGTGCATAACTTTACATTTATCAACATTAAACCTTATTTGTCACTTAGTTGCCAAATTAGACAGTGCATTGAGGTCGGCTTGTAAATCGGAGGCATCCAGTAAGGATATAATTCCACTGCATGACCCTATATCATTTATAAAAAGATATTAAAAAGTAAGGGTCCCAGCACTGAACCTTGGGGTACACCATTGGTAAACTTAGACCATTTAGAGTAAGAGTCAATGACCACTACTCTCTGAATTCTGTCTTTTAGCCAGTTTTCTATCCATTTGCAAATTGATCTTTCCAAGCCTGTAGACTTCACCTTACACATGAGTGTGTGTGGGGAACTGTGTCAAACGCTTTTGGAAATTCCAAGTATACCACGTCCACAGCCACCCCTCTGTCCATGGTTTTACTTACCTCTTCATAAAAATAAATCAGGTTTGTTTGACAACTTTTGTCTTTCATGAATCCATGCTGTCTGTTGCTTAACTCCTTCAGATCCGCGCTATAGCCGAATGATGGCTACAGCGCGGATCTACTTTGCCAGGAGGTCATCAATAGACGTCCTCCCCTTTGCACGCTTCCCATGCGCCCCCTGCAGGGCGCACGCGGTGCTCATTGTGATCACCGAGTCAATGAGACTCGGATGATCACAAATCGGAGTATCCGATCCTGGCCCCTTACCACGTGATCAGCTGTCAGCCAATGACAGTTGATCATGTGATGTAAACAGAAGATCGGTAATCGTTTTTTTTTCGCCTCAGGCTGACGGCGTGAGAAGAAAAAAAAGCCGATCACCGGCTTCAGTGCAAGGGACATCAGTCCCAAAGAGAAAGAGGTGAAGCCACCTCATCTGTGCCCACCAATTCCAATGCCACCTGCCAGTGCCCATAAAGTGCCACGAAAGTGCATAAGTGCCAGCAATCAGTGCCACCTATCAATGCCGAGTGCCACCTATCAATACCCACCAGTGGTGCCAATCAGTGCCTCATCAGTGCCACCTAGCAGTGCTCCCTATCAGTGTCACCTATCAGTGCCCATCACTGCCACCCATCAGTGCTCATCACTGCCACCTATCAGTGCCCATCAGTGCCAGCTATCAGTGCCACCTATTAGTGCCCTTCAGTGCCACCTATCAATGCCCTTCAGTGCCCCTCATCAGTGCCACCTCTCAGTGCCCACCAATGCCACCTATCAGTGCCCCCCCAGTGCCACCTCATCAGTGCCCACCAGTGCCGCCTATTAGTGCCCATCAGTGCAGCCTATCAGTGTCCATCAGTGCAGCCTCATCAGCGTACATCAATGAAGGAGAAAAATTATCTGTTTGCAAAATTTATTAACAAAATATAAAACGATTTTGTATTTTTTTTACAAAAATGTCGGTCTTTTTAAATTTTTTTAACAAAAAATAAAAAACCCAGAGGTGATCAAATACCACCAAAAGAAAGATCTATTTGTGGGAAAAAATGGTAAAAATTTAATTTGGGTACAGTGTTGTATGACCGTGCAATTGTCGTTCATAGAGTGACAGCGCTGAAAGTTGAAAATTGGTCTGGGCAGGAGGGGGTTTAGGTGCCCAGTAAGCAAGTGGTTAAAATATTTTTTTCCAACAAGAACTCGTCTATGTGGTCTTTTATTAAACTCTAGTATCTTCCCGACTATAGAAGTTAAACTAACAGGTCTATAGTTATTTGGTAAAGACTTTGATCCCTTTTTAAATATGGGCACAACATTTGGCCCTGCGCCAATCCAGTGATACGATTCCAGATATTAACGAGTTCCTAAAAATTAGAAACAATGGCCTTAAAATAACAGAGCTCAATTCTTTTAGGATTCGTGGGCGGATGCCATCTGGTCCAGATGCTTTATCCACCTTTATTCTGTCTAAATATTTCTGGACCATATCCCTTTTGAGCCATTGTGGATTATTTGGGGCTGTGTCAATACCACCCCTATTATAGACATGAGCTCCTCCCATGCTTCTTTGTATACACAGAGCTGAAGAACGTATTTAATAAATTTGCCTTCTCTTTGTCCCCAGTCACCCACTCTAGATTATTTTGTAAAGGGCCTAAATGCTCAGACCTGATATTTTTACTATTAATATATTTGAAGAATGTTTTTGGGGTTTGTCCTACTATCTTTTGCAATCTGTCGTTCGTTTTGAATTTTTGCGTCCTTGATTTCCTTTTTACGTATTCTTTGTAATATTTAAACGCTGATAGCGTTCCTTCATTTTTTAGTTTTTAAAAACTCTTTTTTTATTATTTATAGCCATTTTAACTTTGGCCGTGAACCACATAGGTTTTATTTTTAGCCTTTTAAACTTATTGCCCATGGGAATATACTTTGCAGTGAGTTTACATACAGTCAGTTTGAAGTATTCCCATTTCTGTTCTGTGTCCATTGATGCCAATATTCCCTCCCAGTCTAAAATCTGGAGAGCAGCCCTCATCCTTGGAAAATTTGCTCTCTTAAAGTTAAGTGTTTTTATCTTACATAGTTACATAGTTAGTAAGGTTGAATAAAGACACCAGTCCATCCAGTTCAACCTGAGTGAGTGTCTACAATTGTTCCTATCCCTGTACATTGTGTCTCATTAAGATGTTCATCAATTATAACATTATGTATTTAAGGTACCCATATAGCGCCGTCAATTTTACGCAACACTCCACACATACATCGCACACTCACATCTGTCCCTACCCTCAAGGAGCCCACAATCCAAGGTCCCCTCCACCGGTAAGTCCAGGCTCCGCTATGCTCCATGGGACCCGCGTTTGCGAGTAGGAATAGGGACTTTCAAAGGGTGAGTCATGGAAGCAAAAAAGAGGGCTTCATAGTGCAGTCCGTTTTAAAAATTAAAATTCCTTTTTTCCAACAACACTATAACACTGATATCTACGACAGGCACAAAAGAGCAGGCACTTCAAAGCGAAAAAACACAGCCGCGGCTCACGCCAGCTGGCTGGTGCGCAGTGATGTCTGGTCCTTTAGCTTTGCCCGACGCTGCGTTTCTTCATATTAGGCATCAACAGGGACAGGATGCTAGGGAGCCTCCTTAGCCTCCTTTCCCTGTTGATGCCTAGTATGGAGAAATGCAGCGACGGGCGGAGCTAGAGGACCAGACATCACCACACACCAGCCAGCTGGCAGAGCCGCGGCTGTTTTTTCGCTTTGAAGTGCCTGCTCTTTTGTGCATGTTGTAGATGTCAGAGTTACAGTGTTGTAATAAAGGAATTTTAATTTTTAAAATGGACTGCACTATGAAGCCCTCTTTTTTGCTTCCATGACTCACCCTTTGAAAGTCCCTATTCCTACTCGCAAACGCGGGTCCCATGGAGCATAGCGGAGCCTGGACTTACCGGTGGAGGAGAGGATCCGGACGGATGTTTAAAACTGCCGCCCCTGCCTGAGTGTTCCCTCCTGTCTGTGCCCATTAGACCTCTGTAACAGAGGTCCTACGGTTCTGGTAAGCGGCCATCTGGCATTCTTATTATTCCTTGGCTGTCGTGTGGGACTATACTAAGAAAAGGATTTATTGGGGTGTTCCATCCTAATATCTACTTCTAATGGACTATACTGAATGCTCTATAGATTTCTTTCTGGGTTTTTTTAGCTCCTTTTAGCACAGGCCCAATGTATGTATGTTGATAGACATTTATTTTGCCGTTTTTTGCTGTTTCTTGCTCTCATTGGGTTGAGTTGTTTTAAAGGTGCACATATAGCACAGGTGTTGCACATATTTGTGTCTTTTTGCACACATTGGTACCCTTTTTGGTTGTGCATCTATTTCCGCTTTACACATATTTTCAAAGCTGAATATTCCAGTTTTTTTTGTAGATTGCAGCACCATCACATATTTTTATTAGCATCTATTGCATATTTTTATATATAGATTTTCATTAGTATCCACTGGGGGTAGCGCGGATTACCCAAGTTACACACACCCTGTATGCTGTGCCATACATTACATTCTCTTGACCACTAAACCCTCTATACTTTGCTGTCCCTCAGAAAATTCCCCCCTGCTACTCCCAAAGCAAAAATCCCCCTCCCATAAGTAGCCCCTGTGACAGAACCCACTGTCACTGTGTGTTTTGGAGGGGGCTGTCGGCTGGCCTCCTACCCACAGACTATGTCCCAGCAGAGAATGGGAGATTTGGAGGGCTATTTGCCATCTCCCACCACCAGGAGAAGATGCCACCTCCAAACATTTGTGTCCACAGTCGCTGGTTCATCGGAACTGGGTGAACGCGGTACCTGTAGCCGGGCTCGTGGAGTCGTTTCTGGCTACTTAAACCTATTGGCCTGGCTGAGCTAAATATATACTTTTATTCCACAAACAATGTACTTTTAGCTGATAAAGGCATATACAAGGTGGCGGTATGCCCAAAGCGTGGGGCTACGAGACTTGGAGACAAAATAGTGTTGGTATAATGTAATGAAGGTCCTGTAGTTTCTGTTTGAATGTACAAGTGTTGAGTTCCCATTGGTTCTTCCTCGTCCCCTACCACATCTATGACAAGGCTAAGGGGAGTGCACCTAACTGTGTTTAAAGGTGTATGTTTTGTACTTAATAAACAGTTTATGCTTTGCATGTGTAACCCTCAACATCTGTGTGGTTTGCCTCATGATTGGGGGGTTAAGGGTTGGTTATGGCGAGTCTGCCAGCTGCGGATGCATTTGGAGAACAGGAGACACAAGTCTGGCAGAGGTGCCCAGCCAGGGTATCCAGGATCCATCACACTGGTGGCAGCAGTGGGATGTCTCCTGTGGTCCGGGATGTCCAAATCACCAACGGGATTCAAGATCCGGGCAGCCGCCAAGGAGTGGTACGAGGTCCGGCCAGCATGAGAGTGGAGTTTGGGAGGAGGCTGCAAGGCATGCAGAAGCAACATCAGGGACCAGCAATGGAGTGAACCATGCTCGGCTATGGGGATGTGATTCGCCGGCAACTCTGGCAAGAGACGCTAAGCAACGAGCGGCACCATCAGGGGAAGATCCTTCCCTCCTCCACAGAGATGTGCTGGATGCAGTACGTTGCACGAGAGGTGTTCCTGAGGGAACGACCATGAGATGAGTGGAAGACGGAGCTTGTAAGATAGGTCCGGGAAAGAGATGAGGCTGGACACCAGCTACAGAGCCCTCCGGTGGTTCGTTGCTCTACTGTGGCCAGGTACAGCAGATGGCAGCCCGACAGGAGTTGGCTAAGGCGGCATGGGGCTGCTCCATAAAAAATGTACGGAGACCCAGAATTTGGGAGCGACGGGAGTAGCGGCTGGAAGACAACCTTGATTTCCGAGATGAGGTTCTGGACCTCCCCGAAGAGGCGTGTGACCTGGAGGAATTGGAGTTCCTGGTCGAGTAGGAATGGGAGTTTGAGATTGTCTACAAGCGGCTGTTCGACGGTGATCAACAACCCGGCATGGCTCCCGTTGCCTAGGACTGTCCGGGCGAAGTAGCGGACAGTTGCAAAGATGCGGAGGAAATGGGGCCGAGGGTGCCCCTATGTTTTGTAACCAGAGAGTCCGAGATATTGATCTCAATGAGCTATTTCCCAGGCAGCAGATATCCCCACCGGAAGTGGAGAAAGCCATTCTCCCTCCCCAGCAATTAGACACTACCACAGTATTCATCTCCCCAGCAGAAGCGCTGGCTATGGGGCAGAGTGCCGCTGGCCTCCGCCCAGCCCCCAGTATGTTTTTGGAGGGTTTGGGAGACAGCCCCTGTCAGAAGTCGCCCCAGCAGCTGGTCACAGAACAGGGAGGGGAGAAAAACCCTTCCCCCTCTCCAGCGGCTGATCTCTACCTTTGTATCCATTTTCACAGCATAAGCGCTGGCTATGGGGCAGAGCGCTGTTGGTCTCTGCCCAGCATCAGAAAAGAGACATAGTCCTGTAGATAGTCACCGCAAGATACCTCCCCAGAGACTGGTAACTATAACTGGAGGAAAGCAAGTACCTCTTCCTCCCCGACGGCTTAGCACTTTCAGCCCACGTTCCCTACCAGCTGAAGCACTGGCATTGGGGCAGAGGGTTATTCATCTCTTCCCAATACCTGCAACCCGGCCCCGGATCACGGGAGTGTGGACAGCCGTTCCCACTCTGCAGCGGCTGTTTTATTCACAGGATACCGTATGTGCGGTTTTTCTCCCCAGCGCCAGAGTCATGCTTTTCTTTTTGCTGTTTGCCTGGGGTGGGAGTTTGTGACTAACGCAGGTCCAGACCATTTGAGTGTCAGGGACATGGTTAGTCTGTTTTTAAAAGGGGAGAAATGTGACAGAACCCACTGTCACTGTGTGTTTTAGAGGTAGCTGTGGGCTTGCCTCCTACCCACAGACTATGGGCCAGCAGAAAATGTATGTTATGTCATGGCACGTAGACAAAAGGTGTGGAGACACATCCCAGCGGGGGGTGTGTAAGGAGGGGCTGCATGCTTATCATAATCCCTTTATGTGTTTCAACTTCAGTTTCTGTTTGAATGTACAAGTGTTGAGTTCCCATTGGTTCTTCCTTATCCCCTACCCCCTCTATGACAAGGCTAAGGGGAGTGTCCCTACCTGTGTTTAAAGGTGTATGTTTTGTACTTAACCACTTCAGCCCCGGAGGATTTTACCCCCTTCCTGACCAGAGCACTTTTTACAATTCGGCACTGCATCGCTTTAACTGCTAATTGCGCGGTCATGCAATGCTGTACCCAAACGAAATTTGCGTCCTTTTCTTCCCACAAATAGAGCTTTCTTTTGATGGTATTTGGTCACCTCTGCCGTTTTTATTTTTTGCGCTATAAACGGAAAAAGACCGAGAATTTTGAAAAAAAATGATATTTTCTACTTTTTGTTATAAAAAAAAATCCAATAAACTAAATTTTAGTCATACATTTAGGCCAAAATGTATTCGGCCACATGTCTTTGGTAAAAAAAATGTCAATAAGCGTATATTTATTGGTTTGCGCAAAAGTTATAGCGTCTACAAACTAGGGTACATTTTCTGGAATTTACACAGCTTTTAATTTATGACTGCCATTTCTTGAGGTGCTAAAATGGCAGGGCAGTACAAAAACCCCCCAAATGACCCCATTTTGGAAAGTAGACACCCCAAGGAAATTGCTGAGAGGCATGTTGAACCCATTGAATATTTATTTTTTTTGTCCCAAGTGATTGAATAATGACAAAAAAAAAAAAATTTTACAAAAAGTTGTCACTAAATGATATATTGCTCATACAGGCCATGGGCATATGTGGAATTGCACCCCAAAATACATTCAGCTGCTTCTCCTGAGTACGGGGATACCACATGTGTGGGACTTTTTGGGAGCCTAGTCGCGTATGGGGCCCGAAAACCAAGCACCGCCTTCAGGATTTCTAAGGGCATAAATTTTTGATTTCACTCCTCACTACCTATCACAGTTTTGAAGGCCATAAAATGCCAAGATGGCACAAAACCCCCCCCAAATGACCCCATTTTGGAAAGTAGACACCCCAAGCTATTTGCTAAGAGGCATGGTGAGTATTTTGCAGCTCTCATTTGTTTTTGAAAATGAAGAAAGACCAGAATTTTTTTTTTTTCTTTTTTCAATTTTCAAAACTTTGTGACAAAAAGTGAGGTCTGAAAAATATTCACTATACCTCTCAGAAAATAGCTTGGGGTGTCTACTTTCCAAAATGGGGTCATTTGGGGGGGGTTTGTGCCACCTGGGCATTCCATGGCCTCCGAAACTGTGATAGGCAGTAAAGAGTGAAATCAAAAATTTACGCCCTTAGAAAGCCTGAAGGCGGTGCTTGGATTTCGGGGTCCCGTGCGCGGCTAGGCTCTCAAAAAGTCTCACACATGTGGTATCTCCGTACTCAGGAGAAGCAGCAGAATGTATTTTGGGGTGTAATTTCACATATCCCCATGGCATGTTTTAGCAATATATCATTTAGTGACAACTTTGTGCAAAAAAAAAAAAAAAAAAATTGTCTCTTTCCCGCAACTTGTGTCACAATATAAAATATTCCATGGACTCGACATGCCTCTCAGCAAATAGCTTGGGGTGTCTACTTTCCAAAATGGGGTCATTTGGGGGGGTTTTGAACTATCCTGGCATTTTATGCACAACATTTAGAAGCTTATGTCACACATCACCCACTCTTCTAACCACTTGAAGACAAAGCCCTTTCTGACACTTATTGTTTACATGAAAAAGTTATTTTTTTTTGCAAGAAAATTACTTTGAACCACCAAACATTATATATTTTTTAAAGCAAATGCCCTACAGATTAAAATGGAGGGTGTTTCATTTTTTTTTTTTTCACACGGTATTTGCACAGCGATTTTTCAAACGCATTTTTTGTGGAAAAAACACACTTTTTTAAATTTTAATGCACTAAAACACACTATATTGCCCAAATGTTTGATGGAATAAAAAAGATGATCTTAAGCCGAGTACATGGATACCAAACATGACATGCTTTAAAATTGCGCACAAACGTGCAGTGGCAACAAAATTAATACATTTTTAAAAGCCTTTAAAAGCCTTTACAGGTTACCACTTTAGATTTACAGAGGAGGTCTACTGCTAAAAATACTGCCCTCGATCTGACCTTCGCGGTGATACCTCACATGCATGGTGCAATTGCTGTTTACATTTGACGCCAGACCGACGCTTGCGTTCGACTTAGCGCGAGAGCAGGGGGGACAGGGGTGCTTTTTTTTTTTTTTTTTTTTTCTTTATTATTTTTTTGCTTTTTTATCTTATTTTTAAACTGTTCCTTTCATTTTTTTTTTAAAATCATTTTTATTGTTATCTCAGGGAATGTAAATATCCCCTATCATAGCAATAGGTAGTGACAGGTACTCTTTTTTGAAAAAATTGGGGTCTATTAGACCCTAGATCTCTCCTCTGCCCTCAAAGCATCTGACCACACCAAGATCGGTGTGATAAAATGCTTCCCCAATTTCCCAATGGCGCTGTTTACATCCGGCGAAATCTAAGTCATAAAATGCTCGTAGCTTCCGGTTTCTTAGGCCATAGAGATGTTTGGAGCCACTCTGGTCTCTGATCAGCTCTATGGTCAGCTGGCTGAATCACCGGCTGCTTTCTCAGGTTCCCTGTTGAGACAGGAGAGCCAGAGAAAAACACGGAAGACGGTGGGGGGGTCATTCCCTCCCACTGCTTGTAAAAGCAGTCTAGAGGCTAATTAGCCGCTAGGATTGCTTTTACATGAAAGCCGACCGCTGGCTGAAAAGAATGATACCAAGATGATACCTAAACCTGCAGGCATCATTCTGGTATAACCACTCAAAGTCGTGAATGGCGTACCTGAAGACAAAAAATGGTTAACAATAAAGCACAGTAAACAGTAAAGTATAAAAAATTGCATACCTGAAAAGCAAACATGATAAAACATAACAACAATAAAACATTGCAGAATAGAACACAGTAAAAAAGAGCAGAACAATAGAGAGAATAGAGAGAGAGAGAACAATAAAACGACAACTATTTTTTTTTTTGTGTTTTTTTTGCAAACTTGTAACTTTTACAACGGTAACCGGTTCCAGGTTCAGGTCTCTCAAAATGCGATGGCATCTTGGGAGACCCTGTGAAAGTGTGCCTAGTCTGTGCAATGCTGTACCCTACGCTAATACTCAACTAGTGAATGGTAGCCTTCAAAACATTCACCAATGCAAAGACCAGGATTGTCAGGACAGGAGGGACAATAATAGCGGGTGTCACGCCTATATCCGCGCTTGCTGCAGACACAACATCTTTTTTGGGGGGGTTCGCTGGGTAGGGGTACTCGGGAGGACATAAAAATGCCTCTCATGCAGCTGACTGCATTTGGTTAGGGATGTGAATGGGGGAAGTACGGGCGCTGCAGAAGCGGTGGGTTCCCAATTAGGATTGGCGAATGCAGCAGGAAGGGCATTATGGGCACGATGGGCCTGTGTTTGTCTTTTTGGTGGCAGCGGGACACTACTTGTGCTTGCCACCTCACCAGCTTGAACTGCACTTATGGGACTCGCCACATCACCAAGTGTTACTGCAGTGCTGGTTTGACTACGACGCTTGCCAGTTCACCAAAACGCTACCAAAAAAACTGTTAGCGATCGCAGGGATCAGGCCTGACTCTGCGAACGCTGCAGTTATGCGTTTAGTCTTTTGTAAGTGACAGTGATCGATCGATACTGCACTTGGGTGGGCTGGGCTGGGCCGGGCGGAGGGGCAAAACGCAGGTGCTAGCAGGTATCTGGGCTGATCCCGCTAACACTGCGTTTTTGGGAACCCTAAACTGCTGGGGACGCCAGTATAGATCTGATCGGATCAGATATTGATCCGTTCAGATACTATACCACTAAGGGAGGTGTACGGTGCGTGCGTGGGTGTTAGCGGTACTGGCGCTAACCTGACGCTGCCTGGGGCTTGTGCTTGCCAGTTCACCAAAACGCTACCAAAAAAACTGTTAGCGATCGCAGGGATCAGGCCTGACTCTGCGAACGCTGCAGTTATGCGTTTAGTGTTTTGTAAGTGTCAGTGATCGATCGATACTGCACTTGGGTGGGATGGGCTGGGCCGGGCGGAGGGGCAAAACGCAGGTGTTAGCAGGTATCTGGGCTGATCCCGCTAACACCGCGTTTTTGGGAACCCTAAACTGCTGGGGACGCTAGTATAGATCTGATCGGATCAGATATTGATCCGTTCAGATACTATACCACTAAGGGAGGCGTATGCTGCGTGCATGGGTGTTAGCGGTACTGGCGCTAATCTGACGCTGCCTGGGGCGACGCATATCACCGCCGGGCGATCAGGGGGCTAAACCTTTATTCGGTAATAAACGGCGGGTGCCCTGACACTATAAAAAATAAACGAACTAACCAGCGTCACCCGTAACACTTATACGGTGATCAGTGGTGAAAGGGTTAACTAGGGGGCCATCAAGGGGTTAAAACATTTATTAGATAGTATATGGGGGTCCCTGTCGCTATAAAACGCTGACGGCGAACCTATATATTTACGTCCCTAACTAGCGTCACCAGCGACTCTAATACAGCGATCAGAAAAATGATCGCTTAGTGACACTGGTGACGGGGGTGATCAAGGGGTTAAAACTTTATTAGGGGGGGTTAGGGGGGTACCCTAGACCTACAGGGGGGTAATACTCTGTCCTAACACTTCTAACTGTCACAAACTGACACTATGCAGTAATCAGGAAAAAAAAAAAAAAAAAAACCTGCTTGGTGTCAGTTTGTGACAGGGGGGGGTGATTGGGGGGGGATCGGGGGGGATCGGGGTGTTTAGTGTGCCTGGCATGTTCTACTGTGTTGTGTAGTGTTGGTGCACTCACTCACATGTCTTCTCTCCTCGGCCCGGAACGGAAACTCCCGAGCCGAGGAGAGATGACATCACATCCTCTGCCTCTGTGTACTATACAGAGGCAGGGGATGTTTCTCATTGGCTGGGAGCGATCGCGAGGGGGGGGCCACGATCGGATGGCCTCCCCCTCATCTTTGATCGCTGCCAGACCAAAGCCGACCGCCGCTGGCCCCGGGGGGGGGTCCGATCGGACCCCCCACCCGCGGGAAGGCATCACGTATCAGGTACGTGAACTTGCCTGCCCGTGCCATTCTGCTCACGTATATAGGCGTGAGGCGGTCGGCAAGTGGTTAATAAACAGTTTATGCTTTGTATGTTTAACCTTCAACATCTGTGTGGTTTGCCTCGTGATTGGGGGGTTAAGGGCTGGTAATGGCGAGTCTGCCGACTGCAGGTACGTTTGGAAAACAGGAGACACGGGTCTGGCGGAGGTGCCCTGCCAGGGTATCCGGGATCCGTCATAGCCCCCCCCAACCCCCCACCAATGTAAGCAGCCAATGATTCCTGGCTCCTGTCCATAGCTCACCTATGCAGCCCCTGCAGCTTAATACTCCCTCCCTTCAGGAGCACAGCCCAGTGGCCCTTAATACTGTATGTAACAAACAGCAGTAAAAGGTATGTAACATATAGCACAACATACAGAGTATAGCAGTTCACAATGTACAAGGTCATTTTTTCAAACTCCAGTCTGCTGTACCCTGTATGCTGTGCCATACATTACATTCTATTGACCACTGAACCCTCTATGCTTTGCTGTCCCTCAGCAAATTCGCCCCCTCCCCCGCTACTCCCAAAGCAAAAATTCCCCTCCTCCCCCAGAAGGAGCCCTCCCACCAATGTAAGCAGCCAATGATTCCTGGCTCCTGTCCACAGCTCACCTATGCAGCCCCCTACAGCTTAATACTCCCTCCCTTCCACATTTTGCTTCTGTACCCCCATATACAGCTCAATCACATCCAAAGCTCTCCCTGCTGCATTTACCTCTCCCTGCTCACAACTTTCAACTCTGCCAAGCCCCTTCTCCACAGCTTTCATCTCTGCACACCGCCTCCATCCACAGCTCTCACCTGGACACACAGCCACCCCCAACCCTAGAGCTTTCCTGTGCATCCAGTTCCCCCTCAACTCAAAACTTTGTATATATATTGTGTATATATACAGTATCTCACAAAAGTGAGTACACCCCTCACATTTTTGTCAATATTTTAACACTGAAGAAATTACACTTTGCTAAGATGTAAAGTAGTGAGTGTACAGCTTGTATAACAGTGTAAATTTGCTGTCCCCTTAAAATAACTCAACACACAGCCATTATTTGTCTAAACCGCTGGCAACAAAAGTGAGTACACCCATAAGTGAAAATGTCCACATTGGGCCCAATTAGCCATTTCCCCTCCCCGGTGTCATGTGACTTGTTAGTGTTACAAGATCTCAGGTGTGAATGGGGAGCAGTTGTGTTCAATTTGGTGTTATTGCTCTCACTCTCTCATACTGGTCACTGGAAGTTCAACATGACACCTCATGGCAAAAAACTCTTTGAGGATCTGAAAAAAAAAATTGTTGCTCTACATGAAGATGGCCTAGGCTATAAGAAGATTGCTAAGACCCTGAAACTGATCTGCAGCACAGTGGCCAAGACCATACAGCGGTTAACAGGACAGGTATGGAGCATGAAGGGGTGGGGGGTCAGCTTGTCAGTGCTAAGACCATACGCCGCACACTGCATCAAATTGGTCTGCATGGCTGTCATCCCAGAAGGAAGCCTCTTCTAAAGATGATGCACAAGAAGGCCTGCAAACACAATAGAAATCTCTCCTGCGCTCAGGTGTCTGGTTCCTCAATATGTGGTGTGACCAACTTCATACAGTAGTATCTTCCGTCTTGCAGCCCTCCTCAGAATAATGGGTATTCACAGGCTAAAGAAAAAAGAAAAAAGGAGGGCGCACCGACATTGTAGGGCCCTTCCCGACTGCACCCAATCACTGGAATGCAACACCATAGGGGTTAATGACAGTAACCCCATACGTGCATAGCCAGAGAATAAATTAGATAGTATATAATATACAACAAAGTGGTGGAGAGATACATGGGGAGGCAATTAACCTCCCATTTGGAGCCTGTCAGGCATATGATCTACCTGTACCACCCCCAAATCAGTCACATATTATGGGGATCAGAGAGATAATGGGGTGAACCCTACCGGGTGGAATGGCGCCTTAAGCTGCTGTCCTTTACCGGTGGAGCGCACGCTGCTCCGATATCCAGGAAATGCGGGTGTACCTGCGTTCCACCCGCAAGTTCCGGCCAGCCCAGGCATCACTTCCGCTTCCGCGCACGCCAGAGAATTAGCGGCGTGCGCAGAAGACACAGCCCGGAAGTGCGGGTGTATATGCGTTCCACCCGCTACTTCCGACCGCTACAACATAGGCATTCCCTGAAATTATGAGTGTGTGGATGCATGCGCATTAGAACGAATGAGCACGCCCACACTCAATGTCTGCTCAGGAATCACCCCCCTAAAGGGCCAATTGAAAAATGAACTTAGGTGAAATGGACTAGGATAGGGGAAAGGAGAGGATAGATGCTGCATATACAGATACTGTAAGGTGACCGAGGAACACAAACCCACATAGGAAACGGAACAACGGAGCCCAATATCAATCAATATTGTCCATAAGGGTCCCCAGGTGAGGTAGAGAATATATAAAAAATAACAATAAAAAGTGTATATATATAAATAAATAAGATGGATTGCATATAGCACATAAAACTTTTTAAACAATCCTCATGAGAAAATATACGTAAATATATATATAAAAAAAGGCATGGAAAAATATAAAACTACATAGAATATATAGGATAGAGGACAAAACACATGTGCACATATATACACACATATCAAATCATGTACACATATACGTATACAAAGCAACTTAAAAGCTATTGCAAATAGCTAGAGATCGACTACTGAGCGGTGGGAAGTCGAATTGGACACCCCACCTGGTAGTGATCTCTAAAATATCCTCCAATCTAAAAACTAAATAAATAGAATTTAGAAAACAATAGGAAAACCATAAAAGCAAGCACTTGAATAAGTGCTGCAAAGGACTTATTCAAGTGCTTGCTTTTATGGTTTTCTTATTGTTTTCTAAATTCTATTTATTTAGTTTTTAGATTGAAGGATATTTTAGAGATCGCTACCAGGTGGGGTGTCCCATTCGACTTCCCACCGCTCAGTAGTCGATCTCTAGCTATTTGCAATAGCTTTTAAGTTGCTTTGTATACGTACAGTGGGGACAGAAAGTATTCAGACCCCCTTAAAATTTTTCACTCTTTGTTATATTGCAGCCATTTGCTAAAATTAATTAAGTTCATTTTTTTTTCCTCATTAATGTACACACAGCACCATATATTGACAGAAAAAAAACAGAATTGTTGACATGTTTGCAGATTTATTAAAAAAGAAAAACTGAAATATCACATGGTCCTAAGTATTCAGACCCTTTGCTATGACACTCATATATTTAACTCAGGTGCTGTCCATTTCTTCTGATCATCCTTGAGATGGTTCTACACCTTCATTTGAGTCCAGCTGTGTTTTATTATACTGATTGGACTTGATTAGGAAAGCCACACACCTGTCTATATAAGACCTTACAGCTCACAGTGCATGTCAGAGCAAATGAGAATCATGAGGTCAAAGGAACTGCCTGAAGGGCTCAGAGACAGAATTGTGGCAAGGCACAGATCTGGCCAAGGTTACAAAAAAATTTCTGCTGCACTTAGGGTTCCTAAGAGCACATCAGCCTCCACAATCCTTAAATAGAAGATGTTTGGGACGACCAGAAACCTTCCTAGAGCTGGCCGTCCGGCCAAACTGAGCTATCGGGGGAGAAGAGCCTTGGTGAGAGAGGTAAAGAAGAACCCAAAGATCACTGTGGCTGAGCTCCAGAGATGCAGTCGGGAGATGGGAGAAAGTTGTAGAAAGTCAACCATCACTGCAGCCCTCCACCAGTCGGGGCTTTATGGCAGAGTGGCCCGATGGAAGCCTCTCCTCAGTGTAAGACACATGAAAGCCTGCATGGAGTTTGCTAAAAAACACCTGAAGAACTCCAAGATGGTGAGAAATACGATTCTCTGGTCTGATGAGACCAAGATAGAACTTTTTGGCGTTAATTCTAAGCGGTATGTGTGGAGAAAACCAGGCACTGCTCTTCACCTGTCCAATACAGTCCCAACAGTGAAGCATGGTGGTGGCAGCATCATGCTGTGGGGGTGTTTTTCAGCTGCAGGGACAGGACGACTGGTTGTAATCGAGGGAAAGATGAATGCGGCCAAGTACAGGGATATCCTGGACGAAAACCTTCTCCAGAGTGCTCAGGAGCTCAGACTGGGCCGAAGGTTTACCTTCCAACAAGACAATGACCCTAAGCACACAGCTAAAATAATGAAGGAGTGGCTTCACAACAACTCCGTGACTGTTCTTGAATGGCCCAGCCAGAGCCCTGACTTAAACCCAATTGAGCATCTCTGGAGAGACCTAAAATGGCTGTCCACCAATGTTTACCATCCAACCTGACAGAACTGGAGAGGATCTGCAACGAGGAATGGCAGAGGATCTCCAAATCCAGGTGTGAGAAACTTGTTGCATCTTTCCCAAAAAGACTCATGGCTGTATTAGATTAAAAGGGTCCTTCTACTAAATACTGAGCAAAGGGTCTGAATACTTATGACCATGTGATATTTCAGTTTTTCTTTTTTAATAAATCTGCAAAAATGTCAACAATTCTGTGTTTTTCTGTCAATATGGGGTGCTGTGTGTGCATTAATGAGGAAAAAAATGAACTTAAATGATTTTAGCAAATGGCTGCAATATAACAAAGAGTGAATGTAAAGGGGTCTGAATACTTTTCGTCCCCACTGTATATGTGTACATGGTTTGATATGTGTGTATATATGTGCACATGTGTTTTGTCCTCTTTCCTATATATTCTATGTAGTTTTATATTTTTCCATGTCTTATATATATATATATATATATATATATATATATATATATATATATATATATATATATATATATATATATATATATATATTATGTATATTTTCTCATGAGGATTGTTTAAAAAGTTTTATGTGCTATATGCACTCCATCTTATTTATTATATATATATATATATATATATATATATATATATATATATATATATATATATATATATATATATATATACACTTTTTATTGTTATTTTTTATATATTCTCTACCTCACCTGGGGACCCTTATGGACAATATTGATTGATATTGGGCTCCAATGTTCTGTTTCCTATGTGGGTTTGTGCGCCTCGGTCACCTTACAGCATCTGTATATGCAGCATCTATCCTCTTCCCCTATCCTAGTCCATTTCACCTAAGTTCATTTTTCAATTGGGCCTTTAGGGGGGTGATTCCTGAGCAGACATTGAGTGTGGGTGTGCTCATTCGTTCTAATGCACATGCATCCACACACTCATAACTTCAGGGAATGCCTACGTTGTAGCGGTCGGAAGTAGCGGGTGGAACGCATATACACCCGCACTTGCGGGCCATGTCTTCTGCGCATGCTGCTAATTCTCCGGCATGCACGGAAGCGGAAGAGATGCCTGGGCTGGCCGGAACTTGCGAGTGGAATGCAGGTACACCCGCACTTCCTGAATATCGGAGCGGCGTGCGTTCCACCGGTAAAGGATGGCAGCTGAAGGCGTCATTCCATTCAGTAGGGTTTACCCCATTATCTCTCTGATCCCCATAATATGTGACTGATTTGGGGGTGGTACAGGTAGATCATATGCCTGACCACCTCCGAATGGGAAGCTAATTGCCTCCCCATGTATCTCTCTACCACTTTGTTGTATATTATATACTATCTAATTTATTCTCTGGCTATGCACGTATGGGGTACTGTCATTAACCCCTATGGTGTTGCATTCCAGTGATTGGGTGCAGTCGGGGAGGGCCCTACAATGTGGGTGGGCGTGACTTATGTGGGTGGGTGCTGGTGGTGACTGAGATGCACAGACACAAATATATAGAGGAGACCATGCGTGTGAGCAGCCATTGCCCGCTTAGGCTCTGAGGAAGGGGTTCTCCCCTGAAACGCGCCAGCCATCGCTATATCCACTTGATGTCAGGTCCTGACTTGTTGATGTTCAGAACTGCGAACCTGTAACAGTGCTAATGCCTGTTATCCATGCTCGTTTGTGAGTATACACTTTGCTGTTTTATGCTTTAATAAAGCTTTACCAGTGGTAATGCACCCTCCTTTTTTCTTTTTTCAAGAAGGCCCGCAAACAGTTTGCTGAAGGCAAGCAGACTAAGGACATGGATTACTGGAACCATGTCCTGTGATCTGATGAGTCCAAGATAAACGTATTTATTTCAGATGGTGTCAAGCGTGTGTGGCGGCAACCAAGTGAGGAGTACAAAGACAAGTGTGTCTTGCCTACAGTCAAGCCTGGTGGTGGGAGTGTCATGGTCTGGGGCTGCATGAGTGCTGCCGGCACTGGGGAGCTACAGTTCATTGAGGGAACCATGAATGCCAACATGTACTGTGACATACTAAAAGAGAGCATGATCCCCTCTCTTCGGAAACTGGCCTGCCGGGAGTACTCCAACATGATAACGACCCCAAATACACCTCCAAGATGACCACTGCCATGCTAAAGAAGCTGAGGGTAAAGGTGATTGGCTGGCCAAGCATGTCTCCAGACCTAAACCCTATTGAGCATCTGTGGGGCATCCTCAAATGGAAGGTGGAAGAGCGCAAGGTCTCTAACATCCACCAACTTCATGATATTGTCATGGAGGAGTGGAAGAGGACTCCAGTGGCAACCTGTGAAGCTCTGGTGAACTCCATGTCCAAGAGGGTTAAGGCAGTGCTGGAAAATAATTGTGGCCACACACTTGACACTTTGAGCCCAATTTGGACATTTTCACTTTTGTTGCCAGCGGTATAGACATTAATGTCTGTGTGTTCAGTTATTTTGAGGGGACAGCAAATTTATACTGTTATACAAGCTGTACACTCGCTAATTTACATTGTAGAAAAGTCGGTGGTGGATTGGCTTGGTGAAGCAATGCTGCAATGGCAAAACCTTCATGTGTTCCTGGATGTCATAGGAGGCCGGGAGGCCAGCATGTGCACAGCCGGATAAACAATATGAAGCCCCAATAGTATGTGGCGGAATGATGGAACAGCCACGAAACAAGGAAGGGACCGAGAGGTAGCCGGAGCAACCACCGACCGGAACTGGTAGACAGAAACACCCGAGCGTGACGTCATACGATCAGGGAACGCAGGTCCGAAGCAAGGCTTGAAGCACAAAAGGTGGAGAGCAAGCTGAGAAGACAGTCTGCTTGGGAAAGAAATATGGCTATAATACCATTCATAGCACGCACAGAAACATGTCGCATTATAGTGACTTCACAGCCCGGCGCCACGCTGTTTGCCTTCCAAGCCTCGTTCTGGATCCTCACCGCACGGCCATTTCCCATCATTGCGGACACTGGGCGGGAATTGTAAAGCTGCAGCGTGGCTTGTCACAGGCTCTGGCGCTTTACCATCCTCATCCTCCCTGGAATTTACATCCTGCAAAGCGGACTGAGATCCCACTTCACCCTCTCTGGGTTTTGATGTGCTGCACTTTGTCAGCAACAAAGGAGACTTGCTGTGACCTGCAGTTCCACCTTATCCTCCCTGGGATCTGATGTGCTGCATCCTCCAAGTCAGAAGCGGACTCACTGTGACCTGTAGTCCCACCTCCTCAGCCCAGAGATGCATCCAAATTCAGCTTTACTTCTTTCCATGTGAGTGGATATTGTTTTTATAATAAATTGTTTATGATATATACTCAGAGGCGCCCCTTTCCTTGTTTTTTCCTAGTTTTACTGGAACTTGCTTCTGGTCCCCCTGGTGGCAGCCCTGACAGACTCACCTATTTCTTCCCTGATACTTGCTTCTGGACTATTATGGGCCATATATTGTCATATTGAGGTATCTGAGCATTGTGCCTTCTTGCTTGTTGAACACCAAATTTAACACACCTGCTCCCCATTCACAAATAAGACCTTGTAACACTAACGAGTCACATGAGACAGGGAGGGGAAATGGCTAATTGTGCCCAACTTGCACATTTTCACTTAGGGGTGTACTCACTCTTGTTGCCAGTGGTTTAGACATTAATGGATGTGTGTTGAGTTATTTTGAGGGGACAGCTAATTTACACTGTTATACAAGCTGTACACTCACTACTTTACATTGTAGCAAAGTGTCATTTCTTCAGTGTTGTCACATAAAAAGATATAATAAAATATTTACAAAAATGTTAGGGGTGTACTCACTTTTGTGAGATACTGTATATTTATACATTTTACTATATGTAGTATCAAATGGCAAATATAGAAGACAAGGATCTCAACAGTATACATGCAGATTTTAGGCTAAGGGCATTTTTTTTAATTATTAATGAAGTGAACAAACTATTTATTTGTTGTGTGAATATTGCAGTTGGATGCATACCTAGTCTATTACACCAAGAGAATAGATAAAGGGGTAATGGTGCCACCTAGTGGAAATCTATGGTTTAGTCAATAGTTTTGTTTTTGTGTTAAACTATGATTTAGTCATTCATTTTGTTTTTGTGTTATTGTAAACCTTTGATCTCAAAAAAGATTTTTCTCTTAACCGCAAATGCTCAGAGTCGTGTTTCCTTTCCTTAGAAACTGGAAATAGCGAAGCTAACTGGTTTCTAGGTTTAAAGGAAAACAATGTTGTTTGGCAGATACTTCTTAAGTAAAACTAATCTGGATGATGGGGAGGTTTTAGTATGTTTTGTCCATAGTCATGAATTGCCATTACTCCTGCACCCACAGTCACCATCAGACCTGCCAAATCTGACTAATGACCGTGGTAAAATAAATTAATTTATTGATAGAGCACGTTGATACATAAAATGAGGTTGGCTGAATTTAATTTCACAAACTTTACCAATATTAATTAAGTTTTGTGTGCAAACACTTTTTTAAAAAATATGATTGACAAACTGACATCGAACAGCTTTACTTAATTAAGAAAAAAAATACCCTTTTCTTAATACTTGTCAAAAAAAAATCAGTAATAATGAGATTTTTAGGGGCAGTAATGAATGCATGGAGGGAGAAGGAAAGAAAGAGAGAAAGAAAGAATAAAAGAGAGGGGGAAAGAAAGAAATAAAGAAAGAAAGAGAGGGGGAAAGAAAGAGAGAGAAAGAAAGAGGGGTGATGGAGGGAGAAAAAAAAGGAACGAAAGAAAAAAAGCAGGAAAAAAGGAAACAAAGAAAAAAAAGAAAGAGAAAGAAGGAAAAAAAGAAAGAAAGAGATAAAGAGAAAGAAGGAAAGAAGGAAAAAGAAAAAACAAGAGAAAGAAAGAAAGAAGAAAAAAAAGAATTAAAGAAAGAGAGAGGGATGGATGGAGGGAGAAAGAAATAAAGAAAGAAAGAAGGAAAGAAAGAGAGTGAAAAAAAGAAGGAAAAGAAAGAAAGAAAGAGAGAAAGAAAGAGAGAAAGAGAAAGAAGGAAAGAAGGAAAAAGAAAAAAAAGAGTGAAAGAAAGAAAGAAAAAGAAAGAAGGAAAAGAAAGAGAGTGAAAAAAAGAGAGTGAAAAAAAGAAGGAAAAGAAAGAAAGAAAGAGAGAAAGAAAGAGAGAAAGAAAGAGAGAAAGAGAAAGAAGGAAAGAAGGAAAAAGAAAAAAAAGAGTGAAAGAAAGAAAGAAAAAGAAAGAAGGAAAAGAAAGAGAGTGAAAAAAAGAAGAGAAGGAAAAGAAAGAGAGTGAAAAAAAGAAGGAAAGGAAAGAAAGAAAGAGAGAGAGAGAGAGAGAGAGAGAGAGAGAGAGAGAGAGAGAGAGAGAAAAGAAAGAAAGAAAGAAAGAGACAGAATTAAAGAAAGAAAGAAGTAAAAAAAAAAAGAAAGAGAGAGTGAAAAAAGAAGGGAAGGAAAAGAAAGAAAGAAAGAAAGAAAGAAAGAGGAAGGAAATAAGGAATTAAAGAAAGAGAGAGGGATGGATGGATGGAGGGAGAAAGAAATAAAGAAAGGAAGAAGGAAAGAAGGAAAAAAAGAAAGAAAGAGAGTGAAAGAAAGAAAGAAAGTGGAAAAAAAAGAAGGGAAGGAAAAGAAAGAAAGAGAAAAAAAAAGAAAGAAAGAGGAAGGAAAGAAAGAATTAAAGAAAGAGAGAGGGATGGAGGGAGAAAGAAATAAAGAAAGAAAGACGGAAAGAAGAAAAAAAGAAAGAAAGAGAGTGAAAGAAAGAAAGAAAGAAAGAAAGAAAGAAAGAAAGAAAGAAAGAAAGAAAGAAAGAAAGAAAGAATTAAAGAAAGAGAGAGGGATGGATGGAGGGAGAAAGAAATAAAGAAAGAAAGAAGGAAAAAAAAAGAAAGAAAGAGAGTGAAAAAAAGAAGGAAAAGAAAGAAAGAAAGAGAAGGAAGAAAAGAAAAAAAGAGAAGGAAGGAAAGAAAAAAGAAGGACTGAAAGTAAAGAAAGAAAGATGGAAAGATAGAAAGAATGAAAAAAGGAAAGAAAGAGAAATAAAAAGTAGTAGAAAAGAAAGAAGGAAAGAAAGAAAAAAAGACAGAAAGAGAAAAGAAAGAAAGAAGGAAATAAAGCATTAAAGAAAGAGAGAGGGATTACTGACACATAATCACACACATAGGTTGGACTTGATGGACTTGTGTCTTTTTTCAACCTCACCTACTATGTAACTATGGAGGGGGAAGAAGGAAAGAAAGAAAGAAAAAAAAGAAGGAAAGACACAGGAGAAGAGGGCGGGAGGAGCAAAAGCTCTCTCTCCTCTCCTGTCTGGCTGGGCGGGCAGCAGGGAGAGGGGGGAGAACTGTCAGCACTCGCTCTGCTGAGCTGAGCGGCTCTCCCTGGCTGTGATCTGGAGCTGTCCGTGAGCTCCAATCACCCGGTAACTTGGTCCCACTCGCAGCCTGTTTTCTCCCCCTGTAGCAGAGTGAGCGGACTCAGGACTGTGCTGATGGATGGGCCGGGGCATCTCTGCTGCTGGAAGAGGCAGCTCTTTAATTAGGTAAAGGCCGCAAGGCCCCTGTGAGTGCGAGCCCTTAGGCGACCACCTATTTTGCCAATTTAAAGAGCCGCCTCTGCCCCTAGTAACCTGGGCTCACACTGTAATATGTTGTGATGTGTGAGTGTAGTTCTATTCAGGCCTAAGGACCATTAAATTCAGAGCAGAAGAAGAAAGACTAGGGTCATATGATGGTGGGAAGAAACCATGATTTAACCCTTTGGCTGCCACCTATGAATGTCATACATCGGCAGCCGTGGGGAGGTTTTATACTCACTCTGATGGCAACACCCTTGACCTTGACCTTGTATTCTCCTACCTATTCACTCAATGCAACTTTTCCAACAGTCCTTTTCCTCTCTCTGATCACCACCTTATTAGTTTCACTCTCTCCCTGTCTTCCACTATCTCCCCTCCAATCACTCATAGAAAGCTTCACCACCTCAACCCTTCTCTTCTCTATTCTGCTACTGACCACCTCTGTGTAAAAAATCTCACCCCTGTCCTGCCCCAATCTAGCCACTTCTGTCTACAATAGATCCCTGTCCTCCACCCTGGACAAGCTTGCCCCCCTCACTACACACAGAATTAGGCCTCAGCACCCACAACCCTGACAAACAGATAACTCCAAAAGTCTCAAAAAACGTAGCCTCGCTCTTGAACGTCTGTGGTGTAAGACTAATACTATGTACAAATGTTTGCTTGTTGTTGGAAATTCCGACTGTGTGTAGGCTCCATCAGACATTTATTGTCAGAATTTCTGACAACAAAATTTTGAGAGCTGGTTCTCAAATTTTCCGACAACAAAATCTGTTGTCGAAAATTCCGATCGTGTATACACAATTCCGACGCACAAAATTCCATGCATGCTCGGAATCAAGCAGAAGAGCCGCACTGGCTATTGAACTTCATTTTTCTCGCCTCGTCGTACGTTTTGTACGTCACCATGTTCTTGACGTTCGGAATTTCCGACAACATATGTGCAACCGTGTGTATGCAAGACAAATTTCAGCCAACATCCGTCGGAAATAAATCCACGGTTTTGTTGTCGGAAAATCCTACGGTGTGTAAAATCTCCACTCTACTGGTATCTCCCCCACTTAACACTCTATGTCAACAGGTACCATCAACACTCCCCTTATTCAACCCTGCTACTATATACTAGGTTGCTAAACTTATTTCTAAAGTCCACGTAACCACCTGTCCCCTAGACCTTGTTCCCTCTCAAATACTATGGTCACCCTCTGACTCTATCCGACAATCCCTAACCCACATCTTCAATCGATCCCTCTCTTCCAGCATCTTCCCCAATCTCTAAAACATGCACTAGTTACCCCCATACTTAAAAAGACATCCTTGGACCCTGCCAATCTTAGCAAGCTACGCCCTATCTCCTTGCTCCTCTAAACTCCTTAAATGTCTGCTCTACAACCAACTAAGTGACCACCTCATTAAGAATATACTTTTTTGATCCCCTTCAGTCTGGATTTCACCCTCAAAACACCACAGAGAGTGCTCACAAATAACTTACTAACAACAAAAACCAATGAACACTATTCTGTACTCCTACTTCTGTACCTTTCGGCTGTCTTTGATAAGGTTAACCAGCCCCTCCTCTTCAAAAAACATTACTCCTTTGGTCTCCATGACTGTGCTCTTCGCTGGCTTTCATCCTACTTATCCCGCGGCACCTTCAGTGTAACCTATGGTTCTATCCAAGTGAGCATGTACCAACACGTACAGCGAATGCGTTTCACACCAAATGGTGCTTAATCATAGCTTAAAGAGCTACACATACAAACTGGCATTAATACACATGCATCAGCGTAATCAAAACAAATTAAATGAAACATGTGAGACACTGATTGTTAATAGAAAACACCTGTAGACATTGGACTGCAGTCACCCAATGAGAACATTGAGATCGTTCTGACAGGGAATTCTACATTAAATGTATGTGAAGCAAAAGACATACAAACCAAAACCCTGAAGTATAAAACAAAACACATGTATGTGAAATATACAACTTGTACGTACTAGAATAAAAATATGTACATGCACGGACACATACACACACTGGTTTGGAGCCAAGCTGTGTGATGTTGATTAGTCTCCTGATAGCTGACCGGCTATCAGGAGACTAATCAACATCACACAGCTTGGCTCCAAAATCTTTGAGGTGTTGGCCTCTGTGAGCCTCCAGTCTGTTTTTTCTACAATGCTCAAACAGACTTCTTAATCACATGAACGCTGGTCTACACTACCAGTACCTGTGCTTTTCTAGTGCTGTGTTAATGCTTACCTGGCTCCGGACATATCCAGATAATTTTGTTTACCAGCAATATATTACGTTACTCCCTCTGCGTTTGATGACTACATGAACTTTTTATGCTCCTGAAGAAGCGTACCTCTACGCGCAACATGTTGAGCGAATAAATTAATATTCTATGCCCGGATCTACATCCTGACCCACAGCCCTCCTTATTTACATCCCTATTTGTATACTACCACAGGAATTCCAATTTCCACTCTTTTGGATGTATTATTGTATTTTTCTATCTTACTAAGTGGTGTCAGAGTTTATGTGTGGGGTATACAATACCAATTTCATGAATTTTTATATGTATTTATATGTAATAACTTTTCATTTAATTAATTTTGTACCCAATAAAATAATCTAATCATTTTTAGACGGTCTACCTGTGTGCCTTTAAAGTCCACTCTTTTAGCCTTTAGTTTTCATATTTAGATAACTAATTATACTATGACACATTGGGGGTGATTTACTAAGAAGAAGGCACTGCACCAGTTCATACATTAATTGGTGCGCCGGAAAAGTCATTAATTGAACGTGCGAACCGGCGCACATTGAAGCGCAAATAACGATAATAAATACCTGCATATGTAAACTGAGAAAATTGTTTAGGAGAAACCTCTATTGAGAATAAGGGCTGGAAACCCATGCCACATCCCATATGTAGAAATTTGCAAATGGAGATTGCCCCAGGGATTATGTGGGCATGGGAGGTAAAACCAGACCATACAGGAAGTATAGAAAAGTACAGGATCTATTTGAAAGACATATAAATATACACTAGATATACAAGAATATAAGAATACCTATAAAAACAATGGTGTATATAGCACAAATGACAAACAGCAAAGATTTACTGATATACACATGAGGTCTAGACCTGTAGTCCTCCAAAATGTGTTGACAGTATGCCCAACATGTTTCGGAAAAATTATATGGTGTTTATTTCCTTCGTCAGGGGTAGAGCTGAGGTAAGCTGTTAATTCTATTGACAAAAGAAAAACAGGATAAGAATACAAAATTCATAGAGAGAAAATATAATGATGTATATAGTAACAGTGGCTGTTTCTTCACCGTTTTCTAAGCTTGGCAAGACATCAACAAATGTAAAACATACTTACATAATTTGTGTCTTTTTTTACACAACAAGATAGATTGACAGAAAGCGAGGCTGAGATCTTCCTATTCCGCTCCACCACATATTCTCAAGACTCAAAAGGTATTGTATATGGAGGCCACAGAGGGCCTAACACAATTCAGTATTGTATGGATCCAGATACAGACAAGAACATAAATAAAACGACTATATATTGAAAGGCAGCAACGCTTGTCCCACCGCACAATACATCAATGCTCACAAGGATTAAGCCAAAGGATCTGGATATATGAACCTAACATAGAATGAAAAAGTATATTGTAGTAGGCTACCCTCATATGTTCGTGACACCATTCACCTACTTCAAATTCTTGAGGGAGTTCAGATATCTGAAAGTTCCATCCTAGCTACCACTGATGTGGCAGCTCTTTATAGTTCCCTTCCCCACTCTAAGGGCCTAGCATGTTTCCAAAAGGTTTTGTCCCAGATTAGTCATCATGAGGAATCGCTTAATGAATTTATACTTCTTTCTCTGGAATTTATATTGAATCATAACATCTTCTCATTTGATAGTCGTTTTTTTCCTCCAGGTACAGGGCCAATCTGTATCTGGGGGAATGGGAACAATCCATATTTGAGGATGAGGGTCTCACTATGTACCTGTGCCACGTTGATATGTGGCATAGGTACATAGATGACATCTTCATCATATGGGATGGACCCGAACAGCTGTTGGTGGACTGCTTGTCAGCCCTTAACCAGAATGAATTTAATCTCAAGTTCACCATGTCTTCTCATGCTTCCAAAATAACATTTTTGGATGTTGAAATATACAAAGATGCTACCAATATGCTGTCTAGCAAATTATTTAAAAGGCCTACTGCAGGCAACACCATTTTGCATTCATCCAGCTCTCACCCTAAATCCCTTGTCTACTCAAAACCATATAGTTAATATATGCAAATCAAAAGGAACTGTTCCAACCATGTGGATTACAAAAATGAGGCTAACAGTCTGAAAGACGATTGTTAGATTGAGGGTAAAGCAACAAATGTCTTAAACAGGCATTTAACCGTGTAGAAAAAAGAACGAGACATGACCTTCTATTTTTCAAGAAGGCCAAGCCTCTCAAGACTCAAAATTCCAGGATCATTACCACATATACCAATGATCACCTCAGAGTGAAGGGCATAATTGATAAATATTTGCATCTCCTTATATCTGACCCCACTGTGGGACCCTTGTGCCACCGCCACCTCATATTGCATACAGATGGGCCACCTCTGTAGGAGATCTGATTGTTCAGAGTGATTTTCGGGGCTCCACTCGTTGCGACCCCTGTAAACTCACTGGAACATACCCCTGTGGCTCATGTAACTATTGCAAGTACATGGACCACAGCAAGAATATATGTTTGCCTAATGGCAACTTCTTTACCTCCCGACATTTCTCTAATTGCCAAACTATGGGAATGGTCTATCTACTGCAATATAGCTGCGGTTGTTACTATATAGGAAAAACAATACAAAACTGTGGCAAAGAATTTACCGTTACATTAGGGCCATGAAAGCAAGTGACCCCGACTCACCTCTAGGGAGACATGTAGCACAGGCTCATAGTGGTGTGTTTCCAAAAATATCCATTCTTGTTGTGGATCGTGTTCATCCCAGCCCTAGAGGAGGGGACTTCAATAAGGTTCTCCTTCAACGGGAGCTGAGATGGATATCGATTTTGAACGCTACTTTTCCACCGGGCCTTAATGAGGCCTTTAATCTAGAACCTTTTTTTACCAGGCTTCTCATCTGAAGGTTTGATAGGGATTTATAAGCTCATTTTACGTTCTATCTGTAGGCTGTAGGCCATATCTCCTTATTCCTTTGAGTGTTGTAAACATCCTGTATTCTCTTTTGGACTAATATTGTGTGCTTTGATAATTATCTATGTTGCCTGTCCCACAAATTCTAACTCTATTGTAAATCTTGTATCTTTCAGTTGTACAAGCAATGGCTGATATCTGCGTTTCCTACACTCCACCACATTACTATTCATATCCTATTTATTTGATATACAAAGTAAGGTGCAGCGCTCAAATAATAAGCTAAAAAAGGGATGCAACAAATATAACAACAATCCTTCATAGAGACATAGAGAACAGTCCTGTAGTGATACTAAAAAATGTCCAAAATTGATAATTAGTGAGTCTCCTTCACACGTGACAGCATGCCAAAATATGGTGACTGATGAGTAGTGCCCAACACCGGTGAACAGAATGGCCTCTCACCTGATTAACAGGTTAATAATGCGTTCCCAGAAAGGGTCAATCAGAACGAAATCCTAATCCAGATAATAATCCATCAGGAAAGTACTGGAACTGTCAGTCACGATGGCTCTCAGGCTAGGAAGAGTGGCACTTCACAAGTGCAGGACGAACACAGCATGAAAACTTCCGTGTGGAGACACGGAGTGGAGCATGCGCGGTAGCAGCGGGTGACGTCACGTCGTTACGTTCTGGACGCGTTGCGTCCCAGTGGGCGGGGACTTCTTCAGCAGATGACGTGACGACGAGACTACGTGGGTACCCGCGCTATAAGGAGGTGAGTTGCCATGACGACAGTGAACGCTTCACAGCAGAGAGAAACCGGAAATGTCCCCTGGTATTGTAAACGGGGAAAACGGAAACCACTCCATATGAGCTGATCGCTATGATTCACCATAAAAATTCATTATAAAGATTGACAAAGTGACAATAAAACGAGGCAATCAAATGAGCACCTCATATGATTTTTAACATAAAAACATGCAAAGACATGTATAAAAACCTCATTAAAAAAATTATTTTCAGACTTATCATTTTCTAAAATAATAATATCTGATAAAAAATATATATATATAAGCATAAAATGTCAGAGCGAAAATTTCCGTCAAACCGCTGTTACCGACTGCTCCAAAAATATTAACATTACAAAATATAAAAATCTATCGATCAGAGATAAAACAATTTGTATCGAACTCTACATTTAACCCTTCGGGGCACATTATTTTCGTCTCATCTATCCAATAGGATTCTCTTTTACTTAGTTGTCTAATAAAATTGCCCCCTCGCCAATGTTTATTGACCCTCTCAATGCCCCAAAACTTCAGACCCTTCGGATTCTGTTCATGAAAGGCCTTAAAATGTCTAGACACGTTATGGGTCTTAAGGCCTTTTTTAATGTTGTTGACGTGTTCTGCCAGTCTGACGTGTAAAGGTCTTGAAGTTCTGCCCACATACTGGAGTCCACAACTGCACTCCAGCATGTAGACAACTCCAACCGTATCACATGTGATCAATTGTTTGATCTCATACTCTTGGTTGGTAGCTGAGGCCAGAAATTTTTTTCTTTTTTTGATGTTCCCTTTGGCATGTTTACAAGGTACACACCGACCGCAAGCATAAAAACCCTCCAAAAAGGAAAAAAGCCTATCTGACGTAGGTATAGGCGGGTCTAGAACTCCAGGGGCTAAACGGTCCCTTAATGTGGGGGCTCTTTTATAAATAAATTGAGGCCTGTCAGGAAGTGCAGGGCCCAAAATCCTATCCTGTTTTAGTATTGCCCAGTTTTTTTGAATTATTCTCTCAAACTTACGGTATTGGACATTGTAATCCAACACCATTTTAAAATTGTGTTGATCATTAGTGGGAACCTTCGTGGACCCAGCAATAAGTTCTTTTCTATCTAATGACATAACTCTGGAAACCTCTTCATCAAGGGTGGATCTATTATAACCCTTTTGCTCAAACCTAGAAGAGAGGACTTGAGATTGATTTACAAAGTCATCGAGAGTGGTACAATTACGACGTAACCTAATGTATTGTCCCCTGGGGATGTTACACAGCCAAGAGCTGTGATGGCAACTCCCCAGGGGAATATACGAGTTACGATCTGTTGGTTTAAAATGATTAGTGAGAATAAACTGGTCATGTTTAATACTAATGGACAAATCTAAAAACACAACTTTTTCTGAACTAATGGTCCATGTTAGAGAAATATTCTTTGTGTTATTATTGAGTGATTCAATAAAATCATTCAATCTTGATCTATCACCATTCCAAACGAGGATAAGATCGTCTATGAATCTTCTATAACACACTAACTCAGGGGGGCGACGGAGGAACACTGCCTCATTTTCCCAGTGGGACATAAAAATATTGGCCACACTGGGAGCGAAGCGAGCCCCCATAGCTACACCCCTGGTCTGTAAGTAGAATTCTCTATTGTACCAAAAGTAGTTCCTTGTGAGACAAAAATCTAAACAGCTTAAAAGAAACTCCTGATGCCCACCAGATAGAGAGGATGTAGTCAGGGCCCATTCCACCGAAGCCATGGCATCCTGATGGCCAGTAATGGTGTACAGGGAACTTACATCTGCTGTGACTAAGAAGGTGGATGGGGAGCATTTCAAGGTGTCTAGAATTTGAATGATGTGTTTCGTGTCCTTCAAAAATGCCGGAGTTTGCATAACTAAAGGTTGTAAAAAGAAATCAATGTATTGTCCTAATCGTGCGGAAACAGAATCGATCCCATTGACAATGGGTCTCCCTGGAGGTCTAACAGCATCCTTATGTATTTTTGGTAAAAAATAAATAACAGGTGTTCTGCAGAATAAAGGATCTAAATACAAAGCTTCCTTTTTATTAAGGATCTTACGGTCCTTACCATCTTCAATAATATTATGCAATTCATCCTTAAAAGAGAGCATAGGATCCCTATTCAAAACTTGATAAGTATCCTGGTCCGATAACAAACGAATCATTTCATTCTGGTAATATTCTTTACTGAGAATGACTAACCCACCACCCTTATCCGCAGGGCGAATAACGATATCTTTGCGGTCCGTCAGAGATTTTATACCCCGCTTGATAGACAGTGGGTCAGACACTCTTTTCACCTGTAATTTATCTAGGTCATTGGAAACCATATTTTTAAAAACCTCCAAATGTTTGTTATCGGAAATCTGAGGATTAAAAGTGGACCTATTCCGAAGAGACGAATAATTCTGTGCCAATGGTTTGGATCCCTGAGAGGGGTGTGATAGAAAATATTTTCTCATGTTAAGAGTTCTTACATACTTTTGAATATTGACATAAGTATTAAACTTATTAAGATTTTTTATAGGGGCGAATTTAAGACCTCTGTCAAGAACCTTGATTTCATCTTCGTTCAAAACAACATGACTGAGGTTATAAATTCCTTTACCTGTTACGGTCTGGGCTTTTTGTACTCGCTTCCCCCCTCTCCTTCCTCTCTTTGTTTTCGCTTTCGGGGGGGACCGGGGTTTGGAGGTGTGTATGGTACAGGCTGTCTCCAATATTCCCCTTGAGCTGCCTGGTATTGCGGAGGGGGGTTCCTCTGTGCCCCCCTTTGGTCTAAAAAATCATTGCGGTCATATGGTGTATGTTCAGGAAGTGGAGCATATCTATTTTGTGTGGGAATAGATCTATCATGAAATTGATAAGAATTCCCTCTATCCCAATAGTCTCTCCTATCATTTTGAGAAGAATACCCATCCCGATGTGAAGGAGGGTCATATTGATAGGTCCCTCTGGGATGGTTCATATCTCGAGTGTGGACTTGGGAACCTCCTCCCCTCCCTTTACCTCTCATATTTTTCCCTCTTTTGTTATTAAATTTCTTGAATCCATTCTTAATGGGAGGGGCTTGAGATTCATTAGGGCGGGGGGAATCGTATTCATATATAGGATTGACACGAGGAGTATTCAAATGTATAGCTCCAGTGTTGGGTTGATCAATCTGAATAGGTTGAGCAGTATCCTCTACTGTAGGGGTATTTTGCCATTTAAAAATAACCCCACCATTAAAATCATCAAAATCCCTGATAAATTTTTTCTTCTTTTTGTTCTGAGATTCAAGGTCCCATTTCATGAGTTTATTTTTAAGCTCTCCTGACAAACGTAAAAACTCATCACTATCCTTTAAGGGTTCAATATTACGGGTGATTTCATTGATTTGTGAGTCAAGGGCTGTCATTCTCTTTCTCTTGCGTATCAAAAGAAATTCAAGCAACTCAAAACCCCTTTTTACAAAAAAATCACTCCATTCAGACATAGACTGTACATCCGTAAGACCATCATTAGGGGGTAAATCCCACCTCAGACGTCTCGGGATAAGTCTAGCTGTCAAATATTGTTCAAAGGATGTGATGTCCCACCATGCTTTAATCTTTTTCTCATAGATATGACCTAGTTTTCTAAATGTATGAGGCAGGTCATTATGAGATTCAAGCGTGGGGTTCTTAGAGAATACCTCATTTATCTTAATTTCCCTTTTATCGAAATAACTAAAAACTTCCATACTGCAGCTAGATTAGTGATAGTTGTAACACAACAAAAGAAGGTAGAATAAATCAGCGCATATATGCAAAAAAACTGAAAAGCAGCTGTACACCAGGGTCAACACAATCAAATCCCTTAAGCGAAATATACAAAGTAAGGTGCAGCGCTCAAATAATAAGCTAAAAAAGGGATGCAACAAATATAACAACAATCCTTCATAGAGACATAGAGAACAGTCCTGTAGTGATACTAAAAAATGTCCAAAATTGATAATTAGTGAGTCTCCTTCACACGTGACAGCATGCCAAAATATGGTGACTGATGAGTAGTGCCCAACACCGGTGAACAGAATGGCCTCTCACCTGATTAACAGGTTAATAATGCGTTCCCAGAAAGGGTCAATCAGAACGAAATCCTAATCCAGATAATAATCCATCAGGAAAGTACTGGAACTGTCAGTCACGATGGCTCTCAGGCTAGGAAGAGTGGCACTTCACAAGTGCAGGACGAACACAGCATGAAAACTTCCGTGTGGAGACACGGAGTGGAGCATGCGCGGTAGCAGCGGGTGACGTCACGTCGTTACGTTCTGGACGCGTTGCGTCCCAGTGGGCGGGGACTTCTTCAGCAGATGACGTGACGACGAGACTACGTGGGTACCCGCGCTATAAGGAGGTGAGTTGCCATGACGACAGTGAACGCTTCACAGCAGAGAGAAACCGGAAATGTCCCCTGGTATTGTAAACGGGGAAAACGGAAACCACTCCATATGAGCTGATCGCTATGATTCACCATAAAAATTCATTATAATGATTGACAAAGTGACAATAAAACGAGGCAATCAAATGAGCACCTCATATGATTTTTAACATAAAAACATGCAAAGACATGTATAAAAACCTCATTAAAAAAATTATTTTCAGACTTATCATTTTCTAAAATAATAATATCTGATAAAAAATATATATATATAAGCATAAAATGTCAGAGCGAAAAATTCCGTCAAACCGCTGTTACCGACTGCTCCAAAAATATTAACATTACAAAATATAAAAATCTATCGATCAGAGATAAAACAATTTGTATCGAACTCTACATTTAACCCTTCGGGGCACATTACTTTCGTCTCATATATCCAATAGGATTCTCTTTTACTTAGTTGTCTAATAAAATTGCCCCCTCGCCAATGTTTATTGACCCTCTCAATGCCCCAAAACTTCAGACCCTTCGGATTCTGTTCATGAAAGGCCTTAAAATGTCTAGACACGTTATGGGTCTTAAGGCCTTTTTTAATGTTGTTGACGTGTTCTGCCAGTCTGACGTGTAAAGGTCTTAAAGTTCTGCCCACATACTGGAGTCCACAACTGCACTCCAGCATGTAGACAACTCCAACCGTATCACATGTGATCAATTGTTTGATCTCATACTCTTGGTTGGTAGCTGAGGCCAGAAATTTTTTTCTCTTTTTTTGATGTTCCCTTTGGCATGTTTACAAGGTACACACCGACCGCAAGCATAAAAACCCCCCAAAAAGGAAAAAAGCCTATCTGACGTAGGTATAGGCGGGTCTAGAACTCCAGGGGCTAAACGGTCCCTTAATGTGGGGGCTCTTTTATAAATAAATTGAGGCCTGTCAGGAAGTACAGGGCCCAAAATCCTATCCTGTTTTAGTATTGCCCAGTTTTTTTGAATTATTCTCTCAAACTTACGGTATTGGACATTGTAATCCAACACCATTTTAAAATTGTGTTGATCATTAGTGGGAACCTTCGTGGACCCAGCAATAAGTTCTTTTCTATCTAATGACATAACTCTGGAAACCTCTTCATCAAGGGTGGATCTATTATAACCCTTTTGCTCAAACCTAGAAGAGAGGACTTGAGATTGATTTACAAAGTCATCGAGAGTGGTACAATTACGACGTAACCTAATGTATTGTCCCCTGGGGATGTTACACAGCCAAGAGCTGTGATGGCAACTCCCCAGGGGAATATACGAGTTACGATCTGTTGGTTTAAAATGATTAGTGAGAATAAACTGGTCATGTTTAATACTAATGGACAAATCTAAAAACACAACTTTTTCTGAACTAATGGTCCATGTTAGAGAAATATTCTTTGTGTTATTATTGAGTGATTCAATAAAATCATTCAATCTTGATCTATCACCATTCCAAACGAGGATAAGATCGTCTATGAATCTTCTATAACACACTAACTCAGGGGGGCGACGGAGGAACACTGCCTCATTTTCCCAGTGGGACATAAAAATATTGGCCACACTGGGAGCGAAGCGAGCCCCCATAGCTACACCCCTGGTCTGTAAGTAGAATTCTCTATTGTACCAAAAGTAGTTCCTTGTGAGACAAAAATCTAAACAGCTTAAAAGAAACTCCTGATGCCCACCAGATAGAGAGGATGTAGTCAGGGCCCATTCCACCGAAGCCATGGCATCCTGATGGCCAATAATGGTGTACAGGGAACTTACATCTGCTGTGACTAAGAAGGTGGATGGGGAGCATTTCAAGGTGTCTAGAATTTGAATGATGTGTTTCGTGTCCTTCAAAAATGCCGGAGTTTGCATAACTAAAGGTTGTAAAAAGAAATCAATGTATTGTCCTAATCGTGCGGAAACAGAATCGATCCCATTGACAATGGGTCTCCCTGGAGGTCTAACAGCATCCTTATGTATTTTTGGTAAAAAATAAATAACAGGTGTTCTGCAGAATAAAGGATCTAAACATTGGCGAGGGGGCAATTTTATTAGACAACTAAGTAAAAGAGAATCCTATTGGATATATGAGACGAAAGTAATGTGCCCCGAAGGGTTAAATGTAGAGTTCGATACAAATTGTTTTATCTCTGATCGATAGATTTTTATATTTTGTAATGTTAATATTTTTGGAGCAGTCGGTAACAGCGGTTTGACGGAATTTTTCGCTCTGACATTTTATGCTTATATATATATATTTTTTATCAGATATTATTATTTTAGAAAATGATAAGTCTGAAAATAATTTTTTTAATGAGGTTTTTATACATGTCTTTGCATGTTTTTATGTTAAAAATCATATGAGGTGCTCATTTGATTGCCTCGTTTTATTGTCACTTTGTCAATCATTATAATGAATTTTTATGGTGAATCATAGCGATCAGCTCATATGGAGTGGTTTCCGTTTTCCCCGTTTACAATACCAGGGGACATTTCCGGTTTCTCTCTGCTGTGAAGTGTTCACTGTCGTCATGGCAACTCACCTCCTTATAGCGCGGGTACCCACGTAGTCTCGTCGTCACGTCATCTGCTGAAGAAGTCCCCGCCCACTGGGACGCAACGCGTCCAGAACGTAACGACGTGACGTCACCCGCTGCTACCGCGCATGCTCCACTCCGTGTCTCCACACGGAAGTTTTCATGCTGTGTTCGTCCTGCACTTGTGAAGTGCCACTCTTCCTAGCCTGAGAGCCATCGTGACTGACAGTTCCAGTACTTTCCTGATGGATTATTATCTGAAATAGGATTTCGTTCTGATTGACCCTTTCTGGGAACGCATTATTAACCTGTTAATCAGGTGAGAGGCCATTCTGTTCACCGGTGTTGGGCACTACTCATCAGTCACCATATTTTGGCATGCTGTCACGTGTGAAGGAGACTCACTAATTATCAATTTTGGACATTTTTTAGTATCACTACAGGACTGTTCTCTATGTCTCTATGAAGGATTGTTGTTATATTTGTTGCATCCCTTTTTTAGCTTATTATTTGAGCGCTGCACCTTACTTTGTATATTTCGCTTAAGGGATTTGATTGTGTTGACCCTGGTGTACAGCTGCTTTTCAGTTTTTTTGCATATATGCGCTGATTTATTCTACCTTCTTTTGCTGTGTTACAACTATCACTAATCTAGCTGCAGTATGGAAGTTTTTAGTTATTTCGATAAAAGGGAAATTAAGATAAATGAGGTATTCTCTAAGAACCCCACGCTTGAATCTCATAATGACCTGCCTCATACATTTAGAAAACTAGGTCATATCTATGAGAAAAAGATTAAAGCATGGTGGGACATCACATCCTTTGAACAATATTTGACAGCTAGACTTATCCCGAGACGTCTGAGGTGGGATTTACCCCCTAATGATGGTCTTACGGATGTACAGTCTATGTCTGAATGGAGTGATTTTTTTGTAAAAAGGAGTTTTGAGTTGCTTGAATTTCTTTTGATACGCAAGAGAAAGAGAATGACAGCCCTTGACTCACAAATCAATGAAATCACCCGTAATATTGAACCCTTAAAGGATAGTGATGAGTTTTTACGATTGTCAGGAGAGCTTAAAAATAAACTCATGAAATGGGACCTTGAATCTCAGAACAAAAAGAAGAAAAAATTTATCAGGGATTTTGATGATTTTAATGGTGGGGTTATTTTTAAATGGCAAAATACCCCTACAGTAGAGGATACTGCTCAACCTATTCAGATTGATCAACCCAACACTGGAGCTATACATTTGAATACTCCTCGTGTCAATCCTATATATGAATACGATTCCCCCCGCCCTAATGAATCTCAAGCCCCTCCCATTAAGAATGGATTCAAGAAATTTAATAACAAAAGAGGGAAAAATATGAGAGGTAAAGGGAGGGGAGGAGGTTCCCAAGTCCACACTCGAGATATGAACCATCCCAGAGGGACCTATCAATATGACCCTCCTTCACATCGGGATGGGTATTCTTCTCAAAATGATAGGAGAGACTATTGGGATAGAGGGAATTCTTATCAATTTCATGATAGATCTATTCCCACACAAAATAGATATGCTCCACTTACTGAACATACACCATATGACCGCAATGATTTTTTAGACCAAAGGGGGGCACAGAGGAACCCCCCTCCGCAATACCAGGCAGCTCAAGGGGAATATTGGAGACAGCCTGTACCATACACACCTCCAAACCCCGGTCCCCCCCGAAAGCGAAAACAAAGAGAGGAAGGAGAGGGGGGAAGCGAGTACAAAAAGCCCAGACCGTAACAGGTAAAGGAATTTATAACCTCAGTCATGTTGTTTTGAACGAAGATGAAATCAAGGTTCTTGACAGAGGTCTTAAATTCGCCCCTATAAAAAATCTTAATAAGTTTAATACTTATGTCAATATTCAAAAGTATGTAAGAACTCTTAACATGAGAAAATATTTTCTATCACACCCCTCTCAGGGATCCAAACCATTGGCACAGAATTATTCGTCTCTTCGGAATAGGTCCACTTTTAATCCTCAGATTTCCGATAACAAACATTTGGAGGTTTTTAAAAATATGGTTTCCAATGACCTAGATAAATTACAGGTGAAAAGAGTGTCTGACCCACTGTCTATCAAGCGGGGTATAAAATCTCTGACGGACCGCAAAGATATCGTTATTCGCCCTGCGGATAAGGGTGGTGGGTTAGTCATTCTCAGTAAAGAATATTACCAGAATGAAATGATTCGTTTGTTATCGGACCAGGATACTTATCAAGTTTTGAATAGGGATCCTATGCTCTCTTTTAAGGATGAATTGCATAATATTATTGAAGATGGTAAGGACCGTAAGATCCTTAATAAAAAGGAAGCTTTGTATTTAGATCCTTTATTCTGCAGAACACCTGTTATTTATTTTTTACCAAAAATACATAAGGATGCTGTTAGACCTCCAGGGAGACCCATTGTCAATGGGATCGATTCTGTTTCCGCACGATTAGGACAATACATTGATTTCTTTTTACAACCTTTAGTTATGCAAACTCCGGCATTTTTGAAGGACACGAAACACATCATTCAAATTCTAGACACCTTGAAATGCTCCCCATCCACCTTCTTAGTCACAGCAGATGTAAGTTCCCTGTACACCATTATTGGCCATCAGGATGCCATGGCTTCGGTGGAATGGGCCCTGACTACATCCTCTCTATCTGGTGGGCATCAGGAGTTTCTTTTAAGCTGTTTAGATTTTTGTCTCACAAGGAACTACTTTTGGTACAATAGAGAATTCTACTTACAGACCAGGGGTGTAGCTATGGGGGCTCGCTTCGCTCCCAGTGTGGCCAATATTTTTATGTCCCACTGGGAAAATGAGGCAGTGTTCCTCCGTCGCCCCCCTGAGTTAGTGTGTTATAGAAGATTCATAGACGATCTTATCCTCGTTTGGAATGGTGATAGATCAAGATTGAATGATTTTATTGAATCACTCAATAATAACACAAAGAATATTTCTCTAACCTGTGTAACATCCCCAGGGGACAATACATTAGGTTACGTCGTAATTGTACCACTCTCGATGACTTTGTAAATCAATCTCAAGTCCTCTCTTCTAGGTTTGAGCAAAAGGGTTATAATAGATCCACCCTTGATGAAGAGGTTTCCAGAGTTATGTCATTAGATAGAAAAGAACTTATTGCTGGGTCCACGAAGGTTCCCACTAATGATCAACACAATTTTAAAATGGTGTTGGATTACAATGTCCAATACCGTAAGTTTGAGAGAATAATTCAAAAAAACTGGGCAATACTAAAACAGGATAGGATTTTGGGCCCTGTACTTCCTGACAGGCCTCAATTTATTTATAAAAGAGCCCCCACATTAAGAGACCGTTTAGCCCCTGGAGTTCTAGACCCGCCTATACCTACGTCAGATAGGCTTTTTTCCTTTTTGGGGGGTTTTTATGCTTGCGGTCGGTGTGTACCTTGTAAACATGCCAAAGGGAACATCAAAAAAAGAAAAAAATTTCTGGCCTCAGCTACCAACCAAGAGTATGAGATCAAACAATTGATCACATGTGATACGGTTGGAGTTGTCTACATGCTGGAGTGCAGTTGTGGACTCCAGTATGTGGGCAGAACTTCAAGACCTTTACACGTCAGACTGGCAGAACACGTCAACAACATTAAAAAAGGCCTTAAGACCCATAACGTGTCTAGACATTTTAAGGCCTTTCATGAACAGAATCCGAAGGGTCTGAAGTTTTGGGGCATTGAGAGGGTCAATAAACATTGGCGAGGGGGCAATTTTATTAGACAACTAAGTAAAAGAGAATCCTATTGGATAGATGAGACGAAAGTAATGTGCCCCGAAGGGTTAAATGTAGAGTTCGATACAAATTGTTTTATCTCTGATCGATAGATTTTTATATTTTGTAATGTTAATATTTTTGGAGCAGTCGGTAACAGCAGTTTGACGGAATTTTTCGCTCTGACATTTTATGCTTATATATATATATTTTTTATCAGATATTATTATTTTAGAAAATGATAAGTCTGAAAATAATTTTTTTAATGAGGTTTTTATACATGTCTTTGCATGTTTTTATGTTAAAAATCATATGAGGTGCTCATTTGATTGCCTCGTTTTATTGTCACTTTGTCAATCATTATAATGAATTTTTATGGTGAATCATAGCGATCAGCTCATATGGAGTGGTTTCCGTTTTCCCCGTTTACAATACCAGGGGACATTTCCGGTTTCTCTCTGCTGTGAAGCGTTCACTGTCGTCATGGCAACTCACCTCCTTATAGCGCGGGTACCCACGTAGTCTCGTTGTCACGTCATCTGCTGAAGAAGTCCCCGCCCACTGGGACGCAACGCGTCCAGAACGTAACGACGTGACGTCACCCGCTGCTACCGCGCATGCTCCACTCCGTGTCTCCACACGGAAGTTTTCATGCTGTGTTCGTCCTGCACTTGTGAAGTGCCACTCTTCCTAGCCTGAGAGCCATCGTGACTGACAGTTCCAGTACTTTCCTGATGGATTATTATCTGGATTAGGATTTCGTTCTGATTGACCCTTTCTGGGAACGCATTATTAACCTGTTAATCAGGTGAGAGGCCATTCTGTTCACCGGTGTTGGGCACTACTCATCAGTCACCATATTTTGGCATGCTGTCACGTGTGAAGGAGACTCACTAATTATCAATTTTGGACATTTTTTAGTATCACTACAGGACTGTTCTCTATGTCTCTATGAAGGATTGTTGTTATATTTGTTGCATCCCTTTTTTAGCTTATTATTTGAGCGCTGCACCTTACTTTGTATATTTCGCTTAAGGGATTTGATTGTGTTGACCCTGGTGTACAGCTGCTTTTCAGTTTTTTTGCATATATGCGCTGATTTATTCTACCTTCTATTTATTTGATATGGTAGCGCCGCGGTGCTCGCCCCTTGGTGCATCAAGGCTCCCCAGCACTGGCAGGACCCCTGGTGTTGTCTGCGCCACGGGGACCATCCCTTTATTTGGGCTGCGGCTTTGCTATGCGATCGTGGGCTCCCTCTCTGTGAGCCCATGCCTGCGCACATGGAGCTTTTCCATCTGGCCTCTGGTCGCCGCCCATCTGCTGTGTCGGTGGTCCCGTCGATGTCTGATGTCACTGCGTCGTACGACGCGGTTGCCTGGATGCCGAGGTATTGCCAATGAGACGTCATGTCTCACTCTCTGGATTCACAGGTGTGTTGCCAGGGTTCATCAATCTGATGACCCTGCCGATCACCTATCAAACACTACCGTTATCCATTGTATGGTTTCTGTATGTTTAAGCTCAGCCCCTCCAACAGACTTCCTTTATTAGTCAGGCAGACTTGTAACTACTTTTGCTGCACAGCCTGAACGGCATATACGCCCCACATCTTTGCAACATAGGATATTGAAAAATTGGAAAGGTGAGCATTACTGGTTTATTATCTCTGGATGCTCTAAGCACTCCCCTCTCTGGTGGAGGACCGTCCCCAAGGGGTACAACAAACTTGTCTTTCATACATTGGCTTTTTATTGAGCCAACCTTTGGCATTTTTTGCAAAAATATCTACTACAATATACTTTTTCATTCTATGTTAGGTTCATATATCCAGAGCCTTTGGCTTAATCCACGTGAGCATTGATGTATCGTGAAGTGGGACAAGCGTTGCTGCCTTTCAATATATAGTCGTTTTATTTATGTTCCCGGCTGTACCTGGATCCATACAATACTGAATTTTGTTAGGCCCTCTGTGGCCTCCATATACAATACCTTTTGAGTCTTGAGAATATGTGGTGGAGCGGAATAGGAAGATCTCAGCCTCGCTTTCTGTCAATCTATCTTGTGTAAAAAAAAGACACAAATTATGTAAGTATTTTTTACATTTGTTGATGTCTTGCCAGAAAACAGTGAAGAAACGGCCACTGTTACTATATACATCATGTGTATATAGTAGTTTTTTTCTTTTACACACATCTTTCAATAGATTACAAAGAACAGAGAAGTGTTTCTAAACCCAATCAATTAATATTTTCAGATCTTGATCTTTAACCACTTGCCGTCCGCCCATCTGCTGTGTCAGGGGCTCCACTGACAGCATGAGGAGAAAAAAAAAGCCGATCACTGGCTTATGTGCAAGGGACATCGGTCCCGAAGATGAAGAGGCAATTATGCCTCATCTGTGCCCACCAGTACCCCCTGCCAGTGCCACCTGCTATTGCCACCTGCCAGTGCCCATGAATGCCACCTATCAATGCCCATGAATGCCACCTATCAATGCCCAAAAGTGCCACCTATCAATGCTCACCAGTGGTGCCAATCAGTACCACCTAGCAGTGCTGCCTATAAGTGTAACCGATCAGTGCCCATCACTTCCACCCATCAGTGCCCATCACTCACTGCCACCTATCGGTGCCCATCAGTGCCGCCTCATCAGCATACATCAATGAAGGAGAAAAATGATATCAAAATATATAACAAAATATAAAATAAATATTTTTTTTTTAAATTCGGTCTTTTTAAATTTTTTTAACAAAAAATAAAAACCGCAGAGGTGATCAAATGCCACCAAAAGAAAGCTCTATTTGTGGGAAAAAAATGATAAAAATTTAATTTGGGTGCAGTGTAGCATGACTGCACAATTGTCATTCAAAGTGCATCAGCTCTGAAATCTGAAAATTGGTCTGGACAGGAAGGGGGTTTAAATGCCCAGTAAGCAAGTGGTTAAAGGTCACCATACACTGCAACCAATTAGATCTTAAATAAATTATATTTAGTGCAAGAGCCTGTTTGATTTCCCATATTTTGAATTAATTGTTCAAGTGCATCTTCCTATTACCTATTTTGTCTAAATATCGAGTTGTACAGAGATTGACCAATTAGATTACATAGTGCATGACCATCTTAACCACTGCAGCCCCGGAGGATTTGGCAGCTCAATGACCGGGGGACTTTTTACAATTTGGCACTGCACTGCTTTAACTGGTAATTGCGCTGTCATGCAATGTTGTACCCAAACAAAATTTGCGTCCTTTTTTTTCCACAAATAGAGCTTTCTTGTGATGGTATTTGATTGCCTCTGCGATTTTTATTTTTTGCGATATAAACAGAAAAAGACCGAACATTTTGAAAAAAATATGTGCTACTTTTTATTATATATAAAAAAAAAACCTCAATTTTAGTTATACATTTAGGCCAAAATGTATTCAGCCACATGTCTTTGGTAAAAAAAAATGTCAATAAGCGTATATGTATTGGTTTGCGCAAAAGTCATAGCGTCTACAAACTAGGGTACATTTTCTGAAATTTACGCAGCTTTTAGTTTGACTGCCTATCTAATTTCTTGAGGTGCTAAAATGGCAGGGCAGTACAACCCCCCCCCCCCCCCCCCCCAAATGACCCCATTTTGGAAAGTAGACACCCGAAGGAAATAGCTGAGAGGCATGTTGAGCCCATTGAATATTTTATTTTTTGTCACAAGTGATTGAAAAATGACAAAAAAAAATTACACAAAGTTGTCACTAAATGATCTATTGCTCACACGTGGCATGGTTATATGTGGAATTACAGAAGATAAGATATATGATGTAGCAGCGCTCAAGTCCGTGGATAAAAGAGTAAATAACGTTAAAGTTAGTATATTGATATATATCTGTCTCTACCTACACGATTATTGGTATATAAATCAATAAAAAAGGATAAAAATAGATAAAAAACATAGATAAAAAACAATAGGCAGTAGTCCCATAAAAACAGTCCAGAAAAAGAGTCTATGATGTGTAAGTCATCCGTAATGTAGATGGATGTGGGAGCCAGGGCGATCTGTGCAATCAAATTACCAAGGGCAGCTTCCTGTTGAGTGAAGTCAGCTCTCCATATACATATAAAAAATTCAAAGAGAAAGCGCCTCTTAAGTACCAGTGATTTATTTAAACGTTAACAAGCATATATGAGCACTTACATTAAGGCTGAGGAGTAACAGCTTCCATAGAGAACTAAACCCGGTATCGTCAAAGACTCCAATGGTGTGGGGCTGGATGGATGCCGGGCGGATGGCCGCGGACCTCCGCTCGGAAGCGCCGACTGTGTGTGCGGTGAAGTGGAGAGATCACTTCCGCGTTCCAACCGGTCACATGGGCGATGACGTCACTCGGGTAGTTCACATTCACAGGGGTCCACTACGCGTTTCTGAGCATGCGCGAAGCTCGTAACGGGCATGCGCGCTCCTTTATCAAGTGTGCATGGGAAGGCAAACCAGGAAGCTTAAATAGCTCAATGTGGGAAACAAATACCGATCTGGCCCAATCAAAGAGAAGGGGCGGACGTATCTGGGCGGATTGAATACCGATAATGGGAGTAAATTCTCTATGGATTACAAATGGATATGGAAGTGATAATATATAAAAACAATAAACTAGTAAGGCTAATAGAATTTATCAAAAGACATGAAAATATAAAATTGAGAAGATTGAACATAAATGAATAAATATAAGATATATGAATTGTTACCAAAAATGAAACAAAAAAACAGGAAAAATAATACATAAATAAAAAATATTGATGAGCATGGGAAATTATGTACACTAATTCATGTTATATATGTATATATATAAATATAATAAATGCTAATATATCATCTGAGACAATAAATTATCTGTAACGATGGGAAAGCCTTACAAGAAATACACAAAATATACAAAAAAATTCAGTAAAATGGAAGAAATACACGAAAAAAGGGAAAAAAATTGGGGAAAAAAATATATGGGAAAAAATATATATATGGACAAATATATATATTAATAGGAGTATAGACTGAGGTTCTTATGATAAGGGGGGGGGGGCCTCAATAGGTTTATTTATTTTTATTTTTACTATAGCAAAGGCTATCAAGAATGAACTGATACCACATATGATAAAAAGCTTTAAAAGTGATTAGAGGAAAGGAAGGGGAAGAAAAAGAGATGGTAAGCGAGGGGGGGCCAAAGATTATGTTAAAAATAAATTCACACTACATGTGCACATATGTGCAACATGTATAGTATTAAAATGATAAAAATAGATAATAGAAAATATATTAATACATGGAATATCGAAAAAACACAGACAGGACACGCTAGGTTGTTACTGTGGTGTAATAAAATAATAAAAAGAATAAAAGAGATCATTAAATACATTCTATATAATGGTGTTAACCTCTAATTCCTCATTTAACCCATTGGGTGCTAAAGTGTCCAAAATAAAAATCCAAAAAGTTTCACGCTCACATAGTTTAGAAAAACGCTCGGCCTCGGATAATTTGCGTGGAATGGACTCAATTACCCATACCTGTAGGCCGGCAGTGGATTGATGGTGGTGTTCAAGAAAATGTCTAGGGACGCTGTGTTCGTCACAGCCCTTTTCTATAAAACGGCGATGTTTGCCGAATCGTTGTCGCAGAGGACAAATGGTGCGTCCAACATACAATAATTTACAAGGACACGTGAGACAGTACACAACGTAGTCAGTCGAACAGTTATAGAAACCTTCCAACTGGTATGTTTTATCCTTATGCTGAAAACTGCGTTGGCCATGTCTCACAAAAGCGCAGGTCTTACATAAAGCTTTATTGCATCTGTACATGCCAGTGAGTGGAATGAGGCAAAGAGTGCTCTCTGGTTTAGTAGTTTTAAATCTACTAGGTGCTAGTTTGTTTTTTAGTGTTGGGGCCCTTCTGTAAGTGACCTTTGGTTTGTCGCCAAGGTCGTTGTTGAGAAAGGGATCCTGTTTAAGAATGTTCCAATGTTTTTGGAATATGGATTCCATCCTTCTGTGCTTGTTGTGATATCTGGTGATGAAGCGGACAGTGCCATGATCAGTCTGTTTAGATTTTTTCGTTTTTTTTCCGGAAAGATAAGTGGCATGCGCTTGGTCAACCAATTTTTCAGGAAACCCCTTTTAAAGAAATTTATTTTTAAGATGAATGCTCTGAGTGATATAATCGGAATCCCTAGTGCAGATTTGTCTTAATCTACAATATTGTCCCTTAGGAATATTATTTACCCACTGTGGGTGATGACAACTATTATAGTGTAGGTAAGAGTTTCCCGCTGTTGGTTTAGTATAATTGCTAGAAATAATGGAATTCTGATCATGGAATAATTCTAGATCCAAAAAAGGAAGGCTCTCCTTGTTATGTTCAGATGTAAATGATAAACCGAGATCATTAGCATTACAGTGGGAAACTAAACTCTCTATAGAACAGGGGTCTCAAACTGGTGGCCCTCCAGCTGTTGTGGTACTACAAGTCCCATCAGGCCTCTGCCTGTGGGAATCATGCTTGTAACTGTCAGCCTTGCAATGCCTCATGGGACTTGTAGTTTTGCAACAGCTGGAGGGCCGCCAGTTTGAGACCCCTGCTATAGAAGAAGATGGGCCATCCCAGATGACAATAATGTCATCTATAAATCTGCCGAAGAAAATAATATGTCGAGCAAAAGGGTTATTGTTCCATATGTGTTTGTCCTCCCACAGACCAATGGTCAGATTGGCATAGGAAGGGGCGAAATTAGTGCCCATGGCTGTACCATGGGTCTGTAGGTAGAAATCATCATTAAAATGAAAATAATTATGATTTAAACAAAATAAGGTAGCTTCAGAAATAAAGATGGCCTGTTTGCCATTAATACAGGGATCAATGGACAGAAAATGTTGAACAGCCATTAGGCCTGTCTGGTGAGGGATGGACGTATACAGAGAATTTACGTCCAAGGAAAGCCAAGAATAGCTGTCTTGCCATCTATAGGGTGCCAAAAGTTCCATGAGATGTATAGAGTCTCAGATATAGGATGGGAGATTCTGTGCCAGGGGCTGTAAAAATGAGTCTACATATTGGGAGAAACCGCTGGTTATGCTGTTCATGGAAGCTACGATAGGTCTACCGGGGGGGTGAGAGGAATTTTTATGTATCTTGGGCAAATAATAAAAATAAGGTGTGTTGTAAAATACTTTCTTTAAAAAGGAGGCTTCATTTTTAGTAATAACACAATCTAATAATGCAGAATTAATCAAAGTTTCTGCTTCAACTTTAAACTGTGGCAGAGGGTCGGAAGAGAGTTTCTTATTTGTTATATGATCCGACAATAGTCTAGATGCTTCCATAATGTAAGATGTTCGGTCTATAATCACAATTCCACCCCCCTTGTCTGCTGATTTGATGATGATCTCAGAGTTGTTGGAGAGTGAATGGAGTGCAGCCTTTTCTCCAGGGGTGAGATTGTGGGGACAATATTTGTGTGTGTTGTCTGTGTGTTCACACAATTTCTGTAGCTCCGAATATACTACTCTATAAAAAGTCTCAATATAGGGTCCCTTGGATCTCGTGGGATAAAATACTGATTTTAGTTTAAAGTTGGTATGTTTGACTGGAGGTGAATGATCAGGGTGTTGAGTAAGTAATTCCAGATCTATATCAATGGCCAAGGGTTCTAATTCTAAATCCGAATCATAGATACTGATGGAGCTATCAGATGTCTCACAAGTATTTTCACCAGAAGTGACTGTGGTTGAAGTCACCTTGGAGGTACTCTCAACGGGTCTATTCTTAGTGGATTGAATATTGAAAAATCTTTTAAGGGTAAGGTTCCTGATAAATTTATTGAGGTCTCTATGGAAGCTGTTACTCCTCAGCCTTAATGTAAGTGGTCATATATGCTTGTTAACGTTTAAATAAATCACTGGTACTTAAGAGGCGCTTTCTCTTTGAATTTTTTATATGTGGAATTACACCCCAAAATACATTATGCTGCTTTTCCTGAGTATGGGGATACCTCATGTGTGAGACTTTTTGGGAGCCTAGCTGCATACAAGACCCCGAAAACCAATCACCGCCTTCAGGATATCTAAGGGTGTACATTTTTTATTTCACTCCTCACTACCTATCGCAGTTTTGAAGCCCATAAAATGCCAAGATAACACAAACCCCCCCAAAATGACCCCATTTTGGAACTTAGACACCCTAAGCTATTTGATGAGAGGCATGTTGAGTCCATGGAATATTTTATATTTTGCCACAAGTTGCGGGAAAATAATTTTTTTTTTGTTTTTGCACAAAGTTGTCATTAAATGATATATTGCTCAAACATGCCATGGGCATATGTGAAATTACACCCCAAAATACATTCTGCTGCTTCTTCTGAGTATGGAGATACCACATGTGTGGAACTTTTTGGCAGTCTAACCGCGTACAGGACCCCGAAAACCAATCACCGCCTTAAGGCCTTCTAAGGGCGTACATTTTTGATTTCACTCCTCACTGCCTATCACAGTTTCGGAGGCCATGAAATGCCCAGTTAGCACAACCCCCCCCCCCCCCAAATGACCCCATTTTGGAAAGTAGACACCCCAAGCTATCTAATAATTATGCAAAAAATACCGCGCTGAAGATGAAATATTCTTAAAGCTTGAAGTGAGAAAAATAATGAAATGCAAAATTTTACATATATATAATAAGAAAAATTAAGAAAGCAGCTGCTAAAAGTGAGATACACACAAACGTAAATAGGACAATGAGTAGCAGCGCTAAACCTACTATTAAATAAAAAATACCAACAGTGTTTTACAATGTGCAGTATCAAAACATAAATGTGAAAAACTATATGGAATAAAAGTCCATCTATATGAGGCAGTGTTCAAACAATTATCCGGAAAGTGAGTGTAGTTCAATTGGTTGGATACATCCTCCACCACAACCCCAGTGATACACCACACAAAATGCTCGCTTACCGGACGGCAAGCTCTATAAGCCTGCGACCTGTATCCGGCCAGGGCCTTTATCCAAAAGAGGACCAAGAGGGCGATATCCAGGCAAACCCCACAAGGTGGACAGCATTCAAAGCAGAATGCGCCAAACTCGCCAGTCACGGATCAAATATGTGGACAGATTGTGGTACCATTCAGATGTTTCCCAGAACGAGAAAGGATCACCATAGCATAATACTGATAATTGATATTTATTAAATAAAAGGAATGTCACTTACAATAATTCGGAATTATAAAAGCAAACAGCCGGCCGGCTAATGCTGACGTCTCGCGTGTGCCGTTCGTGGGACGGATGTCCGCTTTGAATGCTGACCACCTTGTGGGGTTTGCCTGGATATCGCCCTCTTGGTCCTCTTTTGGATAAAGGCCCTGGCCGGGTACAGGTCGCAGGCTTATAGAGCTTGCCGTCCGGTAAGCGAGCATTTTGTGTGGTGTATCACTCTGGTTGTGGTGGAGGATGTATCCAACCAATTGAACTACACTCACTTTCCGGATAATTGTTTGAACACTGCCTATCTCATATAGATGGACTTTAATTTCATATAGTTTTTCACATTTATGTTTTGATACTGCACATTGTAAAACACTGTTGGTATTTTTTATTTAATAGTAGGTTTAGCGCTGCTACTCATTGTCCTACCCCAAGCTATCTGCTACGAGGCATGTTGAGTATTTTGCAGATCTCACTTTTTGTCACAAAGTTTTGAAAAAAGAAAAAAAAAATTCTTATCTTTCTTCATTTTCAAAAATAAATGAGATCTGCAAAATACTCACCATGCCTTTTAGCAAATACCTTGGGGTGTCTACTTTCCAAAATGGGGTAATTTGGGGAGGTTTTGTGCTATCTGGACATTTCAGGGCCATAACTGTGATAGGTAGTGAGGAGTAAAATCACAATTTTACTCCTTTAGAAAGCCTGAAGGCGGTGCTTTGTTTTTGGGGTCCTGTACGTGGCTAGGCTCCCAAAAAGTCTCACACATGAGGTATCCCTAAACACAGGAGAAGTAGCAGAATGCATTTTGGGGTGTAATTCCACATATACCCATGCCATGTTTGAACAATATATCATTTAGTGACAACTTTGTGTAAAAAAAATAATAATAATTTTTCCGCAACTTGTAGCAAAATATAAAATATTCCATGGACTCAACATGCCTCTCATCAAATTGCTTGGGTGTCTACTTTTCAAAATGTGGTAATTTTGGGGGGGGGGGCCTTCAAAACTGTGATAGGTAGTGAGGAGTAAAATAAAAAATTTACACCCTTCGAAATCCTGAAGGCGGTGATTGGTTTTCAGGGTCCTGTACGCGGTTAGGCTCCCAAAAAGTCTCACACATGAGGTATCCCCGTACTCAGGAAAAGCAGAAAAATGCATTTTGGGGTATAATTCCACATATTATAACCATGCCATATTTGAAGAATATATCATTTAGTGACAACTTTGTGCAAAAAAAAAAAAAAAAAATTTAATTTTCCCGAAACTTGTGACAAAATATAAAATATTCCATGGACTCAACATGCCTATCAGCAAATAGCTTGGGGTGTTTACTTTCCAAAAAGGGGTCATTTGGGGGGGGGGGGGTTGAACTGTCCTGGCATTTTATGCACAACATTTAGAAGCTTATGTCACACATTACCCACTCTTCTAACCACCTGAAGACAAAGCCCTTTCTGACACTTTTTGTTTACATAAAAAAATATTTTTTTTTGCAAGAAAATTACTTTGAAACCCCAAACATTATATATTTTTTTTTAAAGCAAAGGCCCTACAGATTAAAATGGTGGGTGTTGCAATTTTTTTTTTCACATAGTATTTGCGCAGCGATTTTCCAGAAGCAATTTTTTTGGCAAAAACACACTTTTTTAATTTTAATGCACTAAAACACACTATATTGCCAAAATGTTTGATGACATAAAAAAGATGATCTTATGCCGAGTACATGGTAACCAAACACGACATGCTTTAAAGTTGCCACAATCGTGCAGCGGCGACAAACTACATACATTTTTAAAAGCCTTTACAGGTTACCATTTTAGATCTACAGTGGAGGTCTACTGCTAAAATTACTGCCCTCAATCTGACCTTCGCGGTGATACCTCACATGCATGGTGCAATTGCTGTTTACATATAACACCAGACCGTCACTTGCGTTCGTATTTGCGCGTGAGCACGGGGGGACAGGGGTGCTTTTTTTTTCTTTTTTTTAATAATTTATTTTGCTTTTTTATTATATTTTTAAACTGTTCCTTTCATTTTTTAAACATTTTTATTGTTATCTCAGGGAATGTAAATCTCCCCTATGATAGCAATAGGTAATGACAGGTACTCTTTTTTAAAAAAAAATGGGGTCTATTAGACCCTAGATCTCTCCTCTACCCTCAAAGCATCTGACCACACCAAGATCGGTATGATAAAATGCTTTGCCAATTTCCCAATGGCGCTGTTTATATCCGGCAAACCCGAAGTCACGAAATGCTCGTAGCTTCCGGTTTCTTAGGCCATAGAGATGATTGGAGCGATTCTGGTCTCTGATCAGCTCTATGGTCAGCTGGCTGAACCACCGGCTGCATTCTCGGGTTCCCTGTTGGGACAGGAGAGCCAGAGAAAACGTTCCCTCCCACTGCTTTTATATGAAAGCCGGCCGCTGGCTGAAAAGAATGATACCAAGATGATGCCTAAACCTGCATGCATCATTCTGGTATAACCACTCAAAGTCCAGCAACATGCCAGTGCGTTGCTGGTCCTTGTTGGGCATACATTGTAATGTTGTTGTTTTTTTCATGCAGCCTGTGAGCTGAACGAAAAAAAGAGATTGATCGGTGGGTATGCCCACCATTAGAATACTGCCCTTCATCCACCTACTTCTAATGATTGGCATACATGCACCATTTTTTTTAACTGTGGTGGTGAAATCACCTCAAACAGCGCTGGAGTCACGGCTTTATGTATCGTGGGAGCAAACACTGTTGCTGTCAAGATAAATAAACCCGTGCTGCAGCTGAATGGCGTACCTGCTAAGCAAATGATGGTTAACAATAAAACAAACATTACAGTATAACATACCATTCCTGCAAAGCAAATACAATAAAACATAGCAAAAATAAAACAGAGAGAGAACGATAGATATAGAACAATAGTGAGCAAACAGTAGAGCGGACAGTAGAGAGCGAACATAGAGAGAACAATAAAGAGAGAGAAGAAAAATACAACTACAACTATTTTTGGATTTTTTATTTTATACTTTTTTGTGTTTTTGTGTGTTTTTTTCACTTTTTTCACTTTTATAAAAACTGTAAAAAAAACTGTAAACTGAACGTTTCAGATTAGGGTTTCTCAAAATGTGATGGCCATCACATCTTTCGAGACCCTGTGTCAGTGTGCCTAGGACTGTGTAGTGCTGTACCATACGCTAATACTCAACTAGTATGTGATAACGTTTGAAACATTCACCAATGCAGAGACCAGGTTGGTCAGGACAGAAGGGACAATAAAAGCGGGTGTCACGCCTAAATGCGCGTTTGCTGCAGACACAACATCTTCTTTGGGGGGACCTTTGGGTAGGGGTACCAGGGAGGACATAAGGAAAATGCCTCTCATGCACCAGGCTCACTGCATTTGCAATGGGAAGTTGGACAAGAGCACCGTCTGGAAACAGAAGGGCTCTGACGATCTCTTCATGGAAATAAAGGAAGGATCCAGTCCGTCCTAAAGCTCTTTATAGCACAAAAGCGTTCAGCAAAGCCAATTGAAATAGACACTTTTTTGTACCAGCATCTGGCCTTACGGGCAATTAGGTACGGCGCCAACAACTGGTCGTTGAGGTCCACCCCTCCCATGTTGAGGTTGTATTCGTGGACACAGAGGGGTTTCTCCACAACACCAGTCGCCGTAAGAATTTGGACTGCTGTGTCTGCGTGAAGCGAGGACAGAACGAAAACATTCCATGAATCCCTCCACTTCACTGCTAACAAATTATTACACTTCAAGCAGGCTCTCTCCCCCTGTCTAAATCGTGATTCTACAAGCCATTGGGTGAAGCCCCAGCGATTAGATCGCATGGTGCCACATGCACCAATTCCATTATCAAAAAGGTGACTAAAAAGTGGCACGCTTGTGTAATAATTGTCGACGTACAAGTGGCACCCCTTTCCGAATAAGGGTGACACCAAGTCCCACACTATCTTACCAGCGCTCCCTATGTAGTCTGGGCAGTTCTCCGACTCTACGTGACTATCTCTTCCCTCGTAAACCATAAAACTATGTGTATAGCCTGTGGCCCTGTCACAGAGCTTATACATCTTGACCCCATATCTGGCACGCTTGCTGGGAAGATACTGTTTGATAGCAAGCTGCCAGAAAACTTAATCAGGGACTTATTAACGCAGACAACTTGATCGGGAGTAAACAAGGCTGCAAAACGTTGGTTCAAGTGGTTTACAAGGGACCAAATTTTGTAGAGCCGATCAAATCCAGCGTCACCCCGAGGATGACAGAGTTCATTGTGATTGAAGTGCATGAACTGCAAAGTCTGCTTGTATCGTGTCCTGGTCATGGAGGCAGAGAACACGGGTGTATGGTGAATTGGGTCAGTGGACCAATATGACTGAAGCTCACTCTTTTTAGTTACGCCCATGAGGGGGGATAGGCCCAGGAAGGTCTTAAATTCGGAGACCCTAATAGGTCTCCAATCTCTGGCAAGGGTCAGCTGGGGATTAGCGGCGATGAATTGGCCAATTTTGGGGTTCCTGGGACCTATGGTTCTGGAGTAGGGATGGGCGAACCGTTTGGCCTGAGCATTAGTTCAGGCCGAACATTGGCTGTATGCCCGTTCAATGAACACCTGAATTATCTGGACATTCGACCACTTGTTCGGCCCGTCGAATGACCACAATGCACTGCGCCACCCATGATTGGACGCTGTCATGGCTCATTGCTCTTAGTCCCGCCCCACACTATAAAAGTATTCTTTCAATAGCGGCCATTTGTAGTGTGATATCGGTGTGGAGAGAAAGAGATAGAACAGGGCTCTGTTCAGTGCTCCTAGAGAGTTATGCCCCGTACACACGGTCGGACTTTGTTCGGACATTCCGACAACAAAATCCTAGGATTTTTTCCGACGGATGTTGGCTCAAACTTGTCTTGCATACACACGGTCACACAAAGTTGTCAGAAAATCCGATCATTCTGAACGCGGTGACGTAAAACACGTACGTCGGGACTATAAACGGGGCAGTGGCCAATAGCTTTCATCTCTTTATTTATTCTGAGCATGCGTGGCACTTTGTCCATCGGATTTGTGTACACACGATCGGAATTTCCGACAACGGATTTTGTTGTCGGAAAATTTTATCTCCTGCTGTCCAACTTTGTGTGTCGGAAAATCCGATGGAAAATGTCCGATGGCGCCCACACACGGTCGGAATTTCCGACAACACGCTCCGATCGGACATTGTCCATCGGAAAATCCGACCGTGTGTACGGGGCATAAGTGTGCTATAGTGTGCTATTGTGTTTCTATTGTCAGTGTAGAATATAAGTTTAGTGTAAATCTAGTTATAGTTCAGACGGTGTGAGTGTAGTGACCATTCATGTTTACATTAGGGTGAATCTAGTGATAGTTCAGTCAGTGTGAGTGACCATTCATTTTTACATTAGTGTCACTTTAGTGTGAGTCTAGTGATAGTTCAGTCAGTGTCAGTGTAGCGACCATTCATTTTTACATTAGTGTCAGTTTATTTTGTCAGGGCAGGTTTTCCTCAGTTTAGTGCATTAGTGCATGTTTAATGCAGAATATTTCAATGTGTTACATGCCGCTTAATGCAGTATACTGTACTTAAGTGCGTTACTGCAAGTTTAACGCCGTATATTTCAGTGCGTTACGTGCCGTTTAATGCAGTATATTTCAGTGCGCTACTGCAAGTTTAACACCGTATATTTCAGTGTGTCAGTGAAGTTTTACTGCAGTAAATTATAGTGCATCAGTGCAGTGTGTCTGTGTAGTGAGTACTCAAGTTAAAGTGCACCAAACACCACTTTCCATTGATTAAAGTGCATCCATATACACTCATGTCTGGGAGGGCAACAAGGAGAGTCAGACATTCCTATGGCACTGTGAGAGGACCAGCAGCGTATCCACAGGCAAAGGTGGATGTGGTCAATCCTCAGGCAGGGCATCATTTCCTCTGTTTAGTGATATTGCCTATGCTATGCAGCCACAGCATGCAGAGGAGGTGGTGGACTGGCTTACTAAACCATCCTCATCCTCCATCACCCAAGTAGAGACTAGTGCACAGTCCACTGCAGCTTCCAGAGTGGCTAAACCTGCCTTCTTGCCCACAGCTATACCTGCCATAGCCCCAGCATCAGACATGGATGAGTCAGTGGAGTTATTTGAGCACAACGTCAGCCACTTGAACCTTGATGATTCACAGCCATTACTTGATTTAGAGGTTATTAGAGGTTGGTTCTGAGGTTGAGGAAGGCAGGAACATGAGCCTATACTATAGAGAGGGAAGAACACTGGTACACAAATTGGCAGTCATGTTCCCCCGGCCGCAGTGTATTATCAAGTTGTCTCCAGTTGTAATGAGGATGGAGGAGATGATGATGAGGTCACTGCTGTGACTTGGGTGCCGGATAGAGTAGAGGAGGAAAGTGAGGGTGAGGCACAACCCCAATGAGGCAGCCATCCTGGAAGAGTAGAAAGCAGCCACCCTATTCCATCACATTTTGAAGTAGCAGAATGCATTTTGGGGTGTAATTCCACATATACCCATGCCATGTTTGAACAATATATCATTTAGTGACAACTTTGTGTAAAAAAAATAATAATAATTTTTCCGCAACTTGTGGCAAAATATAAAATATTCCATGGACTCAACATGCCTCTCATCAAATTGCTTGGGTGTCTACTTTTCCAAATGTGGTAATTTTGGGGGGGGGGGGGGGCCTTCAAAACTGTGATAGGTAGTGAGGAGTAAAATAAAAAATTTACACCCTTCGAAATCCTGAAGGCGGTGATTGGTTTTCAGGGTCCTGTACGCGGTTAGGCTCCCAAAAAGTCTCACACATGAGGTATCCCCGTACTCAGGAAAAGCAGAAAAATGCATTTTGGGGTATAATTCCACATATTATAACCATGCCATATTTGAAGAATATATCATTTAGTGACAACTTTGTGCAAAAAAAAAAAAAAATGTAATTTTCCCGAAACTTGTGACAAAATATAAAATATTCCATGGACTCAACATGCCTATCAGCAAATAGCTTGGGGTGTCTACTTTCCAAAAAGGGGTCATTTGGGGGGGGGGGGTTGAACTGTCCTGGCATTTTATGCACAACATTTAGAAGCTTATGTCACACATCACCCACTCTTCTAACCACTTGAAGACAAAGCCCTTTCTGACACTTTTTGTTTACATAAAAAAATATTTTTTTTTGCAAGAAAATTACTTTGAAACCCCAAACATTATATATTTTTTTTAAAGCAAAGGCCCTACAGATTAAAATGGTGGGTGTTGCAATTTTTTTTTTCACATAGTATTTGCGCAGCGATTTTCCAGAAGCAATTTTTTTGGCAAAAACACACTTTTTTAATTTTAATGCACTAAAACACACTATATTGCCAAAATGTTTGATGACATAAAAAAGATGATCTTATGCCGAGTACATGGTAACCAAACACGACATGCTTTAAAATTGCCACAATCGTGCAGCGGCGACAAACTACATACATTTTTAAAAGCCTTTACAGGTTACCATTTTAGATCTACAGTGGAGGTCTACTGCTAAAATTACTGCCCTCAATCTGACCTTCGCGGTGATACCTCACATGCATGGTGCAATTGCTGTTTACATATAACACCAGACCGTCACTTGCGTTCGTATTTGCGCGTGAGCACGGGGGGACAGGGGTGCTTTTTTTTTCTTTTTTTTAATAATTTATTTTGCTTTTTTATTATATTTTTAAACTGTTCCTTTCATTTTTTTAAACATTTTTATTGTTATCTCAGGGAATGTAAATCTCCCCTATGATAGCAATAGGTAATGACAGGTACTCTTTTTTAAAAAAAAATGGGGTCTATTAGACCCTAGATCTCTCCTCTACCCTCAAAGCATCTGACCACACCAAGATCGGTATGATAAAAATGCTTTGCCAATTTCCCAATGGCGCTGTTTATATCCGGCAAACCCGAAGTCACGAAATGCTCGTAGCTTCCGGTTTCTTAGGCCATAGAGATGATTGGAGCGATTCTGGTCTCTGATCAGCTCTATGGTCAGCTGGCTGAACCACCGGCTGCATTCTCGGGTTCCCTGTTGGGACAGGAGAGCCCGAGAAAACGTTCCCTCCCACTGCTTTTATATGAAAGCCGACCGCTGGCTGAAAAGAATGATACCAAGATGATGCCTAAACCTGCATGCATCATTCTGGTATAACCACTCAAAGTCCAGCAACATGCCAGTGCGTTGCTGGTCCTTGTTGGGCATACATTGTAATGTTGTTGTTTTTTTCATGCAGCCTGTGGGCTGAACGAAAAAAAGAGATTGATCGGTGGGTATGCCCACCATTAGAATACTGCCCTTCATCCACCTACTTCTAATGATTGGCATACATGCACCATTTTTTTTTAACTGTGGTGGTGAAATCACCTCAAACAGCGCTGGAGTCACGGCTTTATGTATCGTGGGAGCAAACACTGTTGCTGTCAAGATAAATAAACCCGTGCTGCAGCTGAATGGCGTACCTGCTAAGCAAATGATGGTTAACAATAAAACAAACATTACAGTATAACATACCATTCCTGCAAACCAAATACAATAAAACATAGCAAAAATAAAACAGAGAGAGAACGATAGATATAGAACAATAGTGAGCAAACAGTAGAGCGGACAGTAGAGAGCGAACATAGAGAGAACAATAAAGAGAGAGAAGAAAAATACAACTACAACTATTTTTGGATTTTTTATTTTATACTTTTTTGTGTTTTTGTGTGTTTTTTTCACTTTTTTCACTTTTATAAAAACTGTAAAAAAAACTGTAAACTGAACGTTTCAGATTAGGGTCTCTCAAAATGTGATGGCCATCACATCTTTCGAGACCCTGTGTCAGTGTGCCTAGGACTGTGTAGTGCTGTACCATACGCTAATACTCAACTAGTATGTGATAACGTTTGAAACATTCACCAATGCAGAGACCAGGTTGGTCAGGACAGAAGGGACAATAAAAGCGGGTGTCACGCCTAAATGCGCGTTTGCTGCAGACACAACATCTTCTTTGGGGGGACCTTTGGGTAGGGGTACCAGGGAGGACATAAGGAAAATGCCTCTCATGCACCAGGCTCACTGCATTTGCGTTGGGAAGTTGGACAAGAGCACCGTCTGGAAACAGAAGGGCTCTGACGATCTCTTCATGGAATTAAAGGAAGGATCCAGTCCGTCCTAAAGCTCTTTATAGCACAAAAGCGTTCAGCAAAGCCAATTGAAATAGACACTTTTTTGTACCAGCATCTGGCCTTACGGGCAATTAGGTACGGTGCCAACAACTGGTCGTTGAGGTCCACCCCTCCCATGTTGAGGTTGTATTCGTGGACACAGAGGGGTTTCTCCACAACACCAGTCGCCGTAAGAATTTGGACTGCTGTGTCTGCGTGAAGCGAGGACAGAACGAAAACATTCCATGAATCCCTCCACTTCACTGCTAACAAATTATTACACTTCAAGCAGGCTCTCTCCCCCTGTCTAAGTCGTGATTCTACAAGCCATTGGGTGAAGCCCCAGCGATTAGATCGCATGGTGCCACATGCACCAATTCCATTATCAAAAAGGTGACTAAAAAGTGGCACGCTTGTGTAATAATTGTCGACGTACAAGTGGCACCCCTTTCCGAATAAGGGTGACACCAAGTCCCACACTATCTTACCAGCGCTCCCTATGTAGTCTGGGCAGTTCTCCGGCTCTACGTGACTATCTCTTCCCTCGTAAACCATAAAACTATGTGTATAGCCTGTGGCCCTGTCACAGAGCTTATACATCTTGACCCCATATCTGGCACGCTTGCTGGGAAGATACTGTTTGATAGCAAGCTGCCAGAAAACTTAATCAGGGACTTATTAACGCAGACAACTTGATCGGGAGTAAACAAGGCTGCAAAACGTTGGTTCAAGTGGTTTACAAGGGACCAAATTTTGTAGAGCCGATCAAATCCAGCATCACCCCGAGGATGACAGAGTTCATTGTGATTGAAGTGCATGAACTGCAAAATCTGCTTGTATCGTGTCCTGGTCATGGAGGCAGAGAACACGGGTGTATGGTGAATTGGGTCAGTGGACCAATATGACTGCAGCTCACTCTTTTTAGTTACGCCCATGAGGGGGGATAGGCCCAGGAAGGTCTTAAATTCGGAGACCCTAATAGGTCTCCAATCTCTGGCAAGGGTCAGCTGGGGATTAGCGGCGATGAATTGGCCAATTTTGGGGTTCCTGGGACCTATGGTTCTGGAGTAGGGATGGGCGAACCGTTTGGCCTGAGCATTAGTTCGGGCTGAACATTGGCTGTATGCCCGTTCAATGAACACCTGAATTATCTGGACATTCGACCACTTGTTCGGCCCGTCGAATGACCACAATGCACTGCGCCACCCATGATTGGACGCTGTCATGACTCATTGCTCTTAGTCCCGCCCCACACTATAAAAGTATTCTTTCAATAGCGGCCATTTGTAGTGTGATATCGGTGTGGAGAGAAAGAGATAGAACAGGGCTCTGTTCAGTGCTCCTAGAGAGTTAGTGTGCTATAGTGTGCTATTGTGTTTCTATTGTCAGTGTAGAATATAAGTTTAGTGTAAATCTAGTTATAGTTCAGACGGTGTGAGTGTAGTGACCATTCATGTTTACATTAGGGTGAATCTAGTGATAGTTCAGTCAGTGTGAGTGACCATTCATTTTTACATTAGTGTCACTTTAGTGTGAGTCTAGTGATAGTTCAGTCAGTGTCAGTGTAGCGACCATTCATTTTTACATTAGTGTCAGTTTATTTTGTCAGGGCAGGTTTTCCTCAGTTTAGTGCATTAGTGCATGTTTAATGCAGAATATTTCAATGTGTTACATGCCGCTTAATGCAGTATACTGTACTTAAGTGCGTTACTGCAAGTTTAACGCCGTATATTTCAGTGCGTTACGTGCCGTTTAATGCAGTATATTTCAGTGCGCTACTGCAAGTTTAACACCGTATATTTCAGTGTGTCAGTGAAGTTTTACTGCAGTAAATTATAGTGCATCAGTGCAGTGTGTCTGTGTAGTGAGTACTCAAGTTAAAGTGCACCAAACACCACTTTCCATTGATTAAAGTGCATCCATATACACTCATGTCTGGGAGGGCAACAAGGAGAGTCAGACATTCCTATGGCACTGTGAGAGGACCAGCAGCGTATCCACAGGCAAAGGTGGATGTGGTCAATCCTCAGGCAGGGCATCATTTCCTCTGTTTAGTGATATTGCCTATGCTATGCAGCCACAGCATGCAGAGGAGGTGGTGGACTGGCTTACTAAACCATCCTCATCCTCCATCACCCAAGTAGAGACTAGTGCACAGTCCACTGCAGCTTCCAGAGTGGCTAACCCTGCCTTCTTGCCCACAGCTATACCTGCCATAGCCCCAGCATCAGACATGGATGAGTCAGTGGAGTTATTTGAGCACAACGTCAGCCACTTGAACCTTGATGATGCACAGCCATTACTTGATTTAGAGGTTATTAGAGGTTGGTTCTGAGGTTGAGGAAGGCAGGAACATGAGCCTATACTATAGAGAGGGAAGAACACTGGTACACAAATTGGCAGTCATGTTCCCCCGGCCGCAGTGTATTATCAAGTTGTCTCCAGTTGTAATGAGGATGGAGGAGATGATGATGAGGTCACTGCTGTGACTTGGGTGCCGGATAGAGTAGAGGAGGAAAGTGAGGGTGAGGCACAACCCCAATGAGGCAGCCATCCTGGAAGAGTAGAAAGCAGCCACCCTATTCCATCACATTTTGGAGCTGTTCTCTCCCGGCCCACTTCCCACAGCTTGGCTGTCTGGACCTTTTTTAGCACATGTGCAGCTGATTGCACTGTTGCAATTTTCAAACGATGTCTCAAACACATCAAGCGTGGAAAAAACACCAGTCATTTGGGTACCACATGCTTGACAAGGCATTAACCTCCCACCACTCAGCCCATTGGCAAGAGCACCTGAAAGCCACTTAAAAGAGGCACAATTCTGTTCCTCCTTATTCTCCTCAGTCTGCCCCTGCTATACCTCATGACCTCTCAGCAGCCTCCACTGACAGGGATAATGGTATAGCACAGGGTGTCCCGAGTCCTTGCAGCTTATCTGCCAGTAGCACACCACCAGCTGTAGACTATAGCCGGCAAATTTCTCTGCCCCATCTGCTGCAGCGAAAAAAAAAAAATAATAGTCACTGCAACCCACATACCCAGCGTCAAAATGCAAGCTTGTCAAAGCTGCTTGCTCAACAAATTCTGCCTTTCTGTTTGGTGGATACTGCCCCCTTCCATGAATTTGCAGAATATGCTATACCACAATGGCAGGTTCCCAGTTGCTATTTATTTTCACGTAAGGCCATTCCAGCTCTGTACCATCATATGGAAGGCAATGTTGTGGCATTGTTGGGCAAGGCAGTCGGCCCAAAGTCCACGTTACTGCTGACACATGGTCCAGCAAGCATGGTCAGGGACAATATATTTTGTTCACAGCACACTGGGTAACTCTGCTTGCAACTCGGAAGGATGGAGGGCAGGGCTCCATACTGCAGCTTGTTTTGCCGCCATGTCTCCATACAGCTAGTGGTGATGATGTGAGATTTGTCAGCTATACCCCCTCCTCCTCCTCCATGCCCTCCTCTGCTGAATTGTTCTATGAACCACAAGTACCCCCTAAGCATTCAAGGGGCTATTCAATGAGTCAGGCTAAAAGGTGAAAGACAGTGCCTCTGCTGGTGTGTCTAGGGGTCAGGAACCACCATTGTTCCTATGCCACAGAACACACAAGAGGAGAGGAAGGAGGAGGAGGAGGATTCTGACAGTGTTGGAGACATTGAAGCAGAGGAAGACATACCTCAAACAGTAAGATGTTTTTATCTCCAGAACCCTTTGGGGTAGTAGATGGCTGGGAGGAGGCCGTTTGAGTTACTGTAATCCTCAGTGACCTTAAGGACTCTGGTTCTCATGCCTCCACAAATTTGCGGTGCATGGGCTCCCTCATGCTTCAAAGCCTGCGAAAGGACCCAAGAATACGTTGCATAAAGGAGAAGGATCACTATTGGTTGGCAACCCTCCTTGACCCCTGTCCAAAGGCAAAAGTCTCAGAACTCATCCCGTGTCCACAGAGAGTGTAGAAGATGAAATCTCTTGAGGACACCTTAAAGAGGAGTTTATCCAATGCTTTTCCTGACTTTTGTAGTTACAGTTTTGTAAAAAAAACGTAGTTTTGAGGCTTCTGTTGGTCAAGAGAGAAGGCGGCTGCCTAAGTTATGCATTTGACAATTTTTTTTAGTTCTCACAGCCCAGGGCTGTCAGCTTCCACATTCCATCAGCAGCGTCTGCATCGCATGGTGGATGATTATCTAGGAGCGAAAACAGAGATGGAGAGCTTTCCAGTCGACGATTCACTGCCTTACTGAGTCATGAGAATATACCACTGGCTAGAACTTGCCCAATTTACTGAGCTGCTGGGCTGCCCTGCATCCAGTGTGCCTTCTGAACAGGCATTCAGTGCTGCTGGAGGTTTTGTTACTAATAATAGAACACATCTGTCCACCTACTCAGTGGATCATCTGACATTTATCAAAATGAATCAGTCCTGGATTACCAGCAGCTATGAAGCCCCTGATGCCGATGTCGCTGATTAAGTGTTTTTGGGATCTGGAATCTCTGCAGGACTTCAAGACAGCCTAGCATTGTGGGTGTTGATTTCATCTGGAAGAATTTTTTGGTTTAGGTTTCATGGGCACAATTAACACCCAAAGACCAATTTTTCCTCACCTGTTTGACAGGTGCATATCATTTTAATTTTTGACATCAAGGCCAACTCTTGCTTTCATCAAGAGTACCTCAGTAAGGCTACGATGTGAAGGCGCCACCGACATCCAAAGACCAATTTTTTCCGCATCGGTTACTTCTATCAAAAGTCTGTGGAAGAGACACCAGAATTTATCCAAAAAATCTCTAATCTTGTTCCAAGTGCATTACATTGTGGCCTCATCATAGAAACTGGCTCCCCTAGCGGTTGCTTACAAAATAAAGAGAGCTTGCAGGGAAAATGTCATTTTTTTGGCTTTATAAATGCAATTATTGCTGCAGCAGCTTCTATACACAGTAGAGATGTTTATAGGTAGACTAAGGGGACCCCCAGGCACTATATTTAAAGGAATTTTTTATTTGTATGCTTTCACTAAGAATCAATAAATAACTGCTCAGTGCTCATCGTGTGTGTGTGTGTGTGTGTGTGTGTGTAAATGTGCGTGTGTATGTATGTGTGTGTGTGTATATATGTGTGTATGTATATATGTGTGTGTTTCTATGTGTATGTAAGTATGTATAAATGTGTGTGTGTATGTGTGTGATTGTAAGTATGTATGTGTGTCTATGTGTATGTGTGCGTGTGTGGGTGAGTGTGTATGCGTGGGTGTGTGTGTGTAAATGTTAGTGTGTATGTACAGTATCTCACAAAAGTGAATACACCCCTCACATTTTTGTAAATATTTTATTCTATCTTTTCATGTGACAACACTGAAGAAATGACACTTTGCTACAATGTAAAGTAGTGAGTGTACAGCTTGTATAACAGTGTAAATGTGCTGTCCCCTCAAAATAGCTCAACACACAGCCATTAATGTCTAAACCGCTGGCAACAAAAGTGAGTACACCCCTATGTGAAAATGTCCAAATTGGGCCCAAAATGTAAATATTTTGTGTGGCCACCATTATTTTCCAGCACTGCCTTAACCCTCTTGGGCATGGAGTTCACCAGAGCTTCACAGGTTGCCACTGGAGTCCTCTTCCACTCCTCCATGACGACATCATGGAGCTGGAGGATGTTAGATACCTTGCGCTCCTCCACCTTCCATTTGAGGATGCCCCACAGATGCTCAATAGGGTTTAGGTCTGGAGATATGCTTGGCCAGTCCATCACCTTTACCCTCAGCTTCTTTAGCAAGGCAGTGGTCTTCTTGGAGGTGTGTTTGGGGTCGTTATCCTGTTGGAATACTGCCTTGCGGCCCAGTCTCCAAAGGGAGGGGATCATGCTCTGCTTTAGTATGTCACAGTACATGTTGGCATTCATGGTTCCCTCAATTAAATGTGGCTCCCCAGTGCCGGCAGCACTCATGCAGCCCCAGGCCATAACACTCCCACCACCATGCTTGACTGTAGGCAAGACACACTTGTCTTTGTACTCCTCACCTGGTTGCCGCCACACACGCGTGACACCATCTGAACCAAAGAAGTTTATCTTGGTCTCATCAGACCACAGAACATGGTTCCAGTAATCCATATCCTTAGTCTGCTTGTCTTCAGCAAACTGTCTGCGGGTTTTCTTGTGCATCATCTTTAGAAGAGGCTTCCTTCTGGGATGACAGCCATGCAGACCAATTTGATGCAGTGTGCGGCGTATGGTCTGAGCACTGACAGGCTGACCCTCCACCCCTTCAATCTCTGCAGCAATGCTGGCAGCACTCATATGTCTATTTCGCAAAGACAACCTCTGGATATGACGCTGAGGACGTGCACTCAACTTCTTTGGTCAACCACGGCGAGGTCTGTTCCGAGTGGAACCTGTCCTGTTAAACCGCTGTATGGTCTTGGCCACCGTGCTGTAGCTCAGTTTCATGTTCTTGGCAATCTTCTTATAGCATAGGCCATCTTTATGTAGAGCAACAATTCTTTTTTTCAGATCCTCCGAGAGTTCTTTGCCATGAAGTGCCATGTAGAACTTCCAGTGACCAGTATGAGAGAGTGAGCGTGATAACACCAAATTTAACACACCTGCTCCCCATTCACACCTGAGACCCTGTAACACTAACGAGTCACATGATACCGGGGAGGGAAAATGGCTAATTGGGCCAAATTTGGACACTTTCACTTAGGGGTGTACTCACTTTTGTTGCCAGCGGTTTAGACATTAATAGCTGTGTGTTGAGTTGTTTTGAGCATACAGCAAATTTACACTGTTATACAAGCTGTACACTCACTAATTTACATTGTAGCAAAGTGTCATTTCTTCAGTGTTGTCACATGAAAAGATACAATAAAATATTTACAAAAACGTGAGGGGTGTACTCACTTTTGTGAGATACTGTATGAGTGTAGGTATGTGTGTGTGTGTGTATAAGTGTCTTTGTGTGTTTCTGTGTGTGTGTGTGTTTTTCTGTTTGTGTATGTGTGTGTGTGTGCGTGTGTATGTCTCGGTGTGTGTATGTGTGTGTGTGTGTGTGTGTGTGTCTGTGTGTGAATCTGTTTTTGAGGGCCTGTTTGTGTGCCTGTGTGTGTATAAATGTGTGTAAGTATGTGTTTGTGTGTGCGTGTGTATTCATGTGTGTGTGTGTGTGTGTATGTATGTATGTATGTGTGTATGTGTGTGTGTGCGGGGGTATGTATGTTTTTGTGTGTGTCGGTTTATGTATGTGTGTGTGTGTGTGTAAATGTGCGTGTGTGTGTGTATATAAGTGTGTAGGTATGTATGTAAGTGTGTGTGTGTGTGTGTATGTCTCTGTGTGTGTCTGTGTGTGTTTTTGTGTGAGTGTGAATCTGTGTTTGAGTGCCTGTTTGTGTGTGTGTGTCTATGTGTCAGGAAGATCCTGCCAGTAATCGGCGTCCCAGGCTCACTGGTGCGTGTTTGCGGGCGCCATTGTGCGCACGGGCGCGCATCCCTATTGGTGCCGGGCGGGCTATTTAAACCTGCCTGTCACACTTAGACCCCGCTGTCTGCTCTACAGCGTTCTGTGTGTATAACCTGATCTGAGTCTACCTGTTATTGACCCGGCTATCTGTTTGTGACCAACCCAGCTATCTGCCTGCATCTGAACTCCGGCTTGCCCAGACTATCCTCCTGATTGATCCCTGGTAACTCTGCTGTCCGTCTGATACTGATCACTGGCCTGTCTGACGATCCTTCTACCTGATTCCTGATATCTGCCTTCTTGCCTGCTGTTGTTCCTGGCTCCAGTCAGCGTCCCAGTCTCCAGCCTACTTGCCCGCTGTTGTTCCTGGTTCCTGTTCAGCGTTCCAGTCTCCAGCCTACTTGCCTGCTGTGTTCCTGGTTCCAGTCCAGTATCCAGTCTCCAGCATACTTGCCTGCTGTTGTTCCTGGTTCCAGTCCAGCATCCAGTCTCCAGTCTACTTGCCTGTTGTTGTTCCTGGTTCCAGTCCAGCATCCAGTCTCCAGTCTACTTACCTGCTGTTGTTCCTGGCTTCAGTCAGCGTCCCAGTCTCCAGCCTAATTGCCTGCTGTGTTCCTGGTTCCAGTCCAGCACTCTAATCTTCTGCTTACTTGCCTGCTGTTGTTCCTGGTTCCTGTTCAGCATTCCAGTCTCACAGTGTGTGTGAATCTGTGTTTGAGTGTCTGTGTGTGTGTGTCTGTGCGTGTGACTGTGTATATGTCTGTCTGTGTCTGTTTGTGTGTGTGTCTGAGTGTATGTGTGTCTGTATTTATGTATGAGTGTATGTGTGTCCTTGTCTGTGTGTTTGTCTTTGTGTCTCTGTGTGTGAATCTGTGTTTGTGTGTCCGTTTGTCTGTGTGTGTGAGCATCTGCGTGTGTGTCTGTGTGTATTTCTGTGTGTGTCTGTCTGTGTGTTTTTGTGTGTGTCTGTGTGTCTCTGTGTGCGTATCTGTGTTTGAGTGTCCGTTTGTCTATTTGTGTGTGTGTCTGTTTGTCTGTGTGTGTGAGTCTGTGTGTGTCCATGTATGTATTTATGTTTTGTTTGTGTGAGTTTGTTTGTGTGTGTGCGTGTGTCTTTGTGTGCCTGTGTGTGTGCATGTGACTGTGTATATATCTGTGTGTGTCTGTTTGTCTGTGTGTTTGTGTGTGTTTGTCTGTGTGAGTGTCTGTATTTATGTGTGTGTGTCCTTGTCTGTGTGTGTTTGTGTGTGTGTCTGTGTGGCTCTGTGTGCGTGTGTCTGTGAATCTGTGTTTGAGTGTCCGTTTGTCTGTGTGTGTGAGCATCTGCGTGTGTGTCTGTGTGTCTGTGTGTGAGTGTGGGTGTCCTTGGCTGTGTGTGCATATCTGTGTTTGAGTGTGTTTGTCTGTGTGTGTGAGCCTCTGTATGTGTCTTTGTGTGTGTATGTGTATGTGTCTGTGTGCGTTTCTGTGTGTGTGCGTGTTTGTCTGTCTATGTGTGTCTCTGTGTGTGGGTGTCTGTGTGTCTGTTCTGCGTGTGTGTGTGTCTGTGTGTTTGTCTGTGTGTGTTTTGTCTCTGTGTATGTGTGTGTGGGTGTCTGTGTATCTGTTCTGTGTGTGTGTATGTGTCTGTGTTTGTGTCTGTGCATGTCTTTCTGTCTGAGTGTGTCTGCGTGTGTCTATCTGTGTTTGAGTGTCTATTTGTCTGTGTGTGACAGGGCTAGGCTCAGCCCTTCCTTCTCTGAGCTGGCCGCTGAGCTGTCCGCTAATTCACAGCTCCTATCTCTCCACAGTGACTCAGCTGTTGATGATATCCTGCTCGTAAGTCTTGCCTACTTAAGCCGTCCAATCCAGAGGAGCTCTGCCTTCGCCTTGGTCACAACACAGAAACTATCTCCTGTGATCCTGTTCAAGACTTGCTATGCTGACATCCCTTCTGGCTCCAGATCCTGCTTTTTGTTCCACTACATTGATCCCTGACTTCTGGCTTGACTGACTATCCGTTCCGGTTACTGAACTTTGGCTATGTTTTAACTACATTTGTTCTTTTTACTTTTATTATTAAACAAGTGTGATTTAACTGTACTTCTGTCTTGAGCTGATTTCATGGTTTATGACAGTAGGCGAAGGCCATGAATTCAGAAGATGCAGTCAATCCACTTGTTGGTAATATTTTTTTCCAGATTGGATGAACTGGATCACCTTTGTTGCAGGCCGACCCTGCTGCTGCTCCAGTCTCTGTGCAGGCACCCGCCTCGAGTATTACCTCTATAAGAGGTATGTCTGGTTCCGCTCCGCTTCCCCAGCGATTTGAGGGAGATCCAGTCCAATGCAGAGGATTTCTCAACCAGGTTGAGATATAATTTGAGATGCTGCCCCAGGCGTTTTCCCACGGACAGAAGCAAAGTAGGTTTCATGATATCTTTGCTTTCTGAAAGAGCCTTGGCCTGGGCAAACCCTCTAAAAACCTGTTGTCTTGAGCCACCCTGAGTTTGTGGCTTTGTTTAAAAGGGTATTTAACGTTCCCACATGCTCCGCTTCTGCTGCCAAGTGCCTCATGTCTATCGAACAGAGAACGAGAACTGTTGCCGACTACGCCATTAAATTCCGTTGGCAGCAGAGGTTGCGTGGAACAATGAGGCCCTCGTGGCTGCTTTTTCTCATGGTCTCTTGGATACCATCAAGGGTGAGATAGCAGCCCGAGATATACCCACTGAGCTGGAAAAGTTGATCACGTTTGCCATCCTCATTGACTCCAGACTCAGAGAAAGACTCTCTTTTAAGGAGCTCTTGCAGAAGCCTCCTGTACATTTGTCTCCGAGCTTTGCAGTCCCACCCATGCCTCCCACATCTCCCATGCCTCCTGGGACCAAGTCGGTCAGTGAAGGTGAACCCTTGCACTTGGGTTTCATGCGTCTCCCTGCAGATGAGAGAGCCTTTAGGAGGAGGGAGAGATTGTGCCTTTATTGTGGTCAGGCAGGTCACTTTTTGAAGTCTTGTCCTACCTGTTCAGGGAACGCCCGAACCTTGAGGTCCTGTCACAGACAGACCTTAGGTGGTGTTGTTTCATCCCCAGTTATCCAGAAGGATAAGCCCCTGGTTTTGGTCACCCTTTCGACTCTGGGGCAGCAGGCCTGTTCATTGATGCTGCCTTTGTATCGCAGCACTCGATTCCGCTGCAGCTGCGTGACACTCCACTTGCCATTGAGGCTCTTGATGGGAGACCTCTACAGCCTGCCCATGTGACTCATGACATGATTCCATTGTCCATGGCCATAGGGGCTCTTCACCATGAGATAATCCAATTTCAACTTATTTCCTTACCTAAGTTTCGGCTGGTTATTGGTTATCCTTGGTTACAGAGGCACAACCCCTCTTTTGATTGGCTCCGTGCTGAGGTTCTCTCCTGGTCACCACAATGCAGTGAGACATGCTTCCAGAAGATAGCCAAGGTCCTGTGCACCTCTTCACTCTCCTCCCTGAGGAGAGTGAAGAGGTGCACAGGACCTTGGCTATCTTCTGGAAGATAGCCAAGGTACCGTGCACCAAGGTACCGTGATTTTAGCAATGTCTTTGACAAAGGTCAAGCCAATAGTTTGCCTCCACACCGGCCATATGATTGCGCAAATGACCTTCAACCTGGTGCCATGGCCGGGTTTACCCTTTGTCGGTCTTGGAGGATAAGGCCATGGAGGAGTATGTTGCAGATGCACTTTCTCGAGGTTTCATCCGCAAATCCTCGTCTCCTGCTGGTGCTGGTTTCTTCTTTGTGAGGAAGAAGAGTGGTGAACTGAGACCTTGTATTGATTATGGGGGTCTCAATCGTTTCATGATTAAGAATAGAGTGGATTCTCCTAAGGCTGCTGGCCACCCTAGGAAGAATCTACTCTTTTGGGCGATTTCCCAACAATTCTGGTGGCCTAGTCTACGTGCTGATGTAACTGCCTTCGTAGCTGCCTGTTCCATGTGTGCTCAGAGTAAGACTCCACAACAAATTCCAGTGGGCCTCCTACAACCCATACCCAATGGAGAGAGGCCCTGGACCCACCTGTCTATGGATTTCATTGTGGAGTTACCCAACTCCCAGGGCAACACAGTTATCCTTATGGTGGTTGATCGCTTCTCAAATTGTCATTGTATTCCACTTAAAAAGTTGCCCACTTCTAAGGAACTGGCTTCCATTTTTGCTTGGAAGATCTTTTGCTTACATGGGCTACCCAAGCTGATTGTCTCAGATGGGTAGTCAGTTTGTGTCCCAGTTCTGGCGAGCCTTTTGTGCACAGTGGGGAATTCAGCTTGCTTTCTCCTCTGTGTATCACCCACAGTCTAATTGGGCTGCAGAACGAGCCAATCAGTCCATGGAGCAATTCCTACGTTGCTATATTTCTAACCATCATAACAACTGGGCAGGGTAAATGAGTTTGGGGGTAGGCGTGAGATAATTATCACTCACACAAAGGCAACATCCCTAGTAGAAACAAAATTTGGAAAAACATAGAGTGGGACTTTGCATGTGCCTCGATGGAGTATGGATAATAATTTATGACAGTGTTTTTTAAAAAGACTTCTACAAATATTTTATTTACCATCCTTGGATAAAAATGTTTAAAACATTACAATTTAAGAGGAAATACAATTTACTGTTAGGTCCAGGTTGTGCGAGTCCTGACATAGATTATCAATAAAGTGGCCTACGCGTTTCGCGGGAACCCCACTTTGTCAGGGCCTTTTAGAACAGCACAAATCACATGTAAATACTAAAGTTGTCCCTCAGGTTGCATGTGTAGCATGTCGGCCCAGAGAGGACGATGAGCCTGGGGAGCCCGTGGGGATGCCCCTCCAAGCCCTGCTGAAGAAAGCACAGGGCAGACCCCTCTTAGTTTTCAAATGAAAATATATATATGTGTAAACACCATTGCAAGCCTTGAAAACATATAGTGTGGTAGTGGGATGATGATATTGAAAGATGAGTGAAATATAAAATCACTCTGTCCCTAGGCTTGAATTAAGCCTGACAAAACAGGGGATCTGAGTTGGATCCAGGTGAATAAACTTTCCACGACTTGATAATGGTGTGTATATGATGTCTTCTCTCAGCGTCCCATACACAGGAGGATAGACATATTTTTCTCTCATATTTGTGATCTTCATCCCCTTTTTTTAGACCCCTTTATTTTTTCATGTCCATTCTCAATTTCCATCTGCTTGCACAGCCCTGGGGGGATGGGGAGGGTTTAGGTCCTTGTGTCTCTCACTTCCGGGGTTGCGAGGCACTATAGGTCTCTCTCCTCCCTCATCCCTGTTATAGCGATGGGGGTGGGGACCGATCATGATGCCTCAACGTGATGCAGACCTGCCCCGCTCACGGCGAGCAGCCACGCCATGGTGTGGGGACGCTCTCTTTCCATCAGACGTTGCAGCTGGGATGGGCGGGGTCCCACTGCAGGAGTGACCTGCATTCGCGTGGGATTCCCCGCCCTTCCGGCATTGCTTCGATGCTCAATAGGGATGGGCCGAACACCCCCCAGTTCGGTTCGCACCAGAACATGCAAACAGGCAAAAAATTTGTTCGAACACGCGAACACCGTTAAAGTCTATGGGACACGAATGTGAATAATCAAAAGTGCTAATTTTAAAGGCTTATATGCAAGTTATTGTCAAAAAAAGTGTTTGGGGACTAGGGTTCTGCCCCAGGGGACATGTATCAATGCAAAAAAAAAGTTTTAAAAACTGCCGTTTTTTCAGGAGCAGTGATTTTAATAATGCTTAAAGTGAAACAATAAAAGTGTAATATTCCTTTAAATTTTGTAGCTGGGGGGTGTCTATAGTATGCCTGTAAAGTGGCACGTGTTTCCCGTGTTTAGAACAGTCTGAGAGCAAAATGACATTTCTAAAGGAAAAAAAGTCAACTACTCGTGGCTATAATGAATTGTCGGTCCCGGCAATACACATAAAAGTGATTGAAATAACAGCAAGCGATTCCCCTACAGGGGAACCCCGAACCAAAATTTGACCCGAGACCCAACAATTCATTAATAGCCGCAATTCCTTTCAAATTTAAAATACACACGGCTATATGAATTGTCGGTCCCGGCAATACACATAAAAGTTATTGAAAAAAACGTCATGGGATTCCCCCACAGTCCATTACCAGGCCCTTTGGGTCTGGTATGAATATTAAGGGGGACCCCGAACCAATATTAAAAAAAAAAAATGCGTGGGATTCCCCCCAAATTCCATACCAGGCCCTTCAGGTCTGGTATGGATATTAAGGGGAAGCCCGCGCCAAAATTTTAAAAAAATGGCGTGGAGGTCCCCCTTAAAATCCATACCAGACTCATCAGGTCTGGTATGGATTTTAAGGGGAACCCCGCGCCAAAATGTAAAAAAAAAAATGGTGTGGGAGTCCCCCCAAAAATCCATACCAGACCCTTATCCCAGCAAGCAACCTGGCAGGCCACAGGAAAAGAGGGGGGGGCGAGAGAGCGCCCCCCCTCCTGAACCGTACCAGGCCACATGCCCTCAACATGGGGAGGATGTCCCCATGTTGATGGGGACAAGGGCCTCATCCCCACAATTCTTGCTCGGTGGTTGTGGGGGTTTGCGGGCAGGGGACCCCCAGATCCCGGCCCCCCCCTCGTGTGAATTGGTAATGGGGTACAAGTGTACCCCTACCATTTCACAAAAAAAGTGTCAAAAATGTTAAAAAAAGACAATAGCCGGTTTTTGACAATTCCTTTATTAATGTCTTCTTCTTTCCCTGCTTCTTCTTACATCTTCTTCTGGTATTCCTTCGGTTTTCTTCTTCTTCCTCCATCTTGTTCTTCCCCCGCTTCTTCCTCTATCTTCCTCTGCTTCTTCCTCTACCCTCCTCTGCTTCTTCCTCCGGTCTTCTCCGGCATCTTCCTCCAGTCTTCTCCTCTGGCATCTTCCTCCGGCTTCTTCCCCGCCTTGACCTCCGGACGATCCGCCTCAATGGGAAGCTCCCGCTGTGTAACACTTCTGTTCTTGTGACAGCTCTTATATAAGTGAGGGTGGGGCCACCCGGTGACCCTGCCCCCTCTGATGCACGGGGACATCCCTATGGCTTCCCCCATGGTGTCAGAGGGGGCGGGGTCACCCGTTTACGTAATGAATATTAAGGGGGACCCCGAACCAAAATTTAAAAAAAATGCGTGGGGCCCCTCAAATTCCATACCAGGCCCTTCAGGTCTGGTATGGATTTTAAGGGGAACCCCGCGCCAGTTTTTTTTTAAAAAATGGCGTGGGGGTCCCCCTCAAAATCCATATTAGGGTCTGGTATGGATTTTAAGAGGAACCCCGTGCCAAATTTTTTTTTAAAAATGGCGTGGGGGTCCCCCCAAAAATACATACCAGACCCTTATCTGAGCACGCAACCTGGCAGGCCGCAGGAAAAGAGGGGGGGACAAGAGAGCGCCCCCCCTCCTGAACCATGCCAGGCCACATGCCCTCAACATGACACCACACGGGGAAAGCCATAGGGAAGTCCCCGTGCATCAGTGGGGGGCAGGGTCACCGGGTGGCCCCGTCCTCAGTTATATAAGAGCTGTCACAAGAACAGAAGAGTCACACAGCGGGAGCCTCCCATTGAGGCGGATCATCTGGAGGTCAAAGCGGGGAAGAAGCCGGAGGAAGATGCCGGAGGAGAAGACCGGAGGAAGATGCCGGAGGAGTAGACCGGAGGAAGAAGCGGGGGAAGAACAAGATGCAGGAAGAAGAAGAAAACTGAAGGAAGAACAGAAGAAGATGGAAGAAGAAGCATTAATAAAGAAATCGTCAAAAAACGGCTATTGTCTTTTTTAACATTTTTGACACTTTTTTTGTGAAATGGTAGGGGTACATTTGTACCACATTACCAATTTACACAGGGGGGGGCCGGGATCTGGGGTCCCCTTGTTAAAGGGGGCTTCCAGATTCTGATAAGCCCCCCGCCTGCAAACCCCCACAACCACCGGGCAAGGGTTTTAGGGATGAGGCCCTTGTCCCCATCAACATGGGGACATCCTCCCCATGTTGAGGGCATGTGGCCTGGTACGGTTCAGGGGGGGGGTGCTCTCTCATCCCCCCTCTTTTCCTGCAGCCTGCCAGGTTGTGTGCTCAGATAAGTGTCTGGTATGGATTTTTAGGGGTACGCCCACGCCACTTTTTTTTTAATATTGGCACGGGGTTCCCCATAATATCCATACCAGACCTGAAGGGCCTGGTATGGAATTCGGGGGGACCCCCACGCATTTTTTTTTTAAATAAATTTTGGTTTGGGGTCCCCCTTAATATTCATACCAGACCCAAAGGGCCTGGTAATGGACTGTGGGGGAATTCCATGCCGTTTTTTTCAATGACTTTTATGTGTATTGCAGAGACCCGACAATTCATTAATAGCCGCAATTACTTTTAAATGACTTTTTTTTCCTTTAGAAATGTCATTTTGCTCTCGGACTGTTGTGAACACGGGAAACATGCGCCATTTTACAGGCATACTTTAGTCACCCCCCCCAGGTATGAAATTTAAAGGAATATTTCACTGGGGCAGGACCCAGGTCCCCAAACACTTTTTATGACAATAACTTGCATTTTAACCTTTAAACTTAGCACTTTTGATTTCTCCCATAGACTTTTAAAGGGTGTTCCGCGGCTTTCGAATTTGCCGCGAACACCCCAAATTGTTCGCTATTCGGGCGAACAGTCAATGTCTGAGTCAAACTCATGTTCGACCCCAACATAAAGCCCATCTCTAATGCTCAAGCATGATGTAGGCAGGGACCCACCCTCCACCAGGGGTACATATACAGCAGGAGTTAGCCGGCACATCACAGCCCACGCTCTCACTATAAGAATAGGACACCATTCATGGCACCTGTACATCACTAGGTAAACTCTGAGCTAATACTTGTTTGTTCTCCATGCACTGCTATTGGAGTATGCTCAACTTATTCATTTCAAACCCTTATTAATACTCTAATGTTTCACTCCACACAGTCCACCTCTCTTATAGGCACACACAAAACCAAGCACATTAATTCTATACACTTACATAACCATCTCTGTGTTGATACACAGGTGGTTCATCCATTTTCAATATTTTGTTATCCTTCATTATATTTCATCCTCACACTTACCTTTCCTTGCTGTCTCACTCACCTAACAGTTGCACATGCTTTTCCAGATACTGTTTTTCACATATTGTTTTTTACATATTGTTTTTTAGGTAGTGGATGCATGCACCACACACATACAGAGACTGTGCTGTGATGTTCTGGTATACCTCCTGGCTGGCTCCCCCGACCCCCCCTTTCTCTTGGAGGGAGGGGGGAGGAAGTGGGGGGTCTCCTACCTCTGCCCCGGGTGAGATGCACTGCCTGGATCAACCATTTTCCCACTAAGAAGCTGGTCACAGTCTCTTAGCTGCCTTGTGATTGACAAGTATTGTGTTACTCTGCATGCTCCCCCTCTCTGAAGGGGATCATACAATAATAATAGTTGTCTATTTATTCATCTTTCAGCATAGTCTTGCATCTTTCACTCCTGATGATTGGCTTTAGGCCATGAAACGCGTAGAGTCTTCGTTTAAAAGGGTGTCAAGACAATTCGATTTTTATGATGAATTTTAACTTTCTCACATTATGTATCAATCTATACTGGATGTATGTTGTTACTATGTATTAAATTTATTAATCATGATTACTGTTTCTGTATCCAATTTATTAATCATGATTACTGTGATTTATATATTTTGCCTAGTCATGTTCATTGCTTATTGATTAATTGTATCAAATATTTTTAGGATCCTTATTCGACATGTTGAGTTCATGTTCCCTCACTGAAGTTCGCACCTTGGTTTATTGGGCCTTTCTGTATTCTTCACAGGATTAACCCAGTGGCTTACGCATTAGACCTTCCTTTTAACCACTTCAGCCCCGGAAGGATTTACCCCCTTCCTGACCAGAGCACTTTTTACAATTTGGCACTGCGTCGCTTTAACTGCTAATTGCGCGGTCATGCAATGCTGTACCCAAACTAAATTTACGTCCCTTTCTTCCCACAAATAGAGCTTCCTTTTGATGGTATTTGATCACCTCTGCGGTTTTTATTTTTTGCGCTATAAACGGAAAAAGACCGAGAATTTTGAAAAAAAATGACATTTTCTACTTTTTGTAATAAAAAAAATCCAATAAACTCAATTTTAGTCATACATTTAGGCCAAAATGTATTCGGCCACATGTCTTTGGTAAAAAAAATGTCAATAAGCGTATATTTATTGGTTTGCGCAAAAGTTATAGCGTCTACAAACTAGGGTACATTTTCTGGAATTTACACAGCTCTTAGTTTATTACTGCCTATGTCATTTCTTGAGGTGCTAAAATGGCAGGGCAGTACAAACCCCCCCCCCCCCCAAATGATCCAATTTTGGAAAGTAGACACTCCAAGGAAATTGCTGAGAGGCATGTTGAGCCCATTGAATATTAATTTTTTTTGTCCCAAGTGATTGAATAATGACAAAAAAAAAAAAAATTACAAAAAGTTGTCACTAAATGATATATTGCTCACACAGGCCATGGGCATATGTGGAATTGCACCCCAAAGAACATTCAGCTGCTTCTCCTGAGTACGGGGATACCACATGTGTGGGACTTTTTGGGAGCCTAGCCGTGTACGGGGCCCCGAAAACCAATCACCGCCTTCAGGATTTCTAAGGGCGTAAATGTTTGATTTCACTCCTCACTACCTATCACAGTTTTGAAGGCCATTAAATGCCCAGATGGCACAAACCCCCCCCCCCAATGACCCCATTTCGGAAAGTAGACACCCCAAGCTATTTGCTGAGAGGCATGTTGAGTCCATGGAATATTTTATATTTTGACACAAGTTGCGGGAAAGTGACACTTTTTTTTTTTGCACAAAGTTATCAGTAAATTATATATTGCTCACACAGGCCATGGACATATGTGGAATTGCACCCCAAAATACATTTAGCTGCTTCTCCTGAGTATGGGGATACCACATGTGTGGGACCTTTTGGGAGCCTAACCGCGTACGGGGCCCTGAAAACCAATCACTGCCTTCATGATTTCTAAGGGTGTAAATTTTTGATTTCACTCTTCACTGCCTATCACAGTTTCAGAGGCCATGGAATGCCCAGGTGGCACAAACCCCCCACAAATGACCCCATTTTGTAAAGTAGACATCCCAAGCTATTTGCTGAGAGGCATGGTGAGTATTTTGCAGCTCTCATTTGTTTTTGAAAAAGAAGACAGACAAGAAAAAAAAATTTTTTTTTTCTTTTTTCAATTTTCAAAACTTTGTGACAAAAAGTGAGGTCTGCAAAATACTCACTATACCTCTTAGCAAATAGCTTGGGGTGTCTACTTTCCAAAATAGGGTCATTTGTGGAGGTTTTGTGCCACCTGGGTATTCCATGGCCTCTGAAACTGTGATAGGCAGTGAAGAGTGAAATCAAAAATTTACGCCCTTAGAAAGCCTGAAGGCGGTGCTTGGTTTTCGGGGTCCCGTGCGCGGCTAGGCTCCCAAAAAGTCTCACACATGTGGTATCCCCATACTCAGTAGAAGCAACAGAATGTATTTTGGGGTGTAATTTCACATATTCCCATGGCATGTTTGAGCAATATATCATTTAGTGACAACTTTGTGCAAACAAAAAAAGTGTCTTTTTTTTTCCTTTATATATTTTTTTGCTTTTTTATCTTATTTTTAAACTGTTCCTTTCATATTTTTTTTTTTAATCATTTTCATTATCTCAGGGAATGTAAATATCCCATATGATAGCAATAGGTAGTGACAGGTACTCTTTTTAGAAAAAAATTGGGGTCTATTAGACCCTAGATCTCTCCTCTGCCCTCAAAGCATCTGACCACACCAAGATTGGTGTGATAAAATGCTTTCCCAATTTCCCAATGGCGCTGTTTACATCCGGCAAAATCTAAGTCATGAAATGCTCGTAGCTTCCGGTTTCTTAGGCCATAGAGATGTTTGGAGCCACTCTGGTCTCTGATCAACTCTATGGTCAGCTGGCTGAATCACCGGCTGCATTCTCAGGTTCCCTGTTGAGACAGGAGAGCCAGAGAAAAACACGGAAGACGGTGGGGGGGGGGGCATTCCCTCCCACTGCTTGTAAAAGCAGTCTAGAGGCTAATTAGCCCCTAGGATTGCTTTTACATGAAAGCCGACCGCTGGCTGAAAAGGATGATACCAAGATGATATCTAAACCTGTAGGCATCATTCTGGTATAACCACTCAAATTCGTGAATTGCGTACCTGAAGACAAAAAAATGGTTAACAATAAAACACAGTAAACGGTAAAGTATAAAAAATTGCATATCTGAAAAGCAAACATGATAAAACATAATAACAATAAAACATTGTAGAATAGAATACAGTAAAAAAGAGAAGAACAATAGAGAGACAATAGAGAGAGAGAGAGAACAATGAAACAACAACTATTTTTTTTTTTTATATATATTTTTTGTGTTTTTGTTTTTTTTACACTTTTTTTTTGTAACTGTAACTTTTAAAACTGTAACCGGTTCCAGGTTCAGGTCTCTCAAAATGCGATGGCATCTTGGGAGACCCTGTGAAAGTGTGCCTAGTCTGTGCAATGCTGTACCCTACGCTAATACTCAACTATTGTACGGTAGCGTTCAAAACATTCACCAATACAAAGACCAGGATTGTCAAGACAGGAGGGACAATATATCCGCGCTTGCTGCAGACACGACATCTTTTTTGGGGGGGTTCGTTGGGTAGGGGTACTCAGGAGGACATAAAAATGCCTCTCATGCAGCCGACTGCATTTAGTTGGGGATGTGAATGGGGGAAGTATGGGTGCTGCAGAAGTGGTGGGTTCCCAATTAGGATTGGCGAATGCAGCAGGAAGGGCACTATGGGCACGACGGGCCTGTGTTCATCTTCTTGGTGGCAGCGGAACACTACTTGTGCTTGCCACCTCGCCAGCTTGAACTGCATTTATGGGACTCGCCACGTCACCAAGTGTTACTGCAGTGCTGGTTTGACTACGACCGGGGTGTACTAGGCCGCTGGTGCTTGCCAGTTCACCAAAACGCTACCAAAAAAAACCTGTTAGCGATCGCAGGGATCAGGCCTGACTCTGCGAATGCTGCAGTTATGCGTTTAGTGTTTTGAAAGTGACAGTGATCGATACTGCACTTGGGTGGGCTGGGCTGGGCCGGGCGGAGGGGCAAAACGCAGGTGCTAGCAGGTATCTGGGCTGATCCCACTAACACTGCGTTTTTGGGAACCCTAAACTGCTGGGGACGCTAGTATAGATCTGATCGGATCAGATATTGATCCGTTCAGATACTATACCACTAAGGGAGGTGTATGCTGCGTGTGTGGGTGTTAGCGCTACTGGCGCTAACCTGACGCTGCCTGGGGCTGGTCCTTGCCAGTTCACCAAAACGCTACCAAAAAAACTGTTAGCGATCGCATGGATCAGGCCTGACTCTGCGAACGCTGCAGTTATGCGTTTAGTGTTTTGTGACAGTGATCGATCGATACTGCACTTGGGTGGGCTGGGCTGGGCCGGGCGGAGCAGCAAAACGCAGGTGCTAGCAGGTATCTGGACTGATACCGCTAACACTGCGTTTTTTGGAACCCTAAACTGCTGGGGACGCTAGTATAGAGCTGATCGGATCAGATATCGATCAGTTCAGATACTATACCACTAAGGGAGGCGTATGCTGCGTGCGTGGGTGTTAGCGGTACTGGCGCTAATCTGACGCTGCCTGGGGCGATGCATATCACCGCCGGGCGATCAGGGGGCTAAACCTTTATTAGGTAATAAACGGTGGGTGCCCTGACACTATAAAAATAAACTAACTAACCAGCGTCACCCGTAATGGTTATACGGTGATCAGTGGTGAAAGGGTTAACTAGGGGCCAATCAAGGGGTTAAAACATTTACTAGGTAGTATATGGGGGTCCCTGACGCTATAAAACGCTGACGGCGAACCTAAATATTTATCTCCCTAACTAGCGTCACCAGTGACACTAATACAGCGATCAGAAAAATGATCGCTTAGTGACACTGGCGACAAGGGGTGATCAAGGGGTTAAAACTTTATTAGGGGGGGTTGGGGGGTACCCTAGACCTAAAGGGGCTAACACTAACTGCCCTACCACACTAACTGTCACAAACTGACACCAATGCAGTAATCAGAAAAAAAAAAACTGCTTGGTGTCAGTGTGACAGGGGGGAGGGGTGATTGGGGGGGACCGGGGGGGGGGGGATCGGGGTGTATTGTGTGTCTGGCATGTTCTACTGTGTGTGTGTGTGTTGTGCACTCACAGTGAGATCTTCTCTCCTCGGCGCCGATATGGAAAATACCGAGCCGAGGAGAGATGACATAATTTCCTTTGCTGCTGTTTAGCATACAGCAGCAGAGGAAGAAGCTGATTGGCTGGGAGCGATCGCGAGGGGGGGTCACGAATGGATGGTCTACCCCTCGCCTCTCATCGCTCCCAGACACAAGCCGACCGCCTCGGGCACCGGTGGGGGGGGTCCGATCGGACCCCCTGCCCGTGGGAGGCAGATCACGTACAGGTACGTGATTATGCCTGCCCGTGCCATTCTGCCACAGTATATCTGCGTGAGGCGGTCGGCAAGTGGTTAATAGGCGTATTTCGAATGTATTTTATGTCTCCTTTTTAAAACCTTTGGCCTGCAACCGCTTTACCATCTCAGTGCCACGTCCTCACCCTGTACAGGTTGAGAACCATGAGGAGTATGAAGTATAGTCCATTGTTGACTTCCGTAGGCGCATAGAGTACATGGTGCATAGGAAAGGGTACGGTCCGGAGGAACGCTCTTGGGTCTCATCCTCGGACATACATGCCCCTGTCCTCCTCCGTGATTTCCATAGATGTTTTCTCCACAAGCCTGGTGGTCCTCCGAGGGGGAGGGGTTTGAGGAAGGGGTACTGTCAGGGATGGGCTCAGCCCTTGCTTCTCTGAGCTGGCCGCTCAGCTGTCGGCTAATTGCTATCTCTCCACTGTGACTCAGCTGTTGATGATATCCTGCCCGTCAGTCCTGCCTACTTAAGTCGTCCAGTCCAGAGGAGCTCTGCCTTCGCCTTGGTCACATCACAGAAACTATCTCCTGCAATCCTGTTCAAGATTTGCTTTGCTGACACCCCTTCTGGCTCCAGATCCTGCTTGCTGTTCCACTACATTGATCCCTGACTTCTGGCTTGGCTGACTATCCGTTCCGGTTACTGAACTTTGGCTATGTTTTGACTATATTTGTTCTTTTTACTTTTATTATTAAACAAGTGCGATTTAACTGTACTTCTGTCTTGGCCTGATTTCATGGTTTCTGACAGTGTGTCTCTGCATGTGTGTTTGTGTGTCTGTGTGTTTCTTTCTGTGTGTGTGTCTGTTTGTCTGTCTATGTGTGTGTCTGAGTATGTGTTTGTATTTATGTGTGTGTCTGTGTGAGTGTGGGTGTCTGGACTGGTTTTGTACAGGGCAGCAGCACTTTGCTGGCAGTTTGGCGGCGCTGCCCATTGATTTCAATGGGCAAGACCGCTTTAGGAGCGGTGTGTACATCGTTCCTACAGAGCTGCAAAGATACTGCTTGCAGGACTTTTTTTTACCATCCTTCAAGTGACTTGGCCTTTCACACTTGAGTGAGAGGAGAGGCTCTTTACAGGCGCTATGCAGGCACTATTTTTAGCGCTATAGTGCCTGTAAAGTGCCTCAGTGTGAAAGCAGCCTTAAGGGGGTGCCACATGCTAAAGAAAAAAAACGTGTGAGCTCCCTCTAAAATATCCACATCAGACTTTTATCCACACATGCAGTCTGGCAGGCCAGGAAAGAAGGGGGGAGAGCATGTGATCGCCCCACAAGCATACCAGGCCACATGCCCAATGATGGGGGGTTACCTGTACCTTGATATCAAAAATATAGTAAAGCACTGAAATGAAAACAACTAAATCACCTCAAATCAAATGAAGTGGAAATAAATAAAACCTGTGAACGAAAATAAATAAAAGTGACATCAAAATGCTGTGAATATATTTTTGATCTCACTACTTGGACTTTGTTTGTTTGTGTGTTAGCAGCTTATTATTTTCTCACGTATTTTGTGGGTTTAAGCGCAGTATTTTCACCCTTTCCCTCACGTTACCTGTACCTTGCCTTCCCATGTTGATAAGGATGAGGACCTCCTCCCCACAACCTTGGCCTGGTGGTTGTGGGAGTTTGTGGGCAGGGGGTTTATTGGAATCTGGATGATTCCTTTCACAAGGGGACACTCAGATATTGCCCCAACCCATGTGAATGAGTAAGGGGTACATAATACCCAAATTCATTCACAAAAAATGTAAACTATAAATAAAGACTGAGACAATTTTTAAAAAGTCCTTGAATGAAAATGGAAAAAAACAAACATAAAAGTCCCACAATATAAATCCACCATCAATCGTATTGCACAGTGATCCATATCAATCAGGACCATAGAAAAAGGTACCCCCCTTGGAAAGGGACTTTAATAGACCACCAACTCTTAAGATAAAAAATATATTTTAATAGTGTACTATAAAAAGACGTACAAATGTCTATGACATACAAAGATACAGAAAAATACATTCCATACAGAATCAGAACAAAAAATATACAAATGATACTAAATGTACTCTCCTGGGGGTGGTGTACCCCAATACCCGACGCGTTTCTGGTATTCTGATACCTTCATCAGGGATTTGAGAGTTGCAATCATTTTATAAGTGTATGGGTTCTAAAAATATACAAAGAGGCAGATCAGAAAAAGAACATCACATTATAGAAATGAACAGTGAAAAAATCCTAGGACCAAACGAGTAGAAGCATTGGTTAATTGGACATATATGAAAGAAGTAGTAAGCAAGTTACTGAAAAAACGAGCGTATGAATCATAAAGGAAAAATTACATCTAGGTTGTAAGTAAAAACAAAATGCAGATTACAAATGACACATACCCAGTGGAATGACTTTGTGTTCAGGCAGCACTTGTGGCCCCCAATGTGAAATGACATGTTGCATGGACGCAGACCCAGATGGTAGAAAGATTGTATGTATATTGTGTTGCCAATATCTACGGAGGAAGTATATGCATTAAATAGTTGTCCCACTCCCATATGAGGCGGACCACCTGAAGGGGGGAGAGGAGCATATAACAAATGAGAAGTGCAAAAAAGTAAGATGGTGCAGAACGGGCACTGATATAGGGCCCTCGCGCTACTGAAAAAAATAACCTTCAACTGATGTGAAATCCACAGATTGGATATGAAAAGAGTTACTGGAGAGAGTTGCACAGCCTAGTGGTGTCACCCAGAAAACAGAGTAGAAAGAATGACAGTGTCGGCACAGCGATTTAGGTGTGTAGGGTGGTAGGCATCACACGGGGAATTTATATGGTCACCAAATAGTGAGGGACTCAGGAAAAGGATTCCCAAAGATGTGACGGATCTAAAAGGAGGATATATTTACCCAAGGATGTTACATAAGCAAAAATGGGATAAGCATTCGTTGGAGCCTATAAAATACAGGCTGCATAGCGGGTGGATAAATATCCAAAGCGGTCCCACAGTGGCTGTCTCCTGGGTATGGCCCTATGAAAACATTATATTTAAAAAAAAGTGAATACATAGATTGCCTGGGGGGGGGGGGCCTGGGGCTGAGAAAGTATCGCCACCTGATAAAGACCTACCTTACAGCGTCTGGGTCCGGTGTGGGGTACCTTCCCACTATTTGTGCTCACCAAGACCTGACGTTTCCCCTGGTTTTTATGTGGGGGCGCCGAACGCCGGTGCCTGCGCACGCGGGGTAAACCGCATTGCGCCTGTGTGAAATTCTCACAATTGCCGGTTATTTGGATAGTGGCGCCCCCTGACGTTGACGACGGTAGACCGCAGCGTACCCATAATATTAGGGACCAGCGGGGATAGGCTCTGATTAGAACGGCTACAGCGTCCCGTCCACTCACCCACATGCGTCACCGCAAATAGTGAGTGTAATGATAAAAAGGCTGTAGGTGAGGTTAAGTACTTAGACAGAAAAGGCTGAACAGAACAAAGACCAAATATAGAGGAATATATGTGAGATCACGAATTTATGTGTGTGGAGCTCAATCAATGGTCTGGCGCCATCTAGTGGGGAATAAGAACATTGTGCTGATAGAACACACTACACTGTCATTTCACATAGTGGCAATACACATAAACAATATAGATTTGATAACCCTGTGTGCGCAGGTGCCGGCGTTCGGTGACCCCCCTTAAAAACCAGGGGAAACGTCAGGTCTTGGTGAGCACAAATAGTGGGAAGGCACCCCACACCGCACCCGGACACTGTAAGGTAGGTCTTTATCAGGTGGCGATACTTTCTCAGCCCCAGGCCTTTTTCCTCCCTCCAGGCAATCTATGTATTCACTTTTTTTTAAATATAATGTTTTCATAGGGCCATACCCAGGAGACAGCCACTGTGGGACCGCTTTGGATATTTATCCACCTGCTATGCAGCCTGTATTTTATAGGCTCCAACGAATGCTTATCCCATTTTTGCTTATGTAACATACTTGGGTAAATAAATCCTTCTTTTAGATCCTTCACATCTTTGGAAATCCTTTTCCTGAGTCCCTCACTATTTGGTGACCATATAAATTCCCTGTGTGATGCCTACCACCCTACACACCTAAATCGGTGTGCTGACACTGTCATTCTTTCTACTCTGTTTTCTGGGTGACACCACTAGGCTGTGCAACTCTCTCCAATAACTCTTTTCATATCCAATCTATGGATTTCACATCAGTTGAAGGTTATTTTTTTCAGTAGCGCGAGGGCCCTATATCAGTGCCCGTTCTGCACCACCTTACTTTTTTTCTTACTTTTTTGCACTTCTCATTTGTTACATGCTCCTCTTCCCTCTTCAGGTGATCTGCCTCATATGGGAGTGGGACAACTATTTAATGCATATACTTCCTCCATAGATATTGGCAACACAATATACATACAATCTTTCTACCATCTGGGTCTGGTGTCCATGCAACACGTCATTTGGCATTGGGGGCCACAAGTGCTGCCTGAACACAAAGTCATTCCACTGGGTATGTGTCATTTGTAATCTGCATTTTGTTTTTACTTACAACCTAGATGTAAATTTTCCTTTATGATTCATACGCTCGTTTTTTCAGTAACTTGCTTACTACTTCTTTCATATATGTCCAATTAACCAATGCTTCTACTCGTTTGGTCCTAGGATTTTTTCACTGTTCATTTCTATAATGTGATGTTCTTTTTCTGATCTGCCTCTTTGTATATTTTTAGAACCCATACACTTATAAAATGATTGCAACTCTCAAATCCCTGATGAAGGTATCAGAATACCAGAAACGCGTCGGGTATTGGGGTGCACCACCCCCAGGAGAGTACATTTAGTATCATCATTTGTATATTTTTTGTTCTGATTCTGTATGGAATGTATTTTTCTGTATCTTTGTATGCCATAGACATTTGTACGTCTTTTTATAGTACACTATTAAAATATATTTTTTATTTTAAGAGTTGGTGGTCTATTAAAGTCCCATTCCAAGGGGGGTACCTTTTGCTATGGTCTATGATGTGAGGGATGGGACCAACACACTCTACATTTGTCATGATGGAAGCCTCTTTCTTGCTTACATATCAATCAGGATGACAGATACCCGCCGACCTGCAGAGAGAAATAAAGCCAATCACTGACACACATCTGTTTTCGTTGCTTCACTCTGCTGAATGATAGGTCTGGAAAATTACATCATCTGATTGCAGTAATTGTCCATATGTTGTTTGGACCAAACCTTAAGCTCTTTCCTAACCACTATCACCACTGAGTCAAAAGTGAAAAAAATCTCATATTTTGGGTTGTCAACTGTAACGAAATATCCCACACTCCACTTGAGTGCTTTCGTCATATACTGCTTCCTCCCAGTCTGAATATAGATGTCAGATATTCCAACCGCTGACAACCACAAACTAGGCAGTAATCATTTGGTTGCTCAAGATTATTGAAACACAGGTACACGGGTAATACTCAGGACAATCCCCTCCCCTTTGGCATTCTGGGCGGGGTACACTGTCCAATCAGCTGGAGGGCTGTTGGAGGAATCCCCCCTCCCTCCTCACAGCAAACACGTTTACACATCCCATAATACATACGGCAAACAAACACAATAAAACAATAGAATACAGCCACACCTCAAACAACCCAGCAAAGAGTACACAACAAAATGAGACAATATACAATATATATATATATATATATATATATATATATATATATATATATATATATATACACAACATTCCAGTGTGGTTGTACAGTGAGTCTGATCAGTACAGATCAGACTGGATTTCTCGGCCACCCTGTGCCCCTATTAGCGACACAGGGTGACTTAGACATAGGAGGTGTGTGGGGAGCTAAAACAAGGGTTTTCCAAACTCCCCAAGGGATTCTGGGTAACACGGCCCCCCGTCCAAAGTGACTCACGTCACATCAACAGAACAGGTATAGAGGGGAATATTTCCAATAGGGACATTAGTTCTGGTGACAACCAAGGATTCCTTCACTTTGGAGGAATTTCCCCTCACTTCTTGTTTTGACTATGGGGCAGAAAGTGAAGGGAAATCTCTGAAAGGGCTTATAACCCTCCCTTACTCTATCCAAGCTGAAAACGGAAAACTGCTTAAAGTCTAAAAAAAATGTTGTCAGGAAGGCCTTTACTGCAGAAGAAGCTCTGTATTGTCTGCAACGCTATAAAAGAATGTATTTTACCTGCCAGCTATTTGTTTTTTATGTACACTGGCTGTGCATGTGCAGCACCTTTTTCAGCATGCCTTTGACGTGGAGAAGCTTTAAATCCCATGTGCGGGCTATGTTCTCCCAGCCAATTTAAGATGGATGAACCAATGAATCAGCCTGGGCGAATATGTCAGTGGGGCAACACGACTTGCAGGTCGCCTCAGCGAGGCGACCTGCAAACGACTTCCGCGGCGACTTGCAAAACGACTTCTGTATAGAAGTCTATGCAAGTCGCCTCCAAAGTCGTACAGGAACCTTTTTCTAAGTCGGAGTGACTTGCGTCGCTCTGATTAGAACGGTCCCATTGTACAGAACGGGAGGCGACTTGTCAGGCGACTAGGTCGCCTGACAAGTCGTCCCTGTGTGAATGGGCTCTAGGGTCGGTTCACACTGGGGCAACACGACTTCAGCGCGACTTTGCATGGCGACTTCAACGCGACTTCAGCGCGACTTTAGCAAAATACAAGGCGACTTGAAGTCCATGATCAAAGTAGTACAGGGAGTACGCTCTGAAGTCGGAGCAACTTCAGTAGTGTCTATTAAGACGCTAGCGTTCACTCCCATTGAATCTATTTCTGGGGCGACTTGAGGGCGTACAAATCGGATCCCAAGTCGCCCCAGTGTGAACCACGGCAGTGGAGATCTCAGCTCTCACCTTGTTTGGAGGGTAAATCTAACCTAGGGTTGCCACCTCATCCCTTTAAACCCGAACACATATAAATTACACAGGTTCTGAAACTAATTTAATGCAGATAAGGCACCCAGTGAGTTTACCACCTTAATCAGCCACAGAACCTGTGTAATCAATATGTGTTCGGGTTTAAAGGGATGAGGTGGCAACTCTAATCTAACCTGATGTGCAATCCTGTGCACACTGACACGTTCTTTACCTGCAGCAGAAATCAGCCCCAATTGTACATTGAATTTAGATTTTTTTATTTGGGGTGAATGATAATCATTTGAATCAAATTATTTTTATTATTTTTTTATTTCCAGAATGTCCCAAAGATTATTCTACTGCGACAGTGCAAATAACATACAAGTCTGCAGACTGCGTTCAGCTCACACTTTCCTCTAGTAGAGTATAATAACTTTGTTAGTATTTCCGTCTTCCTGCAGATCTGCAACATTCTGCATCCGTGTGTACGCTTCATTCTGTTACTATTATTAGCAGCAGCGTGGTATATTGGTCATGTGACAAGTGCGGCTCAGGACGCGTGATCCAATAGTAAACAGTGACACCTGGAGACCAATGAAGAAGTGATCGCTAGAACCAATGGCTGCGAGCCTCTCATGGTAGCAGGAAGAGACGGAGCCATAGCACACACAGGCCGGGAGCTGGGATGGGGAAGAGGGTGTTTGTCACCGTGGGGACCACCAGCTTTGATGAGCTCATCTCCTGCGTGTCCGCTGAACGCTGTACAAGTGTAAGGCCTCTACTAGTGACAGAACTGCGAGGAGCTTCGTGTGTGATCATTACTGGGGGGGGACTGCTACTGCGTGCTAGGGACACGGGGGTTTATTTACTAAAGCTAGAGAGTGTGAAATCAGGCACATTTCTACATAGAAACCAATCAGCTTCCAGGTTTTATTGCCAAAGCTTAATTGAACAAGCTGAGGTTAGAAGCTGATTGGTTTCTCTGCAGAAGATGACTCTTTTTTTTTTTTTTTTTTTGCACTCTCCAGCTTTAGTAAATAAACCTAAATGTATTGTAACCAGACCGGTGGAGGATGGGCCCTGATAGGATGTTCTACCTGATTGCACTTTAACCGGTTCGATACAGGGCATTTTCACCCCCTTCCTTCCCAGACCAATTTTTAGTTTTCAGCGCTGACGCACTTTAAACGACAATTGCGCGGTCGTGCGACATTGTACCCAAACAAAATTGACGTCCTTTTTTTCCCCACAAATCGAGCTTTCTTTTGGTGGTATTTGATCACCTCTGCGGTTTTTATTTTTTGCGCTATAAACAAAAGAAGAGCGACAATTTTGAAAAAAACACAATATTCTTTACTTTTTGCTATAATAAATATCCCAATTTTTTTTTTAAAAAAACAAATTTTTTCCTCAGTTTCGGCCGATACGTATTCTTCTACATATTTTTGGTAAAAAAAATCGCAATAAGCGTATATTGATTGGTTTGCGCAAAAGTTATAGCGTCTACAAAATACGGGATAGATTTATGGCATTTTTTTAAAAAAATTATTTATTTATTTCTTTTTACTAGTAATAGCAGCGATCGCGATTTTTTTTTTTTTCGTGACTGCGACATTATGGCGGACACATCGGACACTTTTGACACATTTTTGGGACCATTCACATTTATACAGCGATCAATGCTATAAAATTGCATTGATTACTGTGTAAATGTGACAGGCAGGGAAGGGGTTAACCACTAGGGGGACACAAGGGGTTAAATGTGTTTCCTAGGGAATGCTTCTAACTGTAGGGGGCGGGGACGTACAAGGGGAGGAGACTGATCAGTGTTCCGCTGTTCTGGGAACACCGATCGCTCTCCTCTGAGCTGACAGGACATGGATCTGTGTGTTTACACACACAGATTCACGGTCCGGCCCGGTTAACGGGCAATCGCGGGTGCCCGGCGGACATTGCGGCCACCAGGCACACGCACCGGGTCCCGAGCAACGCGGCGGGCGCGCGCCCCCTAGATGGCCGGGAACCTGAGGCCGTCATATGACGTCCACCCAGGATGGGAGATCCCATCTGTGGACGTCATATGACTATACGCGGGTAGTGAAGTGCTTAAGTGGACCTTCACTGACTTTCCATAATATTAGAAGCCCCTCCTTTCCCACAAATGTATGTATGCGTGTTTCTGTACTACTTTTTGCGATTTCGGGGTGTGATTTCCATAGACATCTGTGCAGAAACCCCCACAGATGTCTCTGAAATTGCCCCCAAAGTCGGGACTGACATGTGGGAATGAAATTTGTGCGAGTTCAACTGAACTCAATTTAATTCCCGCTGTCAATGTGGACCTGGGCTTAAAGAGAGCCTGCACTGAGAGAACAATGGAGGCTGATATGGAGGTAACTACAGATCATGGGGTTCCATAGCAGCATTTTGATTGGGGGGGGACTGCAACTCGCGCTCTCTACACTCCACTTCATGCTGCTGGTCTTTTATGCGTTAAATGATGTCCAGTATCATTAAACAAACTGCCAGTGAACCCAGGCTGCTGGGCTCATAGGAGAATGTTGCAGCATTCATGACTGCCCGTGACCACAGGGAAAAGAGGACCCAGAATGTCACATTGGAAGAAACCAAGTGAAGAGGTATGTATAGAAAAATAAAAAACAGAGAGACGCGATCTGCCTTGTTTACATAGGCAGACTGCCATTCTGTGTCTCTCGGGAACAATCGCGGGTGGCGGTGGACATCGGCCACACGCTGATTGGCTCCCCTTCTAGCCAATCGGCAAGCAATCGCGCCTCTGGCGGCATGTGTGTGTCCCCTAGAGCTCCTGCACGAAATGACGTACAGGTATGTCATTTCGCACAGGAGATCTGATTTGCCGCAGTACATGTACATTAGGCGGTCGGCAAGTGGTTGTCATAATGTGCTAGTATGCATCATAATATTATTATAATACAGGATTTATATAGCGCCAACAGTTTACACATCGCTTTACAATATAAAAGGGAGACAATACAGTTATAATACAATAAAATACAAGAGGATCAAAGGGCCCTGCTCAGAAGAGCTTACAATCTAATAGGGTGGTGCAGGTGAAAAAAACGTTGTAACTGTGGGGAATGAGCTGATGGAAGTGGTAGAAGATTAGTTGGAGACATAATAGGCTTTCCTGAAGAGATGAGTTTTCAGGGATTGCCTGAAGGTAGCAAGTGTAGGGGATAGCCGGACAGGATGAGGTAGCGAGTTCCAGAGGATGGAAGAGGCTCTGAAGAATTATGACAGACTTGCTTCAAAAAAAAGCCCTCCAGCAGCACATCTTCACCCAGTCTTCTTTCCGGGTTTGCGGGCTTCGGCTATATGAATGGCCGGTCCAACGATGACTCAACTGTTTACGACATGGCTCTGAGGCTGGGTTCACACTGGTCCGACAAACGCTCCGACATTGGGAGCTCATGTCGCATGACGTGTGAAATACAATGTTTCCCTATTGGAGCCGTCCTAACTGGTCCGACACAAGTTGTTCCAACTTTAGAAATGCTCCCTGTACTACTTTGGTCCGACTTTGATCCTACTTCAGCCTATTGACTATCATTGAAGTCGGATCAAAGTCGGATCGCCGTCTCGCATGATCCGACTTCGGCACGCGACTTGTGCTCTGATGATCTTGAGGGGGAACTCCGCACCAAATTTTAAATAAAAAACCGGCATGGGTTCCCCCTCCAAGAGCATACCAGGCCCTTGGGTCTGGTATGGACCTTGAGGGGAACCCCCTACGCCGAAAAAACGGCATGAGGGTCCCCCCCAATCCATACCAGACCCTTATCCGAGCACACAGCCCGGCCGGACAGGAATGGGGGTGGGAACGAGCGAGCGCCCCCCCCCCCTCCTGAGCCGTACCAGGTCGCATGCCCTCAACATGGGGGGGGGGTTGGTGCCTTGGGGGAGGGGGCGCACTGCGGCCCCCCCAACCCAAAGCACCTTGTCCACATGTTGATGAGGACAAGGGCCTCTTCCCGACAACCCTGGCCGTTGGTTGTCGGGGTCTGCGGGCGGGGGGCTTATCGGAATCCGGGAGCCCCCTTTAATAATGGGGCCCCCAGATCCCGGCCCCCCACCCTATGTGAATGAGTATGGGGTACATCGTACCCCTACCCATTCACCTAGGGAAAGTGTCAATTAAAAAAAAAAAACACTACACAGATTTTTAAAGTAATTTATTAGACAGCTCCGGGGGTCTTCTTCCGACTTCGGGGGTCTCTCCGGTTCTTCTCCACGCTCTCCGGATCTTCTGCCGGGCTCCTCCGCTCTCTTCTGCTCTTTTGCTATAGCGGAGGAGCCAGGTCTTCAGTCTTCTGCCTTCTGCCCTCTTCTCTTCTTCTGATGTTGACACGACGCTCTCTCCGGCTAGAATGCTCTCTGTGCGCTCTGCTATGGCTTATATAGGCGGTGACCCCGCCCCCTTATGCCGTCACAGTCCCTGGGCATGCTGGGACTGTGACGTTTTAGGGGGCGTGGTCATCACCCGAGGACCACGCCCCCTTATGCCGTCACAATCCCAGCATGCCCAGGGATTGTGACGGCATAAGGGGGCGGGGTCACCGCCTAAATAAGCCAGAGCAGAGCGCACAGAGAGCATTCCAGCCGGAGAGAGCGTCGTGTCAACATCAGAAGAAGAGAAGAGGGCAGAAGACTGAAGACCTGGCTCCTCCGCTATAGCAAAAGAGCGGCAAAAGAGCAGAAGAGAGCGGAGGAGCCCGGCAGAAGATCCGGAGAGCGTGGAGAAGAACCGGAGAGACCCCCGAAGTCGGAAGAAGACCCCCGGAGCTGTCTAATAAATTACTTTAAAAATCTGTGTAGTGTTTTTTTTTTTTTTAATTGACACTTTCCCTAGGTGAATGGGTAGGGGTACGATGTACCCCATACTCATTCACATAGGGTGGGGGGCCGGGATCTGGGGGCCCCCTTATTAAAGGGGGCTCCCGGATTCCGATAAGCCCCCCGCCCGCAGACCCCGACAACCAACGGCCAGGGTTGTCGGGAAGAGGCCCTTGTCCTCATCAACATGGGGACAAGGTGCTTTGGGTTGGGGGGGCCGCAGTGCGCCCCCTCCCCCAAGGCACCAACCTCCCCCCATGTTGAGGGCATGCGACCTGGTACGGCTCAGGAGGGGGGGGGGCGCTCGCTCGTTCCCACCCCCATTCCTGTCCGGCCGGGCTGTGTGCTCGGATAAGGGTCTGGTATGGATTGGGGGGGACCCTCATGCCGTTTTTTCGGCGTAGGGGGTTCCCCTCAAGGTCCATACCAGACCCAAGGGCCTGGTATGCTCTTGGAGGGGGAACCCATGCCGGTTTTTTATTTAAAATTTGGTGCGGAGTTCCCCCTAAAGATTCATACCAAACACAGTGCCGGGCATTGGCGGGGATCCAAGTCGGATCCCCGTTCATTGAAAGTCGGACATATGCCGGCTTCATGTCGCAGGGCAAAGTCGGATCCAAAGTAGGACGGCTGTCGTGTCGCACCAGTGTGAACCCAGCCTGAAGGAACAGCACAGGTATGCCGTTCCTTCAGAGCGCATGTGCCGGTTGAATCTAAAGTACATATCTCCCAAACTGAGATATTAAGGGTACCTTTAGGTAAGCCTTTTTTTAGGCTTACCTATAGGTAAGGCCTCATGTGTTTTTACTGCCGCTTTTAGCAGTGTCAGGCATTTCTTTTTACAGCTTCAGAACTCCTCTCCATGTTATTCTATGTGTCCATGCACACATAGGCGTTTTAAAGCTGTAAAAAAAAAAAAAAAAAAACGGGGTCAGCGCATTCTGGAGCAGCAGCCTTTTAGCAGAAAAGGCGCTGGCCGCTCCTAAACGCTACAAAACTCTGCTAAGTGCCATTTATTTTTTTAGTGATTAGCTGGTTGTTGAGGTCACGAAGCCGGTCGCCACTTCCTTAACAATGGATGAGTCATCAGCTAAATGGAAAAAAAAACCCTGCCGGCTGTATCCGTTGCGGATATTTTTAAACTGATTGTGGATATTATAACTGATTCACCGGCAATACAAAACTGAAATAAAATGGCATGAGGGTCCCCCCTAAAAATTCCATACCAGACCCATGCCAAAAAAAAAAAAAAAAATAATGGCATGGAGTCCCCCCCAGAATCCATGCCAGCCCCTTATCCGAGCATGCAGCCTGGCAGGCTAAACCATACCAGGCCACATGCCCTCAACATGGCGGAGGGGTTTAGGGGGGGGGGGCTCTGCCTCTCCCCACCCCAAACCTCCATGTTAGTGGGGACAAGGACCTCTTCCGCCACAACCCTGGGTGGTGGTTGTGGGGGCCCTCTTTAACAAAGATCCCGCTCCCCCCCATGTGAATGAGTAGGGGTACATTGTACCCCTACTCATTCACCAAAAAAAAGTGTCAAAAAGAAATACAAACACACACAGTTTTTGACAATTTTTTTTTTCTAAAAATGAAAAAACAATTCCACCGATGTAGAGCCATCGTCCATAACAACGCCCGCCGCACTGCCCGACCTGAAAATAGGGGGGGAAAAAAAAGCTCGCCCTGCGACGAAGGCTACCACCATCTGCCTGCTCCACCATCTGACGGTTTTTAAATAGCTTGGGGGCAGGGCCACTCGGCGACGTCACCTGGTGGCACCGCCCCCCTTGTGATGTCATCAACCCAGCATGCGCCGGTCGGTGACGTCACTGAGGGCGGTGCCACCAGGTGATGTCGCCGTGCCCATCCAAAACACAGCTCATAGAGGTGCTATAGTGTAAACCAGGCTCGAAGCACGATCCAGTCCACTCCACTCCAGCAGGGGAAAAAATTCTCCCTGATCCCCCAAGAGGCAATCGGATATTCTTTGGATGAAAGGCCCCTGGGGGTGTAATCTATAAATGTTAGTATCCAGCTATATTTTGTGCATTTAGAAATACATCCAGCTCTTTTATTTTTATTTAACACGTCTACTGACGACCTGGCCACAACTAGTTCTTGAGGGAGTCTCTTCCACATTTTCACAGCTCTTATAGGGCGTACACACGGTCGGACTTTGTTCGGACATTCCGACAACAAAATCCTAGGATTTTTTCCGACGGATGTTGGCTCAAACTTGTCTTGCATACATACGGTCACACAAAGTTGTCGGAAAATCCGATCGTTCTGAACGCGGTGACGTAAAACACGTACGTCGGGACTATAAACGAGGCAGTAGCCAATAGCTTTCATCTCTTTATTTATTCTGAGCATGCGTGGCACATTGTCTGTCGGATTTGTGTACACACACGATCGGAATTTCCGACAACGGATTTTGTTGTCGGAAAATTTTATATCCTGCTCTCAAACTTTGTGTGTCGGAAAATCCGATAGAAAATGTGTGATGGAGCCTACACACGGTTGGAATTTCCAACAACAAGGTCCTATCACACATTTTCCGTTGGAAAATCCGACCGTGTGAATGGGGCATAACTGTGAGGAATCCTTTCCATATGTAGAGGTTACCTTTTTTTTTTTTTCTCTTCAAATGTATAGAGTCCCACTGTTTCCTTTTAAATTGTGAAAGTGAACTCAACACTAAGTTCATTATATGGACCACTTATGTATTTATGCATGTTGATCATATCCCGCCTTAATTGCCTTTACTCAAGACAGAATTAATTCAGTTCAGTTAATTGTTTTCCATAGCTGAGCTCCTGCATGCCTATTATCAGTTTGATTGCCCTTCTCTACACTTTCTCCAGTTACCCTTTTTAGAGAACTGATTCCCAGAACTGAACTGCATATTCCAGCTGAGGCTTTACTAATGTTGTACAGGGGCATGTCTCTCTCTGAAGTCTAGAACTTGTTTAATACAAGATAGAATAAGTCCATCTGTTTTATAATGCATAGCTTTTTGTCTTTATGCAGATCCTCAAAGAACTTGGGTACAACAGAATGATTCTTCAGATCGGAAGAGGAACAGTGGAGCCAGAGCCATACAGTACTCCTAATTTTACTATGGATGTTTTCAGATACAAAGATTCCCTTGTCCAAGACATTAGGAATGCAGATTTAGTTATAAGCCATGCAGGTAGCATGTTATTTTCTATGTGTTTTTAAATATATTCATGTGAAATTGAAATGGTTACATAGTAAATATTATCATCCTATAAATCTTTTCCATATATTCCTAGATTACCATCTGCCCTCTCTAGGAATATGTATAACGGGTTATGTCAGAGCAGAGGGCATTATTTTACTCACGTTGGTTGTTCATTCTTGAACCAAACTGCGATATGCAACAAAAGAAACAATCCTGCACAATACTTGATAAACTATTCTTGTTCAACTAAGCGTATACTGTATACCAGCCTTCAAATTTTTAGTGGAAAATGAGGGCTGGCGAGTGTGGGCTGCCTTGGAGTTGGGGGGGGGAGCACCGCCGGCAGGCAGGGTTGAATGGGAGCTGTTCTCGCAGCGGTCGCCCCGGGGAAGAGAGAGAAGAGCAGGCAGCCGCATCATAAAAGCGCCGAGGAACATCTCTGTAACAGCTTTCATTAGCATTGTAGAGTGTCCCCCACACTTGCTTTCACACACAGCCCTGCCTCCTGGCTCGGGTACTTTGATAGACAGATCACCCGTCCAATGCCGGGATGTGTATAAAAGTACCGGGGCCAGGAGGCGGGGCTGTATATGACGGGGAAGGGTGGGAACACACGGCAATTCTAATGTAATCTGTTACAACGATGTTCCTCGGCGCTCTGATGATCCGGCCAGCAATCCTCTTCCTCTCTTCCCCTGCACAGGTGAGGCTGTATTGTTGGGCACAGGTGAAGCGGCATTGTTGGACACAGGTAAGGTTGCATTCAGTGGTGTAACTAGAACCTTCAGGGCCCCAGTGCAAGAAACCATAAAGGGCCCCCCTCTTACCCCCAGCTGGGGTCCTTCCCTCCGAGCCGGAGGCGGAGACGCCAAGGCCCGGTTGCAAGTGTGACGTTTGTGACCCTGGTAGTTCTTCTGGCGTCCCTTTTTATTTATTTAAAATACTTTTTACTATTTTTTTTTTTTTTAAGTGTCCCGTGGGGGGGGGGGGGCTTTGGTGAGATATCAGGGGTCTAAGCAGATCTCTAATGTTTCACCTTTGAGACAGAGAATGGAGATTGAAAAAGCCTCTGCTGCACTGAATGAATGAACAGGAATAGCTGCCCCTTCAATTTGCCAACTGACGCATAGTTAATACAGCTTACTATGTTTCAGTTATGAATGGACCGAGTCCGTGATCGGTACAGATCACTGACTCTCCATTCAGAAAAGGCTTCATTCTGACAAATTCCCCGCAGGAGAGGTGAGGGGGGAACTCTGCGGAGCTGTAGGGATAAGTGGAGGGGCCAGGAGAGCGCACGGGAGGGCCAGGAAAAAGTACAAAGAGGCTAGCTGGAGAGCACACAGGGGCAGCAGAAAGAAGCTGCATAGGAGGAGCAGTGGGGGCAGCTGCATATAGAGGAGCTGATATTTCCATTTCCCCCAATTCTCCTCTCCCTCCCGCAAGCTTTCGGCAGCTGCAGGAGGAAAATGGAGAGATCAGTTTCTCTGTATCAGTGTTTCTCAACATTTTACCAGTCAAGGCGCAACATATTGCCTCTTCACTGCCAGTCAAATGCCTCTAAAAAGCGATCTGAGCCTGCATCGCTTTTCAGAGGAATGGTATTTTCTTGTTGGTATTATGAACCCACCCTAAAAAAAATCAATTTTGATTTGTAAGACCGGTTTCACACTGGGGCTGTGGGTGCGTCAGCGGTAAAACACCTCTAAAAAAATTTTAGCGGCGCTTTACCGTTCTTTTAGCGGCGCTATTTGCCCGCTAGCGGGGCAGTTTTAACCCCCGCTAGCGGCCGAAAAAGGGTTCAAACCGCCCGCAGCATCGATTTTCCGCCGGTATAGCCGCGCTGCCCCATTGATTTCAATGGGCAGGAGCGGTGAATACACCGCTCCAAAGATGCTGCTTGCAGGAGTTTTTTTTTTTTTTTTTTTCCGTCCTGCAAGTGCACCGCTCCACTTGCAGCGGCTGTTTCAGGGCGCTTTGCAGGCGCTATTTTTAGCGCTGTAGCGCCTGCAAAGCACCCCATTGTGAAAGGGGCCTCAAGAAAAAGGGGGTCAGGACACACACACACACAAACACACACACATGCGCACACACACATATAAACAAACATATATAGATAGCCTTTTTTTCAAAATTGGTAGCTGCAGCACTGTACCTTCAGGGTCGGTTCACACTGGGGCGACTTGGGATCCGACTTGTACGCCCTCAAGTCGCCCCAGAAAGAGATTCACATTAAGTGAATGGGAGCGTCTTAATAGACACTACTGAAGTCTCTCCGACTTCAGAGCGTACTCCCTGTACTACTTGGATCCGACTTGGTAGGCGACCTGTACCATAGAAATCAATGGAAGTCGCCTCCAAGTCGGATCTCTCTCTCAAAGTCAAGCGACTTTGCAGGGAAAACCCCTCTCTCCCAGAGAGCTGATTGTCCTGTGATTGGCCACAGCCGAAGTCGCCTGTCCTGGAGGCGACTTGAAGTCGCGTTGTAATTTGCTGAAGTCGCGTTGAAGTCGCCGTGCAAAGTCACGTTGAAGTCGTGTTGCCCCTGTGTGAATCGAGCCTAACTCTCTATGCCGGGTACTGCACTGTAGAGGGAAGCAGAGAGCACAGCACACACTGTGCTAGACATCTCTCCCTAGCTTTCACTTTCAAAGTAAACACAGCGTGACCGAGCTCCTGTACTGCCGATTTTACATATCGGCTGAGGATCAGGGAGCTCGGTCACATACGCAGCCACCGCTGGGGGAGGAGCACACGGGCCCCCACGAGCCCCTGCAGCATAGGGCCCAGTTGTAATGGCCACTTTTGCTACCCCTATACTGCCGCCCCTGGTTGCATTGTTGGGCACAGGTGAGGCTGCACTGATAAAGTTGTTAGCATTTATTTTTGTAACTTAATTCTGCATAAAACATTTAAGTGTCATTTCATGAGATAATTTATGAGGGCATGTTTAGGAGCAGAATTAGGGGCAGGGTAGGGGTTGGTTGGGGCAACTGGTGGAGAGTAACCCTTAAGGCCTGGCTAGCAGGTAGGGACTTGAAATTTTGAGCCCTGCTTTTTTATACAGTTAATAGTTTTATCCTTTCTATCACATCTAATATTTTATATCCATGTATCCTCTTCTTAACTATAACATATGAAATATGTTGCCAACAAAAGTACATTAAACTGAATTGTTGCCTATTTTTAATTTTTTTAGGTGCTGGAAGCTGCCTAGAAACACTTGAAGAAAAAAAACATCTAATTGTTGTGATTAATGAAAAACTGATGTCCAACCATCAGCTTGAACTGGCCAATCAATTGCATAAGGATGGACATTTGTATTACTGCACATGCAGGTATAACACTCAGGCTTGTTGTGTCAAGAATGTCTTGTGGTATAGCTGAATAAGAAGTCTGCATTTCTTTACATGCAGATCTGCATTGGCCACACAGGGCATTCGCATAAAGTAGTTTTCTTACATTTGTCATTAAATAAAGGTCACCGAGGGGCTCATTTCCACACCTGCTCACCGGCTGCAACACAGTCAGTGATTTATTTAATGATCAAAAGCTGGAAGACATGTATGTCCAATGAAAAATTGCATCTCCTATGTGGCAGCCCCTGACTACATAGGAGAATGGACAATAGCCCCACTGCACTGGACTTTTTGCCGTGGGATTGCATATTTGCTTACCTCCCTTTGTGCTTGAAATGTGCCGCACAGTGACCAGGATCTCACCGAGAGCCCCGGGCCGCGCTCTAATGATCTGGACATGGATCAGTCCCAGTGAAGCCCACCCCCATGTTTTCTGTCTCTGTGGATGGACGAGAAAGATACATTGAATCTTTCTCTGTCCTTGCAGAGGTAGAAAAAAAAATGTGTAGAAACAAAATAATGTTTAAAAACATGCCTAGATCAAGGTTCAAGTCAACGCTAGGGTTAGTATTTGGGTCAAAGGTCAGGGTCAGGATTTTTTTTGCACAGGATTTTTTTTTTAATTAGTGTTTAGTGTCAATGTGTTTTAGGTAGAATTAATAAAAAAAAGCAAAATGCACACTTTTTTTTTTTTTTTTTTTCTGGGCTATACTACAGGTACATACAACAACTAACATATGCATGTGTATCCCTTCGATTGTAAGGAGCGGGAGAATTTTATTTGTGGTTGTTCTTTGGTGGTAGGTTATAGTAGTAGCAAGAAATGTACAGCTACATTATATATATTAATTCATTTATTTATTTTTACCATTTTTGGCCAGTTTCAATATCAGGAGATATCCATTACCATTTACCACCAAATGAAAGCCCAATTAATCGTGCAAAAAAACAAGTTATAATCCACCTGGATGCACAAAGTAGTTGTAATGATATGTACGGCTTTACTAATACACGTCAAAGATGCAAAATTGGGCTTAGGTGCTTAAAATTTTTTACCCTTGGGCGCGAAGGGGTTAATGACATTAGTTGTGTTACGCTTCATGTTTATGGAGACTGACCTTTGTATTTAAAATCAGGTTGCAATACTGATACATTTTTATATGAGGGGGCCACAGCATTAGCTTTAGTCTGATAGCAGAATTTTGCTCATAAACAAAAGTGGTATGTCTTGTAAACGAGACTGATTTGCCAGCACAGAAATGTGCATGCAGAATTGAAAATTGCAAACACTTAAAGCAGTATTAAACCCAAAAGCAAACATTTAATTTATTGCAACTTACCAATTCTTAGATGTAATGGCTGCATTAGGTTTCTTTTTTATGCTTTCTTTCTACTTTCATCTGGTGATCCAGCTAGTAAGTCTGTTTGTTTTTTATCAAAAGAACAAGTTCTTATCCAGATGTATCTGTTTTACAGGGATGAGAAAAAACATTTGACACTGGCAGGGGTGCTTACAATGATCAGTGTTTTGTTCACGTAAAACCTTTTTTCCCAAAATAAAAATTGTTTGCTGGAACTTGATTTTATAGTGTGAGCTGGAGTTTGGTTTCAATATGCACATATTCTTGCAGAAAGTGTATTTGTATTTATTGTTATTTCCTGCAGGAGCCTGGAAAGCATTGCACCTGAGATAGATCATGGGTGCAATGTGGGCTCCTGCAGACATGTCCTCCAGCGTTCGGCACGTACCTCTGTTTGGGCTTTCTGTTTGAAAGCTGAAGGACATGTCAGTATGAGTACTCATCAGCATCCCCACAGCTCATTGAAACTGCAAGTCCATCTGCCTTGGCAGAAGACAGTACATGTAGTTTTTTTCATTCACAGGAATCTGTGAATTAATGCTACAGTTGTGTGGGAGGAGCCACGCTGTTTTAAAAAGTGACAGCGGGTTAGAGGAGAAGAACCCAGGCCTGCTGTCACAGGGAGGGGGGATTGGGATAGGAGGCAGGAGATGGACCATGTTGCATGTTCTACCAACCTAAATACGGATTAAACATGTAACATGTTTCAGCCCGGTTTCACACATGTGCGGTGCGAATTGAAGCTCAGGTTTCACTGGGGAGATATAAATCTCTCCTGTTCAAAGGAATCACTGCGTTTTAGCTCAGGATCAGTGAGCAGGGAGAGGGGGAGGGAGAGGGGGGGGGGGAGGTGTAGTGAGGAGAAGTAGAAAATCCATGTTCAGAACGCAATGCATCTGCGAAGCAGATGCATTCAAATAGAAGATAAGGTACTCGTAATTCGCACCGCAATGCCAAGAAAACGCACACGTTTTTTGTGCAATGCGCAGTGCGAATGCAACACACATATGTGAACCAGATGCATTCATATGAATGTATTTTAAAATGTCCTGCGAATTAGAATGTAAGCCACATCTAATTCGCATAGGTGTGAACCCGGGCTCAAAGGTGAACTTAGCCTTTAACACCCCCCCCCCCCTTTAGTACTGACAATGCTGCTGTCGTCTGTGCCCCCTGTGCTACTTCATCCAGAGTGGGAGCACTCCAAATACAGGAGGCATGTTACTGGCCAGGTCACCAGGTGAAAATAGAAGGGAAAAGCCTAAAAAAAAGAAAACTAATGCAGCCACCGCATCTAATGACTGGTTTTGGGCTTAATACTCTTTTAACCTATCTAGAATTGATGCATATTCCTAAATATGCCTGAAATGTGGAAAAGTTTTCCGTGCGTGTCCCAAACTTACAAAGCCACAAACTCTACATAATTTCTAGAGATGCCAGCTTGCATTCTTGGTAGTTGTATAGGTTTTATATTTGCTCCTTTTTGTATGTCCGTCCAGTGGCCCTGTGTTTATAGAAAATATATTTACCGTGTTGCTTTTTTCATTTTGATAAAGGATCTTTACAAACGAAAGGGATAGGACAGCAGCCATATATGTTTAGAATATAACAGAAATAGTAATGATTATTGTATTTTTAAACCAAGTCAATAATGAAACACCAGACAAGCTTCACTTTTGGATAAAGTGGCAAAGGATCAGAACATCTGAAAAGTTTTCATGGCCAGACATTTTTCCTGTCTAGCAAGTTTTCCTTCACAGGGCACCAACCAAAGTGAGAGGGAGGTTCCAATATAGATAACAATCACAGAGAGCAGTATAAAACAAGATGTTGAGTGGGGTTCTAAAGTACAAGTGAAATAGATGAGATAACAGAGATTATGGGTTTAGAACATCTGTGTACTTTTTATTTTTTTTAACATACTATCTAAACTGTCCTATATCAATATGTCATTTTCTGTTTCTTTTATTTTTTGCACAGTACCCTGGGGAACACATTAAAGTCCATGGATCTTTCATCTCTGAAGGTTTTTCCACCAGGCCAACCTGAAAAGTTTGCTGAATTTTTAGATAAAGCAGTGGGGTTTACATAGCAGTTTATAAGGAGAAGAAATCTATTTCCTATGGGAATATTTAGACACATTTATAATGTGGACTCCTCCAAATGTTTATAGAACTAGTACTTTAAACGAATAGCTTTGATTATCATGGCATGTTTTTGCCTATTTCTTAACCACTGTCCTGAAAGCTTGCTACAGATGTGTTATCCTAATGTCTCCACACTGTGAAGGTGAAAAATGCTGTATGTGTTTGTTAGCGAACAAGAGGTAATACACCAATGCCCTAAAAACATGACATTGTTAGTTGCCTGAGAATAAATTGTGAAAAGTCTATATTGGCAACAAACAGATCCTCCTTTTTTTTATTTTTTTTTAATCTTTCATTTGAATGCAAGGCAGAAGCTAGAGGGTTGCTGGGGGTAGTTATCATCTTTAGTTCTTTCTACAATGTTGTCCTATATGAACAGAACCATTTTTTATATTTGTTTTAAATTAATTACAGAACCGTGCATGAGAGTGAGCCAAATGGCAGGAAAAGTGAAGCACTCTTTCACTTACTGAAAATAAGTGAAAAGTTCCTCTGCCACTCAGTCATCTTAGTAGGCTCCCAGATCTTCTACCATTGTGGTGGATGGTTCTTGGTTCAGCAGCCCTGGTACCTTTCAACATATACATATTTTCTTCATCTTAGGCTGACAGAACATCCATAATGGAGTGCAAAAGCTTGTGGCCTGATTATTTTATCATCATGGAAACTCCTGTTACCTGAGCTGACAATATCCTATTTTTTGTCAGAGGGACCTCTACTCCTCTTATTTAAGTGTTTCTGCCTCAACTAGAATGATCATTTAATTGGCCGATACCTTAAAATCATGTACTTTTGGTGATGTTTCACTATTACAAAGATAAATAACTTTTGACCCTACTAACCACTACAAGCTGCCTGCACATAATCCTGCAGCTCATTATACAATGCTTGTACTTCTCTGTATGGTATGTTATGGGGGATATTCACTTGTGGGGTATGTTTGGCTTTCATGTGCTAGGGTTTAGGGTTCCTCAGTGTGTGCAGAAAGAAAGATTGCCCTTACCAGAGTTATGTGCAGACATCTTGTTAAGCTCACTATTAGAAGCATATGTCGATTAAACTGCTGTGACATGTTCACTTTAAGATATTGCTTTTCAGGAAAGTTTGTCAAAATATTTTATTTAACAAGTTTGTATTATATTTTGTGTATTGTTTTACCTGTCTTTACTATTAAATTTTATACTGTGGATTTTGTATATGCTCATCCTGTTTACTGTGTAGAACATTTCTATAGGTGCAAAAGTGTGTGTTTTGAGTAATGGGTTTTCAAAATGAATGGGACAAATAAAAACGGGGTGTTCATAGAATTTTTCCAGTCACTTTTAGGTAAAGCTCAAGTTTAGCTTAAAATTGTTTTTAGATTTACCACTTTATCAGCCTAACTTGCCTGTAATGCAGTATGTCATGCAGAGAGCTGGATCCTGGAAGAATTTTTACTGCAGGGATTCCAGTCCTTTTTCGGTCTCTGAGCTCCCTGTACATGGAGGTTAGTAGTTTTGGGTCTCTAACCTGAATTAAATAGAAAAACATCCCAACTGGGACTCGCCCCTTCTCCCATCTCATCCATTGAGTAGAATTAATTTCATAATTTCACTGTCTGTAGATGGGGGAGCATCTGATGCATCACATAATCCTCTTCCCCAGTCAGATCATGTTACATGCAGTTTACACCATGAAGGAACTTTTCTCAATGGATGGGTAGAAGGGGGTGGGTTCCCGTCAGGGGCCTTTTTCTACTGAATTCGGCCCTGAGATATGAAACTGTTAATCCCCTGCGCATCAAAAGTTTAGAGACCTGAAGAGGACGAAACATCCGTGCAGTAAAGATTTCTCTAGGATCCTGCAAAGTGTACTTCCATAAAGTAAAGATGGGTAACTAAATCTTTAGGGTTAAAAATAACTTATCTAAACTTTTGGCTTTACTCTTAACCCAGAGCATACTGTAAGTGATGAGCAAGTGGTTGGATTCTGCTTGCATGATCATTACATACCACTTACATAAGTGTTCATTGATGAACATTTCAAGCATAATATTTATTACATTATTGACTTGTAGAGTACATAGAGCCTTTACATTAGTTCTTGCATAAAGAAGCTCATAATCTAATGTTAAAACCACAGCCATACAAGTACATTTGGGAGAAAGCCAGGTAAACTAAATTAATATATTTTTTTTGTAGTTTGAAAGCACACCAGCGTATCCAGGCAAATATGAAAAGATCATACATTGGATTGACATAGGCCTTCTCTGCGGCACAGATTCTTTACACACATAGTATAGGATTGAATTGTGCCATTTAGAAGTTCTGATAGGCCCATATACCTAATATTGGATTGGCCTTCTATACAGTGTAGAATGACTGATCATACATCGTATAGGTTTGATATGAGCCTTTGTAGGTTTTGCTCAGTGTCTTACAGTTATTCAAAAAGTTGTCTGTGAGGAGTGATCAGTTTGAGAACAGGGACTGATGTCACAAGTACAGGCATATGTGTCACAATCAGAGATGACCAAAAGCAAATACATTTCTGGCTTTTAAAGAAGCAGGAGAATAAGTATACCTCTCAGATTTCATGTTAGAAATTAAATTGTGCTATGGTTAAACGAGTGGACGAAAAATGTATAATTAGCTGTGCATAAATTTAATGCAGAGAAGCCTTTTTTTAAATATATCAATGGACATTAAGGCCCATTCACACTATTATGCTGCATTAGGGCATGTTGTGCTGTGTGTTAAGTGAATGGGCTGTCTAACGCACCAAAATATGTGCATGTAGCATATTTGGCAGCACATCGCCTGGCTAAAATGTTACCATGCATTTGTATCGGTGAGGTGCATGCAAGTGCCATTTGGAGTGAGTAACGTTTGTTGCAGTGAGCAGTAGTGAGAATGGATCCTTAGGAGTCCATTTACAACTGATTTCACAAAAGATTAACACTCAGACAGGATTCACACAGGTGCTTGCGCCCAAGTCACAGATGGGTATGCAATTTTGTTTGTGTCTGCAGTGGGAAAGGAGTGTCCACACCGGATCTCTGTGTTTCTCTGTCTCAGTCCTGCCCTCACTTCCTGGCCACTGCGCCAACCATACTGACAGGCATTTGACCAAAGATTTTTATATACGGGTGGGCAGGGTCTGATGGGGAATTCCATGCCACTTCAATCCACTCCACTCCACTTTTGATTGACAGTGCATAGGAGTGGGTAGATCCTTGGCCACTATTTAGTCCAATAACACCTTCCTTTTGAATCTGCCCACTGCTGTGTAATGTCACACAGAACTGAAGCAGACCTGACGGGAAACTAGTCCAGGTCCCCATCAGGCTCCAGTGACGAGTCATTTCCCATCTTTGGATACCTCCGTAGGTCAGATCAGAGTTGGTCTTATTTACCGCCAGTTTTCTAAGCTGTAAACCCTCACATATACCCAGTGAAGTGAACAGCCGCAGATGATACACAGGGATGAAACAAATCTCCCTACATAAGTTTTACATTTATATTTGCTGTCTTCAGCTTGCTATATTCTTTAAACAGTGCACATTGTGTTAGAGATTCTTTTCTTCCTGTTCAGCACTGGGTGTGGATTCTTGGCATAAATTGTGTGTGACAGCTGATTGGAGGAAAGGCACCCCCCCTCCACATAGGTGAAGGAGGGAATGTGCAGAGCTGTGCTGTGAATAGACCAGCCCTCTGCTAATCTATTTATAGCACCCACCCCGACACAAGTTTCAGGCTGGTTTTATCTCGTTTGTTAGAAGTTATCATGCTGATAACAGAGCAGCAGAAAGACACGGGACTTAGGAATTTGGAGAGCGATAAGATATATGCGCTTAGGTCTTGCTTGAGCTAAGGGGAGATGGATACCAGGAAGTAAATGCTACATGAATCATCTGCCCTAAGAGCAGGTTCACACTGAAAAGCGTGTGTTCCCATGCGGTCCGGTTCTGACAGCCCATTCGTTTGATCTAGCTCACACTTTTTTCCTTTTCGGATAAAGGTTTTGCATAAATATATAGAAGTGGATCATTTTAATCACCCCTGCCAGTGTTAAGTGGATTGTCTCATCCATGTAAATTGATGCTTTCTGTTGGAGAGCTTTTGAAAACCACAGACTTGCTGACTGGATCACCAGATGAAAATAGAAGCACGAAAGCCTTAAAAAGAAAATGAATACAGCTATCACATCGAAGAATTGGTAAGTTGCAATATAATGTTTGCTTTTGAGTTTAATACTGCTTTTAAGATTTTCTTTAGTAAAAGGGGCTAAAAGCAACAAGAAAGTCATCTGTCCCATATACCATTAATCGGTGTGTTTAGTGTCATAAGCTATGCAGTTATAACCCCAATTCCAAAAACAGGGCACTGCATAAAATCTACATAACCGAATGCAATGATTTTCAAATCTCATAAACCCATAGTTTATTCCCAATCGAAAACATACCAAATGTTTAAACTGAGAAAATGTACCATTTTAAGAAAAAAATAAGGTAATTTTGAAATTGATGGCAGTAACAAATCTCAAAAAGGTTACGTATAAGGCAACAAAAACCTGGTAAAGTAAGTATTAGGCCCCTTTCACACGATCGGACCGTTCAGGTCCGCCTGTCAGTTTTGACGGCGGACCTGAACGGGCACTCCATGTTAGCCTATGGAGCGACGGATGTCAGCGGAGACATGTCCGCTGACATCCGACCCGGTCCGATCCGCTAAAAGCAGATGGATGGCCCTTCGTCCAGGTCTGTCACTATCGGATCGGGTGAGATCTGATGAAAACGGACATGCTGTCCGTTTTCATCCGATCCCTCCATAGGCGGCAGCAGCGCCTGACAAGCCCCTCCCCGCTCAGTGAGCAGAGAGGGACCTGTCATCCGCCGGCTCAGCGGAGATCAACGGCTTGATCTCCCGCTGAGCCGGCGGACAGAGGCGGGGAGTCTGCCTCGTGTGAAAGGGGCCTTACTTACAAGGAAGAACATTTTGCTACTAATTAGGTTCATTGGGAACAGGTCAGTAACATAAAAAGAACATCTTAGAGAGTCCGTGTCACAAAAGTAAAGATGGGCAGGGTTCACCAAGCTGCATCAAAAAATTGTCTAACAATTGCAAAAACTTTAACCACTAGACATCCGCGCTATGGCCGAATGAGGGCCACAGCGCGGACCTGCATTCCCGGGAGGCCGTCATATGACGGCCTCCCCTGTGCGCGCCCTACAGGGCGCGTGCCGGGCGCGCTGTGATCACCGAGTCACTGAGACTCGGCTGATCACCGATCCGTGTAAGGGGCCGGTCCCGGCCCCTTACCATGTGATCAGCTGTCAGCCAATGACAGCTGATCACATGATGTAAACAAAACATCGGTAATCGTTTTTTGTTTTGTTTTTTACTCACGGAGACAGCGCGAGTAGAAAAAAAAGCCGATCACCGGCTCACATGTCAGGGACATCGGTCCCAAAGTGGAAGAGGCACATCTGCCTCATCAGTGCCCACTAAAAGTGCCACCTAACAGTGCCCACAGTGCCACCTAACAGTGCCCACAAGTGCCACCTATTAATGCCCACAAGTACCACCTATCAATGCCCACCTGTAGTGCCAATCAGTGCCACCTGCCAGTGCTGCCCATCACTGCCACCCATCAGTGCCCATCACTGCCGCCTCATCAGCGTACATCAATGAAGGAGAAAAATTACCCGTTTTAAATTTTTTATAACAAAATATAAAAAAATAAAAAATTTTTTTTTAAAAAAAATTCAGTTTTTTACATTTTTTTTAACAAAAAGTAAAAATCGCAGAGGTGATCAAATACCACCAAAAGAAAGCTCTATTTGTGCTGAAAAAATAACAATTTCATTTGGGTACAGTGTATGACCGCGCAATTGTCATTCAAAGTGCGTCAGCGCTGAAAGCTGAAAATTGGTCTGGATAGGAGGGGGGTTTAAGTGCCCTGTAAGCAAGTGGTTAAATATATTCTCATCTACAGTACATAATGTCATCAAAAGATTCAGGGAATCTGGAGAAATCTCTGTGCACAAGGGACAAGGCCAAAACACAATATGGGATGCCTGTGATCTTCTGGCCCTCAGATGGCACTACTTTAAAAAGAGGCATGATTCTGTGGAGAACATCACTGCATGGGTTTAGAAATGCTTCCAGAAATTGCTGTCTGTGAACAAAGTTCGCTGTGGCATCCAAAAATGCAAGGTAAAGTTTTATTATGCAAAGAAGAAGCCATGTCTGAACATGACTCAGAAACACAGTTGTTTTCTCTGGGCCAGAGCTCATTTAAAAGGGTCTGTTGCAAGGTGGAAAGCTGTTCTGTGGTCAGACGAATCAAAATTTGACATTCTTTTTGGTAAACCATGGGCGCTGCATCCTATAGACTAAAAAAGAGGGGGGCCTTCTGACTTATCAGAGCTCAGTTCAAAAGCCTGCATCTCTGATGGTATGGGAGTGGATTAGTGTGTATGGAATGGGCAGCTTGCACATCTGGAAAGACACTATCAGTGCTAAAAGATATAGCCAGGTTTTAGATCAGCATATGCTCCCATCCAGATGACATCTTTTTCAGGAAACACCTTGCATATATCAGCAGGACAATGCTAAATCGCATACTGCATCTATGACAACAGCATGGCTTTGTAGTAGAAGAGTCCGGGTGCTTAACTGGCCTGCCTGCAGTCCAGACCTTTCACCAACTGAAAATAATTTGGGAATTTTGAAACAAAAAATAGAACAAAGAAGGACTGTTGAGCAGTTAAAATCATATATCAGGTGAGAATGGGACAACATTCCTCTCCCAAAGCTCCTGTCTCCTTAGTTCCAAGACATTTACAGAGTGTTTTTAAAACAAGAGCTTCTACACCATGGTAAACATGGCCCTGTCCCAGATCCCTGACCCTCATCTATTGAATGCATGTGCTCCCACTGTGGAGACGCTCATAAATTCAGTAGCGTTTAGGACTGCAGGCATACTCAGGGTGCCGTGAAGAGGCCTTGCAGCTTATGCATGCGTTTGCAAATGCGTGTTAAAGCGGAAGTAAACCCATTGATTTAACAGTTTCAAAAACCAGTTACATTTCCGGCACATGCCAGGAATGTAACTGTCACATTGGTTCTGCTCTCAACCAAACTGTCAAACCATCCAATGGCTGGTGTCATAACTGATCACATGTGCAGCATCATGGCAGTTGAAGATCAAACAGAGGCCAAGATGGCAGCTTTCTTGGCTGAAAACGATCGGAGGGTTTACTTCCACTTTAACTAAACCCCTGTTTTTAATGCAGACTGTTGGACAGGTTAATTTGGTTGGTCAGCAGACTGGTTGGTAAGTTGAGCTATGGAATGTTCTGTTTTTGTCTTTTATGCATTTGCCCTTCCATGTGCTCCTTGGTGTGAAGGCCAGTTATAGGTGGGGGCAGGGGCCATTTGTTTGTTTGAGATGTATTGCCATCAATTTCAAAATTATCTTTTTTTTTTTTTTTTTTTTTTTTTAAATGGTATGTGTGACACATTTTGTATTGTGAATAAAATATGGGTTTTTGAGATTTGCAAATCATTGCATTCTGTTTTAATGTAGATTTTACACAACATCCCAACTTTTTTGGAATTGGGGTTGTACTAAAGAAACTGACAGTAAACTACTGGAAAATGGGATGTTCAACGGTATAATATAGAAAGATATTTAGCTGCAGCCTAGTACTGAGCACAAGGAGAAAGGTATCGAGGATCTCTCTGCAAGAGCATTCATGTTTTCAGTCTCCTAGCTAGGTATATATGGGGTGGACATTGCTTAGCTGAGTATGCAGGATCAGTATGCCTCTCTGAGCTGGGCTAGATTCTAGGGCACGTTTGCAGATGTAAACAACATCAACCAATCAAATTCTTGTTAAAAGTTTGCCCAAAAGCAAATGGTGAAATATCATTGGTTCCTTTTAGGTATTTCTAGTACTCTGCATATTTCAATTCTCAATTTTAATGTCATGCTTAGGCTCCATTCACACTGATGTGTTTTTTCATGCTTTTTGCAGAAATGCAGGACATATTTTTTTAACCACTTGCCAGCCGCCCACTGTCAAATGACCGAGGGCTGGTGCGGCTCTTGCTCTGGGTGGACATCTTATGACGGCGCACCCGAATGGCCGCTCCAGCACGCCGTGAGGGACACTTAGCGATTGCGGCCGTGCTGTGTTGCTAGGACACGGCGTGACCCCCATCTCTTTAACCAAGTGATCGACTGTGTCCAATCACAGCCGATCACATGTAAATACAGGAATTACCGGTAATCGGCTCTCATCTCCTCACACTGACAGAGTGAGTGCCGAGGAGAGCCGATCAGCAGCATCTCCTCGCAAGAGATGTAATTGGGGCACTGATTACAATAAAGTGCCAGCAATCAGTGCCCATCAGTGATGTCAGTCAGTGCCGCCTATCAGTGCTCATAAGTGCGGCATATTAGTGTCTCCACATCAGTGCCCATAAGTGCAGCCACATCAGTGAAGGAGAAAAATTGCTTATTTACAAAATTTACTGACAAACTAATAAAAACTTTTTTTTTTTTCAAAATGTTCAGTTTTTTTTATTTTTATTTTTTTAGTAAAAAAAAACAGCAATTAAATACCACCAAAAGAAAGCTCTATTTGTGTGAAGAAAAGGATACAAATTTCAAATGGGTACAGCGTTGTATGACTGTGCAATTCTCATTCAAAGTGTGACAGTGCTGAAAAATGGCCTGGACAGGAAGGGGCTGAAAGTGCCCTGTATTGAGGTGGTTAAAGTGATTGTAAACCCTGTTACACCACTTTTACCTACAGAAAAGGCTTGCCTGTAGGTACCCTTAATATTTCCCAAACTTGCATCGTTTAGGAGATATTCACTGTATCCGCATGTGACGTCATCGGCACATGCGCACTAAGAAAAGGCTCGCTTGTGCCGTTTCTTCAGGAGCTGTGCCATAACTGGCGGCTCACGCGTGCATGCACGGGAGTGACATCATCGCGGCTCCATTCAATCGCAGTGCTGGAGCCCGGAAATAACTCCGGGAGACATGTCGCCGGTCACAGTTGTGTACAGGGATCGCTGCAACAGCTTCGGTCTAAGGTAAGTATTTCATAATGAGCTAGTATCAATGCATATTAGCTCATTATGCCTTTGTCTTGCAGGTTGCTTTTTTCAACCACATTAACATGGGTTCCTATGGAACATGTTTACATCAATGCATTTTTTGTGTTACTGCATTTTTGGAAAGAGTCAGGAACTTTTTTAAATGCAAAATGGTGCTTTTTTTTGGTTCAATAGATTTCAATGGAGAAGCTGCAGAAAAGCAAAGGAGTAGTCAGCTCCCGGGACGGACTACTCCTATGGCTTCGGTTATGCTCCTACTGCACACCGTCGCTATTTACTGGCACGTAAGTACGCAGGGTGGACGACATTGTTATGTCTTGTCCTGCTGTACCTACCCCAACACTAGGATTAATTCTTACATTATATGTTTTTATAGATACTCTACAACATCCGCCCCTGAAGAAGTGCTTTTACACAAACGCGTCAGCTTTAAGGATGTAGCTATGTGCCCCACTAGGATAATATCTGGATATGTCGTATTTTTTAACCTTTTGAATTACCAATCAGGCTGCCAGCTGTTATGTGAATCGATCATTCTACGATTGCCATGTGTTTACCATGTATACATTTGTGAACATGATGATACTATTTTTATGCATACATACAAATATGATAATATTTACTTACTGACTTTCTTATATGAATTTTACTATTGTTATGCATTTATATAATTTTTACTCCAACAATAAAATTTGATTGCATTTATCTACACGAGTCAACCACCTCATTTAAAGTCCCAAATTTTTGTTTTCCTTATTGAAACCGGGATGGAGGCATATTACATGTGCCTCATCTAAAGCCCCAAACTCCCCATTTATACTGCAGAGAAGCATGTAGTGCGTTTTTACCGCGACTTGCATTAAACAAATTTTCGCCCCCAAAAAGAGCATAAAAAATGCAAATCGTGGCAGAAACACGGTTAAAAAGAACACAAAAAGCACTGCAGAAACGCTCAAAAGCAACATGCATAGATGTGAATCGAGCCTAAAGCTGGATACACACTATACAACTTTTGTTGTTAGATTTTCATTAGACTTACCTTAAAGGGGTTGTAAAGGTTCACGTTTTTTCACCTTAATGCATCCTATGCATTAAGGTGAAAAAATATCCAACAATGCCGGCCCCCCCAGCCCCCTCGTTTTACTTACCTGACCCCTCGAATGTCCCGTGCTCGCTCCCGACATCCTCTTCGCCGCTCATCCTGGCCGTAGATTGGCTAGAGTGGATGGATTGAAAGCAGCGCAGCCATTGGCTCGCGCTGCTGTCAATCACATCCAATGACGCGGCACTCCGGGGGGCGGGGCTGAGTGATACAGTCAGCGGCTATAGCCACCGGCTGTATCACGGGAGTGCGCCCGCAAGAACTAAACACCATGCGAGAGAGCTCGCATGAAGGTGTTTAGTTCTTGCAGGGAGGAGCTGAGACAGCCGCCGAGGGACCCCAGAAGACCAGGTTCGGGGCCACTGTGCAAAACGAGCTGCACAGTGGAGGTAAGTATAACATGTTTGTTATTTAAAAAAAAAAATACCTTTACAACCCCTTTAAGGCTACATTGATAAGAAGGGGAAAAGGGCAAAAACTGCCCCAAGGTCAGACTTTAAAGGCACTTTGAACGAGAGTTGAAATACAAAAATATATTTTATTGATAACAATTCATAAGGCAATAGAACAGAAAAGAGAAAAAAAAGTTAAAAATACATATATAATGGACGAGAGTGCATGCAAAGAAAAATAAATAAAAAGAGAAAATCTGCACCATATGAACAACAATGAGCCCCTGTGCGTCAACGTGTTTCACTGTTTTGCTTCATCAGGACACATTCAGGGGTTGTTGGAAAGAATGGGTCTCACTATCTAAAATAAAACACATGGATAAGACTTTGTGTAATAATCACATATATAAAAAAGCATATAAAAACATGAAACGTCAACATATCCAGGTAACATGCATAGCACAAATATAACTACCTTGTCAGCAGAGTTCACTGAGGAGTCCACTAAGCATCAAGCGACACCATATATAATGTTCAAATATATGTGACCAAGGGTAAGCTGGAATGATTTGTTTAACAGTGCACATTACCATCATGTATTTGATATAGTGATTTTTTTAAATGGAGGATGAAAACCACATGAATATACTCAGTAGTATCACTCCAAGCATATATTAGTGCTATAATATTCCTCCAAAGTAGGTAAGGAGAAAACAAAGCATACCAAAAAACAAAAAAGAAGGGGGGGGGGGGGGGGCGTTATGGACACAACCATAGTATAAATGGTGTTCATATAATATATGTATTTATTTGTTGGCTCGGCAGAACCACATTTTCATAAACAATGAACAACCTGACCTGCAATTGGTAAGTATTTACGGAGAGTGACTAACTCCTTAAAGCCATCTGAAAAGAAAAAAAAGGGAAAAAGAAAAAAAGGGGGAAAAGGATAACAGCAGACTGTTCGTATAGATGGCTACGTCTGCAGGACTCTAGCAGTAGCTATGTCTGTTCGATAAAGCTGACAAAGCTTACCATAGCTGAAGTTGTGTCCAATCTACCCCCCTCACACATAGAGCACATCCACCACATTGAGAGTATCACATGGGGAGCTATTTATAGCCCCTCGTGTGGATTGTGGCTATGAGCAGATCCCTCTGCATGTGGCGTGAATCACACGCCGCATTACCGCTGACGCCGAATGACGTCACATAATCATATGGCAGTTGACACGCCCCCCGCCTGACATCAGTGAGCTGCCAGTGTGAATTGGATAGCTGGGGAGGAGGGAGGAGGGAGGATCCACCATCCTACACCACCCTATCAGTGCACAGCCATAGGAGAAAGGGTAGAGGGAGCAGCGGACACAAACAGCCACACATGCGAGCACAACCTGATCGTTGAAAAATAACAGAATAAAAAACAGCTGCATCGAAAATCACACATAGAAACAAAATAAACAAAAATAAAAAAAATATGAAAAAATAAATATGAATAATGAAATTAAAATAAAAAATAAAATAAAATTAATAATAAAAATAAATATAAAAATAATAAAAATAAAAATGGCTGTCCTCTAATAGGGTAGTGTAGGATGGTGGATCCTCCCTTCTCCCCAGCTATCCCATTCACACTGGCAGATCGAAGCCCACTGACGCGGGCCCCCAGCTCAGCTAGGAACAGCAAGTGTCCATGAAGACTGTTGTGCACCACCATCATCCCATCTTTTTCTCTCGGCCCGGAAGGCCAACCCTCACCACTCATCATGTGGAAACCTGGTCCATCCAACAAGCCCCTTACCGAGTTCCAGAAGCCATCCGGAACACAACAAAACAACAACTGAACGAAATGTTGGACCTGGGAATTATCCAGCCCTCCCCGAACCCCTGGGCCTCACCTGTTGTTGTACCCAAAAAAGATGGCACCATTCCATTTTGTGTAGACTACCGATGTCTTAATGACCACACCGTTAGCGACGCCTACCTGATGCCCCATATAGATGACCTGCTGGACCGTCTGGTTGGGGCTTGCCATGTCACTACACTGGACTTGAGCAAGGGTTACTCTCAAATCCCCTAACCGGGGAAGGGAGGGAACGTTCCGCATTCATCACCCCCTTCATGCTGTTTGAATTTCTCAGCATGCCCTTTGGGATGAAGAATGGCCCTGCCACCTTCCAGCGCACGGTGGATTAGTTGCTGCAGGGCTACCAAGACTTTGCTTGCACCTACCTTGATGACATTGCCATCTTCAGTGAAACATGGGAAGACCACCTCTGGCATGTGGGCAACGCCCTAGACCTAATTACAGGGGCCAACCTCACTATCTGGCCGATAAGTGCCAGATGGGAATGGCCGAGGTCCAATACTTGGAACACCGGGTGGGGGAGGCAGACTGCTCCCCGAACCAACTAAAATCGAAGCCATTAGGGACTGGCCCACTCAGAATAAAAAACAGGTTATGGCCTTTTTGGGCACTTCTTACTATTATCGTAAATTTGTTCCCCATTTGAGCACAATTGCCAAGCCACTGACGGACCTGACCAAGAAGACTATGTCCAGGGTGGTGACGTGGACCCCGGCCTGCCAGACCGCCTTTGACCAGCTGAAAGAGACCCTCTCCTGCGACCCCGTCCTGGCAGCTCCAAACTACAAGCAAAGGTTCATTGCACAGACGGATGCCTCCACATATGGGGTGGGGGCTGTCCTCAGCCAGGTAAATGAGGAGGGGGAGGAGCACCCGGTGGTCTTCCTTTAGCAGAAAGTTGCTGGCCAGGGAGGTGGCCTATGCCACCATCAAAAAGGAGTGCCTGGCTATAGTATTGGCCTTGAAGAAACTCCAACCCTATTTGTACGGCAGGGAGTTCACCATTCTCACTGACCACAACCCCCTCATCTGGCTGAATCGGGTCTCAGGGGATAACGGCCGCCTGCTAAGGTGGAGTTTGGCCTTACAACTGTAAAACTTCACTATTCAGTACCGAAGGAGAAGCTACCACCAAAATGCAGATGGGCTCTCCCGTCAACAAGATTCCCAGTAAAGCCCAGCAACCCACAAGTGCCTCTAGGGTAGCCTATTAAGGTGGAGGTGGGAGGGGTTGTCACGGGGACCCTACTTCCCCTGATTGCCCTACTGTTCCCCAGCACCAGCCCTACAATTGTTTGCACCAAATGTCACTGTGACGGGAGTCACTTTGGGTGTGGCTGTATTCCATTGTTCTGTTGTGTCTGTTGGCTTTGGGAGAAAAGTATATTATGGGATGTATGTCTAGGTGGAGGGGGAATTCCTCCAGCAGCCCCTCCCTGCTGATAAGACTGTTTACAGATGAGAAGTTTGAATACACCTGACCTGTGTGTCTATTGTTATTGGACAGTTTACCCCGCCTTGAATCCAAGGGAGTGTCCCTGAGTTGTATATTTGTTACATGTGTTTGAATAAAGAGTCTGATGTTTTTCACCCTATGTTGAGTTACGGCTAGTGACTGGGTGGGATAAAGGGTCTTGGATCGTGTGGTACCGGACAGAGGAAGCATTTACTGCGGACATAGTCCTGTTGAGGATGGAGGTCCGTTACAACTATGCTTAAAAAGCCATACCTGAAAGTCAACTTTAAAAGAACAGTTAAAGTATTACTAAAGGCAAAACTTTTTTCTCATTTTGGATAGAGTAGGGAGGGTTATGACCCCTGTCAGTTTTTTTTGCCATCTGTGTCCCATTTGGGAGATGTTCCCTGGAATTCCCGTCCCATAGCCAAAAAAAGATGTGAGAGGAAATCCCTCCAAAGTGAGGGAATCTCTGATTGTCTTCACAGTCACCAGAACTAATGTTTCCACTTGAAAATGTTCCCTCTATTACTGTTCTAGTGTCAACTCAACCCCATTTGGGACTTTTACAATGATAATGGAAGCAAGACAAGCAGTGGCGGCCCATCCATTAGGGGCGCCCGGGCGCCACCCCCTCTCTCCTCGCCACCCCCCTATATGCAGTTGATAGATTCATGCATTGCATGAAGTTATCCACAGCCACCACCTTTCAGATCACCGGGCACATGAATGAGAGTGGCCAGGGTTTTTTTTTTTTGACGCACCTGATTAGAGCCAGAGGCTCTAATAGGCTTCAAAATAGACCCGTGGGCTCGTGTCACAGAGGATGCGTCCAGAGCCCACTCAGGTGTATTTCAACTGCGAATGAATATTCGCTGTTGCAACACTGATCCACCTCCTGGGCAAACGGGAAGCTGGTATGAAACCCATTTCCCAATTGGCCAAAAAGTCAGTCGTTCCTATTGGACGCCTAGTGCTGGGAGACACACCACGGAAACTGCTACAGGAGAGGACTCCGGAGCAGCTTTCCCCGAGCCCGTCACGCTGGAAGACGAAGAGCTCCGACTGCTGCTCTCACTGCCCGCATCCAGGGTAAGGAGGACCACAGGTGGTGGTGGGGTGTTAGTGCCGAGCCGCGGGGGGGGGGGGGGGGGGTGGGTGTCAGTTGTGCTAGTGCTGCTCAACCAGGCCCAGGGGGGAGTTGTTTGCCCCCCCAAAAAAAACTGAAGACAAGACAAGTAGGGTAAATCTCCCTAATGGGGGGCACAGACAGCAAAAAAATCTGACAGGTGTTCTAATCCCTCTTCACACTATCCAAAACTAAAAAAAAAAAAAAAAAACACTTTTGCCTTTAGTTATACTTTTTAGCATAGAATAGATATGAGATTTAAATAGGACTATTTTTGTTATTGACTTTTGGGGGAAGTGAGGACGACACTGTGTTCCGTACTACTCCTACATTCTCCCCACAAAGTTTGCAGTTCATCAGACCTCATTAGTGCCACAAATGCAGTGCCGGGACAAGGTCACTCAGTGCCCAGGGCAAAGATGCCAAACTGCGCCCCAACCCCCCCCCCCCCCTTATATGCAAGCTTAGGGGAGCCTACCCCCAGTAGTGACCCGCTTGTCAACAGGAGGATTTTTTATTAAGAGTGGAGTCATCATAAGAACTGAGGCTGGGCGAGGGGAGAGCACAGCCTCCTGGTTCTCTACTGATCGCCTGAACAATTGCAATCAGAGACCTAGTTTACTAAAGCCGGTATTCCATTTCTTACACAAGTGGCTGCCTGAAGAGAATATTGGAAAGTAATGCACTATTGTAGCATGTGTGCTGTGCACAGATCTGCTGTCATTGTCAATGGCTTGGTAAGGCGAAATGCACATGGAGTGGAATATAGATTTTAGGATGATGGGGCCTTGGACAGGTAAGGAAGTGAGCAGAGAACGACTTCTCTGGATCAAGAATCTGACACAAATTTAATCAGAACGACAAAGGGACTGAATGTAAGTATAGTGTGCAGCATAGAGTTCTGGCAAGCCCGTGCTTGTGTAAAGCCGGCCATACACTAGTAGAAATTTGTTACAAATCTTTCATTTTTAAGAATGTTGGTTCAATTTTCTGAACATTAGTGGGGTAAAATCGACATTTGATTTCTACCACAGTAACAAGAAAATTTGAAGGAGCAGAATGGAAATTTTTCTTAAATTTCTAATGCCCCGTACACACGGTCAGATTTTCCGACGGAAAATGTGCGATCGGAGCGTGTTGTCGGACATTCCGACCGTGTGTGGGCTCCATCGGACATTTTCCATCGGATTTTCCGACATACAAAGTTTGAGAGCAGGCTATAAAATTTTCCGACAACAAAATCCGATCGCGTCAATTCCGACCGTGTGTGGCCAGTTCCGACGCACAAAGTGCCACGCATGCTCAGAAGAAATTCCGAGACGGAACAGCTCGGTCTGGTAAAATTAGCGTTCGGAATGGATACAACACTTTCGTCACGCTGCAATGTTTTAAATAGTTTAATACAGCGCACTCTGTTCATCTTTATAATGTGAGAAGAATGAAGTAGTTTTGCTGCTCATATTCACACAGACCTCTCACAAACTTCTTTCTTTATTCTTTATCGGGATTCCCTCAATATATTTTTATTTGTCACATCTGAAAAAAAACTTTTTTTGGTTGTTTTTAATTTTTTTTTTTTTTTTCACAGCTGTTTAATTTTTTTTGGGTTTGTATTTTTTTCAAGGCTGTTTTTTTTTTTTTCTTTTTTTTGGTTTTTACTCCAGAATATTTTTGTGTGTGTTTTGTGTGTCAAGTTACCACAACACCATTGATATCTTGTATTATTTAATCTCAAGGAGATTGTTTGGTGTTGGTGTCTCTTGTTAATTTCACATTGTATTTTTGAAATGTACCTGCCTCCTCACAAACAAACTGTCCTATTTGAAGGAAAACACACATAGGCGAGTATAATTGAAACAAAAATTCCTTTATTAACCACTTGCCGACCGCCTCACGCCTATATACGTGAGCAGAATGGCACGGGCAGGCAAAATCATGTACCTGATACGTGATGCCTTCCCGCGGGCGGGGGGTCCGATCGGACCCCCCCCCCGGTGCCAGCAGCAGTCGGCTTTGGTCTGGCAGCGATCACAGATGAGGGGGAGGCCATCCGATCGTGGCCCCCCCCTCGCGATCGCTCCCAGCCAATGAGAAACATCCTCTGCCTCTGTATTGTACACAGAGGCAGAGGATGTGATGTCATCTCTCCTCGGCTCGGGAGTTTCCGTTCCAGCGCCGAGGGGAGAAGACATGTGAGTGACTGCACCAACACTACACACACAGTAGAACATGCCAGGCACACTAAACACCCCGATCCCCCCCCCCCCCGATCGCCCCCAGATCCCCCCCCAATCACCCCCCCCTGTCACAAACTGACACCAAGCAGGTTTTTTTTTTTTTTTTTTCCTGATTACTGCATAGTGTCAGTTTGTGACAGTTAGAAGTGTTAGGACAGTGAGTATTACCCCCTGTAGGTCTAGGGTACCCCCCCCTAACCCCCCCTAATAAATTTTTAACCCCTTGATCACCCCCCGTCACCAGTGTCGCTAAGCCATCATTTTTCTGATCGCTGTATTAGTGTCGCTGGTGACGCTAGTTAGGGAGGTAAATATATAGGTTCGCCGTCAGCGTTTTATAGCGACAGGGACCCCCATATACTACCGAATAAATGTTTTAACCCCTTGATTGCCCCCTAGTTAACCCTTTCACCACTGATCACCGTATAAGTGTTACGGGTGACGCTGGTTAGTTTGTTTATTTTTTATAGTGTCAGGGCACCCGCCGTTTATTACCGAATAAAGGTTTAGCCCCCTGATCGCCCGCAGGTGATATGCGTCGCCCCAGGCAGTGTCAGATTAGCGCCAGTACCGCTAACACCCACGCACGCAGCATACGCCTCCCTTAGTGGTATAGTATCTGAACGCATCAATATCTGATCCGATCAGATCTATACTAGCGTCCCCAGCAGTTTAGGGTTCCCAAAAACGCGGTGTTAGCGGGATCAGCCCAGATACCTGCTAGCACCTGCGTTTTGCCCCTCCGCCCGGCCCACCCAAGTGCAGTATCGATCGATCACTGTCACTTACAAAACACTAAACGCATAACTGCAGCGTTCGCAGAGTCAGGCCTGATCCCTGCGATCGCTAACAGTTTTTTTGGTAGCGTTTTGGTGAACTGGCAAGCACCAGCCCCAGGCAGTGTCAGGTTAGCGCCAGTACCGCTAACACCCACGCACGCACCGTACACCTCCCTTAGTGGTATAGTATCTGAACGGATCAATATCTGATCCGATCAGATCTATACTGGCGTCCCCAGCAGTTTAGGGTTCCCAAAAACGCAGTGTTAGCGGAATCAGCCCAGATACCTGCTAGCACCTGCGTTTTGCCCCTCCGCCCAGCCCAGCCCAGCCCACCCAAGTGCAGTATCGATCGATCACTGTCACTTACAAAACACTAAACACATAACTGCAGCGTTCGCAGAGTCAGGCCTGATCCCTGCGATCGCTAACAGTTTTTTTGATGCGTTTTGGTGAACTGGCAAGCACCAGTGGCCTAGTACACCCCGGTCGTAGTCAAACCAGCACTGCAGTAACACTTGGTGACGTGGCGAGTCCCATAAGTGCAGTTCAAGCTGGTGAGGTGGCAAGCACAAGTAGTGTCCCGCTGCCACCAAAAAGACAAACACAGGCCCGTCGTGCCCATAGTGCCCTTCCTGCTGCATTCGCCAATCCTAATTGGGAACCCACCGCTTCTGCAGCGCCCGTACTTACCCCCCATTCACATCCCCAACCAAATGCAGTCGGCTGCATGAGAGGCATTTTTATGTCCTCCCGAGTACCCCTACCCAACAAACCCCCCCAAAAAAGATGTTGTGTCTGCAGCAAGCGCGGATATAGGCATGACACCCGCTATTATTTTCCCTCCTGTCCTGACAATCCTGGTCTTTGCATTGGTGAATGTTTTGAACGCTACCATACACTAGTTGAGTATTAGCGTAGGGTACAGCATTGCACAGACTAGGCACACCTTCACAGGGTCTCCCAAGATGCCATCGCATTTTGAGAGACCCGAACCTGGAACCGGTTACCGTTAAAAAAGTTACAAGTTTGCAAAAAAACACAAAAAAAAAAATAGTTGTCGTTTTATTGTTCTCTCTCTCTCTATTCTCTCTCTATTGTTCTGCTCTTTTTTACTGTGTTCTATTCTGCAATGTTTTATTGTTATTATGTTTTATCATGTTTGCTTTTCATGTATGCAATTTTTTATACTTTACTGTTTACTGTGCTTTATTGTTAACCATTTTTTGTCTTCAGGTACGCCATTCACGACTTTGAGTGGTTATACCAGAATGATGCCTGCAGGTTTAGGTATCATCTTGGTATCATTCTTTTCAGCCAGCGGTCGGCTTTCATGTAAAAGCAATCCTAGCGGCTAATTAGCCTCTAGACTGCTTTTACAAGCAGTGGGAGGGAATGCCCCCCCCCCCACCGTCTTCCGTGTTTTTCTCTGGCTCTCCTGTCTCAACAGGGAACCTGAGAAAGCAGCCGGTGATTCAGCCAGCTGACCATAGAGCTGATCAGAGACCAGAGTGGCTCCAAACATCTCTATGGCCTAAGAAACCGGAAGCTACGAGCATTTTATGACTTAGATTTCGCCGGATGTAAACAGCGCCATTGGGAAATTGGGGAAGCATTTTATCACACCGATCTTGGTGTGGTCAGATGCTTTGAGGGCAGAGGAGAGATCTAGGGTCTAATAGACCCCAATTTTTTCAAAAAAGAGTACCTGTCACTACCTATTGCTATCATAGGGGATATTTACATTCCCTGAGATAACAATAAAAATGATTTAAAAAAAAAAAATGAAAGGAACAGTTTAAAAATAAGATAAAAAAGCAAAAAAATAATAAAGAAAAAAAAAAAAAAAGCACCCCTGTCCCCCCTGCTCTCGCGCTAAGTCGAACGCAAGCGTCGGTCTGGCATCAAATGTAAACAGCAATTGCACCATGCATGTGAGGTATCACCGCGAAGGTCAGATCGAGGGCAGTATTTTTAGCAGTAGATCTCCTTTGTAAATCTAAAGTGGTAACCTGTAAAGGCTTTTAAAGGCTTTTAAAAATGTATTAATTTTGTTGCCACTGCACGTTTGTGCGCAATTTTAAAGCATGTCATGTTTGGTATCCATGTACTCGGCTTAAGATCATCTTTTTTATTTCATCAAACATTTGGGCAATATAGTGTGTTTTAGTGCATTAAAATTTAAAAAAGTGTGTTTTTTCCACAAAAAATGCGTTTGAAAAATCGCTGCGCAAATACCGTGTGAAGAAAAAAAATGAAACACCCACCATTTTAATCTGTAGGGCATTTGCTTTAAAAAAATATATAATGTTTGGTGGTTCAAAGTAATTTTCTTGCAAAAAAAATAACTTTTTCATGTAAACAATAAGTGTCAGAAAGGGCTTTGTCTTCAAGTGGTTAGAAGAGTGGGTGATGTGTGACATAAGCTTCTAAAATGTTGTGCATAAAATGCCAGGATAGTTCAAAACCCCCCCAAATGACCCCATTTTGGAAAGTAGACACCCCAAGCTATTTGCTGAGAGGCATGTCGAGTCCATGGAATATTTTATATTGTGACACAAGTTGCGGGAAAGAGACAAATTTTTTTTTTTTTTTTTTTTTTTTGCACAAAGTTGTCACTAAATGATATATTGCTCAAACATGCCATGGGGATATGTGAAATTACACCCCAAAATACATTCTGCTGCTTCTGAGTACAGGGATACCACATGTGTGAGACTTTTTGAGAGCCTAGCCGCGCACGGGACCCCGAAAACCAAGCACCGCCTTCAGGCATTCTAAGGGCGTAAATTTTTGATTTCACTCTTTACTGCCTATCACAGTTTCGGAGGCCATGGAATGCCCAGGTGGCACAAACCCCCCCCCCCCAAATGACCCCATTTTGGAAAGTAGACACCCCAAGCTATTTTCTGAGAGGTATCGTGAATATTTTGCAGACCTCACTTTTTGTCACAAAGTTTTGAAAATTGAAAAAAGAAAAAAGAAAAAAAAAATTTCTGGTCTTTCTTCATTTTCAAAAACAAATGAGAGCTGCAAAATACTCACCATGCCTCTCAGCAAATAGCTTGGGGTGTCTACTTTCCAAAATGGGGTCATTTGGGGGGGTTTTGTGCCATCTTGGCATTTTATGGCCTTCAAAACTGTGATAGGTAGTGAGGAGTGAAATCAAAAATTTATGCCCTTAGTAATCCTGAAGGCGGTGCTTGGTTTTCGGGGCCCCATACGCGACTAGGCTCCCAAAAAGTCCCACACATGTGGTATCCCCGTACTCAGGAGAAGCAGCTGAATGTATTTTGGGGTGCAATTCCACATATGCCTATGGCCTGTGTGAGCAATATATCATTTAGTGACAACTTTTTGTAAAAAAATTTTTTTTTTGTCATTATTCAATCACTTGGGACAAAAAAAATAAATATTCAATGGGTTCAACATGCCTCTCAGCAATTTCCTTGGGGTGTCTACTTTCCAAAATGGGGTCATTTGGGGGGGTTTTGTACTGCCCTGCCATTTTAGCACCTCAAGAAATGACATAGGCAGTCATAAATTAAAAGCTGTGTAAATTCCAGAAAATGTACCCTAGTTTGTAGACGCTATAACTTTTGCGCAAACCAATAAATATACGCTTATTGACATTTTTTTTACCAAAGATATGTGGCCGAATACATTTTGGCCTAAATGTATGACTAAAATTGAGTTTATTGGATTTTTTTTATAACAAAAAGTAGAAAATATCATTTTTTTTCAAAATTTTCGGTCTTTTTCCGTTTATAGCGCAAAAAATAAAAACGGCAGAGGTGACCAAATACCATCAAAAGAAAGCTCTATTTGTGGGAAGAAAAGGACGCAAATTTCGTTTGGGTACAGCATTGCATGACCGCGCAATTAGCAGTTAAAGCGACGAAGTGCCAAATTGTAAAAAGTGCTCTGGTCAGGAAGGGGGTAAAATCCTCCGGGGCTGAAGTGGTTAAGGGCTCAGAACCAAACAAAGAGGGAGGCAACGCTGGAGAAACAGCTGAAATTGGCGAAGCCTTTGGCCCCCAGGGAACACATCAAATCTTTTCCAGCAAAATTGGTGGCCTGAGGAGTCCATATCTAAGGGAGTGCAATCTGGTCCAGAAGTCCCAGAGATCATGAAAGCAGCATATGACATGTATGTTCCCAGGCTGTGGTACTACAAGAGGCTGCATATTTGGCCAGACCAGACTGAACCCAGGGCCATCACTCTCTGGTCTTCCTTAGACGCTTCCTTCCACGCTGTGGCTCTGGTGTTGGAGATGTGGCAGGAGGAGGAGTAGGACCTGGAGGAGGAGGAGTAGGAGTTGGACCTGGAGGAGGAGGAGGAGGACTATGTGTGAGGTCACAAATGTGGGTAGCACATGTTATTTGGCCCCTCAAACCCTTATTAAGAGCTTTCAAAATTTGGAACTCACACAGGAGTCGTTGGCCCTCCTCCATCTGCATCATTTTGCAGGCAGTTATGCCAGCAAAGTCCTCCTCCACAGTGTGGGGGGTTCTCAGGGCTTCTGTAGCCTTCCAAAAAAGGCCTATGGCAGCCTCCTCCAGGTTACTCCTCTTCCTGGCACTTTGTCTTTGAAGGTGTAGGGGAGGGACCTGGATATCAGGTAGCCTGCTTGGCCCGGCCACCTCCTGGCTGAGACTTCCCTGTGTATGAAAAAGGGACATGGTTTTAGCTTTTGCTTCATCAATCACAATCATAAATTAGTACTCCTAACTAGCATCTAGTTAACATCATTGATTGGACAACCAGCAATATTTAGAAGAATACTATACCTGTGTCAAGCTGGGCTCCTCCACATGTTGCTGCCTGGAAGGCCCAGGTTGGGCGTCAGAAGCCTCAGCTGGGGGGGAAGGAAGCATGGAAGGAAGAGTGGAGAGTGCTGGCCTGGGTTCAGTCTGACCTGCCAGAAAATGCAGCCTGTCATAGTACCACAGCCTGGGGACATAGATGTCATCTGCTGCTCCTGATCTCTGGGAATCCTGGACCTTCATGTGCTCCCGTAGATAAGTGCTCCTCAGGCCACCAATTACAACCTTCAAATAGGTCATGTCTGCCGTGGGGATCACCGTCTTCACAAATTCCAACAAATTATCCAGAGCTGCCTTCCTCTTTGTTTGGTTCTTATATTCAGGGTGGTTTATCTGCCACAGACAGGGCAGCTCCCTGAACATATCAATGAAGATTGGCATAAAGTCCTTATCTTTCAAGATATCCATTTTCACTGCAAGACACAACACAAGACAAACCCTAATGTCAGCCTAAAGTCTACTAAACTTGTGCAAATACAGGCCTCAATCTAGAAGCAGTATAGGCCCAATGTTAAATCTTACTTTCGCTATCATGATCGGCGCATCCGTTACTCCTTCCTCCGCTCACAGATCGTACGTACTACGCACGCGTGTTACGCTTTATAGACACTGCACATGCGTGAAACTCCGCCCACCCCTGACGTTCTTTCTAGTCTATTCCCCGCCCCCTCTCGTTCGTCGCAGTGGGGGAAGAGCACATGGCGGAGACACAGCAGGTGTCAGATAATTACACCAACGAGGAGGAGGAGGAGGAAAGCCCGGAGCCTGAAACGTCCAGATCCAGAAGGAGACAATATAAGGCATCAAATATGTCCTTTGGGGAGATGTTGGAGATGGTCGACATAATGAAGAGGGCCGACTATGATGGGAAGTATGGACCTTACCCCAATCCCAATGTCAGAAAGGCCAAGATCATGGCGAAAGTGGTCAAGAGTCTGCACTGGAATTTCGGGGTACTACAATCGAAAGATCAGCTCAGGAAGCGGTGGTCGGACCTCAAACTAAGGGAGCACGAGCAGTACAGAAAGATCCGGAGAGTGCTGCAAAAAAGTAAGTAGTTGTGCTGTGTTCCTATTCTTTTTATGTTTATTACGTTCGTGCTGCTCCATGTGCTTTTCTTAACTGTTATCCATTTCTAAATGTGAACTATTATGTTCATGGGCACATTATTTGTTCGTATCAAACATTGTTCCTTCGGCCTAGAAAACACCATGGTTTTGTCCATATGCATTTGGCCACATTTTTTAGGGCCTACTTGTCTGAAACTAATTTGGTTGGGTAGATGGGTTTGTAACTAGAATGAAATGCAAACTAGATTCTGTGTAAGGAGAGGACACTCAGCAGCAGTTTTCACATCTGGACACTGGAGAACTAGTGTGGGACACAAGAACACCCTTTTTATTAGGGGGCCCACACAGGTGCTCCAGTGTATACTATAGGGGTGTCTCCATCTGTGAAGCTTGTACAAGACAGGTAAAGTGTGACAGACCTAGCCAGGAGAGAGACTTTTGGAGGGGACTGAATGCTAGCCTCTTGCCGATCGATCGTGGGCCCTGGCATTTGGGGGAATGGTGCTCCTTGTGAGCTGTGTGCCTGGGGACCCTTGAGATGGTATTACTGTGGATTCGGGTCCTGGTCCCCCAGGACACACAGACTCTGGGGACCCTGGATTTGCCATATTAGAAATAGTGGCTGATTCATAATGCTGGGACAAATACTGTTGGGAGGTGCTGGTGTCAATTCCAGCCACCTGTCTGTCTGTTGCCTGCTAGAATGTGTATTTTAAATAAGTCTCTAGTATGGGATCTAAGAGTCATTAGATCCCCATTGTTGTTTGTGTTAATTAACTCTGCTATTGTGATAATGTTGATTGGGTTTTCTGAGCTACAAGATGGCCAGTCTGGCCTAAAGGTCATGTCTGAGTCATCTAGGCTGTCTAAAGGGATTAGGTAATTAGCCCATGTAAATTAGGTTTCTGGTCACAGGTGTATGTTCAGAGCAATATGAGCCGGAGGTACGCACCTCCTCTTTTATTGTATAAAAGAGCCTGTATTTTTCAATAAAAGAGATTCCTGGTTGAACTTACATACAGCCTGCCTGGTGTTTGTTCTGAGCTACACAACTGGATTAGAACAGCACATAGCTGTAGTTCTAGTCCCGGAGCATCGGATGACGAACCATTAGATGTTGCGATCTGCAATCTGATTCTATAGCTGCAGAGGAGTGTCGGGAGAGTGGAACCGAGCGAGCAGGGGCTTGTTACATTGGTTGGCAGTTTCGGTGGGATTTGCTCTCCAGTTACTGGTACACTCCAAACCAGCCTGCAGGAGAGCCACGCTGAAAGACTTACTTGAGAGCCATGGAGGGAATGGTGGGATCGTGCTTCCTAGCCGTGAACACATCCAAACCATCACCTGGATCCAAGGTCCAGATAGCAGGAGAGGAGAGGTACAGATACCAGCCACCATGGAAGAGGAATTCAGAAGGAGGTTGCGAGAGATGCAGATACAGCACAGAGAACCAGTATCAGAGCAGGTCCTGCTAGGATGGCTTGATTCTATTCACTGCAAACTCTGGAAGGAAGCGGTAGCCCGTGAGCAGCGAAACCAGGGAAAAGTTCTCCCCTCCATCCATGTAAGGTACTGGTCACAGTATGAAGTGCGAATGCTGTTATTGGGGGAACAGCCGAACCAGGAGTGGACAGCCAAGTTAAGCAGGCTGATCCGGGCAGAAATGCGGTTGGACGAGAGCTACAGAGCCCTCCGGTGGTATGTAGCCCAAGTGTGCCCGTGGACAGCGGATGACAGCCCCACGGGAGGCTTTGACTACGATGGCCTGGGATTGTTATACTGGAGGCTGTCCAAGGACCCTGACTTTGGGAGTGATCGGGAGTGGCGTTTGGAGGAAATAATGGACCACAGAGAGCGAAGACTGAATGTCTCGGAAGTGCACTGGGCACAGGAAGATTTGGAGTTTCTGGCCGTTCAGGAATGGGAGCTTGAGATGGCCTACAGACAGCTGCTAGACTCTGCTCAGCAGCAGGGTGGGGCTCCCTTTTCCTGGGACTATCAGGAAATACCAGTTGACAACTCTGAAATCCTGGCTGAAGAGTTGACAATGTGGCAGAGTAACAGTGTGCTTTGCCAACCTGCCCCCGCAGCTATGGAGGCGGAGGTCTTATGGCAGATGCAGCAAGTGCTGACTGACCTTGATAAACCTGTTTCTGCATGGGATGATCTTGGATGGAGGAATGTGCCTGTCCAGCAGCATGCCAGAGAATCGGCAGTGGAAAATCTGAAGATTGCCGTCCCCAAACCTGAAGTGCTGACAATAGGGCAGAGCTCTGCTAACCTATGCCTAGCACTGATAGCATCTTCTAGGTTCCACGGAGAGGAGATGGTGAACCTTTATCCCCAGACACCAGTTGCAGAGACAGGGGATTTGATAGACTTTTCTGCTGAGGAAGAACAACCTGGTGAGCCTCCAGCAGAAGAAGAGCTGTTATCAGGGCCAAACTTCACTGTGCTCTGCCCAGCACCAACATAAGTATCTGTGAAGTTACAAGGAACTTCCCCAGCTGAAGCGCTGGCAACCGGACAGAGGGTCCAAGATCTCTGCCCTACACCTGCGGCGGTTCCGGAGGCTCAGGGTGAGAAGGAGGTGGCCACTTCCCAGCAGCAGACCAGGATACAGGGGGAGAAGGGAGAGGAGTTGTTCGTCGTCCCTCCCCAACAGTTGGCCAGGGTGGAGGAAGTGGTCTTTCCTCCCCAGCAAAGATCCGTGCACCTGGGAGACAGTACCACAGACATATCGTCCCAACATCCAGATGAGGGAATGGAAAAGGAAGCAGCCGGCTCACCTCCCCAATGGCAGCTACACAGTTTGGGAGTGGAGGAAGCCAGCCTCCTGCCCCAACAGTTAGCCGGAGCTGATGGTGTGGGGTTTCCAGCAGAAGGGCTGGCAATAGGGCCGAATACTGCTGGACTCTGCCCTCAACTAACAGAGGATGGATTTCCTGTGAAGGTGGATGGGACTTCAGTCTCCACCTGTATACCCCAGGGATGCTGGGCAGTCGGCCCAGATCCCCAACAGCATGACGGAGTGAGCCCAGACACCCTGTCTTCTCTCCAGTGGCAGAAAGGACTCCAGGGAGAAGGGCCAGTCCAGGCCTCTCCCCAGCGGCAGATATGTTCTCTGAGAGAGGCAGAGGTTGGCTGGGTGAGTAATGCTTTGTTTGGAACAATTTGTTTGGGGTACTGTGTGGGTACAGGCATTAGAGGACTGGAACTACTGACTAACTTCGGAGTCAACCCGTCTGAGGTCTCCTCCTGTGTTAGTCTCCTGCCAAAAGGGGAGAAATGTGACAGACCTAGCCGGGAAAGAGACTTTTGGAGGGGACTGAATGCTAGCCACTTGCCGATCGATCGTGGGCCCTGGCATTTGGGGGAACGGTGCTCTTTGTGAGCTGTATGCCTGGGGACCCTTGAGGTGGTATTACTGTGGATTCGGGTCCTGGTCCCCCAGGACACACAGACTCTGGGGACCCTGGATTTGCCATATTAGAAATAGTGGCTGATTCATAATGCTGGGACAAATACTGTTGGGAGGTGCTGGTGTCAATTCCAGCCACCTGTCTGTCTGTTGCCTGCTAGAATGTGTATTGTAAATAAGTCTCTAGTATGGGATCTAAGAGTCATTAGATCCCCATTGTTGTTTGTGTTAATTAACTCTGCTATTGTGATAATGTTGATTGGGTTTTCTGAGCTACAAGACGGCCAGTCTGGCCTAAAGGTCATGTCTGAGTCATCTAGGCTGTCTAAAGGGATTAGTTAATTAGCCCATGTTAATTAGGTTGCTGGTCACAGGTGTATGTTCAGAGTAATATGAGCCCCTCATCCGAGGAGACCAGAGACCCCCCACCTCTGGAAGAAGGGGAAATCCACCCAAGACAAACAGAGCAGGAGGAGGAAGACGTGGTGGAAATTGGCACCACAACAGGTGAGTGTCTGCGACCATAGGCTCAGGTAAGATATGGATGCCGGCATATTTATAATACATGTTTTTTTTTGGTTTCTATCTTTTTAGGTGAGCGTGATGTTGTGGATCCAGATCCTTTCACCTCGGAAAGTGCACAGATCCTGATCGGGGAGATCATGGGGTGTAATAGGGACTTGAAAAACATCAAGAAAAACATCAATGATGTTCTTCAAAAAAATGAGAACATTATTGATGTTTTGGGGAGAGTTTAAAACCACTCCAAATCCCTTTGTTTTTTGGTGTGCTACAATTTTGTAACATTTTTTGTCAAATTGGAGAAAAGCCAAATTTTGAAGAGGCACACAGCGTGTCAACATGTGCTATCTAAATAGATGAAAAACAGCGCTCGCAAATAAATAGATGAAATAATATTAAAATCTACCTCACGTGTTGCAGCTGCTGGATAAAAAGTGCTGACACTTTTGTAGTATATAAAACGAAAAAGACCTGCGCTGGCAACTCACCAAGTGAATAATTATAAAAGGATCAGAAAATATAAACACCATGCAAAAAGTAATGAATATATAAAATTGCACAAATGCACATTTAGTGAGTGTTGTGTGAGAATGTGCACAGAAACTGCACAAAGACACTGCCAAACTGAGTGACTGAAAGTAATAAAAAGCAAATCAATAAGCGTAAATAATGTGGTCTGGGTGAATTCGTCTAAAAGCATACTCTTAGACGCTAAGCGACTACAGGGCCATAAAATGTCGCTAAACTAATATATAAATAATCCCATATATTCGTGATCACAAATTGTTATTTGTGATCCGCCAACATCACAATACTATTGAACCCCTTATAATTATAATAGTACAACCCCGAGTTGTGTGGTGGGACGATGTGGACGCGTTTCCCATCAATTGCCCCTCCGCAGTTAGGAAAGTCCCACCGCTGGGCAAAGTGGGAGGCCACAGTCTGCCATTCCTGTGTTGAAGGAAACTGTGGAGTCAAACCAAAAAAAAAAAAAAAGTATTTTTGCACATAAACATGGAAAGCAGATTAGACACAAACATTCTTGGCCAACATCAAGATACCATTTATTTATGGGAAGTTTTAAAGACCAAAGTATAAGGTACACTTATCAGATTCACCCCCCCCCCCCTCATGATGGGCCATTTGTAACATTATGGGGGGGGGGGACTCTTGGACAGGTAACCCTCTCCACTTCATTGAAAGATGAATGCCTAAATAATGGGTATTACTTTGGCCAACCCCTCCTTAGTTACACTATTGACAGCCCACTGGACAGGTAAGAAGTGTCATAATACAAAGATAGAAATACACATTGTACCCATTTTAGAACATTTTTACATTCTGCTATTACCTATCAAGATAATAATAGTATACAAAAACTTGAAACAGTACCATTTGAAAGTATACAGGCAGGCCCTTGCACTACATACTTTGGGGAATTCATCCATAAATCTGAGCACAAAAGAGATGGGTATAGTGTGTATGGGTTTGGCAAAGTCAGCAGATAGATGACTGAGAATAGATAGAGAATTGGTATCAGCTGACTTAGCAGTTGGGGGGAGGGAGGGTTCCAAATGATTTGGGGACCCCCCAAAATAAGCCTCTGGCACTCTGCCTGAATTTTAAGCACCAATCACATTTCAAAACATTTTAGCGGTGTTTGGGGTAAAGCACTACTATGGAGCTGATAAAATACATTGTTAAGTGACTACATGAGGTGAATATAGGGCAGGAGACCATGCTGGGGAGGTAAGTGAAGGCAAATATGTATGAAGGACAAAAAAATAATTACATAAAAATCCAGCATGCATGAGGACAAAGGGGACATTCACAGCATATTACAATCATGGTAATTAGGGAATGAGGAAAGAAATACAATATATTAGTAAACATTAAATACAATAAAATGTGATGTTAACCACTTGCCGACCGCCTCACGCCTATATACGTGAGCAGAGCGGCACGGGCAGGCAAAATCACGTACCTGAAACGTGATTGCCTTCCCGCGGGTGGGGGGTCCGATCGGACCCCCCCCCCCGGTGCCAGCTGTGGTCGGCATTTGGTTGGAAGCGATGGGAGACGAGGGGGAGGCCATCCGATCGTGGCCCCCCCCTCGCGATCGCTCCCAGCCAATGAGAAACATCCTCTGCCTCTGTATAGTACACAGAGGCAGAGGATGTGATGTCATCTCTCCTCGGCTCGGGAGTTTCCGTTCCAGCGCCGAGGGGAGATGACATGTAAGTGCACCAACACTCACACACACACAGTAGAACATGCCAGGCATACCTTACACCCCCGATCCCCCCCTGATCGCCCCCCGATCCCCCCCCAATCACCCCCCCCCCTGTCACAAACTGACACCAAGCAGGTTTTTTTTTTTTTTTTTTCCTGATTACTGCATAGTGTCAGTTTGTGACAGTTAGAAGTGGTAGGGCAGTGACTGTTACCCCCCTGTAGGTCTAGGGTACCCCCCTTACCCCCCCTAATAAAGTTTTAACCCCTTGATTACCCCCCCTCACCAGTGTCGCTAAGCGATCATTTTTCTGATCGCTGTATTAGTGTCGCTGGTGACGCTAGTTAGGGACGTAAATATTTAGGTTCGCAGTCAGTGTTTTATAGCGACAGGAACCCCCATATACTACCTAATAAATGTTTTAACCCCTTGATTGCCCCCTAGTTAACCCTTTCACCACTGATCACCATATAACCGTTACGGGTGACGCTGGTTAGTTCGTTTATTTTTTATAGTGTCAGGGCACCCGCCGTTTATTACCAAATAAAAGTTTAGCCCCCTGTAGGTCTAGGGTACCCCCCTTACCCCCCCTAATAAAGTTTTAACCCCTTGATCACCCCCTGTCGCCAGTGTCGCTAAGCGATCATTTTTCTGATCGCTGTATTAGTGTCGCTGGTGACGCTAGTTAGGGACGTAAATATTTAGGTTCGCCGTCAGTGTTTTATAGCGACAGGGACCCCCATATACTATCTAATAAATGTTTTAACCCCTTGATGGCCCCCTAGGTAACCCTTTTACCACTGATCACCGTATAACCGTTACGGGTGACGCTGGTTAGTTTGTTTATTTTTTATAGTGTCAGGGCACCCGCCGTTTATTACCGAAAAAAGGTTTAGCCCCCTGATCGCCCGGCGGTGATATGCGTCGCCCTAGGCAGCGTCAGATTAGCGCCAGTACCGCGAACACCCATGCACTCACCGTACACGCACCGTACACCTCCCTTAGTGGTATAGTATCTGAACGCATCAATATCTGATCCGATCAGATCTATACTAGCGTCCCCAGCAGTTTAGGGTTCCCAAAAACGCAGTGTTAGCGGGATCAGCCCAGACACCTGCTAGCACCTGCGTTTTGCCCCTCCGCCCGGCCCAGCCCAGTCCAGCCCACCCAAGTGCAGTATCGATCGATCACTGTCACTTTTTTTTGTAGCGTTTTGGTGAACTGGCAAGCACCAGCGGCCTAGTACACCCCGGTCGTAGTCAAACCAGCACTGCAGTAACACTTGGTGACGTGGCGAGTCCCATAAGTGCAGTTCAAGCTGGTGAGGTGGCAAGCACAAGTAGTGTCCCGCTGCCACCAAAAAGACAAACACAGGCCCGTCGTGCCCATAGTGCCCTTCCTGCTGCATTCGCCAATCCTAATTGGGAACCCACCGCTTCTGCAGCGCCCGTACTTCCCCCATTCACATCCCCAACCAAATGCAGTCGGCTGCATGAGAGGCATTTATATATCCTCCCAAGTACCCCTACCCAACGAACCCCCCCAAAAAAGATGTTGTGTCTGCAGCAAGCGCGGATATAGGCGTGACACCCGCTATTATTGTCCCTCCTGTCCTGACAATCCTGGTCTTTGCATTGGTGAATGTTTTGAACGCTACCATACACTAGTTGAGTATTAGCGTAGGGTACAGCATTGCACAGACTAGGCACACTTTCACAGGGTCTCCCAAGATGCCATCGCATTTTGAGAGACCCGAACCTGGAACCGGTTACAGTTATAAAAGTTACAGTTACAAAAAAAAAGTGTAAAAAAAAAAAAAAACACAAACAAAAATAAAAAAATATAGTTGTCGTTTTATTGTTCTCTCTCTCTATTCTCTCTCTCTATTGTTCTGCTCTTTTTTACTGTATTCTATTCTGCAATGTTTTATTGTTATTATGTTTTATCATGTTTGCTTTTCAGGTATGCAATTTTTTATACTTTACCGTTTACTGTGCTTTATTGTTAACCATTTTTTTGTCTTCAGGTACGCCATTCACGACTTTGAGTGGTTATACCAGAATGATGCCTGCAGGTTTAGGTATCATCTTGGTATCATTCTTTTTAGCCAGCGGTCGGCTTTCATGTAAAAGCAATCCTAGCGGCTAATTAGCCTCTAGACTGCTTTTACAAGCAGTGGGAGGGAATGCCCCCACCCCCACCATCTTCCGTGTTTTTCTCTGGCTCTCCTGTCTCAACAGGGAACCTGAGAATGCAGCCGGTGATTCAGCCAGCTGACCATAGAGCTGATCAGAGACCAGAGTGGCTCCAAACATCTCTATGGCCTAAGAAACCGGAAGCTACGAGCATTTTATGACTTAGATTTCGCCGGATGTAAATAGCGCCATTGGGAAATTGGGGGAGCATTTTATCACACCGATCTTGGTGTGGTCAGATGCTTTGAGGGCAGAGGAGAGATCTAGGGTCTAATAGACCCCAATTTTTTCAAAAAAGAGTACCTGTCACTACCTATTGCTATCATAGGGGAGATTTACATTCCCTGAGATAACAATAAAAATGATTTAAAAAAAAAAAAAATGAAAGGAACAGTTTAAAAATAAGATAAAAAAGCAAAAAAATAATAAAGAAAAAAATAAAATAAATAAAAAGCACCCCTGTCCCCCCTGCTCTCGCGCTAAGGCGAACGCAAGCGGCGGTCTGGCGTCAAATGTAAACAGCAATTGCACCATGCATGTGAGGTATCACCGCGAAGGTCAGATCGAGGGCAGTAATTTTAGCAGTAGACCTCCTCTGTAAATCTAAAGTGGTAACCTGTAAAGGCTTTTAAAGGCTTTTAAAAATGTATTAATTTTGTTGCCACTGCACGTTTGTGCGCAATTTTAAAGCATGTCATGTTTGGTATCCATGTACTCGGCCTAAGATCATCTTTTTTATTTCATCAAACATTTGGGCAATATAGTGTGTTTTAGTGCATTAAAATTTAAAAAAGTGTGTTTTTTCCCCAAAAAATGCGTTTGAAAATCGCTGCGCAAATACTGTGTGAAAAAAAAAAAATGAAACACCCACCATTTTAATCTGTAGGGCATTTGCTTTAAAATAATATATAATGTTTGGGGGTTCAAAGTAATTTTCTTGCAAAAAAAAATAATTTTTTCATGTAATCAAAAAGTGTCAGAAAGGGCTTTGTCTTCAAGTGGTTAGAAGAGTGGGTGATGTGTGACATAAGCTTCTAAATGTTGTGCATAAAATGCCAGGACAGTTCAAACCCCCCCCAAATGACCCCATTTTGGAAAGTAGACACCCCAAGCTATTTGCTGAGAGGCATGTCGAGTCCATGGAATATTTTATATTGTGACACAAGTAGCGGGAAAGAGACCAATTTTTTTTTTTTTTTTGCACAAAGTTGTCACTAAATGTTATATTGCTCAAACATGCCATGGGAATATGTGAAATTACACCCCAAAATAAATTCTGTTGCTTCTCCTGAGTACGGGGATACCACATGTGTGGGACTTTTTGGGAGCCTAGCCGCGCACGGGACCCCGAAAACCAAGCACCGCCTTCAGGCTTTCTAAGGCCGTAAATTTTTGATTTCACTCTTCACTGCCTATCACAGTTTCGGAGGCCATGGAATGCCCAGGTGGCACAAACCCCCCCCCAAATTACCCCATTTTGGAAAGTAGACACCCCAAGCTATTTGCTGAGAGGTATAGTGAGTATTTTGCAGACCTCACTTTTTGTCACAAAGTTTTGAAATTTGAAAAAAGAAAAAAAAAATTTTTTTTTCTGGTCTTTCTTCATTTTCAAAAACAAATGAGAGCTGCAAAATACTCACCATGCCTCTCAGCAAATAGCTTGGGGTGTCTACTTTCCAAAATGGGGTCATTTGGGGGGGGGGTTTGTGCCATCTTGGCATTTTATGGCCTTCAAAACTGTGATAGGTAGTGAGGAGTAAAATCAAAAATGTATGCCCTTAGAAATCCTGAAGGTGGTGCTGGGTTTTCGGGGCCCCGTACGCGGCTAAGCTCCCAAAAAGTGCCACACATGTGGTATCCCCGTACTCAGGAGAAGCAGCTGAATGTATTTTGGGGTGCAATTCCACATATGCCCATGGCCTGTGTGAGCAATATATCATTTAGTGACAACTTTTTGTAATTTTTTTTTTTTTTTTTGTCATTATTCAATCACTTGGGACAAAAAAAAAAAATATTCAATGGGTTCAACATGCCTCTCAGCAATTTCCTTGGGGTGTCTACTTTCCAAAATGGGGTCATTTGGGGGGGTTTTGTACTGCCCTGCCATTTTAGCACCTCAAGAAATGACATAGGCAGTCATAAACTAAAAGCTGTGTAAATTCCAGAAAATGTACCCTAGTTTGTAGACGCTATAACTTTTGCGCAAACCAATAAATATACACTTATTGACATTTTTTTTACCAAAGACATGTGGCCGAATACATTTTGGCCTAAATGTATGACTAAAATTTAGTTTATTGGATTTTTTTTATAACAAAAAGTAGAAAATATCATTTTTTTTCAAAATTTTCAGTCTTTTTCCGTTTATAGCGCAAAAAATAAAAACGGCAGAGGTGATCAAATACCATCAAAAGAAAGCTCTATTTGTGGGAAGAAAAGGACGCAAATTTCGTTTGGGTAGAGCATTGCATGACCGCGCAATTAGCAGTTAAAGCGACGCAGTGCCGAATTGTAAAAAGTGCTCTGGTCAGGAAGGGGGTAAATCCTTCCGGGGCTGAAGTGGTTAAAGGATAAAAATCTTACCTTAATATACTCCTTCTGCAGGACCTGAAAGATGGCAGAACAGGTCTCTGGGATAATGATCCCCAGAGCCTGGGGGGAGATGCCTGTCGAGAACTTCAAGTCCTGCAGGCTTCTCCCCGCCGCCAAGTACCGCAGGGTGGCGACGAGCCTCTGCTCCGGAATGATGGCTTGCCTCATGCAGGTATCCTGCCTGCTAATATATGGGGTCAGCAAAGCCAACAAACGGTGAAATACGGGTCCGTCATCCGGAGAAAGTTCCTGAAATCATCAGGATTATTCTCACGGATCTCATGGAGCAAAGGCATATGACAGAACTGGTCACGCTGAAGCAACCAATTCTTGGTCCATGAACTCCTCCCCAACCTGTTCATGTACTGGGCTTGTGTCAAGGTCAGGACCCCAACACCAAGCCCTCGCACAGCACGAACTCTACGAGGAGTACGTATATGCAACATGGCTAGAAAACGGTCGGCTGCTCAGAACGAAGTAACAGAGAACGCACTGAAGAACAGCAAGGCCTGTGAAGAGCGACCTGAAAAACAGTAATGAGCGGACAAGATCGCACTGAATAGTACAATACGAACTGACTGCACGCACTGAAGAGCAGATACAAACCCACAAGCACAAACTGAACATCAGAAAACGATCTGAAAACCACGAGTCTGAAAAAGCGCGAATCGTCTCTCACCAAACTTTTACTAACACGAGATTAGCAAAAGGAGCCCAAAGGGTGCCGCACTTGGTTCTGAAATGGCCTTTTCTAGTCTCGTCGTACGTGGTGTACGTCACCGCGTTCTTAGCGAAAGGAAATTCCGACAACTTTGTGCGACCGTGTGTACGCAAAGCAAGTTTGAGACAACATCCGTCGGAAAAAAATCCATGGATTTTGTTGTCGGAATGTCCGATCAATGTCCGACCGTGTGTACAGGGCATAACAGTGTATGTGGATTCTGTTAAAAGATTGTTTTTGCTTTGTTAAAAGCAAGTGAAATGTTGAAGTATTTTCAAATGACATTTGTCAAGTTGTCGAATGTACTAAAAAAGAAAAAATGGCATATAAATGTTTGCAGAAAGGTTTGTTCAGAAATTTACTAGTGTATGGCAAGCTTTAGTATGCGTGTCTTCTTTAGCTGTCCATGTCTGCCTGATCCCAAATAATTATTTTAGTATAGGCCAACGCAGTATCATTTTGAGAGGACTATAGATTGCAGTATTCTCCACTCTCCATTCTCCATGTCCCCTTAAAGCTACTTTCACCTGAGTCGGTTTTCAGGCGATTTAACGTTAGTAATAGCCTCTGAAAAGCGCCTCCCATTAATTGCAGTGTGTCTTTTCACACTGGGGCGGTGCCCTTGCAGAACGTTATGAAAAGTCCTGCAAGCAGCATCTTTGGGGCGGTTTGGGAGCACTGTAAATAGTGCTCCCAAAATGTCCTGCCCATTGCAATAAATGGGCCTGAAAAGAGCGTTGAAAGCGCCGCAAATCTGGACTTTTTACTTTTTTTTTTTGGTAAAAAGCGCCCTGCTAATGGCCAAAAAGTGCCGCTAAAGCGCCGCAAAAACGAGCTGCGGTTTAGCGTTAACGGCCGGGCACTGCCAGTGTGAAAGGGGTCTAGGACTACATTCACATTGGCTAATTAGCTCTGGTGACAGCACCAGGAATTTGCTGTTTCTACCACCTCTGAATGGCTAGCTGCAGACGCCAAGGCCTGTGCACTTCAAAGACAGGTCAGTGGTGGCCGCAACTATCTGTGGCTGTCCCCCTAGCCAGCAATTACCTGCTGATAGCTGCGGCCGCTGCTGACTTGTCATTGAAGTGTACAGGCCTTGGCAACCACAACTAGCCTCTCACAGGTGGCAGAAACAGCTGCAGGAGTCAGTAGATTCCTGCTGCTGTCATTCTCCCCGGTACTAGTCACACATGCAAATGTAGCCTTATTAGCTTAGAAAATACTTTTTTTCTCATGGGACCTTGTATGGTTTTCCTATTAAATTAAAAACAAATGCCTACTTTGCCTGGATACTGAAAAAGAGTATTTCGTTTTTGACATACCTCAGAGCTGCATCAAATTTATGGAGTCAAAGGGTATATGCACACAGACATATACAAGTATCAAATATGCCTAGCGTAAAAAAAACCTCTGTTTTCCCATGACTGGGGAGCCTCAGATGGGGCGTATGGCCTCTCTTATGCCCCGTACACACTATCAGAAATTCCGCCAGCAAAAGTCGGATGTGAGCTTTTGGTCAGAAAATCCGACCATGTGTATGCTCCATCGGACTTTTGCTGGCAGAATTCCAGCCAGCAAAAGATTGAGAGCAGGTTCTCTATTTTTCGGTCGAAAAAAGTTCCTATCCGGAAATGGGTTCGTCTGTATGCAATTCGGATGCGCAAAAAATCACGCATGCTCGGAAACAATTCGACGCATGCTCGGAAGCATTGAACTTCATTTTCTCAGCTCATCGTAGTGTTGTACGTCACCGCGTTCTTCACAGTCAGAAGTTCAGAGAACTTTTGTGTGACCGTGTGTTTGCAAGGCAAGCTTGAGCGGAATTCCAACGGAAAAACCATCCAAGTTTTTTCTGATCGTGTGTACGCGGCATTAGGCTTTATGTACACATAGCCTCCTTTGATCGCCAGCCGTGGGAAAACGCAAAGCGCGGTAAAATCGTGCCATGATTTTACCGTGATTTTGCTGCATTTTGTACCCGGCGGTCAAAACATACCTATCCTGAATGCGATTCTTCCACATTCAGGAGAGGGAGGTTGAAGCTCCCCTAATCGCAGCAGCTCCTAAACTCTAGTAAAAGCCTATGGGGTTTATTTACTAAAGGCAAATCCACTGTGTAGTACAAATGCACTTATGCCCCGTACACACGGTCTGACATTGATCGGACATTCCGACAACAAAATCTATGTATTTTTTCCGACGGATGTTGGCTCAAACTTGTCTTGCATACACACGGTCACACAAAGTTGTTGGCAAATCCAATCGTTCTGAACGAGGTGACGTAAAACACGTACGTCGGGACTATAAACGGGGCAGTAGCCAATAGCTTTCACCTCTTAATTTATTCTGAGCATGCGTGGCACTTTGTGCATCGGATTTGTGTACACACGATCGGAATTTCCAAAAACGGATTTTGTTGTCAGAAAATTTCATAGCAAGCTCTCAAACTTTGTGTGTCGGAAATTCCTATGGAAAATGAGTGATGGAGCCTACACACGGTTGGAATTTCCGACAACAAGGTCCTATCACACATTTTCCATCGGAAAATCCTATCGTGTGTACAGGGCATTAGGGGTGCAGTTGCTGTAGATCTGAGGGGGACATGCAAGGATAATAAAAAACAGCATTTTTGCTTGCACCTGATTGGATGATAGAAATCAGCAGAGCTTCCCTCATTTCAGATCTTCTCCTCAGATTTACAGCGACTGCACTTCCAAGTGCACTTGTAGTGCACAGTGGATTTGTCTTTCGCAAATAAACACCTATGTGTTCAGTACATGGACACATAGGAGTTGATTTACTAAAACTGGAGCATGCAAAATCAGGTTCACTTCTGCATATTAACCAATAAGCTTCCAGATTTTATTGCCAAAGCTAATTGAACAAGCTGAAGTTAGAAGCTGATTGGCTACCATACAGAGCTGCACCAGATTCTGAGTGCTCCAGCTTTAGTAAATCTCCCACATAGGCTTTTATGGAGTTGAGGAGCTTTGGCAAAAAAACCAAAAAAAAACCCGCCAAAAGCTTGTAAACTCAGGTCTAAGAGCTGTACTGTACACATCTGGCTCTCAACCCATGGTACTCGTACCCCTGGGGGTATGCACACTAAGGGCAGGAGGTACGCCGCCCATAGCAGATGCCAACAGCGGCATCAGGAAAAAGGGGCTGACTACCTGGTCCAATCCATCTCGCCCTCAGCAGAACACCAGCGCGGCCCAGTGACATAGAAGTCCCGCCTCCAGCTCCTATGATGGATGTCACACTGGTCCAATACTGAGACGTGGGACATTAATCATAGGAGCCACGGGTCCAGGAGGCAGGACTTAGCTGACACTGCAGCGGAGGATCCTGGCTCACTGTAAACCAGAGAGTGGCGGCTCTACTCTCCCCATGGCAGCGCTGATGGGCAAGGCGACTGGCAAGGCTGCACTGATGGGCTGCATTGATGGGCACTGGCGAAGCTGCGCTGATGGGCACAGGTGAGGCTGAGCCGATGGGCAATGAACAGGTTGCATTGATGGGCACAGGTAAGGCTGCATTTATGGGCACTGATCAGTCTGCATTTATGGGCAAGGCGGTGCTGATGGGCACTGGTGACTGGCAAGGCTGCGCTGATGGGCACTGGTGACTGGCAAGGCTGCATTGATGGGCACTGGAGAGGCTGTGCTGATGGGCACAGCTAAGGCTGAGCTGATGGGCACTGATCAGGCTGCATGCACACATACAATGATTTTGCAAATGAACAACAACCATCACAAATGACACCCAAACAATAGCAATTACTTTCTCGAAACAATGGTACTTTGGACATTTTTTTTAGACCTGCAGGGGTACTTCACCATAAAAGGTAGAGAAACACTGCTATACACAAAGCCTTATGCCGCGTACACACGAGCGGACAATTCAATCGTGTGTGGGCTTCATCGGACCTTCAGCGGACTTTTCCAGTCAAAAATCTGACGGACTTTAGATTTGAAACATGCTTCAAATTTTTGCGATGGACTCGAGTCCGGTCGAAAAATCCGCTCGTCTGTATGCTAGTCCGACGGACGAAAACCCACGCTAGGGCAGCTATTGGCTACTGGCTATCAACTTCCCTATTTTAGTCCGGTGTACGTCATCACGTACAAATCCATCGGACTTTGGTGTGATTGTGTGTAGGCAAGTCCAGTCTTTCAAAAGTCCGTCGAAGATCCGTGGAAAGTCGGACCAGTCCGGTCGAAAAGTCCGCCCGTGTGTACGCGGCATTAGAATTGAATGGCTGTATGCACCTCTATGTGTGTGAAAACAGATGCTTTATCGCATAGGTATTTATGTGCACATACGTATTTTCTTGAATGCATTCAGGAAAATACGTTGAACGCAGATGCACAGGTAAAGGCTAATGCAATTAAGCATCAGTGTTTATATGAGTACAGGGGTGTACAGCCATTCCTTGTATGACAAGCTGCATATCCCACCTGAGTTTCTCCAGCCACAAGAAAAGGCATAGCTATATTTAATGCCATCTACATCTGTGTGCATGAGGCCATAAGGAGTGAAAACTTTCTGTTTCATAGTAATCAAAGAGGGTTTGGGGGATAACAATATGTCATTTTTCTAATGTAAATACTGGCACAGTGGCACATTTTCTTTGCACCAATTACACCAAATCACTTTAAGCCCCCATTCCCATCTGAAAGCTTTTCTGTTTGATACCCTACGCTTGGCTATGCAGAATCCCATTCTTTCAAATTGTCACCGTTCATACTTGTACTCTGTCACCCTATGCTGTTTTGCCCTACGCCTGAAAAAGTACATGAGGTTTTTTTTTTCGATTTCATAGACTTCAATAGGAAATCCTGAAAATGTGTGCTATGTGAATTTTCACACCTGAAGAACTCCTATCCTTCCCTCGCCCAGCCCAGGAAACAAACCCCTGAAGCTTGGTACATGTGTAAAAATGCCTGTAATTTACCTGCAAAACAGCTCCAAAATCACCAGGAATTTGCGCTCTGCTCAGGTGTGAATGCAGGGCTCATCCTCATGTGCTACAGCCCTTGCTGCTCCTCTGAAATGCGATCGGTGGTGGGTTGCTTTTCAGAGGGCATTTGCAGTGGGGAGGTCTGTTTTAACCCTGAAAATGCACACACCGCACTGCAACGGTGTGCATTGCAGCCTCATTAACGTCAATAGGTTGTGGAGGTACTGCCCGCCAAATGTGAGGGGGGAGGGTTTAAGCATAAGTTCAGCTTTGGAACATGTTATTTGTTTCCCCGTTTTTAGTCCCAACATCTGCAGCCTCTCCCCCAATGATCCCCTCTCCTTCTGACAGAGGTTGGGGAATCTTCTATCCCCTGTCACAATTTGAAAATAGCGTGGCCTGTAAGGGGTTCCACTCACACAGCAGCATCATTCATTCACAGTTTTCTGTGAATGAATGCCTATAAGTACCGTCAGCCATTGTGGCTGATGGCTTGTATTTCTGGATAAAGGGCTGGTGAGGGCTTTTGTAGTCCATTGATCTTCCTGCTCTCCAGTAACTGCCTACGGGCAGACGGCTATCCTAAAGCCCCGTACACACAATCTGAAAATCAGACGACAGATTGTCTTTTTTTTTTTTGCATGTTAGTCGCATATCTGAGCTGAAGAGTTTACTAAAGTTCCGAAAATTCTCGTACGACAGAATAAAAAAAATCGGACATGATGTCATGTGTTGTAGTGTATTTGTATTGTATTTTGGGATGACAACTGTACTGATTAAACGGAAATCTTATGATCTAGTTTCGTACGAGAATAATTTTTGTGCATGTCCGATCAGATAATATCAAATGAACTGTCGTGATCGGCTCTTGAAAGCTCTGTACTAACGATCCGATTATCGCACGATCGTTTCGAAAGCGGTATTTTTCGTACGACTTTCGGATGGTGTGATCGTGTGTACGGGCCCTAAGAGTCTGCAGGAGCCTGAGATTTCTCCTGCCATCTGCTGATCACGGGGCAAATGCTCTGCAGACTTCTTAGAAAAAAAAATAATAGATGCACATTTTTTTACCTGCATTTTTATTTTTTTTCAAAAGGGCAACATATCCTTTCATTTTTGCCAAAGCAAAGCATCACACCCGTGATATTTGTACAACCCTGAGCAACTGCATGCCCTTGTTTACGTGGGTGGTCACAACCACCTGCATTTACCACCCCCGCCGCACTTATGCCAATATTTAGAGTTATAAATTGTTCTGAAATGTATACCATTAGCACAGTACTATAGTGAGGACAGACAGGGAGGAGCAGCACAGATGGAGAGGAAATGTGGATGTATATGAACGCTAAGGATGAGCCCCGGCATGTTCGCAAGCTGCACGTGCCGAGCCCGCCAGGAAGTCGGCACTGCACAGCGCTAATCACAGGCAGTAAGACATTGCTCGATGTGCAGCTGCAGAGATCAGGAAATGTCTCACTGCCTGCGATTAGCGCAGTGCACTGCCGACTTCCTGGCGGGCTCGGCACGTGCAGCATGCGAACACGCCAGAGCTCATCCTTAATGAACGCACAGCACACTAGTATCCTGAGGCTTGGTTCACACCTATGCAGGTTGCAGTTTGCATATTCCAGGTGCATTTTGCATTTTTCAATGCATGTTTTTGATTCATTAAAGTCTATGGAACCAAAAACCAGTAAAAAGTCCCTGGCCTTTTCCATAAAATGCACAGATGTGAACATGGCCCATAGGAAACTATGCTAAAGTTGACTGTGGTGTGTTTCTGCAAAACTGAAAATGCACAAAAAAAATGCATAGGTGTGAACCAGGCCTCACCCCTATGGTTCACACCTATGCATTTTTTTTGTGCGTTTTCAGTTTTGCAGAAACACACTACAGTCCATTTAACATGGTTTCCTATGGATGTAGTTCACATCTGTGCATTTTATGGAAAGGACTAGGGATTTTTCTCTGTTTTTTGGTTCTGTAGACTTCAATGGATCAAAAATGTGTATTGAAAAACGCAAAATGCACCTGCAATATGCAAACTGCAACCTGCATAGGTGTGAACCAGGCCTTAAACAAACTAACAATTTGTTGTGTGACACTTGTATGTTTTTGGTGTATAAAAACACGAAATAAATACATTTTCTTTGTGACTCTCAGATTGTTTAGTCTTTCAGACCCTTTTATAAAACCTGGGTCTGGGTGGCTAGGACTAATTAACATCACAGGTGATGTAATCCTAATAAGCACACATTTATCCCCCACCTGGGCTCACACATGGAGTAATCCTGAGTTCCCTTCATATCACAGCACATGTTACAAGAATCCTTATAAGAAAGCCAAAAGCAAAAAAAAAAAAAATTCTCATATATCCAACTAAAATGTAATGTTGAATATGTTGGTAGAATTACTACTTTAAATAGACTTTATATACATGAATGCAATGATAGAACGTTGCCCATTTTTTAAGGCACAATACTTTATTAATAGTATTTAAAAAGACTAGCGCTTGGATACAACCCCCAATTTAAACAATTTATAGCAGCAGCTATGAAATGTAGGCCATACATATAAAATACTTTATTAATGTAATACTTTAAAAGCAGGCTGGTGCCCATGCCAATGTAAATGTCAGTACTGCAGTGTATAAAAGGTGAAGATTTGTTTTCCTTACTTTCAGTTTTTATAATTAAAATCCAACCAAGATCCATTTTCCCAGTTTTGGATAGAGCAGGGGATGGTTTGGGCCTCATTCAGACGGGTGAATAGGTTATAGACACGTGTAAACTGGACGATTAGCTGCAGCCAGAAATGCTGTCCCTGGGCACAAACTGCCAGGCCTAGTCAGAGTCCCTAGAATACATGTGACCATCGTTTGGTGAGCTTTGATTTGTAAAGGTACAATATGGCTGTGCTTTTTCCCCACACACTGTGTATATAGGAATAGCTTCTCCACTGGCGAGAATCCCAGATTCTCCCCAGTGGTCGCCCACCTGTGTGAATGGATCTTAAAACTCCTGTCAGGTATTTTTGTTGTTTGTGTCTCATTGGGGAGATTTCTGCACTTCCTGCCCTGCAGACACAACAGGAAGTGAGAGGAAATCTTGGGAAGGCGGGGGACACCGTGGGGGTTATTTACGAAAGGCAAATCCACTTTGCACCACATGTGCACTTGGAAGTGCAGTCACTGTAAATCTGAGGGGTAGATCTGAAATGAGGGGAAGCTCTGCTGATTTTATCATCCAATCATATACAAGCTTAAATGCTGTTTTTTATTTTCCTTGCATGTCCCCCTCAGATTTACAGTGACTGCACTTCCCAGTGCACTGGTAGTACAAAGTGGATTTGCCTTTTGTAAATAACCCCCCGTGTCTCTCTTAGCTGTCTCCGCACTGTTTGGAACATTCCCCTCTACTTTTTTTGGGTGACAAGTCTCCGTTTTCAATGGTCGATAAGAAATATGGTGAGGTTAAGTCTCAGCAATAATAACCTGACAGGAGTTTTTAATCACACAATTCAAAATGGAAAGGTTCTCTCCTCAGGGGACCATTCACATCAAGGGTACACCTTATACAATGTAGAAGGATTGGCGGTATGCCGAGACGGTGCGATGCATTGTTACAACACTTCGTTTATCTTTTTTTTTCTTATTGATATGTCTCAAAATGGCATTTCATTCAACTTTCCACAGGACAGCTTGTAGTGATGTGATGAAATGCAGCTAGTCTTCTACCAATGCACTGAGACAATGGGGCAGGAGACACATTGCCTTGTCCATGGGGTGGGAGATGTTGGGAATGGGCCCAGGATATGGAATTGTACAATAGCCCAGTGGGTGAGGATGGCATGACTTAAAGGGTTAACATTTGCTATTCTTTTCAGACTTGAAGTGGAAGGAAGTTGGGACTACTTGTGGAGGGTGTCGGCTCCTGTACTCCAAGGTGTTAGTGAGCCGGACACGGCAGCGTTGTGAGTAGAACGGCTCCGACTCGGACGGCTGACTGGGAGGAGAGTCGGACTATTTAAAGGGCGCTGAGGCAGCCGCCTCCACTCAGGTGGCCGTGTGTTGTAGCGCGGCGTGGGGCTCTGGAACGCTGGCAGCCATGCACAAGGGCTGGAAGAAATACTTCGGCCAGAAGTCTCTCAATGAAGTCACCATGGACGAGTACCTGGGGAGCCTGGGACTGTACAGGAAACTCACCGCCAAGGACGCCTCCTGCCTCTTCAGAACCGTGTCCGAGCAGGTGAGGGGACTGAGGGACGACTACTGACATGTATATGGATACATTGCAACACGGCTTTCCTCTTTCCTGAGATTGGGGAGCTTTTTATCCTTTATTGAATTCATCTTTTTTTCTATTACATGTGTAAAAACTGAACTTCACTTACTATGTGAGGCACCTATGTTACCTCATCTACCTGACGTCATGGGCACTGTCCAGAGATATCTACCCTATCTATCTATCGACAGTGTCTATGAGCTCAGAGGTGTGTAGATAGAATATGGAAAAAAAAAAAAAAAAAAAAAATTTATATATATATATATATATATATATATTTTTTTTTTTTTCTTCCATAGGCACTGTCCAGAGAGAGAGAGAGAATATATATTTTCTATCTCTATCAGGACAGTGCCTATGAGGTCAGAGGTGTGTAGATAGAATATATAAAAAAAAATAGAATATGAAATGTATATATATTTTCATATTCTATATATTTAATATTCTATCTACACACCTCTGACTAAATAGAGTGTGTGTGTATAATATATATATATATATATATATATATATATATATATATATCTCTATCTCCTATCTATCACACCTCAGACCTGATAAATATACATTAGGGATGGGCTTGATGTTCGTAGAATAAACGAACATATGGGGCGCCCGTGGCTAGTTCGCCCGCTGTGAAGTGCCCCATAATGCACTGCAAAATCACAGTGCATTGACAGCTGCCGATTGTCCAAAGCATGCACCTGATCTGCATGCTTTGGCCAATCATAGCGCGATGTGCTGTGAGAGCCACGATTGGCCAAAGGCAGGGTACCTTTGGCCAATCATGGCTCAGGGGCTAGGTCCACGCCCCACACTATATAAGGCTGCTGCTAACACGGCAGCCGTATATAGTGAATGGAGATTAGGCAGGTAGTAAGTGTAGTGTGCAGTCAGTGTGTGTGCCCGATAAAAATCGCTGATCACCGCCATTACTGGTACAAAAAAAAAATTATAATAAAAATGCCATATATATCCCCTATTTTGTAGACGCTATAACTTTTGCGTAAACCAATCGATATACGCTTTTTGCAATTTAAGATATGGGAAAGTTCCCCCAGTGTTTTTTATTTATTTTTTTTTTTTTTGCAACAGGATAAGTGATTAGAATGAATAATTTGATAGAGAAAAATAGATTCTTTATTAACCACTTGTTGGGCACCTAAACCCCCTTTCTGCCCAGACCAATTTTCAGCTTTTAGCGCTATCACTCTTTGACAACTGCACGGTCATACAACACTGTACCCAAATATATATTTTTTCCCCACAAACAGAGCTTTCTTTTGGTGGTATTTGATCACCTCTGGGTTTTTTATTTATGTTAAACAAATTTAAAAAAACGACTTTTTAAAAAAAAAAAAAAAAATACAAACCGTTTTATATTTTGTTAATAAATTTTGCAAACAGGTAATTTTTCTTCTTCATTGATGAGGCTACACTGATGGGCACTGATGGGTGGCAGTGATCGGCGCTGGTAGGTGACATTGATGGGCAGCACTGCTTGATGGCACTGATGAGGTACTGATTGGCACCACTGGTGGGCATTGATAGATGGCACTCGTAGCCATTGATGGGTGGCACTGATTCGTGGCACTGGCAGGCGGTACTGGTGGGTACATATATGAGGCGGCTTCGCCTCTACCTCTTCGGGACCAATGTCTCTTCAACAGAAATTGGTGATCGGTTTTTTTCTCCTCACACTGTGATCTTCTGTTTACATCACGTGATCGGCTGTCATTGGCTGACAGCTGATCACATAGTAAGGGGTCGGGATCGACCCCTTACTCCGATCTGTGATCACCCGAGTCTCATTGACTCGGGTGATCACAGTGTGGGGCGTGGCCAGTGTGCAAAGGGGAGGACGTCTATTGACAGCCTACCGGCAAAGCAGATCCGCGCTGTAGCCGTTATTCGGCTATACCGCGGATCTGAACAAGTTAAAGTTTGCATGTAATATTAACATGGCAGTTAAAATATTAGCTCTGGTAGGAGAATAAGAACCATTCCAAATACATAAAGTGCAAACACAGAATTATACATGGCATGGAATGTCAGTTGTATGAAAAGTCTGAGGCGTTTCGACCCGTGCAATTGGGGTCTTCTTCAGAGGATTGGTTTGCTGCAAAAAGATTTCGCATGTCAAATTTTGACAATTCATAAATCGTAGTATAAGAGTATGGCTATAACACATAGTTACCAAATGGAAGGTGTATTCGGAAAAAAACCTCCTAACCAGAATTCCCTTAAAAGTTGTCAGATGATCCCACGTGCTCCCTGGCCAGACAATAACCCAAGGGAAGACTACACTCCAAGAGGTGTGGCTTACAAGAAGTCACACGTTCGGGCACCCCCTAAGAAGTGCCAGGTTGGGTGGTCAGCACCTGCAGTAAATTCCCGGGATTTTATTATATAGTGTATTAAAAAAGTACACAAAATCAATTAAGATTTCAAGTTTGCTAACAAACGGTCTATTCTTATCTATTTCTATCTATTCTTATAATTGTACTATGCAGGGTAAGTGTTTAATCAAAAATAAATGGCCGAAAAGATCAAATAGTTATGCAGTTTTTGCTTATTGCAATTTTTTTTAAATATGTAGCAGAATACATATTGGCCTAAACTGATGTTTTTTTTTTCATTTTTTTTTTTTTTTTTGGGGATATTTATTATAACAAAAGGTAAACATATTATTTTATGTTTTTGTTTTATAGAGCAAAAAATAAAAACTGCAGATGTGATCAAATATCACCAAAAGAAAGCTCTATTTGTGGGAAAACAAGGATGTCAATTTTGTTTGGGTAAAGCGTCGCACAACTGCGCAATTGGCAGTTAAAATGATGCAGTGCAGTATTGCAAAAAATGGTCTGGTCAGGAAGTGTAAATCCTTCTGGGGCTGAAGTGGTTAACCACTTCAATAACAGGGCATTTTCACCTCCTTCCTGCCCAGGCCAATTTTCAGCTTTCAGCACTGTAACATTTTGAATGACAATTGCACGGTTAAGCAACACTGTACCCAAATTACACTTTTATAATTTTTTTCCCCACAAATAGAGCTTTCTTTTGGTGGTCTTCGATCACCTTTGCGGTTTTTATTTTTTGCGCTATAAACAAAAAAAGAGCGACAATTTTGGAAAAAAATATTATTTACTTTTTGCTATAATATTCCAATTTAAAAAACAAAACAAAAGAAAAACACTTTTTTCCCTAAGTTTAGGCTGATCTGTATTCTTCATATTTTTGGTTAAAAAAAAAAAAAAAAAAAAAAATGGCAATAAGCGTATATTGATTGGTTTCCGCGAAAGTTTTATAGGGGTTTTTTTTTTATTGTGACTGCGACATTGCGGCGGACAAATCAGACTTTTTTGACACTATTTTGTGACCAGTGACACTTATACAGCGATCAGTGCTATAAAAATGCACTGATTACTGTATAAATGTCACTGGCAGGGAAGGAGTTAACACTAGTTGGCTATCAAGGGGTTAACTGTGTTACTTAGGGAGTGATTCTAACTGGGAGGGGGAGGGGATTGACTAAGGGAGGAGACCGATCGGTGTTCATATATACTAGGAACACACAATCTGTCTCCTCTCCCCTGACAGGACATGGATCTGTGTGTTCTCAGCTGCCAGGCATGCGCATTGGCTTCCGAGTGACGTGGCGTGCCCCCTTTACCGCCGGGAAGCCAAGGACGTCATATGACGCCTGCCCGGAGGGACAGAGTGTTCCTGCGGACGTCCTATGACTATGGGCGGGTAGGGAAGTGGTTAATAAAGGAATTGTCAAACTGCCGTGGTTCTTAATTTTTAACTTTTTTTTTTTTTTTTCCCCTTTACAAATTTATTATTGCTGCGGCATGTTCTATACATCGCACAGATGTGCGACTTTACAGGCAGACTAAGGGGACCACCCAGGCACGATATTTAAAGAATAGTTAATTTTTGTTTCATTTTAAGCATTATTAAAATCGCTGCTCCTGAAAAAAGATCGCTTTAAAAACTTTTGCATTGATACATGTCCCCTGGTGCAGTACCCGGGTCCCCATACACTTTTTTTTTTTCTTTTTTATGACAATAACTTGCATATAAGACTTTAAAATTTAGCACTTTTTTTCATGTTCGTGTCTCGTAGACTTTAATAGGGATTGCATGTTCACTGGAACCGTTTGCCTGTTTGCGGTGTTCTGGTGCGAACTGAACTGGGGGGTGTTCGGCCCATCCCTAATATACACCTCTAACCTCATAGGCCCTATCCTGAGATACAGTATCTCACAAAAATGAGTATACCACTCACATTTTTGTAAATATTTTATTATATCTTTTCATGTGACAATACTGAAGAAATTACACCTTGCTACAATGTAAATTAGTGAGTGTACAGCTTGTATAACGGTGTCAATTTGCCATCCCTTCAAAATAACTCACACAGCCATTAATGTCTAAACCGTTTGCAACAAAAGTGAGTACACCCCAAAGTGTAAATATTTTATGTGGCCACCATTATTTTCCAGCAATGCCTTAACCCTCTTGGGCATGGAGTTCACCAGAGCTTCACAGGTTGCCACTGGAGTCCTCTTCCACTCCTCTTAGACGGCATCACAGAGCTGGTGGATGTTGAAGACCTTGTGCTCCTCCTCCTTCTGTTTGAGGATACCCCACAGATGTTCAATAGGAGACATGCTTGTCCAGTCCATTACCTTTACCCTCAGCTTCTTTAGCAGGGCAGTGGTCATCTTGGAGGCGTGTTTGGGGTTGTTAACATGTTAGAATACTGCCCTGCGGCCCAGTCTCCGCAGGGAGGGGATCATACTCTGCTTTAGTATGTCACAGTACATGTTGGCATTCATGGTTCCCTCAATGAACTGTAGCTCCCAAGTGCCAGCAGCACTCATGTAGCCCCAAACCATGACACTCGCACCACCATGCTTGACTGTAGGCAAGACACACTTGTCTTTGTACTCCTCACCTGGTTGCCACCACACAAGCTTGACACCACCTGAACCAAAAAAGTTTGTTGGTCTCATCAGACCACAGGACATGGTTCCAGTAATCCATGTCCTTGGTCTGCTTGTCTTCAGCAAACTGTTTACAGGCTTTCTTGTGCATCATCCTTTAGAAGAGGCTACCTTCTGGGATGACAGCCATGCAGATCAATTTGATGCAGAGTGTGGCGTATGGTCTGAGCACTGACAGGCTGACCCCCCACCCCTTCAACCTTTGCAGCAATGCTGGTAGCACTCATACATCTATTTTCCAAAGATAACCTCTGGATATGATGCTGAGCATGTGCACTCAACTTCTTTGGTTGACCATAGTAAGGCCTGTTCTGAGTGGCAATATAATTAAAACCTTACCTGTTCTGAGTGGCACCTGTCCTGTTAAACCGCTGTATGGTCTTGACCACTGTGCTGCAGCTCAGTTTCAGCGTCTTGGCAATCTTCATTGCAAGATTGCCCCATTCACACCTCAGCGTTTTGGAGCTTGATACCTCAAGCTCCAACGCTGGAGGAAAAAAAAAATCATCTATTCTCTATGGAGATTGTTTACATCCCCACTTCATGTTGCCTGAAGCTCAAAATCACGGAGCTTTTTTTTTTTTTTTTTAAGCTCTCTTCGGGCAGATTTGGGCGTTTTTTCTGCTTTTTACATTGGTGACCTTTTGACCTGTTCAAAAAACGCAGTAAAAATCCTTTTACTTTCTGCCTAAAAACAAAACGCTCAGGTGTGAATATAGCCTAGGCCATCTTTCTGTAGAGCAACAATTATTTTTTTTTCATATCTTTTGCCATGAGGTGCCATATTGAACTTCCAGTGACCAGTATGAGAGAGTGAGAGCGATAACACCAAATTTAACACACCTGCTACCCATTCACATCTGGGACCTTGTAACACTAACAAGTCACATGACACCGGGGAGGGAAAATGGCTAATGTGGCCCAATTCTGACATTTTCACTTAGGGGTGTACTCACTTTTATTGCCAGTGGTTTAGACATGAATGAATTATTTCAAGGGCACAGCGCATTTACACTGTTATACAAGCTGTACACACACTACTTTACATTGTAGCAAAGTGTAATTTCTTCAGGTTTCTGTGATGTGAAAAAATGGGACCAAAATATAGTTGCATTGTAGGTGAGGTTGAGAAAAGACAGTCCTTCCAGTCCAACCTAATGTGTGTGTGATTTTATGTCAGTATTACATTGTATATCCCTAGAAAAGGGGGGTTTGGCTAGATAGTCCTCAATATAATACGGCACCTCATCCCAATTAATTTTGTAGCAACAGTGGGGAAAGAGTAGGGGGATTATAGCGGTGCCAGGATTTTGAATACTATAAATTAACACACTAGTATTAAAAATATAATCTTTTATTGCAAACAAATTAAATTAAAAGAAGGGTATACAAAAAAGTATACGCAACAAGGGTGTAAACAAACAAAGGGCGGGATATACAGAACCAGCATGTGCAGCAATAGTGCAAGAACCAGGCAGTGGTATGACGGCAGGTCTTGTTAACAGTACTGTGTTCCTGCATGTTTCGCCAACATTGGCTTCCTCAGAGAAAGATGGTTATACCTGTATTAATTTCATGAATTCTGAATAAAGAAATCAGAAAAAATGTAAATATATAACAAAAACAAAGTTCAGTTGCACATTCAGAGGCTGCCGGACATGGCCAAAAGTCCCCCCCCCCCCCCCCAGAAAGAAATTGCCAGGGCAAGCGACCACTCCAAACCCCCCCGATAGGAACACCTTCCCGCCCATCAGGTCACCCCAACCCCACCTCCCGTTCCAATGGTTGTTGGGTACCTACCGGTAATTCACAATAGGCGGACATACAATCCCCCGGAGTGAACCGAAGATCCTATGTCGCAAATAGGGTGGCTGCAGGGGGCGAAAAAAAGGGCCTGACAAACAAAAAAGGGAACAAAGTATAAATTCCATAGTATTGGTGGATGCCCAGAATGGGTCTGAATATCCAACCATAAGGAAATAGGGCTAACATAGCCTCTGAATTACTCACAGTCTGTATCTTAGTAAAAAAAAAAGAAAATAAGGGCGCCTAGTATGCTGATAATCATGTGAAAAATTAGATGGGGTCACAGACGAGTAGTTACTGAAAAAAAGGAAGGAGAAAAAAAGGGAATAAGAACAAGTGGGGAAATAATGTTTTTACCATAATGGTATATATTCAAAATGAGAAATGGGGCCAATGGTACTCAAACATAATAAACCAAGAAGACTCCCTAACTTAAGATGAGAAAACTCACCCATAAGTCCGGTGTGGCTATTTAAGAAATAATTTGGACCATGGAAATGCAATAGGTACAAGTTGGTATACTGGACACAGCGGAGCTATGCTGTAAGAAAAAAGCATGTAGTCATGCTTGATATCCAGAGTGTAATGGACCCAGGAATCACCAGCACTGGATAAAAAGAAGGCTTACCTAGTTTTAGCTGACAGCAGGTATGGGCGCCCATGAACACCGGCAACGGAATGGCCGGAGAAGCCGGCCTTTTATGCCCCTCACACACGAGCGGCGTCTGACGTCACCGAACGTGTGAGCGGACACACGGAGCCATTGCGCATGCGCCCATCAACAGCTCCATGGGCCTACAAGACCCATAGGGCTGTGCGGGCTCATGTGGTGCGTCATGTGATGTAAACAGACACGGAATGCTGGAGAGCCAACCTAAACGGTGGCGCTGCAGAGTGCCAGAGGATGTTATGATGATCCAAGTGGATCATACAAAGTGCTAATGGCAGAAAGTGGGCTGGCACTGCTGGAGGGCAGTGCCGCCCTTGGGTGTCCATACAGCCAAGGCGGCACAGGGAACTGCACTTCCTTTCAGGGGGCTGGCCGAGCACGCCCCTGTGGCTAGGACATCGGCGGGGGAAGGGGAGATGGGGAGAGAAACTGGGGGCGGCAAAAGGAGAACCACACCGTTGCCGGTGTTCAAGGGCGCCCATACCTGCTGTCAGCTAAAACTAGGTAAGCCTTCTTTTTATCCAGTGCTGGTGATTCCTGGGTTAATTACACTCTGGATATCAAGCATGACTACATGCTTTTTTCTTACAGCATAGCTCCGCTGTGTCCAGTATACCAACTTATACCTTTTGCATTGCCATGGTCCAAATTATTTCTTCCATAGCCACACCGGACTTATGGGTGAGTTTTCTCATCTTAAGTTAAGGAGTCTTCTTGGTTTATTATGTTTTGAGTACCATTGGCCCCATTTCTCATTTTGAATATATACCATTATGGTAAAAACATTATTTCCCCACTTGTTCTTATTCCCCTTTTTTGTCCTTCCTTTTTTCAGTAACTACTTGTCTGTGACCCGATCTAATTTTTAACATGATTATCAGCATACTGGGCGCCCTTATTTTCTTTTGTTTTTACTAAGATACAGACTTTGAGTAATTCAGAGGCTATGTTAGCCCTATTTCCTTATGGTTGGATATTCAGACCTATTCTGGACATCCACCAATACTATGGAATTTATACTTTGTTCTCTTTTTTTTGTTTGTTTGCCAGGCCCTTTTTTTTTTTTTTTTTTTTTTTGCCCCCTGCAGCCACCCTATTTGTGACATAGGATCTTCTGTTCACTCCGGGGGATTGTATGTCCACCTACTGTGAATTACCGGTAGGTACCTAACAACCATTGGAACAGGAGGTGGGGTTGGGGGTGACCTGATGGGCGGGAAGGTGTTCCTATCGGGGGGGGGGGGGGGGGGTTTGGAGTGGTCGCTTGCCCTGGCAATTTCTTTCTTGGGACTTTTGGCCATGTCCGGTAGCCTCTGAATGTGCAATTGAACTTTGTTTTTGTCTATATACCGTATATATTGTTACTTTTTTTTTTTTTTCTATTTATTTCTTTATTCAGAATTCATGAAATTAATACAGGTATAACCATCTTTCCCTGAGGAAGCCAATGTTGGCGAAACATGTAGGAACACAGTACCTGTTTACAAGACCTGCCGTCATACCCGGTTTCCCCGAAAATAAGACCTAGCATGATTGTCAGTGATGGCTGCAATATAAGCCCTATCCCCCAAATAAGCCCTACCCTGTTTCCCCGAAAATAAGCCCTACCCTGAAAATAAGACCTACAAAGACTTTAACTAGGGCTTATTTGGGGGGTAGGGCTTATATTGCAGCCATCACCGAAATCACGCTAGGTCTTATTTTCGGGGAAACAGGGTACCACTGGCTGGTTCATGCATTATTGCAGCATATGCTGGTTCTGT